>OX578241.1:3442123-4642123 GCA_951216915.1 Tetheella fluctuosa
CCACGAGTTTTAAAAAAAAAACACTTACTTATTGTTCATATATATTATTCTTACACAAAGTTCTACTTTTCGTAGCTTTAAGTCTCACGAATAGAGTTTGCACTTTGCACGACTGTACACGAACTAATAACACAGTAATCACGAATTAAACACGATTATTCATAACGGAGTGATAGTCTTATAATTTATGCGATATAAATGTGAAGTCAGTAGCGTTCTGCGTTTTATCGCCAGAGGCGTGGCGATTAGATTTCGCGCTCTTGCTGTCGTGTCGTGTAAATGAACGTTGATAAGCTATTTATTTATAGAAATCACCTTCATTGAAGTCGTTTTGCTTCGCAAATAAAATTCAACAAACAAACGTCAAAATCTTCGGTCGGACTCCGATTGACAGACGTGACACTGACAGACATCTTATGTCATTAATTGAAGTGAGAAATGTCGTTCGGAAATTATTCATTTTATATTTCGACGGATACTATGTAGTCATGGGCAACTCGGTTAAATCGGTTTATAAAAATAAGCAAATCGGTTTAAAAGCGATTCAAACCGATTCACATCCAAATCGAATAACAGCATACAAAACATACTTTAACGTACCGAAATCGAACTGACCGATGCAATTTAGATCTTGGCTTATAGGCTTGGTTTATTTATATGAAAAATAATTAGATGCCTACAGTTTTTCATTAATTAAAAAGTCATAAATATATACACTAGGTAGGATAACTAAAAAAACAATAGTTTTTGTTTAAAATGAAAAGCTCGTTTAAGTAAATATTTACGGGCATATGTATGTAAGGAAGTAGATCATACTTTAATTTCGATAGTGTAATTGTACATATGCCTTATGTAGTTTTTATTTATTCCATACGTTTTGCTACAATTTGATCTGTAGCTTACGAACGGTTGTTCGTAGAACAAAGGAACTTAGGAACCGGATTATTATAAAAATCCAACAACACCTACGTAAGTTCTAAAACATAAACAAGCATTCACACACGATTTGAATAAAATCAGTTCGGTTCGGTCGCTAATTCGATTCATTCATTCGTATTTGCAAGTTGCAACTTGTTCAGTGATCAGTCAGACTCGCGTCGAGTCGTCCGCGCGTCGCCGCTAGCTGACGATCGACTCAACGCACGGCCGGCGCCGCGGCGAGCGAATCAAACCGGTTTAAACCATCTTCGAATCGATTTGGCTCGTTCGAACGGCAAACCGGTTTGAACTGATTTGGTGAACCGAGTTGACACATCGCTAATACTATGTAGGTACTTTCATGATTTTATAGTTGCACTTCGTTAATATTGTCAATCACAGAATTCACAAATTCACGATCCGTAGGTACTCTTACTTGTACGTCTTTGATAATAATCAAGATACCAAGCGACACGTATATCATAACAAATTTGGAATTGGATATTCTATTTATTGACCTAAAGCACGGAATAAGCGTTGGGAGCCATAGCATTCCCTTTTTTTTTTAATTAGGTATATTATAAAGGACTGCATGGGCATATCCGTGTACAGTGTTACCCTCCCTACCACACGGCTACAATCACGGAACATACTGTAACATAGATATGAAAACATTCGCGACATTTCTTTATTCCTCTCAAAATTCAAATTCGTGATAATGGCCCTGCCAGGAAGGCTCACAACCACTGAGCATTACATATAAGTTATAGCTTCGCTATTGTTATATTACAGATACTTACATGGATTTTATTATTTTTACGATGTTCAGTTGAATTTGAAAGAACTAGGTACCGGAATTGGATAATATTTATATGGTAGAATAAAACACCAATTATAACTGGGTACTTGTATATTAGTTCCGTTATAAAATAGCTAATCAACGATACAAGCAATAAATAACAAATTCAACAACACTATTCACTTGACTCACATTATTTACATATTATTATGAGAATTCTTCACAATTCAATTTTTTTTCACCATTTTTAAATCATTCGGATATTCACACAAAACTCTTGAGCTGAGAAAACATTTGCTTTTAAAATAATCCAGCCTAACACATAATTAAAGGCTATAAAAATCTTTACTAGAAAATTAAAATGTTATGTTGGAGTCTTTATATTTCTAGTCAAGAATTATTACCATATGTTTAAAATCCGAATACATTACCGTAAACACCCAATAAAAATCCACATACGTTTCAGTACAAGACATGATTTAAAAAATATTAATTTGTATCTGACCCATCTAAAAATCTGAAACGCGCCATTTATAAATAAAATTTACCAACTTTCCAAAAAACAACCATATGCTATCACAAACTAGGTATAGGTTTGTTTGCATTAAACTAAATCAAGCCATAAGATCTAACAAAATAATATGTTGTTCATTTGTATTGTGTAAATACAACTTTTAAATTATATAAAAGCATTATAAAAGGTTTTAAACAGGATAGCAATATACATATATTTTGCATTCTGGAATTATAATGTGTTTCTAACGGCATTTGTCAAAACCTGACTAGAAAAATATGATATTCGAAACAGGGCGTCAAAAACTTTTTAGTTCCACTTTTCGCCGCAAAATGGCTTCATATCTTATCGGGCTTTATATATTGACATTTCCAATAAAAATCTTAATCTTCATAGAAAATGTTACTTACACAATTCCACCAACTTGAAAAAGTAAATTGCACGTTAATCAGAAATGATCAAAACATTATTTATTGCCAACATAAAAAAATCAGTAGGTCAAATATCATTTTAATTTCGAAAACATAGAAAGTAAACTAGAATCGCAACAAAATGTTAATAAGGAATGTCTGGGGAATAAAATTTTATTTTTATTTTTTCAATAATCATACATGATTATTTTTAATTTATGTTATTTTGCACAGAGTAGTCACATACAGACAGTAGTGTAGTACAACATTGCATTGATACGACATAAATTCAACTATCAACAACCTTACAATGATACATTGTTAAAAATGTAAAGATGCAAAATTAAAGAGAGACTATAAACTTTTGTTTAAAACTTTTTGGTTCATGTTAACATGAAGTACATTTTCACAATAGATTGAAAATATCTCAATGCGTCTATAAGACAGTTTGTCTATGGTCATAATGGCGACAAGAAGTTAAACAAAAGTTCACAGTGTGCATTCATCAATGCATCCATAAACATAAAAAAGAAACATAATTAATCCAATAATTCCGCTTCCAGTAAATGCAATGTAATTCTTTGATGTTTAAATTGGAAGTTATTAATTGACTAGATAAACGTTTTGAGTAAGTTTGTCATTTTATATAAGCACAAAAATGATAGGGCTAAAGAAGCATTCAATGAAAAATGATAAATTAATTTTGTTTACTTGATATACAATTTAAAAATAGGAGCTATTTTTGCACTATCGACTATTCTAGTTTAAAATACATGTTTAATAATAAACAGGGCCGGCTTCAGGTTTGGGGCAATATGGAAATATTCTCACAAAATCCCCTAGATGTGTTTTTTTACCAATACACACATATATTTTTTCTCTGCGCACATTAATCGATAGTGATTCAATAAAATATTGTTATTAAGTGGGCTTAAACGATATAAATGGTATGTAGATAAATTAGGAACAAATTAAAATAAACTAAACGGACAACTACAATATAAATTATTTAAAAATAAAATTATACCCTACCTTTCTCAAAAAGCTTAAATAAAATTAGCATAAGTGTATATGAATCTATGGAATTTAATTAAATACTACATAGGAGAATAGTTACTTAGAGGGTTATTGTTTTTAGGACATGCTTCGGGGACTTCGAAATGTTGTCGTTTTTTTTTAACTTTGTATAAGCCATGTTTGGTCACATGTAAATAATAATAAATACAATTAAGTAATTATTAAATTTCCACGTCATTATTTTTTATTGTCTTCATTAATCGTTTTAATAAATTTTCCACAAGAAATTTGCTAGACTCCTTTCAAGAGGAGCTTTTTAATTGTCCAAATTTAGAAAATAATTATTTTATAAAAATTCATCAAAATGCAGATGGAAACTAGACAAAATTATTGCAAATTTTTCTTTCCCGCAATGTACTTCAGTGTACTTCCAATGTACTTCCCGAATACAGGCCTGGTATTGAAGTGTTTAAAAGTTATTGTGTTAATTAAGTAACCGGCCAGATATAAATTAATGAGAATATGACTAATCTACAACTAAGAAGATCCAGAAAGTAACTTAAATATGAAAATTAAATAAATAAATATGTTTGCTTGTTACTTAATATTTAGTTTGACACAAAAAAATGTTGCTGGCATGCATTCAAAAACCGAAATATTTAAAAATTCACAAACAATAGACCAACTGTTCGATATAAATAAATACCAACAGTGAAAATATATTAATTTTAATGTTATTATATCCAGAATATTAATAACTGTACCAAAACACATTTAAATTTTAATTATGTTTTCATAAAAAAATCATGAATTATTATTTCATATTACACATATAAAACTATTTTTAATTTATTGATAAGCAAGGCACAGTTTTTATTTAGTGAGCCAAGTCAATTCAAAAATGCAGTGCAATACAAATTCAAATTTCGAACCAATGAATTAAGATCCAATTTTACTTAGCTTTTTCCAAAAAATCAAGAATAAATTAATATTTTTTTGGCAATATTGGCAGATCATGCGATTAAGTTTATTGTGAGGAGATAGAGTTCTTTATTGTTTAACTACTTACATCGAAATATGATCTGAGTGTCGCTACAGACTGAATTACGTGTACGATATTAATAAATTATTTTGGAATACCCAAAAAAACATGTCATCAATTACTCTTTATTAGCAATTTTTATAAAAGAATAACTTTTTAAATTGCCACTTCTTTTTTAAAATATTTAATTTCCACGGCCAACTTGAAAATAGGGACTCAGAATATTTATTTTATCTTGGAATAGCCAAAAATGTCATCTCTTTTAATTCCACGCGAAAAGCATATCCAAAATTCATTCATTGCATATTCTGTTCTATTATCAATAATATCTATAATCACACGTCAATATTGACGACGTCTCTATAACCATATTGGAACTTTATCGCTTCACAAATAAATATCACATTCGCATGCCATTGCAACGTTCATCCAGTTAACATAAATCACTGGATATATTATTTATTATTCAAGACGTTCGTTACTAAATTTACGTTTTCGTTCAGTCTTCTTTCTTTTCAGTGGAGGATTTCGGCTCCCCTTCCGCGGGGGATGGAGGCCGATCCAAGTCGCCTTGTTCACCTACATTTAAATTAGGAGTTATATCATAAAAACACGATCACAATTATCGATTTCTAGTAATATTATAATTGCATGGAAGTTTTATTTTCGTGTGGATGTATATTATTCAATCACACTTTAATAGCTAAACGGGTTGAGATAAAATTTGATGCTTAGATAGATCATACCCTAGATTCTAGACTAAAACATTCCGAGAAAGCCACTATTCCCTCTGGAACATGGGTAAATTTAGTTGATTATAATATAGGACATTAATTTAGTTAAAAGTCCATAGGTGGTTCAATTTTAAATGGCGCGAGGTCGTAGCCCACATTGCCCACACCTTGCTCCGCTCTATAAAAATTAGTAATAGCTCACCAGATATTTTAGAGATGTTATTTAACTTGGTAACATCGTCTTCGCTGTCGCTAGCTGAGCTGGCCACCGAAGAATTATCACCACTACCTGTAACATCATATTTTTTACAAAAAAAAAAGAAAAATGAAACATTACTGAGTTTTTCCCGTTTCTTCTCAATGGGGGCTATCGTTTTTGTGCTCACCACTGTCGAGTAAATATTTAATACCTTAAACCGTACCGTAAAAATATCGAGCATGCCTCAGTTTTACGTAGTTCGTACGTTTTGTTCGAAAAAAAAAGTAGGTAAAAGTTTCCGAAAGTGTCTCAAAGCACTGCCATTAAATTGACCCGTAACTCATATTTGCCATAATTAATCTCAGGTATTGCAAAATATTCACAACATTATTCTAATTAGAAATAAACCCGCATAGTCCACCCATAAACAGTGAAGTTTGACATTCCGAAGAACTCACGCTACACTAGCGCCTCTAGCGGAAAATTCACACGCGATAGCCTCCATTGAATGCTTCCAAACTGGTGGTAGCTTCAGTAGTGCGCATGAGTGTAACCTAGGCGCCTGAATAAATGGATTTGACTTTAACCTTGATAGCAACAATTTGGTTTGGAAAGCAATTAAATATATGTAGGCCTCGAAGTCTCGACGAACTTATTTCTCATTATAATCTACTAGCTTCCGCCCCGCGGTTTCACCCGCGTACCCGAGGGATCTCATGTTTTCCCGGGATAAAAAGTAGCCTATAGCCTTCCTCGATAAATGTATAAATGATAAATTGCATTAGCAATTTTGCTCGAGCTTCCTTTAACCCCCCAGATGGCCGAGTATGATTCCTCACAATTCCGTGTATATGAAAAAAAATCCTGTCCAAGGATATTTTTTCTTTTTCTTTCAGGCAATACTACCTTCTTTAGGGCAATTGTTTTGGCAACACTATGTAATTTTGGACACTTACCTGGTTGTGGAGTAGTGAGTGCGGGCAGCAGGGCCCGCTGCACGCCCAGCTGCGGCGCGGCGGGCCGCTGCTTCCGCGCCGGGTTCATCTTGCCGCAGTACGCGCAGACATACGACACGAATTCGAATTCCTCCACCATTGCCATGCCTGTGAGTAAATATAAATTACTAACTGTCCCCCGGGGTTTCACCGGCGTTCCCGAGAAAAAAGTAGCCCATGTCCTTCTCCGTACTATAGGATATCTGCGAACCAAATTTCATCGCGATCGGTTCGGCGGTTTAGGGCGTGAAAAGGTAACAAACAAACAAACTCATTCGCATTTATAATATATTTAGGATATTAATAATTAATAATATATATATATATATACAAGACTCTATTAAAATTATGTATGGCCCTTCTTAGCAAAAGCAACCATTCGAACCGTCCGTTACAGTCTGACAATTCAAAGTAGTGACCTGTGAATTTTACCTGTAATAATGCAATAAATCTTTGAATTTGACCAACTCTTGATATCGCATAAAATAAAACGATTGCTTCATAAATTTTAGTCGAGTAGGTATTGAACTTTTGTATGGAACAGCTGATAATTTTTTCGTGATTTCAGTTAGTTTTAGTCCAATAATAAAAGTTGTTCACATTGAGGAGTACCACCACTACAAGTATTGCCAATGATAAAAAAAACGTCATAGACAGTGTCAGCTGGGCTATTCTGAACTTAAACTCGACGGTGAAATCACGCAGTGACTATTCTCTGTCTCACTCATGCAACTCGGTAATCAGAAATTCACGAGTGAGACAGAATAGTCGCTGCGTGATTTCACCGTCGAGTTTAAGTTCAGAATAGCCCAGCAGGTATACTTTTAACAAGAGTTAATATTGATCAGGATTCTAGAAACTGGGTGTAACTATCCTAGATAAACTTACCATTATGCGAGAAACAATCCGTACATATAAGTGCCATGCGCTGGTTGGGCCCGTCTTTGAGTAGGTAGTCCACCACCTTGTCGAGGGCCGAGCGGTTCTTGTCGAGAAGCGGCCGTGGGAGCTGGTCAGACTGAAAAAAAAAAAAACAATATTATTGGTTACAGCTGGCTCTATTGCAAACAGAACATAGGTTGTTAAAAAATTGTGAGCAAACTAATATGCCCTTCTAGTCAAAACTAGCTTTCGCCCCGCAGTTTCACCCGCGTTTTCGGAATAAATAGTAGCTTATGACACTCTGTGGTCCATAAACTCACGTCGATCCGATGCTGCGTGAAGAAGGGCAAACCAACAAACACACTTTCGCATTTATCATAGAATGGGGCACAGAGGGAGATCTCTTTCTGTCATATGACATTACGCGTACGTAAGAGTGAGAAGTCATTAGTCTTCGTAATTTTAAAATATTGCGTTGAAGGAAGAAGCAAGTTGAAGTGGCAATGGGCAGACCACATAGTGCGCAGAACAGATAGCCGATGGGGCCGAAGAGTTCTCGAATGGAGACCACGGACCGGCAAGCGCAACGTAGGACATCCGCTTACAAGGTGGACAGACGACCTTGTAAAGGTCGTCGGAAAACGCTGGATGCAGGTCGCCCAAGACCGGTCCTATTGGAGATCCTTAAGGGAGGCCTATGTCCAACAATGGACGTCTTGCGGCTGAGATGATGATGGTGAATTTTAAAATATCCCAACGCGTATTTCAGTAAAAATCATTGGCTAGAATTAAAAAATTGACATAGTATATCTACTTGAAATCTTTTTATCAAGATTTGTAACAGTTTTCATAGCAATCTCTTATCGAACTGGCATCCCATAGTTATTCAATATAAGAAACTCTTAAAAACTTAGACATACACAAGAATTGAATTGTTGTGTAATACAACAAGTTTCATACTGCGATTTTACCCGCGTTCCCGTGGTATCTTATGTTTTTCGGCATAAAATTTATACTATGTTTTATACCAGGGTACGATCTATTACACTGGTGACTTTTTAGTCACTGGCAATACTTGCAGGGGTGGAAGTACTCATCTATATGAACAACTTTTACTATGGGACCAACTCTGATATCGCGTAAAATAAAACGGTTGCTTCATACATTACGATCGATTAAGTATTGAACTTTTGTGTGGAACAGCTGATATTTTTTTCGTGATTTAAAAAGTAAAAGTTGTTTAAACTTACTCTTAGACGTTGTCCTTTATACATGGGACTGTTGATGACAAGATTCATATTCTTCGAGATCGGAGTGGACGATTGCAGCGCCAGTTGCCTTTGTCGCAGTTGACCTGGAGTTGCTGGCAAATACACAATTTTATTAGAAAATAAAATAAAAAAATTATTTTTAATTCTTATTACACATATGCGCAACATTACACAACACATAAGCGCAACATTACACAACACATAAGCGCAAAATTACACAACACAAAACAAAATAAAAACAAATCATTTTTTTTACATATAGACCTATAAAGTGTTTGGACCACTATCTCACCATGGTAAGTGACGATGTGGCCGAAGGTGGTAAGCACACCTAGAAGGAACTGGCTCTCAAGTGCAACTGCCGGAACACACCAATAGGTGTTTGACGACAGATTTTCATCTTGAGGGTGGTAGCCAGCCAGGCGGGTACTACAAAGTATCCTACCACCGTGCTATGGTTTCCTCACGATATTTTAATCACCGAAAGCTCAAGCTCATAGTAGGATACGAACCCACCTTTGTCACAGCATTAGGCGTCACCACTTAGCTATCATCCCTTCATACGCGATGCAAATCGCAAGAATCTTTTCAAATATCCTAAAAATATATCCAGGACATTTTTCAGACATGGCCACCTGATTCCAAACTAAGTAAAGTAAAAATCTGTACGAGTTTCGGTGCAATACGTGTGTTTTGGCTCTAAAAAATAACTGATTAAAAACATCCGAATCTCCCCTAAAGGCCCAAAGGAGCTTTTATTCGTGAACATAAAACATTATCGCATTATACACATGACCGACTAAAAGTAACGCGTATAAAAAGTCCCCTGAACAACTGATCGACCGTGCAAATAGTACGCGGGAATCCCCGAGAAATATTGAAGAGCCGGGGGCGAGGCCCAAACTCGACGCATATCGCATACCTACACCCGGCCTATACCTAGAGATTTTAGTACGCGCTGAGCGCTCGACAGTAACGTACAACGTACAACCTATCAACATTTTTGATGACGTGACTTGACATGACTGTATTTTAATTTCTACGTAGCTATAATTTAATAGCTTATTTAGGGACTCTGTAATTGACTTTCTTTACAAGATAATTGATTTTGCACCTAAATATTACATTATCAAAGTTCCTTATTTAATAAATAAATGTTGATGACTTTTGATATCGATCCAAATATTATAAATTAACGAAGAAAAAACCTCAATTATGTAATTGATCCATCAAATAAAAGAGTAACATGTTTTTATTGAAAAGAGGTTTATTTATTCCTCATCTGTCGGGGGATTCTATGTCGAGATAAAACGAAATAAAGTTTAATTTCATGTTTATTTGTTTTAAATACATCAATACAATTAAAACTGTAATCAAAGTTATAGTAAGAGTATAATTGGTTATAATTAAAGTGATTATGACATTAAAAACTATTATTTACAAATTAAAAATCACATTTTAATTACTAACATACTGACAGTCTCTTTTTTTTTCCCTCACTACTATTCTAGTGGCATAAGACCTGCGCAGACGGAGGAACTTTTTATATACAGGTGTTACCGGCACCCAGGCCTTTTTTAAGGGAGCTTAAAATAACGTATTTCTGTAACTTAACTACGACATTAGTTTTTTTTTATTTTTTTTTATTTATTATTCGTTACTAAAGTTTACACATTAATTGATTATTTTAGTGTAGGTATCATAAACTCTTTCGAGTTTTACTGGACACCAGAACCGAACAGTCTTATCACAAATATTTATTATTTAAGTAAAAGGTTCACCATAATAATTAAAAGGGTAAATCACTAATAAAATTATCATACAGTAGTTTAAATAATTTATAATGTGGGTAGGAGAAAAAACCTTTTGTTGAACGATCCGTCCCATTCGTCACCGGTCACCGTCACATCCCGCGGCTCATGCTAGTTTCTATACAGGTTGTTTTTTTTTATTGCTGTACACTTTTTTATTATTTAGTTTATTATTTGATTTGTCTAAGATATTTGTTTAGTTAATAAATTAAAATTCAGAGACTTTGTTAACTTTCTAACAAAATTATAATTGCCAGCAATGTATAGCAAAGTAAATTTTCAAGTGTAAATGACAGCCGAGAGATACTTTGATACTTTGCCTTGTACCAAGTGCATCAACGATAATAATTATGACAATTACGTAGTACGCCTACTACATTTAAACTGCGGATTTAGGAAATTTAATTGTGGATTCAATTCACATAATTACGATTTACTAATACGTGCAAACAATTGCTAACAGAGTATACTATTAGTGTTTTAAGTGTGTTAAAACTCTGGGCGCTAATCACACTGTATACTAAAAACCTTTGGTCAATCGGACGCACTATCGCGTCAATGCGTCATTGCACTAATTGCTCCGCTAGGTTTTCGAGTTGTCTTCTTCTGTGAGCAGTATAAAGCAGACACAATTTGAGTTGTCAATCAAATTCTGCTCAATCTCTGACTAATCTAGCTGATCAAATCGTGTGGTCTGGAACAAGTTTAATGCCGCCAAACAACATGTCCGTCCTAATATCCATCAGAGCGTAATGCGCGTTTTATAGGTGTTGTTGTTTTATAAGTAAGCCTTTAGTCTGTCGCTGCCGTCAATAGTTCCTCGTCTGCACAGGACTTTATAACACCTGTTTCAGTTTATTTTTGGGATTCAGTGCGTTTAGCTACCAGGTAAGTGCTTATGGCACTTTTCCATACATTTGGAATATTCTAGGTCCCTGTTTCTGCTGTCAATTTTGTCACTATCTCTGTCTGACATGAATCAAATCTGCCTGTCCTACATCGTACTAAAAACAATATCGGCTTATGTGTTATTAATTATTAACTATAGGGATAGAAATATATAACCTATTCTGATTATATCTAACATGGAAAGAGAAATCAGGTTAAAGTTTTAGCCGCACCTAAGATAGTCAAAGACACCTATAAATTATAATTATGGGTAATGAAAATAACACAAAATATATTATTTATTACTTATAAATAATATAATTTTCTAGCATAATCTAATAAAATGAAACAACTTTAAAACTATAACTATATACGCGAACACATTCGAGATTCAGTAGGTAGGTTAGGTACTTACTATAGATCAGTTTTAAGTTCAAAAAATAATGTATACGTCCCGCCCGATTTGTGAATACCGTATGTCTTAATGATACGTCAACGATAGATCAGTGGATTTTTTGCCTTATACTAAAGACTTATGGTCCATTTCGGCTTGGGACGTCTTGCAATCGGCTGGTTGGTTATACAGGTTATCACTTACGTATAGGATACGGGTTATCACTTGCAATCGACTGATAAAAGAATTTCTACAGGGGAGAATTGGGTCATTACTTGCAGTCGGTGGTTATAACGAGTTTCTACAGGGGAGAATTGGGTCAACACTTGCAGTCGGTGGTTATAACGGGTTTCTACACGGGAGAATTGGGTCATCACTTGCAGTCGGTGGTTATAACGAGTTTCTACAGGGGAGAATCGGGTCATCACTTGCAGTCAGCTGTAGTTTCTACAGGGGAGAATCGGAACGTACCTTGCAGCCGTTTGTTAAAACATTTTGTACAGGACGAGAATGGAGGTTTCAAATATTTTTATAATATCGATAATTCCAAAATCTAATGGATTGATATTTACACGGGATTCTACCTGGGGTCGGGGTGCTAGGTGCGTTACCGGGGACATTGAGGGTCGGCACGAACGGCTTCAGCGCTCTCGACTGTTCCTCCGGGCTGCCGTACTTGTCAAGGATCTCTTTTGCTACCTGCGATGAAATATCATGTCATATTTAAATTGTACCGTAACTGGTTTTTTTATGTACAAAAATTCTTTAGCTTTATTATATTAGTATAGATGACAAATTAAAAACCTACAAGCTACATTACCTTATAAGTTTCTGTATTCATGACCTCCTCCAATATTTTCTTTTTCTCCTCTCTCATTTTGTTCAGCTTGATTCTATTTTTCTCCAGCGTCCAGTTGTAGTACCAAGATATTGTCGATCGAAGGAATATCACACTGAAATTTATGTTTAAAAACAACCATTTAGGGTTGAGACTGATATTCATCTGCATCATTTTCTATCACTCAAACAAATCGTTAGCCAAGCTAGAGAAATTGAGGGCCTGAGGGATTTCATGGAACAATTGTCAATTTTGTAATGTCTGTCTGTCTGTGCCCGTCTTTATCTTGGGCGGCTTGAACACCTCGCTTCACTTAGGACTCTACATAGCTCCCTCGCTTCGGTTGGGAGTTAAGTTTTAACTAGAGTCCCTCGTTACGCTCAGGGTACAATATGCCGCCTGTGACGTATGACACTGCTTCATCCCCTTAGTGCATAATCAACTATTACAACCGTACTATAGTTTCCTCACAAAGTTTTCCGTCACTGAAAGTTCAAACTCATTGTAAGATTCGAAACGACCTTCGCCGCAACAACACCTTAAATAAATAAAAAATAAACCATACAGTAAATACTCACAGAACAGGTAATACCAGAAGTGGTGACGCATACAATAATGAATGCAACCAATGCTGACTTCTACCCACATACATGAAGTAATATAATATTGCGAATAGTACGTAGATACCGACGGAATACGCCATCATGTAGCCGATGACCCTCTTCTGTGTCTGTTTCTTGCATTGTCCATCCTGCTCTATGCCCCTAATCTTTGTCTCTAACGTTTCTAGGACTTCTGATGTCGTTTTCTTGCGCTGGGAAAAAAAATATCATAAAATAATAATGGCATTTCAGAATCCTAAATTAGGTTCGTCGTGCAAAATTATTGCTATGGGACCAACGGACCACGGAACAAACTTTTGACCTTAAGTTTCAAATATTTTTTTGGGATTTCAAAGTTGGTCACATAGTAAAACTTATTCGGATGAGATTTTCTTATGAAATAACGATTGCAACTTTGAGATAACACCTATATCATTATAGTATTGGTTCGAAAATACTATGTTCGTAACACCATACAATTTCAGTCAATAATTTAAAAGAAAATTCTTTTTGAATTTTGCTGTATATTGTACTAGCTGTTCCCAGCGGTTTTCACCCGCATTTCCGGGATAAAAAGTAGCCTATAACCTTCCTCAAGAATTGAGCTATCAAATGCAAAAATATTTTTTCAAATCCTACTGGTAGTTCCAGAGATTAGCGCCTATAAACAAACAAACAAAAAACTCATCAACTTTATTATATTAGTATAGACTTATATTTACGCTCGTGCCTGTACTTAGTGACAAGTACTCAAAGATACTGTCTTTTGTTTGAAGAGATATTTTTAGATTAATAAATAGATAGAAATAGCACCTTAGGGGCATATATACCCCTATACCTTAACTAAGCATAGTTGAAACTGTAGAATTCACTAGTCATCTTTGAATGTTTTCTTTAGAAACATACTCAGATATTTAGGCTAAAAATCGAATGCACTACTCCACGATCATGGATTATTAACTTGTGCATTTTTACAGTATTTTTTCAAGGATTGTAGCTACAAATTAGATTAGTAAGAATTGCTATCATCTATTTTTAACCGACTTAGTTTTTTTTTTTTTTTTCAATGCATGTACACTCATTACTCCGTCATTTATGAACCGATTTGAAAAAATCTTTTTTTATTTGAAAGGCTATACCTCCAGATTGGTCCCATTCTTATAAAAAAATAGTCAAGTAAATCAAGCATTTGCATTCAGAATTTGGTGATGTGAAACTGATGAAGAAGACCATAGATGACCACCGGAACTTCTCAATGATCCTACCTATTTCTGGGGATAACTTCTTTGTTTACGAACCGATTTTAATAAAATCGACGGGCCGGTTGGCGTGGTTGGTAAGATACGCTATCTATCACGCCGCAGGTCATGGGTTCGAATCCCACTCAGGACAAACATTTGTGTGCATGAACATGTCTGTTTGTCCTGTGTCTGGGTGTAATTATCTATATATGTATGTATTTACAAATGAAAAGTAGTATATGTAGTATATCAGTTATCTGGCTTCCATAGTACAAGCTCTGCTTAGTTTGGGGTCAGATGGCCGTGTGTGAGGAATAATGTCCCAGAATATTTATTGGATTTAATATAGCGTCAAAATGGTTCCATTTAAATTTCGTTGGTATTGGACAGTGGACTCCGAAGATATACCAGATAGGAATTGTGTAGTGATTGAGGTATAGTTAGGCTTATGACAATTCCATTACGAGGAGGTACCTAACTATGATCAAGGACGTGTTAGACTGGACTGAACTTGCATACAACGGAACTCTTTAATGACAAACAGCTCGAACGTGTAAATTCAGTACCAATGGATATTACCTCATGGCTAAATTTAAAGGCGAACATTATAATGAGTATCATTTAGAAACAATTGAAAACGTTCATAAGTGCCTTGAGTTTGATTTCTGGTAATGCTCTTTGACGAAAGAGTCTGTGTGGCCTATTTAATAAGTTATTTGATTCTAAATTAGACAGTGCTATTCCTTCAAAGCTTTTTGACGACTGACAGCTAAATACATACACATTTAGGGTTTAGGCCTTTAGGGTTTTTTTTATTTCCAAGATCTATAACAGCTTTATCAAGTGTAGTGCCCTGTAACTTGTGCACTGTGACGGCCCAACTCTTACGGAGTTTCGTTCATATTTTTTCAATATTTCTGTTTCTGTACGGTTCTGTTTTATTCCTTTTCATCTAGCCGTCGTTTCCGCATTCGAAAAGCTGCCTTACTGGGTCTACCCATATTCGTTACTTACAAGTGTTAAATAAAAATAATTTATGTAAATAGATCTAGATAGTTTAGTAAGCTGTAAGACTATATTGTAGATATGTTTCATATTAATTTGTATAAATAGAACATTGCAAGTGTATAGTTAATTATTATAAGAAATAAAAAGCAAAGGCCTTGAAACTGATAAGTATATGTTTACATCTTTTAAAATGTATCCTACTTATTATTACACAGTTTGTGTGGATGTTACTATAATTATTATTGAAAGAATTTGGATAAAATTTTGCACGTAGATAGATCATACCCTGGAATGAAACAGAAACTAAATTTGTTATACTAATTAAAGTAAAACGGTACTAAGTCGGTCTTCTTAAAAAAAAGGTATTTGAATAAATTTTTATATTTCTTATTAAGGCTTTTGAAAATGTAACTCTTACTAGGCACCGGATGCAAAAATAAGCTGTATGAGAATGCCGGTGAAGTTCAAAGTTACTGAGAATTCAGGACTGGCAATGGAATGTCATAGGGTAAGTTAGCCCTAAGTTATAATTATTATTTCGTAAGTAACGTAAAAATATGCAAGCAAAATTGCCCACAGAAGCTAGTTATATTTTTTTGCTTTTTAAACTTGAAAGTAAGTTCGTAGTTAGTAGAGCGTGACAAAACATCACAGTTATGTATCATTTCATTTTGTATCTTATCACTGAGAATTTAGAGATCAAAATGCAATAAATAAAATAAATATTTTTAAAATCTTTTGTTCTGTTTGAATAACTTTTTGAAAGTTAACGCTTCGGTATCAATGTGCAGTTGAAAGTTATTTATTTTAATATAGATAGGTATATATAAATATACTCTACATCAGTGGTTCGTAACCGGTGGTCCGTGGACCACTGGTGGTCCCTGAAAGCAGCTGAAGTGGCCCGCAAACCCATCCAAAAAAAAATCGTAAAAAAAATCAAATACTGTTGGCTTTGCACAATTGTATGCTTGTTTTATATATAGATAGAATAGAATAACTCTTTATTCATTTCATCCCAAACAGTTGGTGGTCCATGGCAAGACAAGAATTTTGTTAAATCTCTCTAAAAGGATAATGACCTCTGCTCTACATACTATAGGCATACCATTTTACTGAGATGGTCCTAGCTACCACTGGTGCAAGAATGTTATCTAAATTGTACACTAGTCTAAAGTATTTTTGAGTCACTTTGTAAATTTTCTATCTATTTGAACAACTATCTTATTCCAATGAATAATAGGTATCACTATCAAATGATCTTGCCTCTTTAACAGATGTCATGTTCTTTGTTATTTGTATCAATGAATAGATTTATCATACATTTTTACATCTATAATGTATATAATAATAATAATATTATAAAGAGGAAAGATTTGTATTTTTGTATGTTTGTAATGAATTAACTCAAAAACTACTGGACCGATTTCAAAAATTCTTTCACCATTAGAATGCTACATTATCCCTGAGTAACATGGGCTATCTTTTATCCCGGGAACCATGAAACCATGGAAAAACTATCTATAAGATATAGATAAAAGATTTAAGAATTAACCTGCATTAATTTAATAACTATTTTTTACAAATAAATCTAGGTAAGGACTTAGTTAGTTTATCAAACCTCTCTAAGAAAACCTTACTCCTCCGAATCTAAAAATGAGTTACCTTACCACATTTTCAATATTAAAAAAACTGGAACTGAACTGAATACTATGGCACAGTTAGTGAGAAACATATTAAACTGTGAAGGGTTATTAAAGATTTAGATTTGAACATATCTGCTATAATTTATTTATTTACACATATTTGTTGATTATAATAACAAATTAGGTTAACCATTTATATGCGTGAATAACAACAATTCTGTATCATTAACAATGCAATGTTTTCATTAATACAGTATACATGTACGTATCCTTGACTGCATGGATTGTTAATGAATGAGTTACACTTATTGTTATGCAACCTTGAATGCTATAAGGGATTATTTAGAGTATCTTTTTGTATAGTATTTATTTGTATAAAGGAAACGTAATGAATACAATTAATATATTTTAAGTCCTTTTGGAAAATACATGTCATCATTGTCTACCAGTGTTGATTTTGATCACTTGGGGATCATGCAAATTGTGATGTTTCGTTCATAGACCCTTTCTATGTAACATACCAGTGTTTACTCTATTTCTGTATACTGGGCTTGGCATTTAATTTAATTGGAAGAAATTAAATGATGAGCTATGGAGCCATGATGTGGACAGTATTACATGGATTGTATGATTCAATTTAAAGGCACTCTCTATGGAAAGAGCTACGATTGTTATCTTTCGATGATCAAATCTGAAATAAGGTTATCCAAAAAAGAATGACGCTAAATTAGCTCAACAAATTACCAAGTTGAAGTGACAATGGGTCAGTTGGAAGGGTCTTGGGAGAGAATTGAATAAAATACTTACTCAAAGCCATTGAATTTAGGCCCTAAAAGGCACATAGGAAAGGTCCATAATTTGTATTTACAAACCCAGAAATTTGTGTCCAAAAATAAGTAATACAGACTTAGTAGTATCCAATTAAAGGCTAATAATTAAATGTATAACTACATGAAATATGTGTATACATCATGAATCAGAATACTGTTAATATCTGCTTTAAGTAGATTGTTGTAACATATTATAATATATATAGATCTACAGTTACATTTGTATTGTTAGTTTCCCCTTTGTGGTTTTATGTATACATACATAATGGTATTACAGATTGTTTAGCTGTGCTATTTATTACCTACATTAGTCTACATTTGAAGTGGAACCAGTAAAAAAAAACGAATTACCTACACATTATAAAAATATAAACAATTACAACTAAAAAGGAAGACCGTCACCAAATGGGAGCGTGCCCAGAATGCTGGCTGCATTTCCACATTGGATAGCTAAGCTTATCCATTCACCGAAATAAAAGCCAGCGTGGAAACTAATTAATTTTGGATGGTTTGCAGTCAACCACTTGCTGGTATGTGATGATACACAACCGTAGGTGGATAACATGCACAAGACCAGCTGTCTATGATAAGGATTTATTGGGGAAAAAAACCTCTTTCTTATTAGGGGTCATCTAGGATAGGTTTCTTCAGATTTTTGCTACGTGTTTCTACTTACAAGCTTACAATATGACATCATTGTGATGAGCAATGAGTAATAATAAGGCAGGCAACGCCAGGGACAGCAAACTAACTATTTAAACACGGTAACAAGTAGTCTAACTCATTTTAACCATGCAGGTCACGAACGAGCGGTTGAAATGCCGCCAAAAATATATGACGATATCAAAATAGTTTTGGCTACGTTACAAAATCTCGTTTTAATATCAATCAAATACTTACGCGAAATCTCGATATGATTATACCCATTTTGACTCGAAGTCTTCAAATATCAGTCGAAACAATTCCGAGAACTGGAAAACACTTTAAAGTCTGATTTTAATAGTTTTTGAAGACTAAAAATATGTTTGGCCTAAGCGACCAAGCAAGAATTGATGACGAATTGATGTAGTGATTGATGAACTTTCTAACCTATAACGCCGAAAGGTAAGTATAGGAACAATATCAATTAAAACTACAAGACACTTCGTTTGAATACTTGTTTACATATCTGCGCAATATATTCGATTCAATCCTAAAAGCAATTATTGAGTAGACTTTGAGTAAAAAAATACAAGAAAAATAACATTTCACTCGAACGACAGGCACAGATTAAAGTTAAAAAAATACTTCAATCAAACTTGACATATTGATTTGACATTGTTACAAGACGTCATTATTTGAATGACAACAGGGCTGCGTTCAGTAACTACGCCGTGTGATCGCCCGACGATTATCATAGCTTTCAGCAAAGAGTATATCACTACGTTTCAGTAGTGATTATAATACTCTTTAATTTAATAGCATAATATTTGATGGCGAGTGCGAGAAGGAAGTCAAAAAACTAAGACAGATGTCGATTATTGTCGATACTTACCTAAATAATGGTAATTCCCGTTGACTGAGGAATCCTTTTAAATCTTTAGTTAGGGAGTTACTCACAAAAGAAAAAACCTATCACAAACAAGATACATGATCCAAGGATTAAACCGTACAGAATGATAATGTTGCCATTATTATTAAAACTTCTACAACTCGTAAAGAGGTTGAACCTTTGTGTTGCATCTATGTTTAAAAAACAACAAAACATTTTATTTACTTAGTTTTTCTAAAAGTGTACTTACTAGATGGCGTTAAAGTTAATTTTGAAATTATGAATCGGTTTGATACAAAACGGAAAATATTCAGCATTTTCCAAGTACAAGTAATATCGACTGGTTGATGAACCAGTTAATAATACAATAAACAATGTGTTATTGACCTTTACAAGTCTGGTAGGTAGGTAACTAACAAGTAGGTAGGACAAAATAGCGACTAGTTTTCACATTGAGTGAGGGTAGTAGCTAGACAGATGGGTACTACAAAGTAATAGGTAAGTTACCGTGCTAACATTAGAGTAACATTTTATTTGTGGGGAATATACAGTTGCAAATCGATACGGCCTGGGGTGAATGACACGCTGAACCGGGGCATCACGACATGATGCTGATGATGAGACAGACAAAGAGAATATAATCACTACGTTCGGGAAATTGTCTGACTAGCTAGTATGAAATATGTAGGTACATATTTATAAAACCTTAGTATTTTGATACTCAATTAAGTAAATGATAGCCAAAAAGAAATAGAGAATTCATTTATTTTATAACATCATTATTCATCTTAGTTCATCTAATAAATGTTTTCTAATATTCAGGATATTTGTTGGTATTATTATAATATATCCAATCTAAGTTAACGGTTGTAATAGTTATCTACCTCTACGCAACCGCAGCACGGTTTTCTATTTTTTGTGTAAAAAAAAATAAGTAATGAATATTAATGCTACGCCTCTTTTAAAATGTATAGTTATAAATTATCGTATAACAAAGCTATACACACTTCAAATATTTTTAAAACTGCTTAACTCCACAGCCGTAAACTTGCATTGGATGTATTTATGTTTTGGTACAAAAATATTCATGCAAAGAATGCAAGCATATTTAAAAAAATGGATAAAGACACTAACTCCATCTAGCGAAGTATATTTTAACAAGACCTCCAATCAGCTGAGTAGCACGATAAAGTAGTGACATCTACTGACTCTCGTTCGGTTTGTCTGCCGTCAGAATCTACGCATCTGCATTCGCCACGACGACATTGAATTTTTCTGAAGTTACCGTTTTTACAACACACAGGCTTTTCTGTCGAAGTTTCCATTATTAGAGATGTTTTTGCGCACTCTGTAATGTAGAAAGTAACATTTAATTACCTAAAACTGCAAAATAATAGTAATATAAGTAGTGCGTAATATTATTAAAAAATAAAACGAGAACAATCTTTCTTTTGTCTGACTGCTCTGAATTTACAGGCTGGCAGGCGCCAGGCAGGCAGACAGAAGAAAGATTGTTCTTGTTTCAAACCACCATTACTAGATGGCGTTACTGTCTTGACTGTCAGCTAAATTAACGAATCAAAGTTATAGATCAATCAATATTATAGCGCTTACTTGCTTACTTGTAGGCTGGGAATACACGTCAGATTTTTTCATTCGATAGTCGGATCCGATAGTCTGATCAGACTATCGGAAGGCGTTGGAACCCTTACTTTGTTTGAACATACAATACACGTCCGATTCAATAGTCGGATGGAATTGTATTGAATGTTCGCCGGCTTCCGAAATCTGTTTCTGTTAGGTTCTGACGTGTATTCCCAGCCTTAACCTTAACCTTTACAGCTTAATTAGCTACCTACTCCAAATAAAAGAAAATGTCCCATGGATCCAGTCCACTGTAGAAGAGTACTAGACACTAATTTACACACCATGAGTTTGCTATGGTAATCATCGATACTCGCTAGCGAGTAAATGACAAATTGAGAAAATGAGAATGTAAATGAATTAGTGTCTGACCGAAGCCTCGGCTTCGGCTTCGATTTCCCAACTACATAGATCTCTCTTCACCATCTGTTCAAGCAAACTCTACTTACTACAATCCATGGAATCATATTCGGCTGTGTTAGGTTCTGCCTTATAATCTTCTATTTGTCTACCACGTTCGTCGGCACAGATTTTTCTGAAAGTTAAAAGAAGTTTAGAGATACCAATCAAAAAGGTGGAGTGTAGCCATAAACGTAATATTTTTGAGAATAATAATAACATTCGCGTTATTGGGATACAATATTCCACCGATACAGCTACCTCTTTGCTCTTTTTTTATAAATATTCTGGGGCATCTGATTCCAAACTAAGTAGAATTCCGATGATAACAGAACTATATGATACAGGTCAAACTTCAACTACGTTGGGACCTGGGAACACTGAATTTGGGGTTGGGGGCCCTGTTTGAAAGCCAGAGACCTACAGGAAAAATATAATCAAACCTTAGACAATGAATAGGTATACAATATACAGGGTGGTTTGTTATCACTGGCAATACTTGCAGGGGTGGAAGTACTTTTATTATAGGGCTAACTCTGATATCGTGTAAAGTAATACGGTTGCTTCATACATTTTGGTCGAGTAGGTATTGAACTTTTGTATGGAACAGCTGATATTTTTTTCATGATTTCACAGTTAGTCCTATAATAAAAGTTGTTCACATTGATGAGTACTTCCACCCCTGCAAGTATTGCCAGTGATAACAAAATCACCCAGTATGTCTATTAAGTTAAGGCGATGATAGCTCAGTGGTAGTGACGTCGGACGCCACTGCGAAGGTCGTGGGTTCGAATCCTACAATGAGCTTGCTTTCGGTGAGGGAAAACATCGTCAGGAAACCATAGCACAAGGGGTACTTTGAAGTACCCACCTGGCTGCATAAAGTTACATGCACATACGAAGCAGTGCAATGCTGGTCAAAAAAAATTATATTACTCACGTCCCATTCCAAGTCTTAAATACTCTTCCATAATTTCCATCAGGCATGCATTCAGTGACCTCAGAAAAGAAGTCAACGATATATCCAGCCTCTTTGCTCTCTTCAATGAAGTCTATCTTGGCCTGCATGTCTTCGAAGCATGGTGTGGTGTAGTTGTAGGGTGGTTCACCCTCGCTCAGTTGTGGGAATAAGTCTAGAGTTTTGTCGTCTGGGGAGAAAATACAACAAAAATAAATTTTATGTAATAACAAAAGAGGTGCGAAGCATGCAAATGCGATACATTTGTATAATAGTACAAGATATAATTTCTCATTTCTCTCTTCCCTAAGCTGCCATATTAACAAAACTTAGGCGCCATAAGTATCCCATATAGTGTATCTACGGAACAATCGTAGAATATAAAACTCTTTCCGTACAGTTTCTCAAAATTACTCAACTACGTAAACTCACTGGATGAATTTCAACAGGTTCATTAAAATCTTCATTTCCGTGGATTGTATTATCTTAAGTTTTATTTTAAAAAAAACGCGTTTATTAAAGTTTTGATAATATATGTATTCTTGTTTATCTAGCAGATAACTAAAAAAACTAACGAGATATACAAGATTAAAACTAACGTGGCATGGCGATGAAACATGCGTGCACGGCAATGATACAAGCGTCCACGGCAATGAAATAACAGTGCCAAGGGAATGAATTTCTTTGCTTAATCATACCATGGCGATGAAAACAAGTCACGGAAATGAAACACATGGCCATGGCAATGAAACTAAATTGTTTTAAAAGGCATGGCAATTAATTTTTTTTCATTGGTATGTCTTTTTTTCATTGCCATAGCAAATTTTGACCACGGAAACCATGGCAATGAAAGCACGGCGATGAAAATCTAGGCAAAAATATTAAATAACAAAAAATCTATTTAATTATTCGAAGTAATAAACACTTCACAAATAAACAACAGAAATGGCGTTCTATCAAATGTTTAATCAAGAGGACAAACTTATTCAAATAGAAAGTTATAGCTATCCACGGCGATGAAAGAAAAAAATACCAGTAACATAAAAATGGAATACTTAAATTTGTGGTGCCAAAACGCAGCCACGTCTGTACATCTTTCCACGTCAAGCACTTAGACGGCACTAATATGCAACGTTTAGCGCATAGGAGGGAGGACGCAAGTCGTTAGATAAAACAATATTCTTAAACATGTTTAGGACTCGGCGATGAAAGGTAATTCTTGGACAAATGATTTTTTATTAACCATTCATTGTATTGTTTAAATATTTGAATAAATGTATTTCGTAACAATGACAAAAACGGCAATGAAAGATTTCGAGGTTTTTTTTTTTGGAGCACCTATATTCCTATTTAATAAAATATTTAGTGCTACACATATATTACTATTTCACCTAACCAGAAAAAAATATTAGAGCATTATAACTATGATTTTTAGTACCGATTTCATCGATGCCACGCAATTCTTGGTCCCGGAAATTCACCCCACTACACCAAGTAGGAAATGGATGAAAATCAAATAGTAAATAAATGTTAATGCAGGTTTACATCATTATAATTGAATTTCAATATGTCAACACCAAAAATCGGCGAGGTATCATAAGTAAACAGAACAAACAGGGAAGATCATTATTATCAGTTAAAAATCGTAAAGGACCTAGAATAGAACCCTGCGGTATACCCATATGCATAATAGTAGGTATGGGTTGTCAATAGTGCAGCTTTAAGAAAACAGAACAAACAGGGAAGGTCATTATTATCAGTTAAAAATCGTAAAGGACCTAGAATAGAACCCTGCGGAATACCCATATGCACAATGGTAGGTATGGGTTGTCAATAGCGCAGCTTATAGACTAACTACGAATCATTAAAAAGCCTGTGGTAAATCTGTACGCGAGTTTTAAACGGGGTATGAGGCAAAGAGTTCGAACCTGTACCTTCCTGATCGAAGCCATCACGGCTTAGAACCACCAAATCATACTCACAGCAAGATAACTCCGTCAGAGGTTTCTCATCCAAGTCAATCATTCTACCAGTTCCATCCAAAACTTCTCCGGTGACTTTATCCACGCAAACACAGGTCCTATTAATACACTGCACAGGGTTAAAATTGCCATCTGATGTGCACCGAGGTCCTATAACTGGTAAAGGAACTCCCGGTGATATGGTCTTTTGGATTTTTTCGTGAAGACGGGAGCAACCTGCGGAGATAAGGTGGGTTGAAGTTCTGGTTTCTGTTTCTTGCTATATTCATAAAAAAATGTGGAATACATTTTCATGTTAAGATTGTATTAATTGCAAACCTATTCAATTAAAAAATGCCAAAGCCTACCTACTAGTTAGGTAGGTCTATTTTCAAAGCCCGAAGCTTGGTTGGTGGCAATGAACCTATGTAATATAATATGCGAAATATGTTTATGTTTTCAATAGGGCTGACATAGTCGTAATGCGACTCAAAGCCCTTACAAAAAAAAAAAAGTTTAGAAATTATATTTATAAAAATTTGACAATTCTAGATATTTGTATTTTTAAGTATCAGTAGTGAGGTTACTAACCACAGTGCATATTTTGTGCGGTCGAGGCCCCCATGTACAACACTTCACCGAATAACCTTTCACCGTCCTCCGATTGACAGAAACAACTGTAAATATAAAGAAATATAATATATATATATATAATATAAAGAACAATGTTGGTGAAGTCTAAAATAGGTACCTATAGAAGATCTGAATCACCCAAAAGCCCACGAATTTCCGAAATTATACAAGACTAGTTTTGTGGAAAGAAGTCTAATATCAATGTACCTATTGATGTTCCCATGATTTTTTCTTCTACCGCGAAGTTACAGTGATTCTTCCTGCTGCTAATTGGCGATATCATTTTTGGTTGAAACTTTGGGTCTATGGGGGCCGACAACTCACTACACCACCTTTATCGCGAATAATCGAAACGCCTGATCAAAGCATCTTGTGAATACTTATATATACGTTTGTCAGAGAATCAACATTGCCATCCAACGTGGCAATACCGCCAGCTTTCTGGATGCCTCCTGATTGCGACTTTTTTCATTATATTAGGTATTTTATATACTTAAGTAGGTGATGTAGAAAAAAATGTTTGAAGCGCTTCACTTAATCTAAGAATTAATGTTGTACCATCTGTCAATGATAATAAATTATAACTCCTCTATAGAAAATTGAATCCTAATCTAAAATGTAATCTAAACTGTAAGGAAACCCTTTTTGGATTAAAAAAACATAATTTGTAATTTTACAAGTTGTAAATTTTTTTGTTTCTAATTTCTCGCTAATGATGCTGATCCCCATCATTTACTATTTAAGGCAATATAAAGTGTTTTTTTGCCGCTACATTTTACTAGATCTGGTGGTTAGTTAAACATAAGCCATAAAATACCCACGTGTGGGCAGAGACGCAATCGTAAGCAGCGTACTTCCCCTTGCCATCACAAAGAGGTCGATGCTCCAGAGCACCGACGTCACCAGTGGCAAGTCTTGCGTCATACTCGTCCTGGTTGCTGTGGCATTTGGATTCCACTGGGGACGAAGACAATACATTTAATAACGAGAGCTTATGTTTGACCAAAATCTTACTGAGTGCTTACTCTATGGAGAGGAACTGACTCTTCAATACAGCTCTAGGAACTGCAGGCTTACTCTTGACTTTAATTCCGATCGATCGGCATTGGATTTTGACGTTTCCTACTCTCAAATTAAACACTAGGGCCAAATTATTTTAAGATTGCGTGTCCATTGTGGAGAAGAAATAGAATTGATTAGATTGACAACATTGATTTGATGAGTACCTACCGAATCACGGCTCACCTGTCAAATTAACATTCAAATTGGATTAATTTAAGACTTCTGGTGAAATGTTATAATATTTAACATTTTTTATATATGCTTTATTTACATATTTACAATTAAAGTAAAAAATACAAACTATGATATATAGAAAACATCCTCAAAGCCCTCGCTGCTGTCGATAGGCAAGGTTCCCAACAGGCTGGCAGCGTTCCCTTTTTGGATGGCCAAGCTTATGCGATGAATTTGATCCTAACGACAAAGCAGCTTGGCGCTATGAAGTTTCCTGATCCATCTTTTAAAATTACAGAGCAATTACAACAGTCACAGTTCAAGGACAATTAGAACAGAAGAGCAGTGAAAACTGCTAAAACGTTAATATACTTACTCCTTTTACAACGAGTTTCTCCATCAGTAATATCTTCAGCGCAAGAGAGACCAGCCCCACATCGCCCCACAGTAGTTCCTAGCCCTGGTCCTCCCATGCTGCAGTGGCTTCCTTCACCTGAAATTCGTAAAGTCATGTTAAAAGTTAATCAAATGAGACTCTAGTCTAGCTATCGCGGTTCTTGAGATACAGCCTGGTGATAGACAGACGGACGGACAGACAGCGAAGCCTTAGTAATAGGGTCCCATTTTTACCCTTTGGGTACGGAACCCTAACTAGCCGGACTCCCACGGAATCTAATGTTTACGATTAAAAAATTCCAAAAGTTTTATACAAAATCATGTAATACACCGGTCCTCCATCAAGTCACATTTTCATTAGGTGTCCCAAAAATATTAGAGCCGCGTGGGTAGGGGGTGGAGTGAACCAGAGGATTGATTAAGGCTTTAATTTATTCCTTTATGGGTGTTCTATTTTCAATTATTTGCAAAAAGCAAAAAGGTTTCAATCATATTAGGACAGTCATTCTTAATTCGAATATTATATTACCATAGAATGGTAAGCAGAACTCGCAGCAGTTACATATAGTTGGTGACGGCAACCACACCCCATTGTGAGTGGCATTGTTTATGGCGCACTCTTCTGCTGGCGCTGAGCAGCCCGTGTCGAACCTGTAAGTCTGTTGGTGACACCACGTCAGTAATAATGTAATAAAGCATTTTTTGTGGTGTACAACGTCTTAGAAAAATAACGAACTGAGAACCACCTGAATGATTCCAATGCAGTGTTTGGTTAACAAATAATCTAATCGTATTTGCGTCAAATGCATTAGTAATCAAATAATAACAATAGAGTTGGTACCTATCTACCAACCCAGGAATTTTTAATTTATCAGTCTACATACGTTCATCATTGGACAAAGGGATAACAGGCAATACCTATGTAAGTACTATAATTTCAAATACACTGCCTGCTCTTGCTATTCCACTGGTTTTAATAAGGATACTCCAATTGACAACTAGTAGCTTGTAGGTAACATAAGTAAATGCACGTTCTTTCAGTGAAAGTATACTACTTACTCTACAAAATCCGTCTTCACATAAAACATCAAAACTATGAACAATATTCACTAAATACAACAACAAAACAATTAACAGATTCTTTGTTTCAGCCATTTTGTTACGTTACTGCATTGATTTTGATATCGAACGATAATTTATAATTTTATCATTATTTATTGATAATTATCATCAAAGATAATAAATTCAAAGAATAGTGTGACGTATGTGGCAAATTATAGGGACTATACCTGTATGATATTATTAACTACCGAATCGCGAGTCAAGATATTAATGCGGGGCTACCACGTAAGGAATGGTAATTCATGAAATTTCTTATCATTAATCCATTATCACAATTTCTATAATATATAGACGCAAAACACCGCATGAGAGTCAGTGGCTGGCTTGATTGACTCGTTTGATATACCCGTCACCCTTAAATATATAAATTTAAATAAATAAAATATAAAGTTCAATAACATTTTGTTGCGGTAGCACCCCTGGTTGGGTTCACTATAAGGCGCTGACCGCAAGCTAGCAGGTCAAGACCAATCGTTGTGGTAATCTATGGGGAAAGCCTGTAATCGATAATCAGCAACATCCCTATGATGATGAAGGGTTAACCGTCGTTTAAGAAGACAGCACCAAAATATTGAGGCTAATACCAGATCATCGATAGAGAAAATTTCGTTGACGAGCTTCTCAACACTATCAGCATAACCTACAATAAATATCAACGATATGTAGGCTTTATCAGTCTACGAGGAAGACGATGGAAGTCTTCAGAATAATGAGTTTTGAATTCTCTAATTTATTTTTAGTCTTAGTTTTTAGACTGTACCACATTGTACTGACTATTTTATGCATAGTCTACGGTTTTTCACGATGTTTTCCTTCACCAAAAGCTCGAGTTCATTGTAGGATGTGAACCCACGACTAGATAGTGTTACAAATTCAATTTAATAGGCCATATAACTGATAGTGCAACAGGTGAACAGCTATCACTGTTTGGTTTGCTTATCACCGTTATCAGAGGCCGTAGGATCACGTCTCACCTTATCACATGATAAGAGCGAAGAATTTTATATGTACACAGGTATGTGGAGTGTCTTCATTAACTGAAGTTACGGTATTAACCGAGTTTGTTATAGGATTATGGTGGTGGTACTTTATCACTCGGTTTTAGGAAGAAAATTGTGTAATCTGCTTAGGATACAATCTTTAAATGTTGCCTGGGTTAAATCTAAAGAGGAGAATATTGAATGAAAACTAAAAAAAGATTTAAAATATTTTTATTCTGGCAAAAGTAAGTCACGTATAAAATATTGGTTAAAATAATACTAAAGACATAAGAAGGACTTCGGATTTGGGCATCTACCACATTAACTATTGGCATAATCAGCCTTTTCCCATATACACTTCTAGTCCATGACTCTCCCTCCTAGCCTGTTGAACGTTATATGTTCGAAACTAGTTGATATAATTTAAGTCTACTCCAAAATTATCACTAAGTCTTTGTCGCAGTACGCCTGTTGACAATAATATCTCAACTATGTAAACATATTTATGAAGAAATCAAGATACAACTCGAATATCATTATACAATTATAAAATACTATTTAAATGATAAGACAATATTACATATTATACAAAACTTAAGAGCTATCAAATTGTCACAGATAAGAAACGAGTTGCAGACATTATCTTTATTCAAATGTGTCTATACAAACATAATTATGAGAACAGATGTTGCAAAACATGCAGTCGTTTGGTTAAAGTGGTTTAATTTACATTTTAAAACTTAAATCATAAAGATTTAGTGATCGAAAATGTTTTTACAGAAATCATTGAAGAAGTTAAAGAGGAAATCAATGATCTATTTAACGAGAATGATAGTGGCTTTTCAGCATTTCATGTATGATAGAGTAGTTAATTATAAGTATCAAAATATAAGTACTAATTTGGCTTAAAAACTAGGAAATTAATTTGATATAGATTTTCTCGATTCCTTAACATTGTAATAATACCTACGCTAACCTGGGTAGAGAGTAAAGAGAGACGTAGTACATTACGAGACGCGCTCTTCTATTCAAATAATGCATTATTTAGTAAGCCAAGATTTTTTACAAGTGAAGGTATCATTTTCTTGGAAGCACAATAAAAAATTAAGTAAGTAGTGTAAAATCCTTATCCAATAAATATTTTAATTTTACGGATTCAGAACTTTTGGGTACCCTTAAATATTTTATAACTTTGCAACTATTTACAGTAAGGTTAGAAATTAATTATAATCTAATTATTCCAGTCTTCAGATCTTCTCCAGTAATGGTGAGCCAGCATCCGTTCATAAAGAGAGCAACTCCATGACAGTGGTTATCAGCAATACTGTCGACGGATAGCTCTCTTCATTAACAGATTATAGGCTGCTTCTATTATCTTCTTTATCCTTTACATCTTCTTATGATGAGCTAGATGTCAAACTGGTTAAGTTTCCTGTAAATTGAGTTAAAGTTCTGGGTGATTTTACGAGAATCTAGTGATTTAGGTAAGAGATTTTTTTAGGTGCATAAATTCTACAAAATAGTGCTGAAAATCCTTTTTTATTCATACAAAAGAAAACGGATACTGTGTCTGTTCAAGATCCACCGATTTCCTAAATTCTGTCTTTATTTTTCGTTAACTCTTTCAAATCTAAATTATCAGTTACATTCCTATGTATCTAATCTATCGATCACATTACAACAAAAAACAGAGATAAAATACATACCATATATTGAAAGCAATGGTGTCTAAAACCAACTTTGGTTGCCCGAGTCAACAGAAGACGTAATTTCAGTAAATCTTAAATGATTTATTTCCCTCCTTTCTCATTTCAAAACTATGTGAGCAATGTCGCTACTTTTTAATACCACAGTACCTATTATTCATGCGACACCTACTGTACTGCGGCAGACGTGTCACCGTTGCCCCAAGGTGTGAATTGCTCCACCACGCCTCCAAGTTTGTCTAACGAATTATACTCGGTTGGGATAGCTACTATTTGTGTTACTTTGTGCTGCCGACTTAAGGACAGTTTTAACGGTATATTTTGTAGTTTTTTTTCCCTATAATAGTCATGCCCTTTTGTTATATGTTGAGACGGTAGCAATGTTGATGTTTAAAAATGGATTTTTGGAATGGTCCTGTTTGATTTTGAATGAGATCTGCGAGATTTAAGTTGTTTATTTTGATTAGTTCTACTTCATCGCTTTTTTGGCATATACAGTGACATAATTTTGAATTGATTTAAAGAACTTTGTGTGCAGAATGTAGGATTACCTCTAATTATGAGCAATTGGAACTGATGTTTCCATTAATTTTCAATAAGTTTTTACATTTTTTTTGGCAGTATACTTATATATTTCTACTATAGCTTCCGTCCGCAATTTCACCCTTTCACAGGAATCTATTCCCTGGTATAAAAGCATCCTATGTTTTATTTGAGGGTATTGTCTGGCTACACACCAAATTCCATCCAAATCTATTTACCCATGACCGCGTAATTGAGTCAGATACATCCTCTCATACGTATCCATAATGTTAGTGATTTTTAAAACTAGTACACATAGACAATCTTAAATCGTGCATTACACTAATTTTACATTCTGTCAAAAAAAAAAGTATACTATTTCAATTCTTACTTCATGATAAGAGATTCTTGCCACAACATCATTTCATAGTTCATATTGCGGTGACATAAGGTACTAATAGGTTTAACTAGAGCAACCGACAAGTGGCCATTGCTTAGTTTCAATAACAGAACGCAAATCACAAAGTCAAATTAATAACACGGTAATGTCCAGGAAAACGTTATTATATCACTAGAAAACGTATATAACATACACATAATGTAGTTACATAACACAAACACATAGAACAATCGAATGTAAATCAACAGGGACGGACAGACTAAGTAATCGTGTATTATTTGTTGCATATTATTGAAATCTTGGCTTTGCTGTCACAATGTGCGTTGAAACTGTGGTTTATAATAATGCTGCTGTAACTAATGCACTAGTGTGTACAATATTTGATCTATCGAAAAGTGCAAAACTATATTCATAGCTCTTAAAGTAAAAATGTTTAAAAGAGAAACCACCCTGAGTATAAATTTGACAATGGCAACCATCACGTTTTCATTTACTAAATTAGTCTATAGGAATTTATACAGCGCCTCTCGCGGAATACTCATGGAACTAATATGGTTAATATCTCACTATAACGTCAACTACTGGGTTTAATCGTAAGTAGGTACAATCTGTAACATAAGTAGCTGAACAGATCAAAAACTATATACTTGTACTCTAAAACTTACTAGGTATACTATACAAAGACAAAGTAAACAGATATTTTAAAAATGTGTCTCTACAAAAACCTACATACTAAGTACGCATTTCTACATTATATAGTTCTACATGGATAGGTAAATAATTAAATCTCTTTGTGTACAAGGGTTTTGTAATGTTGCAGAAAAAAAGCAACCCTTCACAGGCTTTTGCTCCAGATCTTTGTCAAGGTAAGTTCAAAACTAACGGCTTGCCTTGAGCAACCGACAATCAAATTAGTCGGTTCGTGAGAGAAGAGTTCACATGCTTAGATATAGTGCGATAATTGTGCATGCGTAGACGATGCGCATGGCGCACTACAGTTTAGACTTGTCTCGGATTGGCTAATGTTAATGAACACGCAATGCGTGTGGTTGACAATTTAAAAAAAATAGAACAATAATGGCTATTAGAAATTACCAAAAACCCTTCCAAAAACTACACTTAAAAACTTGCTGCCTCTTTGGTAAAATTGTCAGTTTGACATTCTAAATTCAAAATCAATTTAAAAAGTTTTCAACATCAGGTTTAACGCCTCGCCTGGCTCAACCTTACACCGAACGAAAAGCATTTTTACCCTATTCAAACGCAAATAACCATTGAAATACTCGGTGTCACATACAAATTGTTCTAAACTTAATTTACATGAGTTTTGTCTTGGCCCATTGTTTTTAAAGTCATAGATATTTCGCTTGTCGTTTGTCTAGCTACAACTAAGCAGGAATACGTAATGCATGTCGGTTATGCAAGTTGACCTATTTTGAAAACTTGTAGAATGGTGATTTTGAGTAACTAGATATTTTAATATCATGCGATTTACGCTGTCTTTACTTAAGATGTCTTTTTTCAGGGTTCCGTACCAAAAAGGTGAATGGGAATATTAAGCATCTTCTCTTCCGTCTGTCTGTCACAGGGTTGAGGACTGTATCTTTATAACTTTACTAAAATTATGTACGATCATCATGTAGGCTCATCCATGTCTACACTTACGCTTATGTCACGTTCTTCACTGTCAAAGTGACTTTTTAGTGTCACATAATTTTGTTTAATTTTAATGTATGTATATCAGTAAATTGTTCTTTGTATATCTTAAAATATTTGAAATAAATAATTAAAAAGTACCCAGACACTAAATAAATCCGAATCGGTGATTAAATTATGGCCTAATTTGAATAAATTGAGATATTGATTCCATTTTCAAAATTTAAAAACCTGCATTTTCCATTGACCACTATTATTATTATCAACTTTATCAGTTTTTCGAATGTTTGATATCACTAAAAACTTGGTTGAAGATAGAAAATTCTATCGCAAACATGTAAGTAACATAGATGAGGGACTTCAGAGATAAGTGAACTGGAGCAAATATTAATTTGTTTAGAAAATTATTTACAATGTTGGAGAATCATAAAGCATAGAGCGACGTAATAGATAGGTCTTTACGCGTAAGTCACGCAGCGCATAAACAAACAATGTATGGAGGTAATTTAAAATTATACCTCAACTAAGTAAGTATGTAAAACTTCTTATCTATGTAACCTAAAATTCTATTGAACCATAGAGATCATATAATTAAAATTGTTTTTTTATTAATATTACTAAGTATTTCATAATTAAATTGCCTACATCCTGTCTTACTTAATATATATCTAGCACAGTTAAATATATCTTTTTTATTTACACTATCCTAGACTGATAATTTTGTATAAGTATATATCTATAGTAAAATAGTAGAAACCGATGTGTCTGTACAAGTAAAGTAATAAAAAAATAGAAAGAGGGTAACTAAAGAAGGATAATAGAACATAACCCAGCGATTTTAAAAATTATTTTCTGTCTGTCTGTTTGTTCGCGTACATCTCCGGAACCACTGAACGCATTTTCATGTAGTTTTCAGAGGTAGAGTAGAGATTAATTTGATGCAGAATATAGGCCTTGTGTCAATAAAATCGGATGTTTCAAAAAAGTTATCGTAATTTAAAGATTTTTGGAATATACTTTTATACTGTTCGTTTAATCGAAATTGGCTAACGGGAAAAGTCTGCGCGAGCGAAGCCGCGGCGGGCGCTACAGCCGCTAGTTCTAAATAAATATATTGGGACATTCCTCACACACGGTTATCATCCAAACTAAGCAGAGCTCATACTATGGATACAGATAACTGACATACTTACATAAACTACGTTTTTTTTAACCTATTTTTTAATAGTACGATTCCTCGAGCAATGACGTATTAAGTATTTAAAATTAAATTACATTTTTACACACAATCTCGTGTTGTAAGTTGTGTGTCGGAAAGAACCGAATTCCTCATGGATTCACGTATCAGCTGTGTATGTATATGTATCTACCAATTTAAAGACAAACCAACCGAACGAATGCATTCACAATGCATTTTAAACCTTATTAACGTGTAGTAACGATTATTTCAGTTATGAATTCGTGAAAATCAGCTGTACAAACAGATTAATTATAGTAACAGACTTTTATGAGTATGAGTTGATGTAATTTCATTTTAAAAGCCTACCTTACGTTATTGGAAATTTATTTTCGGTCAGTATTTGGAAGGATTTTAAAATTTGTCTGTATCTACTCAATACAATGACATAGATAATAAATAGGTATCTACCTATACAACCAGTTACGAGTAAAACGAAAGAGAAGTTATTCTTGGCTCAGATTAAAACGGTTTTATTATTACCCATCAAATGCTGAAGTTATTGAATTTACATGAAAAATTCTAGAAAATAGATTGATTTTATTATTTTCCTCACGTTCCATTGAAACACAGTTGTTATTAGATTAATCATGTTCGAGACAAATATTATATGAATCGATAAACTAGCTTGTTCATTTTCATGTATAGGTAATTCATTCAAATGCTCCCAGTAGCTAAGTAGCAAGTAAGTAAGGTAGGGTTGAATCTGCTATTTGATTGAATGACTAGTGCGTTGCAAAATTCAAAATCATTTATTCCGTTTAGGCCATGTTTAGGCAGTTAGATATGCCTGCACGTTGACTCTGCCACGGCGGCACCGGCTCGAAATAAATTTGTAAAATAAGACAAAGCATAATCAAATTTTCAAAATTTAAAAAAAGGTACTTGACTCTTTCTATTGTAAAAAAAAAATGGAATGCTTCCTCGACATGGTTATTTAAATTTGAACTGACCTTCGAAAATATTATATTCGGCAAAACTTTACAGAATATAACTAGTTAGTTACAGAAGTGTAGGAGCTATACGCCACAGTTGTGTACAAAAGCAATTACTAAGAGCATGCAAACCACAGTTTATTGTTACAAAATATCTTATTGTTATACAAATCGAAGGCCCCCGACACCGTTTTAATATTACATAAATATTGCGTTAACACATTTTGTTATATACGTTTGATTGTCATTTAGAATCTATGGTTAGGGTGCCTAGTTTATAAAATGAGTTGTAATTTTAGGTTCCAAATATAAATAATAAAATTACTTTTTTGTTACTTAGGTCTGTATTAATTAATGCACGTCCGTCAAAGCCGTCAAAGGTTTATAGTTAAGTTTTGAGTCGAGATTGAAACAATTGAATTAAGAACCTAGCCTGAGTTAGAAGATAAGGTTTAATTTTGATTAACACAAGCTATTGTGTTTTGTTTCTCATCCTACACCTACGATACATATTATTTTCTAAAATGTACTTTAAGTATTTCATACCTTAAAATGACTTACAGTTAAGTTCAAACTTATCTTGAGATACCTACATTTAACAGTAAATTTAATAAGATCATTTTGAAAGCATTGGTTCATCTGTAATAATTTTACAAAACATTTAAAAGTACATTTTAGACAATTGGGAATGATCGTGTTAGGTTAACTGACGAACTATTCATTACAAAAATTGCCTACAAATATCTCGTAGGACGTATATAATCAAGGAAATTAAATAACCATGGCACCATAAATTAAGCACTTAAAACATAACTAAATAATACACCGTGTTCCATTTCTGATAATGTTGCCTTATCACATACAAAGTTTACTGCTCTTTTAATCTAAGATATCGTTTTTTATTTGCTTTCCGTTGGCAATGTGACCCCGCGGTGGTATAATAAAGTTTATTCCTAGGTAAGTATTTATCAATGTAGGAAAAAGAGGATTATAACGTAATATTTTAAACGGGACGAATTTGACAGTTAAATGAACTAATTAGAGAAAAGTGTAATTCCAGCTTTATCATATTCATGTAGCGTAATTTTCATGTTTAGAACGTTATGCTAAATCTTTCATAAAATGTTTCCCTTTCTTAACTTTTCATAATTAATATACTAAATATAATTTCAATACATAACACTTCCTAGTTAAATAGATTTTCATACATTTATCGTTAAGCTAATGTACCTAAGTTAGATGAAAATACAATTAAGTTGATGGAAAATTCTTACCACCGAAGTTTCCTCTACAATATCCCCCCAGAAAATGTCAGCCATCTTGAATCACATGTTGATCTCCTCCGTTCATTATTATGGACGCCCTGCCGCTAAGATCATGTGACCAATCACAGACTGAGAAACTATAATTACTATCTATACAACGTTCGATTCCTCCAATCGCATTTCTTTATTGTAATAAATAAATAAAATGATGCTAAACTTAAAAAAAATACGCGCTAAATCAAGTTACTAATCGACTGAAACACTTACTGAAAGTAAAACTAAAATCACCAATTAAATTCCTTAATTGCAACAAAAAGAGACTAATTATTTAAAGTGTAATTAAAGATGATTTTATTACATTTTGAACACAAATTTTACTATAATTACATTTTAAACAGTGCGTCAACGACTTGAAAAACTTGCTCGTATGGCGGCTAAAAGAAAATGGCGTCGTGCCTTAGGAGTCAGGTGTTTTATACACTTATACCTGTTACGTCATATGTGAGGCTAGGACACGGTGTTATTCATATTTTCTTATCGTTTTCAAAGCGGGCCAGGGGAAAATAGGCGCTAGAGTAGGAAATATATTTTAGTAGCTTTCGTTTTTCAATAGTATTGTTTCACTAGGTAGCTGTATAGTTTATTCATTGCTTAGCTTACAGAAATGACTTTCGTGGTTGCACATAGTAAGTACTTATAGCTTTACAAATCGTATATAAACTCGTTAGTGTTGTGTTTGATTTTGATATTTCAGGAAAACGTAATACTAATAAGTAAATAATAGTAAATATCTAATTATTAAGTATTTCAAAATGAGTTCTACCAATAGGTGTAAAAAGTTATGTACGTATATAGGTCATTAATTCCATGGATTGAACTTTTAACTGATCTGTTAAGCGGAGAGGTCGCAAGTTCAAATACCGCTGTTTCGGTAGCAGTGTGCATTATGATTGTGAGAACAACCATAAAATACACAAATAAAAATGTATCAATGTATGGAAACGACAAACATGTGGAAATAAATACCTACTAAATAAATTCTGATTATAAAAAACAGATTTTGATGTACTGCGAATACATACCTAATTCGAGTATGAAGAATAAGTAGATTGTTTTAATTGAAAATAAGACTTACGTCAATGATCCACGAATTGAAATTCAACTGTTGCAATATTTTAGACTTGACTTATGCATTGATTTGTGACTTATAATAACTGTTATCGATATTGTAAAAATAGTAGGTATGGCGGAAAATAAAAAAAACATCGCTTCATTGATAGTTTATTTATCTAATCGTTTCATTTCAATATCTAGATGATTGACGACATTATCGTGCAGTTTTTTTTATATTTGTGGAAACTGAATAACTTTTAAAATATTAGGGTTTAAATAATGAAAATTTTGATGTGTAAAAAATATTGGACATTATGGCGCGTACGGGGTTCGGTTGCACTCTTCACACTCTCGGTCACACTCGTTCGCTCTCTTTCGTTCATAAAGCCTTCGTTCGCTCTTGTACGCTTCATCTGTACCTTGAGTGTAAAGAATTTACGGAAATAAACGCTTACTATCACGTTTGCGTTTACTAAAAAATTGTATGGAAGAAATTAGTTCCATGAGTATTCCGCGAGAGGCGCTGTGCCGATTCCTATAGAAAAATGTCGTAAACGCTAACGTGATAGTAAGCGTTTTCTAACGTCATTTGTTTACACTCGGGGTACTGTGCCCTGAGTGTAAAGAATTTACGTAAATAAACGCTTACTATCACGATTGCGTTTACTAAAAAAATGTATGGAAGAAATTAGTTCTATAAGTATTCCGCGAGAGGCGCTGTGCCGATTCCTATAGAAAAATGTCGTAAATGCTAACGTGATAGTAAGCGTTTTCTAACGACTTAGGCATCCGATAAGAAAGGTTTTTTCGAAATTCTACCCTTATGGGGGTGAAATAGGTGATGTTCGTTTGTATGAAACTTTGTCAGTTTTGATGATAAGTTCATGAAAAATTGTATTTAGGTTTATGGTTAAAAATTAAGAGATATGTGTTTCAGCGTTTTTGGATAATCACTCCATAAGGGTAGAAATGGGGTGACAAAGTTTGTATGGGAATTAATATTTTTCCGGTCAGATTTATTTGAAACTTGATATTAATATTTGTCAACACAATTAATGAAACACGTAAGTCGGTGTTTTTCGAAATTTTTACTTTAAGGGGGTTAAAAGGGGTGCAAAAGTTTTATGGAACGACAATTTTTGGAATGAAGTAAGGAGGTTCAGTTTGTTCCCTACAAACTGGTAGCTTCTTTTTATAACGTAGAGTTAAACAAAGAATGGATTTTCCGAAATTCAACCCCTAAGAGGATAACATAGGGGGTTGTACCTTTGTATGAAAATAAGTTGTTTCCATAAAAAGAAATATTTGTAAGTATCTTTATTGAAGAAATTAGTTGGAACACGAATCTTGCGTAAATATTGCTCAGAGCAGATTATTAGGATTATTATTATTATCATCTCTCTCTTTTATCCCGAAAAGGGGTGTAAAAGAGTATAATATGGGAAAAAAAAAATCATTGTATGGAGTAGGGAGGTACACTTTGTGTATACGGATTGGGGCTTCTTATAACGTAGGGGTGTACTAAGAATGGATTTTAGTAGGGGATCGCGGGTGAAACCATGGGCGGAAAGCTATCTATACATATAATAAAACAGTAGAATCCGGTGTGTTTGTACATTGAAGAAAAGTAATAAAAATAGAAGGGTGGTAACTAAAGAACAGTAGAACGCAAACCAGCGATTTTTAGAATTATGTCTGTCTGAATATTTGTTAACGCACGGCTCCGGAACTGCTGAACGGAATTTCATGTAGATTTCACTGGTAGACTGAGATTAATTAATAAAGGAGCAGAATATAGGCTTTATTAAATTGCTTTATTAATACCCACCTTAATCATAATATAATTAAATAATTTGTTACGTATGTACCTACATTAGAAATTTTATCCTGGATAATATTATTAGCATATTGTTATTTATGTATGTTGCAGTGTTGTTAATATTAAATGAATGTGAGTAGCATTGATGATTGGCACGCTCTTGTATGCATATCGAATGTATTTACTTAGGTTATGTTAGTTTATAAGTTCTCATATAAGTGAATGTGTAATTCTTATGAGAATAAAGTTTCTTAATTAAACCGTATTAAATAAAATCGGATGTTGCAAAAAAGTAATCGTCATTCAATGATTTTTGGAATTTACTTTTATACCTACTGTTCGAAAGTTATCTAGAACCCGCGTGTATCTACATTTATTTTTTTTACTTGAAATGGATACTCCATTTGATGTGGGAAGAGTCAAATTGCCAAGAAACCATTTTTGATTTTTTGTCTGTCTGTCTATCTGTTTGAACACGTTAATCTCCGAAAACATCGAACGGATATTCGTGGGCTTTTCACAGTTTAATTAAGCTTAACTTGGCGCTTCGAATAAATAGGCTTTGTTTCAAAAAGTTATAGACATTTTATAAAGTCTGCGCTAGCGAAGCCGCGGGCAAAAAGCTAGTAAGTATATATAAGTAGCCAAAAGTGTATCTAATACCTTTAAAGGAACTATTCTTGTATATACATACATATATATACATATTTAATCTGAATCTCGGAAACGGCTTCAATGATTTTCCTGAAATGTAGTGTTTGTGGGGCGATAAATCGTTCTAGCTTTTCTTTTAATATTTAGAACACGTCGTTTAAAAAAAATATCGAGCAAAGCTCGGTCATCCAGGTGTATTTACTTTTGACAGAAACAAAAAATCTTCTTCAGCAAGAACTATGTGAAACGTGAAAAAAAAATACAGACACACTTCGCACACAAATATGATTTAAAAACCCCCACACATACAATTAGGCATCTTCTATTTTTTTTATATCGTAGATTTTTATATTAAATAGCGTTCCCGAGGGATCTTAAGTTTTCCCGGGATAAAAAGTAGCCTATAGACTTTCTCGATAAATGGGCTATCCAACACTGAAAGAATTTTTCAAATATAACCAGTAGTTCCTGAGAGTACCTCAAGTCTCATTGCACTCTCTCGTTCTAGACGTAGATTTGTCCAAATTTTTTTAAACCTTTATTTTTAAAGGGACTTTATAATTTTTGACTATGTCGCCTCCGTGGATGATAAATAGAATTAATCAGCTTGAACATTGCTTAGAGTGCCTTAGAGCAGTGTTTCTTAATCTTTTAGTGATGAGGGACCATTTGACAACATTTCTGTCATGCCATAATGGACCACTAGTTTGGAGAGTTGTTTTATCTATAAATTTTAAAAAGATCTTATAAATTCTATAAAGTTTTATTTAAAAAAACACGCATACAATTCTTCAAAGCCAACACTTTTTTTTTGCCATATAACATTTTTCGGATGCCTTCGCGCGCGGAGCCGACCACTTCGAGTGCTTCCAGGGCAAAGCATAGCACTAACATAGTATTGAAGTATTTGTAACTAAAAATTTCTGTTTTCCGATAAATAAAGATTATTATTATTATTAAACATTATTGGTACACTAAAATATATAGTTGTCATTCTCCAGGCTCCATGATTTTTACTTTTTTTCTAACCTTGTCAGCAATTGCTAGCTTTTCTTCTTAGCACTGCTTAGCCAAGTTATGTAGACCTTATCCACCTACACAACATTATAAACAGGGACCTTCAGATTTACCAAGGATATACCAATTATTAATTTCATGCCTGTCCTAACTTATGTCTTTATTCCGACTTTAAAAATGGACGAAGACGTAATTAAGTAGAAGGCGTGCATAGTTACGTAGTAACTATTTACTAATCTGTGCTCTAGGTAAGTAGGTAGGTACATACCTATATCTAAATGTCAGGAGAGCAGGTACGTAAAAGTGGTAAGTAATATTCATCAGCATCTCTGCAGGCATATCAATGTCCCCTTTTCTGTTATCAGATTATATCTTATGAGATAAGTTAGGCAAACTGAAGTAATGTGTACCCACCTACATAGTGCCATAGCAGATAGTTACGTGTCTACTTATGAAGGAGGAAAATTGACATCATCTTTTTTACTTTTTAGCGAGGAAAAGGATAGATAATTTGTTTTTTTTCCTCAGATTTTGGCGATGAGAAAAAATCCTATTGAAATATAGAGTAGACTTTCTCATTGACTCGTTTTTTTTTTAAAACGAATGATGGAGTTTTCTCTAAGCTTTAGGGTATGTTCCGATATACACAGTGCTCCTGTTCTCTTACTGGGGAGAAATACGTTCTGTTATGGACTGACAGTATACTGCCGCAGTATACTAGGGAGGGAAACATAATGACGTCATAAACGCCGCCATTTTTGAACTGTGAGCACTGGCGTTTTTGAGGTAATTTAATTCTTCTTGAATTTCAGATCGGAATGATTTTTTATTTCTAAAAAAATATAGGTTTTAGTTTGAAAAGTAAGTTTATATTACATAAGTAGTATTTCTCAAAAACAATGTTATTTCTACGGTCGCCAATCTCAAAATAACGTGTCAAACAACATGTTTAATTTTCGATCATAGTGTTATTTATTATGTTTTAATACTGTTTAATTATAGTTAGAGGTGGACACACTTTTTACGCCTTTAGAAACGCATATCTCACCAACTTGAATTAAATTACATTTTGAACTTTAATTAACATTGGATTTCTTTTTCATCCCTCAGCTACATATTTTGAAGTGTAAACTTCTTTTAGCGCGGTACGCATATTTTTAGATGAGGTAAAACCTCTGGACTCGCGACACCGTTACGTACGAGCGAGATGCAGTTTGACGTTTAGTTTCTTTTCTCAATCTCAATCTCTTAAAAAAAAAAACAAGAATGTTTTCACTTCTGTCGGCACTCCCGGAGTGCAATTTTTTTTTCATACTTTGGTAGGTACTATATCAGTTCATAAAAATAACCTTTCTTCCAAATACCATATTTATAGTGCCAATAGTCTCCGATTAATATGGCTGAGACATACGGAGATGGTTTGTCGGTCAGTCATCCTTTTTGCCATTTGGCTACGAAACCCTAGAAACTTTCTACTAAATAATTGTCAACTTTTCGAGACATTTCAGCGTACACATAATTATTACGCTGCCATCTAGCGTTGAGTATGGCAATCAAAGGAACAGTTACAGCGTCGTCTAGCGACTTTATATTAAACCAATTGGAAAAGGTTGGTACTTTTTTATAAATATAAATAAAATTGTAATTATAACTTTCATTTCATATACTCGTAGACAATACTGAAAATAATGTAACAAACAAACAAAAAAATGCCACAATATTAACACTTTGACGCGTGGTATGTACATCATTGTGACCTATCTGTGACAAGATTGGTGGCAACACGTTAACAGACTAACAGGTTGACAAACATAATAAAATTAAATGTCATTTCTCGAACGTCACAATTTTCTGGTTTAAACCTCAAAGTTCAATCAAACCAACAAGCTAATATTCTGAACTTACCGTATTGTATTATAATATTTTTTCATTCGTGAGAACCAGTATGATATGATATGACATAGATTATATCAATTATTGCGACTGGCAGCACATTACACTTATTTCAACAGTTTGACAAACATTCAGATATTAAAAAATCAAATGTCAATTCTCGATCGTCTCAATCAATTTTCCTTTCAATCGCGATAGTCAGCGGGTGCATGTACGTAAATTGAATTATAATAAAATTTCTACTTTACTTTCGCGAGATACCGCCCAAATATTTTCTAAACGATTTTAGTGTGAAACTTTTGTTATAATTCTGTTAGAATTTTCGTGTGTGACATTTAAATAAAATGACATAGGTTATGTAAAGTGTAGTTTTACAACTGCAGTTCTATTATAAATTGTGTTATTTTACATTTGCAGCAGTAATTCTGGTTTGGACATAATGAGAACGACACAAATTGCCCAGTACGCCTTGAGACTCACATATTCGCAGGTAAGGTTTATCCGTGACTAGCTTCAATTCCGTGGTTTTACCCGCCTTCCGATAAATTTATCCCGGAATAAAAGTATCTTATTATGTTTTCCAGGATATGCTCTATCTTTATGTTAAGTTATATCTAAACCATTACAGTGTAATTGAGTAAATAACAAACATCTAAAAACTAGGATTTTCCATAATTCCTGAATCTTCATAGTATTTACTAGATAGCATTACTTAAAATAAATTTGTTGCCCAGGTCCACTTTACTATTTCCAATCTAATATATTATTGAAACAAAACTAAAAAGCAATATTTAACTGATCTAAAGTGAAGTTTTGATAGTTTGTTTTCATTCTTTAACTATGTCCTACAGTTTTACCTGTATTCCAAGAAGTTTCTTCATAATGAAAGTATTGAAATTAGATAGGATTCACTTTAAAATTGAGAACTGCCTCAAAATCAATTCAGTGTGATTTGCGTTTTGACAAAAAATCATGCAACTCAAAATAACTTTTGAAGCCTGATATTTTGTATATAAATCTTCATATCAAAGAAGTGTATGAGACAACCCTCTATATACACTCAGCGGCAGGAAATTTGGTCCAAGCAAGAAATTTCATACAAACGAGGTGTATTCACAAATGATTTTCTTTTCTTTAATGCTAATTCAATGCACTGTATTTGGTATCATCTAAAAGATAAAAAAGTAGCATTTTGAGAATACAACTAAGTATACTGTGCAATTTCTCATATACGCCACAAATATTGATAAGATTGGACAATACTGAATTAGTTTATTTTTTGTATGAAATTTGAAATTAGAAATGTTATCACCTCGCATGGCAAAATTGAAATTTGGCACATTTAAGATGAATTAGCGTTAAAGATAAGAAAATCATTTGTGAATACACCTCGTTAGTATGAAATTTCTTGCTTGGACCAAATTCCCTGCCGCTGAGTGTATTTTTTAATACCTTTTTAATGATAGCAATGTGTTACATGAAGAAAAAAATCTTTCCCTTCAATTTACATACAAAAGGAGGTAGGTACCCTAAGTGTCATAGATATGTAACTTTTGCATAATTTTAGTTTGATAGCACTGATAGTGTCCAAGTAAAATAATCATGATAGACAGATGGACATGATGAAACCACAGTGTAAATAACATACAGTGGTCTATCACGTTTGAAGTCACACGAAATGTCGCTTTTGTATAGGCATTCATCATTGCTGCATAGTGTCCTAAGCGAGTGTATGGCAGCTTGGGCTTGCTACCACCCCTCTCAACCCACAAACCCTGCACGATTGCTCTGTCTAAACGTGTCTGTTGGCCGACTGTAAGAGTTACATAGACCATGATATTAGAAAGATTTCCTGAAATACCTTATTACAGAGAAAGCTTACATACTTATAAAAAAAAAATATATCTGTCGCGTCAACGGTTTTTCCCAGATGCTTTTATGCATTAGACGATCAGGATACCATTTATGTTTGCAAATTATTTTGTTGAGGTAAAATTTTATTGCAGACGCCTAGCAACGCTTGACACAAACAGTCAATTAGCCTGCTCAATCAAATTTCTTTCAACATCAGCAATTGCTTACCCAAGAAGTATATGAGTCAGGCAATTCTAGACATTGTTATTATTATACAGGATGACCAACTCTGATATCGCGTAAAATAAAATGGTTGCTTCATACATTTTGGTCGAGTAGGTATTGAAGTTTTGTATGGAATAGCTGATAATTTTTCGCGATTTCACAGTTAGTCCCATAATAAAAGTTGTTCATTCATATTGATGAGTACTTCCACCCCTGCAAGTATTGCCAGTGACTAAAAAATCACCCAGTATAATTATCTAAGATAAAAGGCTCTAATAAAATTTACGCGACATCGTCTTAATAAACTAGTACTTCCATCTTCATGTCCAGTGCATACCATGATGTATAAATAGATACTATTCTGCCACGTGCTCATGAAACAAAAGCGTGTGCATTTATCTGGATGCATATGACACGTGTCGTGTCACAACGTGATTTTACACGCTTGGTTAAATGTCATTAGATGCGTGGTTTCTTTCAACTGGTTTTCAGACTTGGTAGAGGTTTTTCCTTACTAGCTTTCGCTCTCATTCCTGAAAAAGTATTACTTCCTGGTTATGAAATACAAGCTGTTCACCCCGGTTTCACCCGCATTCATGGGATAAAAAAATCATAATCTGCCTATCTTGTCCATTGTTCTGCGGAATCCCACCAAAAGTATGATGATTCAAGGCGATGATAGCTCAGGGTAATGACGTCGAGCACCGTGACGAAGGTCGTGGATTTGAATCCTACAATGAGCTTTAGGTGAAAAAAAACATTGTGAGGAAACCATAGCACAGTGGTACTCGCCTAACTAGCTACCACCCACAAGTTGAAAATCTGTCGCCAACTATCAGTGTGTGTCCGGCAGCTTTACTTGATTGCCAATTCCTTGTAGCTAGGCTTTGTATATTTGCTACTTTCGCTTACATCATCACTTATCATAGTGCCAGATTGTGGTCAAACAGGTAAAAAAAAAGTCAAAACTTTTTAAATTCGCATAGTCTTGCACTTATCACATCAAACCATATAACATAACTTTTCTCAGAACTTTGAATCTCCTGGCTTAATTATCCAACCTCCCAAGCAAATTGTATTTAGGCCCAAGCTTCTTAAAACCTCCAAACGGAAGGCAGTGGTTTGATTGGCAAAAATAGTGGGACAAAAAAGGGCTAATTAGATGATAGATCCACACATATAGATTATGCCGTGCTCTGTAATGTATAACCTGATCTAACGATATCAAATAGCAAAGGTCACGAAAATGCTATTTATACTCTCCATTAAAGCCATTAGACTTTACCGCTGTAATAACCTTCACCTTTTAATTACACAATGAAAGGCGAAATTGATATTGGAATGCGGAATAATCTTACATAGTTAATGTTGTTGACTTCTGCGAAATCATGAATGACTTTGTGATAACAAATTGGTATCGATTTCTGACAGAAGTAGAAACGAGGTGTCACAAATAGTTCGCTCGATTATCTCTCATTATATGGCTTATCCATATTTCCCCTTATATTTTTGCGTGTTTTACTTATTAGTAACCAGCAAAATCTTCTGAATTCCTCAATCATATATCAAAGAACTTTACTTTATTAGCTTATCTATTATTTATTGACCACAAACTTATCTTCATAATGACGATGCATAATGTGGTAGCTCGTTAAGCCCAAAAATGCTGGCTTTCATGTGCCAGAACCGGTGATGCTTTACGATGCACATCAGCGTAGCTTGGAATACTAACTTTTGTACTTGTGTTCTTCTTACTGAATGGTCAATAATTTTAAGAATTCAAGGGGAACCACAGATTATTCTGATACATGTTGTTTTACGCTTCTCGATTAAGTGAAAGGAATTCAGACCAGAGCTTAAAAAAATACATATAGATTGTCTGTCTTTTGAAAAGGTCTTGAATGTTACTTCTGGTTCATATGTCGTAGGATCATTGCAAAATCTTCAAGACACCGCTATTTGGCTTAAAAGGTCTTTTAAAATTTTCCATAACTCTTTTGTATATTTACTATGTGTAAATATTTCAAGCAAGGTCTTCCTGCATCTTGTTGAAGTTCATTTTGGCTCATATGTCGTTGGATCATTGGAAGCTCTTCAAGACACCGCTATTTGGCTTAAAAGGCCTTTTAAAATTTTGCCAAACCCTTTCGTATGTCTACTCTCTATGTGTAATTATTTCAAGCAAGTTATTTCCTGTAATATCACGCTTTCTAGCTATATATATCTCTCTATATCTATATCGCTCTATAGCTGTCCTTGTCTAATACTATTTTGTCGGAAGCAGGAAGCATCTCCGTACCTGCAATACTATTTCTAAACAGGTAGTTACCTTGGATTGGGTTTAAGTCATTGTTTTAATGTAGGTATACATTAAGCATGTGTTTTAGTTCTATAGTATAGATAGGGTCTCGTTATTTTTTAATCACAAAAAAACCTGGAAAATATATCCAAAAAAAATCCAAAAAAAATCCACAACTGAACATTGGCTTTTCCCATTGATTCAAGACTTGGGGCTTGGATACTCAGTGCTAGTGACGTTAAATGTCGTAGTGAAGGTCGTGTGTTTTAACCCTGTAATGAGCTATAGTTTTTAATGAAGGGGACACTTAGGTTCTACTTAGGCTACCACCCTCAAGTTGTTGTAAAATCTGTCGCCTACCACCTACCGGTGTGTGCCGGCACGTAGAGGTTAATTGCCTTCTAAGTATTGGAAAAGTCGGAAACACAATGGCAATTCTCCTGATCTTGCTAATGTCCATAGGCGACGGTGGCCATTTACCGTCAGTATGTTTGTCAGTCTTCTGACGTGAACATAAATCTCAATGAATGGTGAACTCCCGAGTCCTGAGCCGCTTTCATCCAGCGGCTTCAAGTGACCGACGAACCTCTGTCTGTTAACATTGGTTAACCTGCTTTTGGCATCATTAACAAATTGTTATGTTTGTACTTATGACGTATTTTCGTCAACATGTGCCTTTAATTGTCTTCGATTATGATAGTTTCTTGGACTTTGGTCGCTCAATAACTTCGTAGTTATCTCGGTCCAATGTTCACAATGCAATAAGTATGTAGCTAAATAAATAGTGTTCTCCAAAAAAAGGTTTAATATATAATATATATAAGTTATAACTAAGCTATAGATGATATAAAGAATGAAAGATAGAATATAATTTATTCAACATGCACATAATATTACAAAGATATAAAAAAAAATACAATTTAATGATGACCAAACCTATGTATCTTTGTAAGTAATTGAATCTGGCCTTAATCGGTTTATAATCGATAAATTCACAATCGTCACTGATTACCAGATCTGGCAAGAATTTCATAATCATAGGTCCACGACATTGTTTTGCTAAGTTGAAGGCACTTTTATCAATGTGCTCCTTGATAAAAGAATCAATCGCTCATTTTTGTTAGAAAAAATTGTTATCAGTCAGCATATTTCAAAAGAACTCGCAGATTAAATGTAACAGGTTTGTCTGTTGTAAGGAAGTCTTAAACTCCCTCCTTAAAGTTAGTAAATTAGGTAGTTCAATTAGGAAGTCGTTTAAAATGTTAATTGGTGTCTTTTTCCGAACAAGTTTTTTTATCGGTACTAATTCTAAAATTAACTTAAATAGCTAACTGGACTTTCGATCAATTCACCTACACACCTACACACTACTAATTTGTGACGTAATTTTTCTAAATTTGGCTCACTACTTGAATTTTATTATAAATCATTCCGCCGTGAATTTTGTACAAGCAGGAGTGATAAAAAATAATTAAGTACGATACAAAAAGATGCGTAAGACTTGATACGCTAGTACACTACTGCGCACCTAGTGACATGCGCAAACACTCGTGATAAATCAAGATTGATTGTGCGAAGATTTTCGGATATTAGTGATATGTATCACACGAATTAAACAACCAGCGGAAATTACACAATAAACTTCTTTAAACAAAGCTAATGAGAAAATAATTAGTTCGTCAGCTCTATGTTTTGCCCAACGAATTGCTCTAGAAGGAGATATGACGAAATGCTTTCCTAGAAAAAGTCTTAAATGGATAACAGGGGTGTCAACAAGTGGTAAAAATCTCAATTTTAACTAACTAACGAACCTACTACTGATTGAATCATGTTATCTATGAAACAAAACGTATGTAGTACAGTCTGGTAGTGCCTTTATGAGATAACCTAGACCTTGACAGCAAAAAAAAATGATTGTTGATTTATTTATAGCTTGAAAAGGCGTTGCTTGACAAATAAGCCCCAATAGCTCGGTAAAAACAGCTACATTTAACAGCCAGTTCTTATCTAGACTTAATGTAGTTGCCACCTTCATACACATCATTTACCGTAGTGTGATGGTGGTCAAACATAAGCCTATCCATATAAAATTAAATAAAATCTATAGATTATGGTAAATATTACACAGACGCCCAATGTAAACAGGTATTTCCAATTTTAACAACTAATTACAAAGTAATTAAACCGAAACGAAGTTAGCATTACAATTGAAGAGACAATGTCTTACAAGTTTGTATTGCACCACAACAAGGTCATCAACGTATGGAGATGAGCCAAAATTATGTCGCGACGAATTTAGCTCACAAAAATGCTGAAAATACTACGCAAATTCTTTTAATACGGTTATTCACTGTCATCAAAAACTGTCTTCATTAATAAAACTGCTGTAAATCTTATTCAGAATTGAAGGTTGTGATCATTGTAACTTTTATAGATCAGCTGTATAAAATAGAATTCTTAATGTATCATCTAAAACTGAATGAACACCAGTTACTCACTTACGTCTGACAGAAGAGTCAAATAACGTTCGTTTTGTCCTAAATACCAATAATGTACATAATTATATTTTAGTAGAACTGAATGGCTTAGAAATGTCTAAACAGGTCTATGAAGTTTTAGAATCCCAATAATATGTTATGGATTTTACTACAGACGTCCATTTAACCATTATTCAGTATACATAATGCGTTAATAATGAATTATTCGACTTACTTAGGCGACGCTTTGTGCATCATTTTTATATCTTTCTCGTTTGATGCTATGGATCTCTTTTGATAATTTGAAGATCCAGCCAGACACTTCAATTAAGACGTTCCCTTCTAAATTTAGCTTACCTTCACCCATATCATCACTTAGCAACAGATAAGTTTAAGGTCAATGACTTATGCTAATATTAATATGGGTGTCTCCGTTCTAGAAAGTTCATGTTACAATTTATTTGCACATATGTTCTACGGAGATACTTAAATCATTGTACGATTAAAAGAAATCAGTTTGCGTCAAACGCTTGTAGCTTTGTCTTCTGTTAACGTGTTGGAAGTATTGCTTTATTAATTGTTATTCTTTGATGTTCATTTAATTTTCTAGTTTCTTGACGTGTTAAAACAGTTTTGTCATCAGCAATTGGCCTTAGAATTGTTATAACTACTACTTGGTTTGATTCTATTATGTGGTAATATTTATTTGCAATAGTACCGATTTTCGACATTTCACATACCACGCTTATCTCTAGATTTAATATCCAATTGATAAAACTTATGCAATCAGTCAGACCTTATCAGTATTGTCGAATATTGTACTAGATAATTTAATTTGGCGCCGTGTGTCTCACTATTCTATTTTAGATTCGTTCGATTCTTGCCAAGTTTGACGCGACTGTAAAATGTCAATACGATTATTCGAGAATTTAAAGTCATATTCCGTTATATCCGTTGGGGATTGAATACCTTTCCAATAAATATGATATTTGAAGTTTAAGATTTGATTTGAACAAAATTGTTTCTGGTTATTTTCCTTATATTTTCTTCTTCTTTTGTTTTGTGAATCTCAATCTTATCAAATAACTGTGAATCTTATTCTCCACCATCGTCATTTGTCGCCTTTTCTACATTTTAAATAATTTCCACTCGTACCTGTGAATCAATCAAATAAATGATAACCCAATTACAGACCAACATCACAGCGACCTTGGGGTCAGACATTGGCATTCGATTAGCGTGTGATGGTTCCGGAATCCTGTACTACGGGTATTGAACTCGAATTCTTGTCTCTGTCATGGGCTTGTAGTTACTTGTACACGCAGTTTGTATTTCATTTGTGACTTGTCATCCCGGGTATATATAGGTCCGATCTTTTATAATACTTGGGAATGAAATGGGCTCTTGGGAGAGTTTTCGTTATCGATATGATGGTGTTGTAAATGATGAAGTCGATAAAATTTAACGCAATATTTTGTATATTAAGTATATTGTTTAAATCAAGTTATTTTGCATATGTTTGTAACGAATTATCTTGTATAGGCTCACACTATCAGTGTTAGTAAGACTTTGGATATTTGTCTTTTAATTGGTTTCATTAATCGACAGTTCTACGAATCCGAATGATTACTACTCGACGATTAGAAGTGTGATGATTCACAACTACAATTTGATGAGAAATATTTAAGTATCAATAATATTGGACTATGTTTTTGTCAGAAACCGTTAATTTCCGTTATTGCATTTAGATTATGTTAATATAATCGCCATTGTTTAAAAATCAAACACTTCACATACATCGGTTGTATGTATTCAGGGAAAGCTCAAAGAAATCAATGTTTTTGTATTGATTTCCTGTTTATACATCAAATGAGAAAGAACTGAGTATGCATTGAAAAGTATTTACAATAATTATTTTGTTTGGTCCTTCAAGCCGGATTCACACTTGTTTATTATATTTATTTTCAAAAATAGAGGTGTGGCGGGTATTGGACTTGTTCCAAAAATTCGAATGCTCATTCCAAACTAAAATTCAAATCGTTGCATTTAGTTACGCCATTATTCTGATTAAAATGGTAATGTTTGACGTCAAATGTCGTGTGTTGTGTGACTATTTATATAAATTGGTACATCCCCGGACAGCTAACAACTTATCTGGCGTGCTAATTTCTCAACCGCTTCGTTTAAATGTGGAATGCATAAAGAGGGGCTCTTATGTCACTGCAATCTTGAAAAATTGTCAGAACCAATATCCTAAGATTTATAATTTATTTCAATGTATTATGTTCTATGGGGATCCTTAGATCAATGCTCGACTTCAACCGCATTGTCTTCTGTTAACGTGTTGGACGTATTGCTTTATTTATTGTCATTCCTTGATGTTCATTTGTAGAACATTGTTGTCTTCATGAAAAAGAAGTTTTGCCTTCAACAATAGGTCTTGAGATTCGGGATGTCCGGGTTCAATAACTTTTAAAATATTTTATTCTTTATTCATTCAATTTAAATTTCAGTACTAAAATGTACATTTGTTTGAAATAATACATACGACACTTCATACTCAGGGAAACTTAACTGTAAACTGTTTATTAAGTGTCGTATGATTGTAATCCACGAAACCGTGTTGTAGATAAACTATTAGTATATGCTTCTTATTTCATATGTCATTTACAGTTTTCATAACTATTTTGTGTTATTAACTCACCACAGTATTATTTGCTTTCAAGATGATATCGATTTAGTACTAGCTTTTCGCATAGTTCGACCACTTAGAATGAATGTTAGAATTTCAATTTTCTAGACCCTGCTGTTTGGGCTGTCGATATGTCAGTTAATCAATGTCAGTTTCTCCTTTTAACCAGGCTTATTTTTAATTGTTCAGCTAACCATACATAGTAACAGCGCTAAAACCGCTAAAAAAAGCTGTCCCTTACAATTTAGAGGTTTTGTATGCAGGTTTTTGTGTTTTCCTTCAGCTAAATTTCTCACGATCAAAGATTCCTTTGTGTAAGTAAGTCGCAGTGCGCACGCATTTTTGCACCGATTTGTGTCAATCAACCTGATAATAACTTGATAAAAGCATCCATGTTTAATTCTTGATAATCTAGTTACCGGGGGACGTAATGTAAAGCCTTTCAAGATAAAATTATTGGGAACTATTAGATTTCGAATTTTAGATTGGCATTCGTTGAGCCACAATTTCTGTGGTCATTAATGATATTGTGGTCGATGTTTTCGAAGCTTATTCTAGAAAGAAAACAATCCTGTAGATATTAGATCATTTAAAATGCACTGTTTTGTACGTTAATGGGAACAGTAGGTCAAAACCACATTATTATTTACATTAAATTAATTGACACATATTTTTTATCGCAGACTTAATGCGTATAAAGAGTATTATACTGTTTATATTGTCTCTGTATTATTCGCAATTATAAATGAAAGAAAAGTGAGTTTACCGCCTACGTAGTATGATTTACTTTTCATTAAGCATAATTATATATCATTCCTAATGAACTTAATCGAAAAAATCTAATTTTATATATAATTTTATTATTAGTAAGTATATTAGTTCATTGAAAAGCTATAGGAAGGGACAAGGTTAGAAATAACCTCACGACTCACGAAACGCGTTAGGCAAAGACTTCGGAATTTTAACTGTTCAACGTTGCGTATTTTGTAAATACTAGGTTTATTAGTTGTGTAGCTCGGAGCATGGCGAATCGCGATTTCACTCTACTTCCCTAAAGAAAATCTTTGAAAAAAAACGCCCGGAACACACGGTCCATTCATTTACACTAATTACAAAACAACTTATTACTTCCCAACATCATTATATAAGAAGTCACCATTGCTATTATGTTTTTGTTGATCTATATAGTACCTGAGTAACACGTCGTAACTCGTGACTTTGGCTTAGACTTACTTCGTTTTAAATTATGACAAATATACTTTGTCAATATGTGATGGAGAATCCAGACACTGTTGCTAAGCACCTATTGATGGATTTCACCAGATGCACATGACAGCAAATTTTCTTCGAGACCTAGGTAGAGACCGTTACATATACCTATTACTATCACCTAAATACTACGATTCCCAATTCTTTAAGCGCCATTTGGCACTACATATATACAGTCGGTAAACACCTCTGCGTTTATATTTAAATAGACCTACGTAATAGAATTCACATGACTGAATGTCCAACGCAAACAGTTATTTTCGGTTAAATTATTTTCATAAAAATATGTTTATTTTAGGAACAGTATTTATTCTATCCTCAGGGGAGGCATATGTCCAGCAGTGAGATATGATGATCTATTCGATTATTCTTTCGCAAAAATTAAGGCTCTAAATAGCATTGCAAGCATTTTTTAAATAAAAATAATTTCAATCAGACAGAAAGAATGATAATATCAGGCTCTATTGGTAGGCTTACGTCAATTGTATCTCTGGCTCTACCCAATTTAATAATTTTTATATTTTAAAAGGTGTGGAACTTGCTCCTACTATCGAGGGACTTTCAGGGCCAGAGTCAATAGGTTTCTTCTGGATAAGCGTGCTCGATCTTAGGCTTCTTCTTCGTCCTTGAACGGGTCAGAAGCCAAACGCAAGCCCATAAAAAAAAAAGATGTAACTCGACTTATAAATAAAAATGTTTTTTCTTTTGTCCACAGCCAGCGAACCGTGAGAAAATGATGTCCCGGTCCGCGCTGCTACTCGCTGCAATAGGTCTCGGCCTTTCAACCTTCAGCGTCCGCCAGATGATCCTCAACCAGACAAGGCGAATCTAGACGCATCCAAAACAATCTAGAACATTCTAACTCTTCTAGAACAAAAAGCTTATCAACTGAAGCTCGTCAAAACACATTAGCAAGAAACGTTGGCCAAAATATAATGTTATATGTTTATTACGCGTTTCCGAACGTACTCCACATTCAAATAGCCAATTCCTTTTCAACATGTGTTGTGTGCGTTCGGAAATCGTAACGTATTATTTATTTCGTATTGCATGAACGATGTATGAAATAATGTTGATGGTTTAAAAAAAAATGTAAATAATTAAGAGTGAAAAAAAGACGTAATTTTATGTTTGCCGTGCGCGAAAGACTGTAGATTTGTTCCATGTGTTGACTTTAAATTTTTAGGCGGTAAAAGTTTTAAGTACCTATGTATGGGTGGGCTCGATGTAAAAATATGTTTGAATGTTGTGTGTGGTATGTTAATTACAACAGTCTTTGTGATGAAAACCAAATAAAAATGGACACTACAAATATATACTATTGTATTTTATTTTCACTTTTCTTGACTTTGTAAAGGTCGGCAACACTGGATGTCCCCCTGGTGTTGAGACATTAAAACAAACAAAAGAACATTTATATAGGTATAACAGATTAAAACAATAAGTTAACTATTTCAAATTATTTTATTTTCAACTCAAAAATAATTATTATTATGCACAATACAACTTAATACTCAATTATATCCAACAGTATAAAATGCATGGAAATACAACAGCAAAATAAATGCGTAACAAATTATATTACAAAAGAGACAGGTTGATTGAAAAAAATATATCAATAAATATGCGCATATTGTGTATCTCATTTATTCTTACTTGAAGGGTATATGAGTGAGCGAGACGCTTGACAGTATGGCATTGCGATTCGTTGCATTGCTAAATAAAACGCTATTTTATTTTTTCAATGCTGTTTAAAATTTACACATTACAATATTATTTATAAAAATATGTAGGTATATAATTTTTCTTCCAAGGTATTTCGCGTTAACTTTAAGATGCCCAGATTTTGTTTGAAATTTTATTCAAAAAATACATGCATACATACTAGTTAATAAGCATCCATTTTATAGGTTTACCGGTTAGCTAAGACGCGTAGACGGTCACTGCTTGTGCGTTCGGGATTTATAAGAACATCTTCCCCGAAAATCATAGAGTTTAAAATAGTATACCTACAGTTAATATTAAGCTTTAAATCTTAAGAGTTAGGGACCAGTTTTAATTGCATCATACTTATAAAATATTTGTGCTAACATTAATAACAAATATACTATCTATAATAGGTGCTTATTATGTCATTATGTATAAGAAGTTAATAAGTAATTAACAACTGCAAAATATTGTACAAATGCTTGATATGCCTACGCTACCTTACATTGAGTTGATAGATTTAAGTATTTTTTTTAACTACAGGAGAATTGCATACTAAAAAGTGCTCTCGACCTTACAAGATAAAGTTGCAAATCTATTGCATTCGCGCTTGTACTGTGCTCCGCGCATTAACACTGCCAGTTTAGACTTCAAACGTACGCAATTAGAGAGATTACTACTTGAGTTATTATTATGAAAATGTATTTGAAGTATAGCTGCCTAAACCTTATTATTACTTATTATTCTTTTTTTTAATTATAATTTTAAAGGAGTTTAACGAACGCAGAGCACAAATATAATAGATTTGAATTAAATTTCTTAAAAACCTGGTTTCTCATTCGCTTTTCAACATGTTTGAGAACATTTAAATATTATTTAAGTTAATCGTGTTTGAGGCCTCCAGGGCTTGAAACCGGTTTCGAAAATACCGGTAAATAAAGGTTAATACGTAAAAGGTTTCGTTCGGAGCGCGTCCGAATTGAGACCGGTACCTAACTTTAATAAACCGGTTTAATCCAGAGTGCACACTTCACTCTCTGTAGTTGGAAAGAAACTGACATAAATGTAAATTTGAATTGAATGAATCGGCGATGGCGATGTCGTCGGTAAGAGCGAAATGAAAACCTCAAAAAACTGGTAAATGGATTCAAAACCTATTTGATTTCGCTTTTTAAGTAAACCGGTTTTTTAAGGTTAAGGTAGAGCCAAACCTAAATAAAACGCTCCTAATGTACTTGACACTGATTTAGGTTTGAAAATTAATCGGTAAACAAGCCCTGCCTCCAGCACACAGGCGCGGTGGCGGGACGGATTTTTCCCGCGTTGAAAATCACGCAAATAATCTATGCCCACCCCAGGCCGCCCTTGTTTGCAGGGAGCTTTAAGATTTATTGTGACTTAGGACATAACTAAAAATGTCACTCACACAATTCACACTCGCACACACAGACAGTTCAAAGATACTACAGGGAAGGGGACAGGGCAGTCAAGGGCTGGCGAATGCTGTCGATATATCCCTGTAGACCTCGCGCTATGTTCGCTTGAAGTATCGCTCGTCGATGCGCTTGGCGAGCGCGACGAGCGACTCCCGCTTCCTGACCACTTCAGCGAGCTTGCGACACGGCAGCCGCGTCGTTATTATTGTGAACACGTGCCCGAATACTAGCGCGTCCAGTTCAGTTGGCCTGTGGATTAAAAAAAATGTACAGGCCTGTGTTTGACCACAATTTCAACATGGTAAGTGATGATGTGGTAGAATGTGGTGAGCATATATGGCCTAGAAATAACTGACGTAATTTTACTACATTTTCATTGCAGGATGGTGCATTTATTACATATCTTAAAATATTAGTTTCCGTCTGAGATATTCCTTATTCTATCCCTTATAATGTTATTACGAAATTATAATAAACCAGTAAGAAATCGATATGTTACCCGCACCATCGAGCATGAAAACAGGTCAATACCTGTTTTCCTATTTTCATTCAGGTCAGAAAATTGAAAATTAATGAGTAACTATACTTTAGTGAATAATTCTACAGGATATGAGCTTTAATTGATGAGCAGAGGTCCTTTTAAGGCATTAATATGTAGGTCAAAAGATATGATACAAACCGAGAAACGAGTATCTAACAGTAACATTAAAAAAATAACACGGAGCCGCGCGCCGCCGCCGCCCCGGAGCAACAGATAGCGAAACAAATATTCTAGGCTTCGTGTGCTTACCACCTTCGGCCTCGTCATCACTTACCATAGTGAAATTGTGGTCAATCACAAAGTAAAAAAAGCGAAATAAAAATGCTTCTAAATTTTTATTAGACCACTTTTGACCTGACCACATCCGACCACATTGCGGCCATAAAAGGACCTCAGCAAATAATGTTATACCTTAAATATGCCATCGAATAATCAATATTTATGTGACAAATAAATTACTAGAATCGTAAAGAAATAGGTACCTTACCTACATGAAGAAAAAAATAGACCAAGATCAACTAATTTATTACTCTTCTAAGTAGCTACATGATAACTCAAGTGTGTCACAGAATCTCATCGACTATGAACCTCCTCCTTTTTTGAAGTTCGGTTAAAAAATGGAAAGAAGGAAGCATGCGTTCAAAGAGCAGTACATCTCGCTTACACGCATACATATATCTCTTTCTGCAGCTGTCATTCTGTCTCGCGATTTTGGTCAAATTATGTCTGAGATTCATGGACATAGCTTACAATGATATTAACATGTACCTACGTATAATTAAAAACAAAAGAAAAACTCACGTTAAGATTGCCATTCCGCATATTAAATAAAAAAATCAACATGAAATAAAAAAACGTAATAATTTTATTATGAAATAATCCAAATACAACATATAAGGAAGCAACTGGCACAATACACCGTGATTCTGATTTCAAAATTAAGGGCATTGACCCTATTTTTAAACATTACAAAAAAAAAAAACAAAAAAAAACTTATAAACTTACAAACTGGTCTAACACAAGTACCTCGGATAAAAAGTCATAGATATGGATTTATGAGTAAATTATCAAACACAGTAAGAACACAGTCTATGTTACGTTTTTTACGCTGTGGTAATAAGTTAGATTTTCAAAGTCGTCACAATCTAATAGTCCCATTATGACAGCCCATTTACATCCATGTGACAGAGACAAATACAGAATTACCAAAAGAGATAACCTCCTGTCAAAACGGACCTATTTGAATGTAACGACTTTTATTTATTTATATCAGATAACTATCCATATGGGTTAGTTACAGTCTATGTTATTGTACATTATTTTAGATTTAGAACTACACCAGAGAATTTGGCATTCTTTATTATTTCGATAAGGATCGTTGTATGACATATGACAGATATAGGATCAATGTCCTTTATTTCTCAGAATATCGGCCAGTACAAGTGTTTTTAGTCTATGTCCGCAACTTGGAGGTAATTATTGTAGGCCGCATTCCTCATGCGAAGGTAATTCAGTAGACTCTCTACACTTATCTCGTCGCTGTTCGGTATTTTGAGGGTAGCGATCGAATCTGTATAATAATAGATAATTATCTATTTAAATTAACTACCCACTGAGTGAACTGTATTATGCCTTATGTGGATAAACTTAGAGCTCAAATTAGCTCCGGTCACACTGTAATCACACAACAGTGTAATAGTAAAGTAAATAACCGTTTTGGAGTTACGATGCCATAGATAGACAATCGGCGAGAGGCCTAGAGTAATGTTGAAATTTTCTTAATTTTAGATAAAATCGCGGGAAATCAGGCCGAAAATTGAATAACGGTTAAAAAAAATAGCTATGTTTTTAAATATTAATTTCATCGAACAGTGTAACAAAAAATAAAATAATCATAATAAAAGCAATACCTGAAGAGAAGCGCGTCCTCGACGAGTTCGATTTGTCAGAGTTAGTCAATGAAATCTTTTCACCGCTGCAGCTCATTGCTACATATGAATCCATTAATTCTTTATTATTACTGTTATGAAGAGAGAAAAAATAATTCTACCTTCTTTATGGAATAGTTTTCTTAACATACGACCAATCTATTCAATTGTTTCAATTTCGACTCGTTTTGATAAAAGTTCTATAATACCAGAATATTTATATTTTGTTAAGGGATACAAAATATTTTAAAACCTGTCAGACAGACAGAAAAAAAAGAACATTTTAAAAATGAAGATTTTGTGTCTTTTGTAATCAATCTATTTACAATACATGGTGTATTACATAACTGAGACGGTCTCCAGTAGCCGAATTAAGCAGTACACCTACAACCAAAAATATAACATTACCTGGCATCAGCATCAGAATTTAAATAAGTTTTCTTCAAAACTTCACTCAAGATTTCTGTCGCAAGTAATTTCTCGTTGACTAAACCATCACTATCATTATCATGTTCGCATTCATTATGATGATCATTATGATGATCATTATCACGTGCACAAACATCATTATCACGGGCACAAACATCATTATCACGTTCACAAATATCATTATGTTCACTTGCGCAACTATCATGATCACAAAAATCATTATCATGATCACACTTATCATTATTATGCTCACAAAGATCATCGTCATTTATAATCTCCACTTCATCTTCTCTCTCCAAATATATTGCATCAGTGACGTCATTTTCATCAATGGTATCTAAATAATCGTTTCTTGTATCGATACTGCCATAATTCGATCCGGTTTTATTATTCGGAAAGACTATTACTTCAAAATCGTTTTTCTCATTATCAGAGTCTAATTTCTCACTGTAATCGAACGCGATTTCATCTACCTTATCGATTATTTCATCGAGTATCTCGATTACAAATTTGTAATGGCCGTCATGAATCATTTGTTGTTCGAGTTTCGTCTTTGCATCGTATTCGCAAGTTAATTCGCCTTCCTTCGATGTCATTATTATTATTTGTTTGGAGGCGAATGGTTTGAAACCTGAATTAGTTTTACTTATTAGTTAGTTAATAAAGGGTTGATATAGATTATAGAATTCAATAGAAAAATTACAATTATTAAATCAAGTATGTTCTATCAACAAAGGACAACATTCCCATGCGTTTGTGCTATCTCTTTCATTCTTTAATTTGCATCAAATCAACCACAGTTGCCCCTAACACAGGTACGGATCTAGGATTTCGATCAGGGGGGAGGGGCATTTTTGTTTGATTGATAACCTATACTGACTCTAGTAAATATATGTATCTAGTGATGTACGTAAGAACGATTTCAAAAATTTTAAAGGGCTTCACGCATGGTGCAGATACTATAATATTTTTTTAAACTTAAGATCAATGAGACAGCATTATACTATGAAAAGAGAAGCAACTACCTACCTTCACTTTTCTTCTCTTTCACTGGTATAGCACTGTCTCATATATCTTAAGATCAAATACTATCTTATCTTCGCCGTGTGTGATGCCCTTAAATTGAATAAAAAAGTGCTTCGGTGGTACGTCAGTGTGGGGCAATTGCACCCATTGCACCCCCCTTTATCCGCACCTGTCCTAACATAATACACCCCTGCTATAAATAATACTTGCCAAAAACATCTTTTCCGCTATAAGCAACGCTATCTCTACTAGCGTTTCTCAAACACATTTTGGAACGTTTAACTCTCGTGCTACGTTCAGATATGGTACGTTCGGGTGACAAGCGACGTCGGGTGATTTGAAATGCTTGTGTGACCAGGTAGTCCTCTTGATCCTGGATAGAAGGGTTGGGAAAGGAATTTTAGGATAGGATTGTTTTGGATAAGGCTGTTTGTAAATTTTGTGAACGAGAACGGCCGGTTTGCGCGATTGGTAAGATACCCTACCTATCACGCTACAGTCTTGTGAGGGTGGATGGATGTTTGTTACTCTTTCACGCAAAAACTACTGAACGGATTTGGACGAAATTTGGCAAACATATAGAATATATTCAGGATTAACATTTAGGATACCTTTATCCTGGAATAAAATAAGATCCTTCGGAAACGCGGGTGAAAATGCGGGGGGGAAGCTAATCCAAATAATATCATAAATGTGAAAGTTTGGATGGATGGATGTTTGTTACTCTTCACGCAAAAACTACTGAACGGATTTGGATGAAATTTGGCACAGAGATAGAGTATATTCTGGATTAACGTATAGGATACTTTTTATCCCAGGAAAACATAAGATCCTTCGGAAACGCGGGTGAAAATGCGGGGCCAATAATAAATAAATGGTTGATAAAATACCGTCAATTTCATCATTGTTGCATTAGTCATCCTGATCAAGTGTTTTAACAACACGCTGGTGACGGGTTTGATCATCATCGGTGCTCTAGGACCCGTAGATGATAGAAGCGCACGCGTGTGACCGTACACTAGCGCGTCTAGGGGAGATGGACTGGTAGTGGGGAGGAACAAGTAAGTTAGGTAGGTTGGGGATTTTGGGACAGATAGTGGAAATATTTTGTGACTTAAAATTTTTCATAAGTTACTATTATGTAAAAAATTATAGAAAGTAGGTTCTATACACACATTTACTAAACACCTGTTTACATTATCTTTCCATAATATGGAAATCTGACCGTGCCAAAGAACTTGCAAATTCAACACAATTCATATGCCGGGTGGATATTTTAAGATGGCTTCTATTTGAAACCAACATTAGGTTTGTCAAGCTGAACTCATATCTCGAAAAAAAATAACTTTTTATACAAATGTTCATAATGTATGAAAAAAAAATACTATTTAATTTGTTTTATAGTTTAAAGTTGTTCAGCATAATAAACCCAATAGGTTTCTAAAAAAAGTTATCTCAAAATATCCATTCTGTATAAGAGGTCCCGTAAAGAGCCTATAGGTATATAACCAAAAAACTGTTCATTTTTGTTTTACAATTTTATTGATTCACTAAACTACCTAAGAAATTACTAAACCCATTATTGACAGGCGGCCGCACCGTATCGATGGAAACAAAAATAATTTTCCAATCTAAGTTTCTCAATTGGTATAGTATTATTTTAAAATGCAGAATGACAATCGTTTCGTAAGTAGATTAAACAAGTATTTTGTACTTACGTATTTCCAAAGAAAAAGTCCCTCTCGCCGAGACGTTGACTCAAAGAGTTGCAGCATTGTTCCACCTTGAAATATTACATTAAATATTTGAGAATATAGGCATGTCGTACAATTGGCTTCCATTTACTAATAAAGTACGTAAAATTTTACAAAAAGCAGCGGGCGGTGGCTGCCACACGAGTCATACTTGTGAACAAATACTGCTTGAGGAGACTGGTTTACTTGAGTCAGCTATTTACTTATAAAATTAATATAAATTGAATACTTTATCAAATCGCCACAAAACCAAGGTCTACTTTATTAACTAAAATATTTCTTTATTATAACAAAACAGAGATTGAACAATATTCTATCCCTAGCTTTCCTCATAAATGACGTTTTTTATTTTTTAAATACTGATAAATCAACTATTTATCAATCGAAACATACAGAAGTAAGAATAAAGACATATATATTGAACTAACATCGGCCAAGACCTGGTCCAAAGTCTTGTCGTACCAGTGCAGCGCCTTGAGCCGCTTGCCGACGGCCTGCCGCTTGGCGCGCGTCTGCAGCCAGCCGAGCGGCCACGGGTACACGGACGAGTTGCGCGCGCGCGTCACCGCGCCGTGCGTCGCCTCGTCCACCCACGATATGTACAACTGTCGTATCACATCGTATCACACCGTATCACACCGTATCACACCACACGCCGGGTAACCAGTCGTATTATATATACATTATACATACTGCTCAATTATTACCTTTTTTTTTTACTTTGTATAGGCTTGTGTTTGACCACAATCTCACTATGGTATGTGATGATGTAGCCGAAGGTGGTAAGCACACGAAGCCTTGAAGGAACTGGCTCTCAAGTGCAGCTGCCGGAACACACCAATAGGTGTTTGGCGACAGATTTTCAACTTGAGGGTGGTAGCCAGCCAGGCGGGTACTACAAAGTACCCTACCGCCGTGCTATGGTTTCCTCGCGATGTTTTCCTTCACCGAAAGCTCAAGCTCACTGCCACTGAGCTATCATCGCCTTAAAACTTTTTGAAATAACTATTAAATCATTAGAAATATTACAAAAAACGTAAAAGTAATCATAAAACTGCTATACATTTATTTAACCAGTTTTAAATTGAAACTGATTGCACACATACAAACAAAGGCAAAGTTATGTAATCCATGTGCAGGATTGTTTACCTTTTTCTGCTCTTTAATAAATTCAAATCAAAAATAAAGAAATTCATAGATATTATCTATAGTTGATTAATATAAAATTTAATAGAATCAGGCATTTAGTTCATAACATACTGAGTGATTTTTTGTCACTGGCAATACTTGCAAGGGTGGAAGTACTCATCAATATGAACAACTTTTATCATGGAACTAAATCTGAGATCACAAAAATATTATCAGCTGTTCCATACAAAAGTTCAATACCTGCTCGACCACAATGTATGAAGCAACCATTTTATTTTATGCGATATCAGAGTTGGTCCCATAGTAAAAGTTGTTCATATTGATGAGTAATTCAACCCCTGCAAGTATTGCCAGTGACTAAAGAATCGCCCTGTATGTACCTACCTCAGCATTAACCAGTACATTGGTAATGAGGCTCATATAGGCTCTCATCTCGGCTTTCTCCTCTGTAGAGAGTCTGCTACACAATGAAACACCTTTATTGGCTGCAAACTGCACAATCGGCTCCAACTCAGACACCACGAAGGCCCCACACTTAATGAACGGTACGCGACCTGATGGTGACATGAATTCTGCATTCCAGCGCATTTCTACTTCAAATGGCAGGTTACACATCTGTAAGGAAATGATTTAATTTAAAAATATCAAAGTACAAAATAAACAATCCTAACTAATATTATAAATGCGAAAGTGAGTTTGTTTGTTTGTTACTTTTTCACGCTTAAACCGCTGATCCGATCGCGATGATATTTGGTATGCATATAGCCTATGGTATGGAGAAGAAGATAGGCTACTTTTTATCCCGCGAAAACATAAGATCCCTGGGGAATGCGGGTGAAACCGCGGGGCGGAATCTAGTAGATTATATGCCTCATACTGTGGGACTTAAGTCCACTTTGGCTTAGGCAACAGAGTGAATACAGTCAGATCATCCTATCATAAGTGCCCTCCTAGGGCCTAAACTGAATGAATAGCATTGAATTTGACTTTGAAGAGGGCTTTAGAACAGGCAATGATGAGGCATACCTTCAGAAAAGCCTGTACAGCGAGACAGCTGGCATTGTCGGGGAGCAATATTTGCTCCACCTCGTACGGTTGGAACAACTTGACATTGTCTGGCCATGGCTCTTGAGCTGAAATTATTTGGAATAAAATAAATAAATATTCTAGGCAATGTATATGCAATGATGTTGTCAGTGTGATACAGCTTTTGCTCCGTAATCCTATTGATGAAGGAAAAGGCTAGTGATATTGTTTCAACTTATTTTGTTCCTACAAATTATGATAAATGTGAAAGTTAGTATGTTTCTTACCACTCAACTCCGTAACAACTGAATGGATTTAGATGAAATTTGGCACACAGATAGAATATATTCTGGGTTAACATATAGGACACTTTTTATCCTGGGAAAATAAGAATCCTCGGGAACACGGACAGAAGCTAGTTGACAATAATTATTTATATCATTTTTTTTGCAATCAGTTATAGACTATGAGGAATCTGCATTTTAAATGCAGCTTAGTACCACCATGCAATGCTTCCTCACAATGTTTTCTTCACCAAAAGCTCAAGCTCATTGTAGAATTTGAACATGCCCGGCAACATTTGAACTGGGGATAACATAGTTATGTGCTTTAATTAAAGTGTGGTGGAAATAAATGATGGGGATAAGGCAAGCATAATGATAATCAAGATTCCAGCTCTCAACTATCAAATGACATTAATGATGGTTATAATTGTTAACAGGAACTCGTAAAAAAAAACTCCAGTTATAAGTGGATATTGTAATATATTATTAAACAATTTGAGATAGAACAGATAAATATAGACAGTTTAGTTTATTTAGATCATTTTTGATGGGTTTCTAATCTAATCAATCATTTGTCTTCACTTTTACCAGAACTTTGTGATATCAAAAAATACAAAATGCATTATCAATGATTTATAGAATTCATTGGCGCAAGGTTATTACATATAAAACAATTATTTATGTTAGATTCGACAGTAAAATGGCATTAATGTAACAGCATTCGTCCTTTAAAACACAAAATAACACACAATTCCAAACAATTTATATACCAAAAACAAAAGATTCCTCGATTTTCATATTTCTATTTCATTAGAAGGCAACAATCCTCGAAATGATGTAACAGCAGCAAAGTATAATTATTTAGGGCATCTCGTGGCTAAAATTAAATATGTGTCAAATAAAACTTTATTATTTCCCCAAACAAAAATTATGTAACCTCATTCAGCACCGCAATAATGGTGGAAAATAAAAAATGTACCTTACCATTGATTGATGTAATAATGGAATCCATTATTGGAAATTCCGGCATTGTTTTTATGTTATCAGAAACAGCGATAAATATCAAATTAAAATTCAAGAAAAAATCGAAGTAAAACAAATTCGATAGTCACCAATTGTCACTTTGACAGAAATAAAGAAACCGAAATCCCTTATTTCGGTAAAGCAAAAGGTTCTAGCTCAGACAGCCTAATCATGTGTAGTATAGTATTTCTTCTTTGTTAAATCAATAATTATGTCTGACATCCAAATATAACAAAGGCAAAAGCCAAATCTAGTATACATATAGTCAAGTCAGTCAGGTTTTAGTAAATTGGTGGCTGTTTTACTAAAACTTTTCGTGGACTATTTGAGACAACATGAAAAGTCACGTTACACGCATTCATTTTATTTCACTCATGCACTTGTACTTGTATTGACCTTCATTGGACAAAACGCCTCCAATACAGTCACATCTTATTTGAATTTTAAGAAATAAAAGGCCAAGTTTATTTCATATACAGTCAAGTAAATTCCAAATAATGAGTGCACTTATTTTATGGTTTTACTACGAGTTTTACGGACTTTTTGAGACAACACGGAAAGTCACGCCACACGCATTTATTCCATTTCACTTTACCACAGCACTTGTATTGATCCTCATTGAATAAAACTGATATTATTCAAAAAATCTTAATATTTTACACCGATTTCATAAAAAATAACTCAACTTTAGTTTGCAGATCCCGCCAAAGTCAAGTCAAGATAGATAAGTTAAACAACTGTCAAACGTTCTCGTTGCCAACCAATAAATATTATGTAGTTCTAAATAGTAGCATTTTTTAATTAGGTTTTTTTTATTTTGTACGTAAGCATGGATTTTCGTCCAAGTATGTAAGGCTGGTGTTTGAGCACAATCTCACTATGGTAAGTGATGATGCGGTCGAAGGTCCTAGCTAAAAAGTTCTAAACCGCGAGAAGCTATTTTTTGATACGAACAGAGACGGACGGACTAGCAGTCTTGGCCGCCCTAGGCCATGTAGTATCAGCCACTCAGACATTTATCAACCAGCCACCAGCCGAGGGAAATCAGACGAGACCAAAGTTGTCAACCAAATAGTTTGAAACACTAAAACGTCGATGACAAGAGTTTTTAACGTGATATAGACTTGTGTTTCACCACAATCTGACTATGGTAAGTGATGAGGCCGACGGTGGTGACCACCCAAACCTAGAAGGAACTTGCTCTCAAGTGCCGCTGCCGGTAGGTGTATGGCAACTTATTTTCAACTTCAGCGATGTAGAGAGTGAGGCGGGGATAGTTCACGATGTTTTCCTTTACCGAAAGTTTAAGCTCTTCTTCTTCTTCTTGATAGAATGGCGACTGAAGCCAATAGCACAATTCCGCCAATGACACGTTAGTTAAAGATAAACGAAGGGGATTCTTTTACAAGAAAATTTTGTTAGTTTTGATAGGAGGAGGAATCTCATTGTAGGATTTGTTTGAATGACCTTCATCGTGGCATCCGACTTCACTATACCACTGAGCTCTCATCGCTTTACACCTCCGTGTCATGGGGATGATAAGTATCCTATGTCTTTTTCCGGATATTATCTCTCGTGCCAAGATTTATCAAAACCAGAGAAAGACAGATATACTTGCCGTTAGTGACGCAATGCGCATACATTGCGTTGCTAACGGCAAGTATGTCCCACTCTCACTCGCAATCGAGTGACCGAATACTTATTATAAATGTTGTATGGTTATGATACAGGTAAGTACTCGTACAAGTTTTAAGCTTTAGCATCATCTCTTGTACACATCAGTGTATTTTTTCCCCAATTAGCAAAGTTGGCCTGAACGGAATGTGGGCTCTGGTTACGAGTCACAATAAGAGTGATCCGTCATTGCACCGAGACAAGTGGACTACTCTGCTAATCTAAAGATAAATTATGCAATATATTGTGGTGCTTACCCATTTGAATGAGCTTTGTTATGTTATCTCCAACACAAGCTACATTATTGTTTAAAATATTTATGCCAAATGCAAATTCTTCATCATCGAAAAAGTCGAAAGGCCTATTTAAATGTTCTGTTTGCTTAGCTTCCGTTGAGATGTTTGATTTTGAATGAATAAGATCAATGTATTTGCTGTATATTACATCTTCTGATTTATTTTGTGGTGACGTGGACCGAGGAGTAGCAACAGGAGATTGAAATGTCCATTCTGATGATAGGGAGGTCTTTAATTTTGGCTCTTTTATTTCTTTATCCCAAAAATTATAAACACTCATTATAAATTTTATATTGTTCTGATAGGTTAACTATAAATATAAAAATAAATTAATCTTCTATCTTAAATTGTCATTGCTTGCATTAAATCTTCAACAGACTGACAAATAAATACCAATTTCTTCTTTCTTTTATTTTTGACACCAATATTTTTAGAATGATATAACCAGCATGCCAGCAGCAAACACACTGCATACAACAGAGTTCGTCTATAAAGCGCGAGCCAAGGAACTTATATACCTCGCGAGCATACTTAGACAGACATTACGTTCGAGCTATGTTTATTGGTTTTGTTTCATTCATCTAGTATTCTAGTCGTCCATCGTCGTATTAATCCGGGTCCTCTGCGCCATGTTTGCTAACACTTAACATGTTATCCATTTGACTTCGCAAACATAACAGTTAGGCCACGCCCCACGTATATATTATCGTATCTTCGCCGTGTGTGACGCCCTTAAGTTATTTGGCTGCGATGCCGATATTATGTAAGGTGGAGGTACCTCCCCAGTCGAGCTGCTCCTTGAGCGACATATCGCTATGCTCTACCTCGCTTAAAATTTACATATTTCATTGAACAAATCGTCTCAAGTGCTTTTTTTTTATTTTCACCCCCATAGAAACGCTAAAATATATGTGGCATATTTGAGGCATTTTTATTATTAGAGTGTGGCAGATATTCTATTTTCTCAACGGTCACACTGCAATTATAAGTCAAGTCAAAAGTCAAAGTCAAAATTTTTGTTTGGTGACTGACACGCATCGCATGCAAGCGTACATTTTGTGCAAATTACCATTCATTTAATTTTTAGGTGATTTACGTGTACATTTTAATTATTACGTTAAAATTACAACATTTGTAGTTATAATTAAGCATGGCGGACGTTTTAGATATTGAGAATTCCGAGGAATTTGAGGTTGATGAAGATGGAGAACGTATGTTATTTTCTTTTCACTAATTCTATGTTTACTGGTGTCTAAATCCGCTTCTAATTAAGATTATGTTTAGATATAGTTTGATTACATTCTTATGTTACGTAAAGAAAGTAACGTTTCAAAATTTAGGCAACATTTATAATGAAAATAGTAACGAATTTTTAGGTTACTTTCCAATAGTAATGATCTCATTTTGTGTCTAATTACCGCTACAAATTCTTTCAGTTGGCGGACGCGCATACATACGTGCGTGAATATCTGTTATTTATATAACTTATATTTGAATTTCAGAGGGGATCGCAAGATTGAAGGAAAAAGCGCGAAAACGCAAGGGACGTGGATTCGGCAACGAAGCGGGGAGCGGGGGCGTTTCAGAGAGGGGAAACAGGGGAAGGTAAACAAAAACCTAGCATCATTACAGCCAGAGATAATCATATAAATAAATAAATATATAAATAAATAAATATACTACATATTTAACATAACTTAACATGCACTATGTGCCATGTAGTAATTTATTGTGTTCTTTATTGATGGGTGGGTTGGAATGGAAATAAGATACTTGGGTTTGTTTGTTCTGAGTATGGGTGTATATTTATATTCATAAGTATATCAGTTATCTAGTTTCTATAGTACAAGTTCTGCTTAGTTTGTGATCAGATGGCTGTTTGTGAAGATTGTCCTAGGATATTTGTTTATTTTAAACAATATTAATACTTTATTAAACTTAGAGATAAACTATGAACCCGTTTTTGACATAATGTCAAATGTTATAATAAAATTCACAGATATGACAGCCTAGCTCCGGAAGGTGATGGCAACACTCCGGGACCTCAGCGGTCGGTGGAGGGCTGGATACTGTTTGTGAGCAATGTGCATGAGGAGGCACAGGAGGAAGACATACAGGTTAATATTCATGTTTTAAATTAATGCTTTCCCAATTTATTTTCAATAAATTCTTTCAGTACACTCCTCTTTGTCCTTGCCTTATCCCGTTACTCTGGGTCGGCTTTTCTGATCATTCAGCGCCATCTATCTCTATGGTAGGCATCTTGGTCTGCTAGGCTTTCAGTACACTGAATGCGTATAAAATAATGCAGTTTCTATAATTTTTAAATTGAATAGTTTCTGTTATGTTTGCAATTTGTTGGACTAATCCTGTATGTCTAACTAAACAGTTTTCAGTTAGACATACAGGATCAAGTCAAAACTTTCCTGAATTTGAAAGATGAGTTCAACCATACATGTTTGGTTATTGCATACTGTACTTGAGTGAGGTAGTCAATAAACAAAATGGTCAAAAGCAGAAATGGACCCTCCAAACCTGGGTGTAACAAGTAGTGATCAAATCCAGAACAAGTTATTTGAGATAATTGTTCACAGATCGCCTAAACCATATTGACATAAATTTGTCAAGCAATTTAATATAGCTTTGTAAAATTTACAGATATTTCATTAAGTGATCACACAAAATAAGTTATATTTCCAAAAAATAACATGCATATTCCCTGTTGCCATTAAAATGTATGAATTAAAGTCATATTACTGTTAATTTCAGAATCAATTCTCAGAGTTTGGCGAGATAAAGAACATACATTTGAACTTGGACAGGCGCACTGGTTTCCTCAAGGGTTACGCATTAGTGGAGTACGAGACATACAAACAAGCTGCTGTGAGTTCCACAACGTTTAATTAAAAAATAAACTATATAAAGGCTGCACTCTATATAATTGGTGCACTTTTAATTATTTATTTATTTTTATGTAAGGGTCATACTTAAAAAAGCGCTAAATCGTCATCAAGATTACTAATGCCAATTGTTACTCCTTCTATATCCTCTTAACATCAAATAGTAGTTTGAGAGGAAACTGTACACATAATTAATTTGGTTCCACCATGTATATAAACAAATGTTGTTTGCAGAGTGCCCGTGAAGCGTTAGACGGCGCCGACATCCTTGGCCAGGCGATATCTGTCGATTGGTGCTTCGTCAAAGGACCGACTAAGATACACAAGAAGAGGCGATAGGATAATTTATATTTAACATTAAAATAAATAAACAAACATTACATGTAATTATTCTAAAAACGAAATGATTTCTAAATGATTTAACTTTTGGTTATGGCTGGAAGGTATTTGTTTTTAGAACGGTACGACAATAAATTAAATTAGAACACAAGAAAATTGGAAAATAGAAGGAAGAAACGTTTTCAGTCATAAATGCACACAAATATTATAGTTTGTAGGTACAATAAAGGAACGAGTTTGTCATACAATGTTGTACGTGTTTATTTCTATGGGAAGGTATTTTAATTACAATTTTATTCTAGTCAAGATTTTGAAGAAATTAAATCTTGACGTGTTCCGCCGTTTCTATTTCAATTTCGCGTACTGTTAATTTTTCACAAACAAAGCTGCTTTGCGTAATACTGATTTAATATTAGTCTGTAATGTGGTAAATATAAGCTGTATTTTCTATTAAATTGTTTTCTTTCTCTTTATCAAGAATTCCTATTTCATAATTTAGATAGGTAAGGGCCGGTTTCCACCAAAGCGGAGAGATGTGAGCTGTAGGGGTGCATTCAGTAACAACACACCGGGTGAGAAAGTTACCGTGTGACTTTCGTCCCATCATCGCCCGACGTTATTGAACGGCAATTGTCAATTAATCACACGGGCGTATTATACACTCCCGAGTTACTGAACGCTAAAAATTATCGTCGGGCGATCACACCGTGTAGTTAGTGAACGCAACCCGCATATTTTTCCCTCAGTTTAGTTGTCAAAGTGACATTGGTGCGACTTTCATCCACCTATTTCACGGTGTGACCGGTGCGATCTTTGATCCTGAACAGTCGATGTTCTGAAGGGTACGGTGCGATCACACCGAGTTACTGAACGCTATGATAATCGTCGGGCGATACACGGCATAGTTACTGAACGCAGCCTAGCGGAGATGTGAGCTGTCTAGGGGAGAATGACGCTTTCGGGTGTACGAGGCGCGGGGAACGGTGCGAGCGAGCGCGGGCGCCACCTGGCCGACCGACTACAGACATCTCCGCCCAGCCGCGCCGCTAGTTCGCTCGCGGCACTAAATGCTATAGAAAAATGAGACATTCCTCTCCTCCATCCATTTCCACCGAAGCTAAACGGAGATGTGGAAATAACGAAATCTGATTGGTTATTCAAAACACATCTCTCCTCTCCGCTTTGGTGGAAACCGGGCCTAATACAAGCCGAGCTTTCATTATGGAAACCTGTGTGACTTACTACATGTAGGTATCGTACTGGGTACGATATTTACACCCACACTCAGTACAAACACAGAGGAGTCCTTACTTCCTCTGTGGTACAAATGTTTGTAGGGTGTCTAGTGTATTTAGGTATGTGACTTCCCTTCCGGCGGGGCGTCATCACAGTTAAGTTGGAATATCAGATTTTGTCCTAACTTATGTCAAGAACTAGAGCACCTAGTGCAGATCTGTTTGCTCCTATAATTTGCCGCCAAACAACAAATTCAAAAATCTAAACTAAAATAATATGCAATCTATATCATACTGTAATCAATAGTATTTCAAACTCATGTATGGAGAAATAATGATTCCTCGATAACTAATTAAAAATCCTAGTGTGCCTGCTTATAACTTTTATTTATACGTAAAAAATCTTTCTTCACAACAAAATTAAACATACAGGAAATGTAAGAAGACACCTAAAATAAAACCCAAAAATGTTCTTAACCGTATATTAAGTTATTCAAGCTATAGAGCTAGCGTTAGATGCGATACGGGGCCACAGATCAGCACACTCCTTAGCAACGGGTCCAGTGATAGCAGAGCCTTTCATCTCTCCCTTGTTGTTTACTATCACACCCGCATTGTCTTCAAAGTATATAAACACCCCGTCCCGCCTTCTGAACGGTTTCCGCTGTCTGATCACCACTGCCGGCATTACCTGGAAAGAAAAATGAAGGTAGCATCATCCAGGAAAATTTTAATAAAAGTTAGGGAAAATAAATTACAATAAAAAAGTTGAGTGTTCAAGATTAAAGATTAGCTAATAAAAAGAGACTTCTCAGATAGTTTTCATTGTTTCTCATGTTTTTACCATGGATATAATTTATATGTAGCGATAGGAACATAACCACAAAAAAAGAACTTATACTACTAGTGGATAGATGACGCCACAAGATACTACATCACTCTCATCAGTTTTCTGAGTACAACATATATAGGAGTTTCCAAAATAAACAGTTGTACTCAGTGTCCCCGGGCCCGAGAAACTAAACCAGCGGACAATCTTCCTTTTTCAATGGAGGATCTCCCACCTTGCTCCTCCATATATTCCTTGCTTAAGATTACTTTTCTGTGAGACTAGTTTATGTCACAACCTAAGTATACAACCCACCTACTAACCTACCATTTTCTCAAAATATTCAATTGCCACTCTTTCACAGAAATTGTGTGGAAGACATGACCTGATCATACTTTTTACTTAAATATTTGTATTTTTATCAAGGATATAACAATCGCTCAGTCAGCCAAGGTGTATCAACAGACTGCTTATAGCAGTTCAGATGTTAAATATAGCGAAACCTTTGGTGTATCATCATTGCGAAATAAGTAGAATCAATAATAGTTGACCAAATCTCAACTTTTCAACTACTAGGTGTTACAAAAGGAAATAGTAATAACAGAGACTCAACATTAACACTATCCAGACTAACCTGACTTTTCACATCAAAATCAACCTTCCAGACTAATTACCAGAGATAGTTAGACAGAAACGGAAGTCACAGTACAGTAGTAAGTGATCTGGGCATCATTTAACTTTATGTAGATTCATCATAATCATATTCAGCTTAGGTGTCCACATCTGAATGTCTTAAAGTTATGGTAAATAACAAGGATTACCTTTTTCCTTAGTTCAGGTTTGCCCTTTTTGACGGTAGCTACAATCATATCTCCGGATCCAGCGGCCGGCAGTCTGTTGAGGCGACCCTTGATACCTTGTACGGCAATGACATACAGATTCTTGGCACCTGAAACATTTATAATTATGTTGAATTTATTTCGCTATATATTTTGTTTACAATTATTAGAAATATGTATTTGTATGATTGTTGAAGCTAAGCTTTTGTAAAAAAAGTATATTAGTTTTTGTAAAATACAACATACTAGTTTACATTTTTTGATTCCTATGAAATTTATTAGCCTTATGTAGTTATTTATAGTAAATTAATTATTTGTCAGTTGTGTAAAAATATTGTCAGTTTGTCAGTTGTGTAAAAAAAGAATCCTGTAATTGTGAAGTTAAAGTATCAGAGGTTAACCAATGTTGATCAGGGAATCCAAACAATACAAAAATAATTACATAGGTACATGGTAAGTCTACCAGTGTATAAAAGGTTTCAAATAGACACAATTCACAAGTTTTTAGAATTTAAAGTGGGTGTAAAAGTAGTTGTTTCAACTCAGCACATTGTTATCCCAAAGCCTCACTAACATGGGCACAATCATAACTTTCTTATGTAAGACTGAACAACTTCAGACACAGCCAAGGAAGAAATCATCATGATTCATGAATACAACATAGTTTTTCACGATGTATCATCATCAGAAGTCAGTCGAACGTGCATTTTTAGGTTATGTCTCTTGATGACAACAATCATGCAGTTTTTACCTGTGTTGTCTGCGCAGTTGATGACGGCTCCTACTGGGAGACCCAGGGAGATGCGGAACTTGGCTCCCGCGGAACCACCACGTCCTTAAAAAAGAAAAACCACACTTCATTTCATTTTTCATCACAACACTACTGCTCAAGTAAAAACTAGAAAAACATGGAAATATGGTTTCTGTCGAGTTACATATGGTACTAATTTAACTTTGCACATATTTGCTAATTAATTTCTACACCAAATAACAAGATTAAAACGGATATTTTAAAATTTCACGGACCTCTTTTAGACATTTTGTTGTGTCAATCTTTTGAGAGGAAATCGAAAGAACGTGAAGTTAGAAACGGATACGAGCACGCATTTCGTATGTAATTCGTTCGGAAATTATGTTTGAATACGTCAAATGTAATGAAGCTAGGTAGGTAATTTTATTGAAAATACAATAAAATTTACTGCCGATAATGCTCAAAATATTAATAATGATAATTAAATAATAATAATTAGAACGTCTTAAAAGAATTTAAAACAAAACCTGCATGGTGAAACCTCTAGGATTTTTTCACAAATATTCTATTACTAAAAACTGATTAATGAACGTAAAATAACGTTTCTTTTCTACTTACAATATGTTTTCATCTTTTTATTATTTTACTAATAGTTGATTTAATTACTTTTTTATTCAATTAATTCTACAAAAAATTCGCTCTAAAACACAACAAAAATATAGAATATAATTGATATGTAATAATATTAATTACAAAAGACTTCGATTTCAAGGCAAGGTTCCCTGCTGGCTGGCCTGGCACTTGACAGCTGTCTCTCTAGTATATAGTGTATTATCTATGCAGCTGTCCCTCCCCGGTTTCACACGCGTACCGATTCTCAGGTATTTGTATATTAGATAATTCTGGAATAAGCTTACATTTTAGTAAAAAAACTAAAGTTTTTATACAAAATATATTAGTTGAAACGGAACGCTTTCTCTCAAAAACTGCTTGTCATTTGTCAATTTCGTTTCGTTGTTCGATGCCGCTTGTCATTCTGCAAATTTTCAGAGATTGCTTACTTTTGTGAGGAAATTGTGATATTCGATAGAAAATAAACATATAATAACACAATGGCTTTTATGGGGGATATGTTGAATCCAGCGCCTCTCTGGCACAATGGCCCGGCTCCTGGCTCGTTTTACAACTTCCCTGCAAACTCTTCAAATTTGAGACCCACAGGCCACACAGTACAGGATTTCAAAGCCCAGTAAGTAAAATACCCTAATTACTTATTCATATTCAATAATAGCTCCTATTGATGAACTTGAGGTCGCAGGTTCGATGACATGCAGTTCTGTAGCGCATGATACTTTTTTCACAGTATGTTCAAGATATCATGAAATCTAGTAATAAACATGTGTATACCTATTCTATTTAATTTGTACTACACTGTATACAAATTTACAGTAGCTGGCAGATGCTGGGCCTTTAGGGCCTGTAGGCAACTTTTTATCGTCTAATTTATTTCATATTAGCTGTAAATAATATATTTGGTACCTCTTACCACCTTCAATCTCATTGTCGCAGTATCAATAATCAGGTTGTAAAGATTAACAAATAAAAGAACCATTTAACTCTTTGTTGAACTGGTTGTAGTTGGGGTCAGATAACCCGCCTTCTACACGACAGGTTGTGGATTTGATTCCCACCCATGGCATGTATTTGTGCAACAAGATTTATGTATTTGTTTTGAGTCTGGGTGTAAAAATATCTATATTATGTGTACAAAGTCATTACAATCTAATAATGCCCATTTTGACAAGAGAATTTTGTCTCGCTATATTTGTCTCTCTTTGTCACGTTTTAAATTAAATTAATATTAATTAATTGTTTTGCACCTTGCTGTGATGATGATGATAATGTTGTGACCGAAGTTGGTATGGTGCCACTGAGTAGCCAGTCAGGTGGGTACTACAAAGTACTCTACAAGTATGCGGAGCCATGAAAGCAGCTGGCATAGTTACCAGCCAATGACAAATATCTACCCTTTGTAGTACCCACCTGGATGGCTACCACCCTCAAGCTGAAAAATCTGTTGTCAAAGACCTCTCTGCGTGTTCAGGCAGCTGCACTTGAGAGCCAGTTCTTTTTAGGCTTTGTATGCTTACCACCTTTGGTTGGCCCCATCATTTCTTATATCATGGTGAGATTGAGGTCAAACATGAGTCTGATCAGTGATCCTTGATATACATTTAAAAAAAAAATGTTATTAATTGTCATCAACACCATTTCAGCTCAGCATCTCCAATAACAACCACAACAACAGTGATTGGTGTCAAATTCGACAAGGGTTGCGTGATCGCTGGAGACACCCTCGGCTCGTACGGCTCACTCGCGCGGTTCCGCGACTGTCCGCGCGTGATGAAGGTCAATGACCTCATTTTACTTGGCTCGGGCGGTGATTATGCCGACTTTCAATACTTAAAGGATATTATTGAACAGAAAATGTAAGTTTAATCAGCATTTTGTTGTAAGGAGCCATCCATAAATTACGTCACACGTTAAGGGGCCGGGGAGGGGGTCAACGAAATGTGACATAGTGTGACAAGGGGTGGGAGGAGTCATGAGCTTTGTAACATCACATGTGAAAATCTGAAGTATTAGAATGAGAACGATTTATGATTTAACTGTAAGCAAAAACCACTTGTCGCGAAAGTCGCATGGAGGAGCCACAATTGGTGACATCACATGTGTAAATAAAAGAACTTTGTTCCAAAATTACTTTATAATAATAATAATAAAATTATTTCTAGATATAAAGTTACAAAACAAAAGTCTTACAAGTGTAACCATCCGTACAACCAATTCCTAGCAGTTAATTGGTTGTACGGCAACCAGTTGCCATCTGTAACAAGTCAAAAATCATGGGATTCGTGTGACACAATTTATGGCTGGATAGTGATTGTTAAATTCAATACTAAATATGGATTTAAAAGAGTAGTTGAATTTTGTTTCCCCATTCCCATTTCAGCATTGATGAACAATGTATTGGTGATGGTCTTCACCTGAAGCCTCGTTCACTGCACTGCTGGCTGACGCGTGTGTTGTACAACAAGAGGAGCAAGATGGACCCCCTGTGGAACAATTATATTGTTGCTGGCATTCAGGTGAGATGAAATTAAGATCGTAGAGAGAGAGAAAAACAAAAGATTTTTGATTTATTAAAATAAATTCACTTGACAAATCAAATCAGCTACTTTTTATGGAATGTGAAAATGATAGGATTATATTGAGATATGTATTAGAGATCGCGCCACCAAAGAAGTCCCAAAGGCCCACCTCTAGGACAGAAGAATAAGATCGATTTTGATAAATTCCATGGGATGTCGCGATCTTTAAATTACTAAATTGTGATGTGAAAATTGTATAGCATCAAAAGTTCAACTGTTTATAGTTAGATTGGTAATTAAAAATCATAAAATGTATACTTTAATAGAATAATCGAGGTTTCTCCTGTTTTATACAGGTTAGTGCTTGATATTTTTTGAATACAGGCATTTTCCTTATTATTTATGCTTTTCACTAAAACTGTATGATTCATTAGTGTAAGTGATGATGAGGTGAAGATGATAAGCATATGCAACTGGCTCTCAAAATGTAGATGCCGGAACACACCAGTAGGTCTTTGGCGATGGATAAACATTTCCAAACCACATTTTAATATTATTGTATTAACATCCTCAGGACGGTGAGCCCTTCCTAGCAGCAGTAGACAAGCTTGGTACAGCGTATGAAGATGCAGCCATCGCGACTGGATTGGGCGCGTATATGGCCACTCCTTTACTGCGTAATGCACTCGATAAGGGCAATTTGGATGAGGAGGGTGCTAAGTGAGTTTGAATCTTATTTATAAGCAGTTTTAATGTGCCATTTTCAACTACTGTTTCTGAAGCTAAACGAATTGGTTAATTGATAGGAATATGTATATTGTACATAAGGCTTATCTATACTAATATTATAAAACTGAAGAGTTTATTTGTTTGTTTGAACGCGCTAATCTCAGGAACTACTGGTTCGATTTGAAAAATTCTTTTAATGTTGGATAGCCCATTTATCGAGGAAGGCTATACTTTTTATCCCGGGAAAACACGAGATCCCTCGGGAACGCGGGTGAAACCGTGCGGAAAAGCTAGTAAATTATATTTATTTAACTAACTCTTCGTAGACGTTGTATTGTAATATTTCTACAACTTTATTCCTGTTTGCCAATTTCGATGAAATGAAGCGCCAAGCTAAGCCTAATTAAACTAAAAACCCCATGAAAATCCGTTCGATGGTTTCGGAGATTAGCGTGTTCAAACAGACAGACTGACAGACAAGAAAAAAAAACTTTGCATTCTTTTACTCTTCTTACATCACCCACATTCCAATTTTTGGTAAAAAAAATATATAGACACTGGTCCTAAAGATGTATTATAATATGTATTGATTAATAATGATAATAATATTCGTCGTTGTGTCCCCAGAGCCATAGTCCGCAAGTGCATGGAGGTGCTGTACTACCGCGACGCGCGCGCCTTCCAGCGGTACCAGCTGGGCGTCGTGACGTCAGAGGGCGTCACCATCGAGGACGCAGTCGAGCTCAAGCACGACTGGACCGTCGCGCACATGATACATATGAAATGAACTCTGTTGTTATGGGAATTAAGATGATTTTTTAATGATTTAAGTGTTTTATTTTTAATGCATTGAGTGCATAGTAAAATATGAACCTGTCATAAATTCACAAAATAACAGGTTTGCAGAATTTAAGTAATATAATGCGTATATGAAAATGTTGTTTAACCGTAAAAAAAAAATTGAAATTAATAGTAGATACTCACCACAACATAAATACGAGAAACAAAAATAAAACAGATTCCTAGATTCAGGCTCAGAGTTAAGACTTTTCTTGGGTACTGCATTCGTTTCTATAATAAAACTCCACTTGGGGTAACGAAAATTTCTAGCAATAAATTCGAAGATGGCTCAAGACCTAAACCTAAAGAAAATATTGTTGTAGTAGCTTCTCTCTGCACTTGAACCAAAAGTGAAGTGTTGAAATTGAGAATAACAAACATACGAAAAAAAAAAATATACAGTCGAATTGAGAACCTCCTCCTTTTGAAGTCTGTTAAAAATATCTTTGCTTGCGGCGGCGTCGTGTGGCGGGTCGCTCACTTCCCTACAATATGTGCGAGGAGGGCGATGGCTGCCACATGCGTCATACTTGTGAACAGGTGCTGCTTGTGGGGGCTGGTCTGCTTAAATTTCCTATCTATTTATTAACTAAGTCACTCATCATTTTGTTTCTTTTCTTTTTTTGCTATAACACACATATATTGTCAGTGAGACTAAATAAATAATTTAATGTAATAAATCTGAGTTAGTTTTGAAAAGAGTAATTGCTGAGTTTCTTGCCGGCTCTTCTCAGTAAAAGCAACCTTCCGAACCGTGCGTTAGAGAGACTATTCATGAGTGCTTGTGAAGGCCTAATTGAATAAAAAATATTTTCATTTCATTTCAATAGGTAAGTACTGATAAGTAGGTATATTTTGTACCATGTATATTTGTGTGTCCGATAAATGGTTTCTTATTCTTACTTACCTACCTATGTAATAAAGACATAACTTAGGTAGGACATTCGGGAAGAGAGGGATAGATTGAGTAGTGTTTCAAAGTAAAAAATGGACTGAATACTTACTGACTGTGTGTACATACATTCCAACTGACCCAAAATGATTGGTAATACAGCAGGTTGATGATTAATCTAGGACTTCTAGGTCTCAGATTCTAGGACGACCCTGATATATTGAGTAGGTAATCTATGCAGATTATCAAAAGGATAAACTGACTGATTGACATTAATATGACATATCAACGCATAGATCCTTTCATAGATCAAACCGCAGGGTATAGAAAATTAAAATTTTGCACATAGGTGCCTTACAATGCCTTACAACTCCACTAAGAAAGGATTTCAAAATTGAACGTGGGGCGGAAAGCTAATTCATAATAATCACCCTTTTCTATACCAGATTCAAAAGCATTTATCAAAGTGAAACTCATCAAAAAATGTGGAACGCTTCACGATTTTGCGTGTCATCCTTGCGCAGGGGCCATGCTAATCTTCTCTGTATCGTTCCAATTTTAGTATATGTACTGCCGAAGCAAGTACACTTAGATAGGTCAAATTATTGTATATATATCAAAATAGCAAGAAAACTTTAATAGCGCGATTCAGAATTGTTCCTAAAAATTACATTTGCATCAGATTGTATTACAACGCCATCTAGTATTTGTAATATGTACTTCATGTTGACTATTCTAACTTTGTAAGCTACGCCATCTATTATTGCCGGAATCTTTTAAGTTTTGAGTTCTTATCTCGTACAATAATAAAGTGAAAATAAAATTAATAACCTAGGTATATACCTAGTAATTTAATAGTGGCAAGGCTGCATATAAATAAATAAAAAACTGTATTTTAAGTCATGAGATCACTGTCTGTCAGCCCATTGGTCGTTCATTACCTAAATAGATCATAGGTTTTTTTCTTGGTCGATGAACTTGATGGAGAATGAGAATCATCTAATTTTAAAAATAACACTGAAACTAGTTTGGAGTGGTTTGTTGGAGTGGTCATATTAAAATACCAATAACTTTAAATGATTTATTAAATTTATAAATTGTCAAAATTGATTCAGTATTTATTTATGGCTAATAAATAAACATAATAAATGCATTTTCTTAATAAATAAAATGAAATATTTACACCAACAATACTATGCTAAAATAAATTATGGACGGATTCCGTTATTTAAAAGTAAATGTCGTAATATTAGGTATATAAAATTACTATAAATAAAATATAGACGCAGGCACATTTTATTACAAAAAAAATGCGTTGTATTTTGCGTTATATCAAGAGAGTCCTATTATATAATATAATTTTATTTGTATTTTTGCTGTAAATTAAATAAAATAAAATGAGTTTATTAGTAGATGGCATTCTTATTAGATATCTATTTTAAATATTATTCGGACAAACTATGGTTAAATTCGATAATATTTTCTTACATTAAAAATAAATGCCGTCTTTAAATTATTATAATTTTTTCTTTATGTTTTAATATTTATACAAAAGTTTTATACTTAGAGACATATTTTCTATAGCTTTTCAGCATTCAAATATTTTTTGGACCAATCAGCACCTGTTATTTTTCCTCAAATAGTAGTTACTATGATACTTATATTTTAGAATTATTTTTAGAAAAAAAAAATACTCTATTAAAAATATATTTTTAATCTAAATTTAATTAGGTATATTTCATTTTAAATGTTTTAACTTAAAATTAAATCATACATTTAAATAATTTATTCACATTTTTGAAACTTCTCATTCACTTCCATTATTTTTATACTTACACATATTTTTTGTAAATATTTCTAGAAAAATATCAGATATTTTGTCATCGACATTTCACTAGCTAGTTAGATATAGTAGTCCCTTTGACTTACATCCTGTGTAGTCGATTTCGAATTTCAAATAAGTTCGTGATTCGATTTCAGCCATTTAGGAATAGAGTTCTAAATTCGATTTTTAAATTCATAATTTACTCAAACACTACAATACTTTTTTTGAATTACCTAATTAGTCATTTTAATTCTAGAATTGCAATATCTGGTTTATCCAGTCTCTGAATGCTGATATCCTCGTGTACACGCCCGGTTGGTTGGGTTCCGCACAACCGATGCCCCATGAGATGACGCCGCCGAGGACGAATCTGTTGTCTCTTTCTCGCTGAATTACCATGGGACCACCACTGTCACCTGTAAAAAAAAAAAACATAATGTTGCAAGTGTATTCTAAAAATAAATGTATAATGGAAACAGAAGTCACTAGAAGTGGTTCTCACGCGCAGTGTCTATGGAATATTCATATGACGGAGCGACAAATTTATACAGAGTGTTGTAGTATGAAGATCTGGAGATATCTCATTATCTCACAGAAGACCTCATTATAATATTATTTTTATTTATATCTATTTCCTTATGATTGTGTTTTTGTAACGGTTAGGGTTCTGAACATCTAATGAAACCTTATAAAATCATAACAATTGGGGGACAAATTAGAAAATAAAAAAAATATTGTTTTAAGTATGTCGTGTGACATATCAGATGAAAGGGCTCGATGGGTTTTTTTTATTATTTTATAATAAGTACATAGTTTAAAATATATTTGTAATTTTAGCTATAGAAAATAACACGAAAATCGTGCGTGCTCTCTCAAATCCCTAGATATATATTTTTTTACTTAGTATAGGCTTGTGTTTGACCACAGTTTCACTATGGTAAGTGATGATGTGGCCGAAGGTGGTAAGTACACAAAGCCTAGAAGGAACTGACTGGCCCGAATACACCGATTGGTGTTTGGCGACAGATTTCCAATTTCAGAGTGGTAGTCAGTCAGGTGGGTATTATAAAGTGCCCTACCACCGTGCTATGGATTCCGCACAATTTTTTCCTTTACCAAAAGCTCAAGCTCATTGTAGGAATCGAACCCTCGACCTTCACCGCGGCGTCCGACGTCGCTACCACTGAGCTAATATAATTTAAACTAGCTTCCGCCGCGCGGTTTCACCCGCGTTCCAGAGGGATCTTGTGTTTTCTGGGGTAAAATAGCCTTATAGGCCTATAGCCTTCCTTGATAAATGGGCTATCCAACACTGAAATAATTTTTCAAATCGAACCAGTAGTTCCCGAGATTAGCGCGTTCAAATAAACAATGTCTTCAGCTTTATAATATTAGTATAGATATATTAAAGACATGAAACGAATTTTGTTATTTTCTACAAATATTTTTTGTTTGTTTAGTTACCTTCACAACTGTCAGTCCCGCCGGCGGTCCGGCCGGCGCATATGAATATGTTGGGTATGTGCTCGTTGTAGCCGGCCGCCTGGTACATCGCCTCGCACGCGCTGTTGTTGATCACCGGCACCGACACCTGCTGCAGCACGCTCGGCAGCGGACCCTCTGACAACATAAATACTAGTTATGGAACTGTACATATTTTAAATCCTATGGCTGAGGCTATAAAATTGCATTTTTAAACCATAGACAAACTTTTTTTGTCAGAAAAGACTGCATCAAAATATTAAAGTCTGCACGGCTAAAGTAATCTCGAAGGACCACCTTCTATTGCAGAAGAAATAAGATCGATATTAATTTATTCCACGGGACTTTTTTGGTAGCGCGAACTCTATACTGGCCACCGTCGTCGCCTAAATTCCAGAGGATTGCCATTGTGAAAAAAGATAATTGCACTGTTACCCTCTGGGTATAACGAGACCCAATTACTAAGACTCCGCTGGCTGTCCGTCTGTCTACCTGTCCGCCTGTCACCAGGCTGTATCTCATGAACCGTGATAGTTAGATTAGACAGTTGAAATTTTCACAGATGATGTATTTATGTTGCCGCTATAACAACAAATACTAAAAAATAGAATAAAATAAATATTTAAGAGGGCTCCCATACAACAAACGTGATTTTATTGCCGTTTTAATAGATAATGGTACGGAACCATTCGTGCGCGAGTCCGACTCGCACTTAGCCGGTTTTTTTTTGTTTACATTCCAACCTCGCTCGCTCACAGCTACCGGTCGCCTTTTTTATTCGGCAGCATATTAGCATATCATTGTAATTGTTCAAGATTATAATACGCGTAACTAATATTTCGGTTTAAAGAAATTTATTTCTCATAAGAACATATTATATTTGAATAAACAAACACTCTCTTTATGAAATGGCACAGCGCCTCTCGCGAAATACTCCTGGATCTAATTTCACATTTACAAAAAGTTTATACGTTAGTCGTTATATGTATAGGTATGTTACCGTCAAAAAGTCTTCCCCATCCGGTGACGTAAGCAGTCCTGCCGACATAGTCTTCATCATTATCAGGAATACAGACAGGGAGGATGTTCGGCTGGAATGATACTGGTTCGTAAAACCTGTGAAAAAAATATACTTAGGTAAGTACTTAATTTTATGGATGAACCGTTAAATGCTTTTAAAAGGTACGTAAAAATAATAATTTCATTTATTAGCAGTCCAAATTTTATAAGATTTTGATATCTCTATACCTAAACATATCAAATCAGCAACTTTTTTTAAATGACAAAACGGGAGTTTTTTAATTTGAAAATATCAGTCTTGAAATGTCAAATGTAGGCAATAATTTCAATAGTGGCGCCCCCCTCGTCTGTACAGATAATATGTGGTGGGTGTAAACACTAATTTGTCGTTACAATACAAGTCATAATTGAGATTGTAGACGTGACTTTCTTACATATTAGGATATACTTTCTAAAAAATATTTTATACAAAATAATTGTTATTTTTTTAGATGTTTTATTCATTGGTTGGTGTTTGATAATTTATCTTGAATACTGGCAACATCTCCATTAGGTACTTAAACCTTTGATATATCATCAATTATTATAGATTGCCGCGATAGGAATTTTAATGGTTATTAAAATTACAAGATATCATTTGCGCATACAACCTACGTCCTTCTGCAATAAACGTTCTATTATACATAATAAGTTGAGAAATAAGTAAATTATACCTTAACACATAACATCAGAAATGTAAATGACATAACAAAAATCCTATGTGAGAACGAATATTTAAATTCCTACAAACAAATAATACGTCAATAAAATATGCGATGGATGCGATGGCAGTACTCAAATGGCGCCTGCGATAAGTATTTTTTGCAAAGACAGAATTTTCTACACTCTGTATAGATTTCTCCTAGAAATCTATTCTATATCTATTTTGTTTGAGTACCTACCGCGTGAACCGACAACTGCATTTGAGAGCAAAAGCACTTCTAGGTATAACGCTTTGCTCTCAAATGTCCATCTCTCTACATTGGAAAACGCTCTAGACTTGTAAAATATTACGTAAGAATAGCTTTTACCCCCTTCCCCCTATGCAGCGCTGCCCCTAGCCCTTGATAAGGGTAGAGCGAGATTTTTTTAGCGATCTTTGGTTGACGCTTTCACATCATATAAATTGTATTTCAATTTATAAATAACTAGCTTCCGCCCCGCGGTTTCACCCGCGTTCCCGTGGGATCTTATATTTTCCCGGGATAAAAGTAACCTATATTCTTCTCCGTACCATAGGCTATCTGGATACCAAATTTCATCGCGATCGGTTCAGCGATTTAAGCGTGAAAAAGGTAACAAACAAACAAACAAACTCACTTTCGCATTTACAATATTAAGTTGGGATTAGGATTAGGATAATTACTATTTTTTTCACAAATAAAATTTTAAAACAATCATAAATAAGCTAATAATAAGTTCCTCTTAAAAGGCGCCATCACCTTTTTATTTTTCGCTCGATATTATTTTTCGCATAATTGTTATTTTGACGCCCCTTGTCAATTGGCGACTAGAGCGACCTCTCTTCTCTCTCTACCCCTGAGCCGGCGTTGGCCCCAATATGTAGAGATTTTTAAGCCCGTCATGGCCCTTAGATAAATAATGAATGGCCCCTTATCACCTTTGACAGTTCATCACTAAAGTGAGATAACATACAGTAAGTAACAATAGATGTCTGAAATAAATTCAAGCCCAATTTAATAACTCGACAAAAACAGTTATCACATGACTGAGTTCGTCGGAAGAATTAGTTTTATATTTTTTGTAGTCTCTAGAGTTACCATATAGTAGTAATAAATATCCTGGGACATTCTTCACACATGGTCATCTCTGTACCCAAACTAAGTAGCACTGTTTACTTACTAAACGTTTATCCTGGGTGGGAATTGAACCTATGATCTGTGACGTGGTGATCAGGATATCTAACATCCACACCGACTGGCCCATCAAAATACCTAATGACTGACATTTTAATGCGAAAACCATTTTACATTTTTGTTTTATTTTTTAACTCGTTAAATTATTTATTTCATTAAAATTATATTTTCCTTAAAATAATTGAACGTCTTTACGTGATAGTTATTTTTTGCTATTGAATTTAATCATCCTAGAATTGACAACATCACAACATTTTGTACGTGTGGTAACCCTACTCGCCACGCGTCGGCAGCCAGCATTCTGTGGCTATAGATAGGTAGATTACTTCGGTCACTCATTACTGCACATGAATACAAGAATAATAAATATGTCTTGACCTTTGCAGGTTCGCTAATGGTCTCAAATAACACGACGAGATATGAAATACAGGTTTTTTTTATCAATAACAATATTATTATAGCTTTGGTTAAACAGTAGCCACTAGGTCACAGTATATTTACAGTACAGTAAAACAAAGATTAATTTTATGGTTAATTTTGTAGTTGTGATCTAAGTACGTTATAAAAGAATAATCGTAATACAATACTGATGAAGAAGGAGTCGAAGGTGAAAACCTGCTGTATGAACCCCATCCTAGAAATCTCTCCTACGTAGTCAAACATGGAAGAGATTTCCAACCTTAATAATGTTGTAATAAAGGCCATTAAAAAGAACTTACCTAAGAAGAGCTAAGTCGTATTCAAAGGTAGCTGGATCGAAGTGTGGATGGCTGGCCACGATCTGAACTCTTCGTTCTGCGAAGCCATAGGGTTCATCTTCACTAGCCAGGTCATGTTCACCAAGGCGGACTAGTAGTTCTGACGGTGGTACGCTGGAAGTAATCGAGATACGTTTTTAGGTAAATATGCGTTTAGGTAATACGTTAATGGGCAGAATATTTTCTTATACTGTCGGATAAAATTAACTCTTTAATTTAATGTTATGAGTTTTAAAACACCTATTTGTATTATTAAAAACCTATGTTACCCACAATTTGAAAGTAAAAAAATAGTAAAAGAAATTTAAAATCAGTAAATAAGTTTACTACCCTTCCAGCTTGGTTTACTACAATTTAAGTTGTGCCTTTAAAGAATACATTTTAATCTTCAGAACTTAACATATAGGTATCTGGTATCGATTTGACTAAATTATAAATTTAATCTATGTTCTAATTTTCAACATCGGTTCTTTGCACTCAGGGTACTGCTACTAATTACTCTGCTAATTACACTGATTACTCTGTAATTAACGTGTGCATGTTTTTTTTTTTTTTATATTTAAGACGTGGACAACGGGGCTGATTATACTTTTAGAACTACAAAATGATTTTTTAGGTATAATTGTTTATTGTTCCAAATAAAGAAATAAAAACTGTTATTGCTCTCTCAAGGCAAATTGACTATTGTATTTTAAGTGAGATAAATATTTTTAGAGTTGTAACGGGTACAAATAAGTTTGATACGCATCTAGGCAATTTTGATGTAAATGCAAATACGCTTCACACTGAGATTAAACAGCGCAATTCAACCATTACAGTTATGTTATTATACTATTCATATTTTGAAGTGTTTTTTTTATTTAATTTTACCATACGGTAAATCACTTACGGTAATTTAAAATTACAATATTTTCACTTGACTTTATTATACTGTTTATTTTTTTACTGTACATATTTACCCAGTGTACTACCTACTGTTTACTGTACCCAGTGTCTGTATACGAGGAATATACTGGCAGAGGTGAAAATAGTCATTAATATGTCCAAATGTTACCACGGGATGAACACCGAAAGGGCTAAAAATCATTTTTTTATCAACTTTTACAATCAAATGCTTGATTTTTTTTTTGAGATTTTAGAGTTCACCCCGTAGTAAATTTAATTAATTATTTTGTTTATTAGAGAGTTGACAATAGATGATTACTTTCACCCTTACAAGTATGCCCCTTGTTCAGCCTGGCACCAAAATGATGATAAAATATACTCACTGTTCAACGCAATGTGCTGCAGTTACAGCCCAATTCTCGTTCAATAATGCTGCGCCACACTTGTGCAGATACGTCGAGGTGCGATATTGCCGCAGGGATATCTGCCACGGCCATTGCCCAAATGCGGACTTGGCACCACCGACGATCCGTCCCGTCGGGGCCTGCCATAGCCGACGGCCGCATACTGCCAGTACCAGGAGTGTTGAATTTATTATCATTTTTAAAATTCGCCCAAAGGGAGATAAATTATGCCTAAATACGTATCTGTTTAAGAAGACACTTTTTATATTCGTATCATTTTATTTTGTTACTGGAATTAACTGAACAGTTTTTTGTTTTTATAAAACAAGTCTGAAACAAGTTTTTGTTTATTAATTTGTCGGTTTTCAAAATTAATTTTAATATTAAATAGATTGGTTTATTTTTGTTTCCTTGTAATTTTATATTATGTTTTAATATCGCTTTTTTATCAATTATTTTTATTTAATAATTTTTGTTATATTTATCACAAAATTGCTTAAAGTTTATTTTAGAAAATGATAATAATTTTATTTATTTTAAACTTATTATTTATTCACAGTTCATCGACGACTAATTAGGATGTTCACCACGACACTGCTCTACTCTGGCTTCATCCTCGTACTCCCATGACATTTTTATTTTTTAAATCATCCGTGAAATCAGTACACAATGTTAGCATTTTCCCGTTATCGTCACTCTATCTTCTAGGTAGTCTGTGCGTCACTCAACATTTGAAAAAAAAACAACCTATGTACATTTTCAAATAAGTACGTTTGAAAACCACAAACATACGAAGGCGTCCTTGCGCTCGCCTTGGCCGTGGCGTGCGATCGCATCGCGCGGTCGCTGACAACTCTTTGTTTGAATTCCGAACAGACTTGGAGTTCCTTTTTTTATTATTATTTATTCGCTGACTTAGGTTACATTTTGTTAGAGGCTCAAAGGTTCTTTGACCTGTCGCGCCTTAAATTGGTGCATTCATTTCGAAAATGGAGAGTGCACGAGTGCACAAAAGAACAAAAGTGTAAGGCTATTTTTCAAATAAAAAAAAACAATATCACAATGTAAATTAATGCTCGTAGTTTAATCGGGGTCGATAATATCGTAAAAAATAAGATGGCACTTTATACGAAATGATTTATCTTGAGTGTACATTTTATTTTATACCTGTGTCGTTAACGATCATAAAAAGGTTTATTAATAATCCATATAAAAAGAGAACGCAATATTCTTCAATACCAAGACATATGGAACCATTGCGTAGGCATGCTGCGTAACTGTCGCTAGAGTAAATGTATTCTATGGTAAACAAGATGATATTTCCAGAAACGACGCGTTGCAATAGGGCATGGATCTAGAAAAAAAGGCGGACAGATGGCCGCTAAGAAACTATTGAAGCACCAAAATGGCGGCGACGTAACTGTGTGTGTGTATGGTTCGGAGCGTAATGGCGGGCGGGGCCGGCTTAGTGTGGTGTGAATGTGTGCGTGCCGGGTGTGTATGCATTTAGCGAGCTGGCTTACTGTAGGTGCTTCAGTAATTGTTTTATGAGGTGGCGTCCGCCTTTTTTTTAAGTCCATGCAATAGGGGAAGAGATGCTAGAGTAGACCTATCTCATGCCTTTAAAGATCTCCCATGGCAGATCTCATTAAAAATACTTTTACGTCACAGTTTAATGGCATGCCACAAACAAGACTTTAAAAAAAAGTATAGTAGTACAAAAACTAGAGTAGGTTTTTTAAGAGCCCAGCAAAACTATGCTACATGTATGCGATTCTACTTTGATAAATAAATTTGAAGCGTGACAGGCTCCATTGAAAAAATGTATGCATATATCTTTATGTTTTTATCCGCAGATTAACAATATAATAATTGCTTTTACTATAATAATGTCTATATACTGAGAAAATTAAGTACGAATAAAAAGTTGTCATTGATAGAATATTGTACACTAGCGTTCTCCGCAATCTCCTTAAAAAACAGAGTTGAATTACATAACTTCTAGCCTTATTTCTATCTACATCATAAAGGTGACCTAGATTTCAGCTTTCTAGGTCCAAGGGTTTGGGCTGGGCGCTGATGAGTCAGTCAGTGAGTCAGGTTTTTTTTTTATATGTATTGAAGACTAGACTAAGACTTTCGCCCCGCGGTTTCACCCCCGTTCCCGAGGGATCTTATGTTGTCCCGAGATAAAATATAGCCTTCCTCGATAAATGCGCTATCCAACACTAAAATATTTTTTCTATTCGAACTAGTAGTTCTGGAGATTAGCGCGTTCAACCAAACAAATTCTTCAGCTTTATAATATTAGTATACTTAGTTAGTATAGATAAGATTGTTTAAGTTTCGCGATTGAATCGACTACAAAGTTATCAACGTTATGGAATCTGTTACTTTTTCCTTATTCATCTTGTTATGTATATACACACTGTCTACATTTACAAATATAATTATAAAAACTTGGGTTAGGATATTAAGTTTAGTGTATGCCACACACAAAAAATGGACTCTATTTTATAACCTATTCACCGATTTTTTTCTTTTATTTTGATGTGCTTTAATGGCCAAATCTCTCAAGCAGGGCGTACTCAGGTGAGGCAAAGTGGGGCATTTGCCCCACCGTGACTGACTCATGCAGATATCTTGTATTCAATACTCGAAAAAAAAGTTTGGTACCTAGATTATTATTTTTTGTCCCATCTTAAATCAAAACCTGACTACGCGTTTGCACTCATGTCGGCTGACAGAACCTACCAGTAGATTTTTAGCGACAAATTTGAACTTGAGGGTGGTAGCCAACCAGGAGGCTACTATAAAGTACCCAACCACCATGGTTTCCTCACGATATTTAAAGCTAAGCGATAGTAGGGTTCGAATTCACGACGAAACTCTGAGATCTTCAAATAATAATAAATAGAGGAACGTGGAGAATAAAATAGTGTTTATAAATTCTATTTTGACATAATATTATTTTTAAAAAAACTACAGATTTTTTTTTTTACACAAATGGTAGTGAAGGTAACAAAATTTAAAATAAGAATCAAACGCGTATCTCTGACGATATGGGCTAATGGCGTCCTTGTCAGTTTCAAATCAAGCATGACCATCATGGCGACAGTTTTCCTCTTCGTCATGCAATAACATAATAAATAATAATCCGAAAATAACAACAATTATGTGAACAATAGACGTTGTAATAAGAAGTTATTAGCCAGTCAATTTGTCTCAAGTGGCAGTTTAACTTCCTAGTTATAATAACTTCGTTTTTTTTATGTTGTAGAGATAATGGTCTCACATTGAGGGTCGTTTTAATTTTTTTAATTGTATGCACATATTTTTCACCATTGTTTTTGGCATTCGTTATAATTGATACTTTTGTTTTCGGGTATTATGTTTCAGGGTTGTTTTCGTTTACAAGGTGAATGGTTTGCAACATTCTAAAATACGCAACTATGTTTTGGTATTAGGATTCGTTTTACTTTTCCAGTAACTATTACACAATCGGTCTACAGTGTAAACTCTACACCGACTTCAAGATAACAAAATCATGGTAGGCAAACATAAAAATTAGTATTTTTAAGTTATTTGAATATAATAGAACATGAAGTATACCTTTTTAGCATACATACAAAAGGCGAATATGACGTGTTGACGACGTCATACTATTATTCATCAATCTTGCTGTAATTAGACGCGACAAATCTACCTTAGTTTATATTTATTACTGTATTCAACTTTTGTAAAAGCCTACGAATGTTCAATACAGTAGGTAATTAGTAACGTATTTCACTTCTGGACTAACAAACGTTAGTCAGTCGGTGACTCAATTATTCTTAGAAACAATTCCTTCAATAATAAAGCTCATTCTTTTTCTCTTGTAAATATGTATAGACTCGTCTGTTGTGACGATGTACCTTGTACCATTTTCTTGGCTGATGGCTCCAGAAATGTATGACGTTAAACCTCTTTTGTTTTGAAAAAAAAAAAAAATAGAATCTTCATACGCAATACACAAAAACAGAAATGCGCCGTACAAAAGTACTTGTTACTTTTACAAGGAATATTTATGTTATCCGGTCACGCTTTGGTTTTCCATTTTTTCCAACTAAAACTCGTTAATAGATACTAAACAAACAAAAATATCACAAACAGAAGAGTAAATGGTACTTGTCTTTGCCTATTTACATAATAATTTAGGGGAAATGAAAATTAATGAAAAATTAAATAATTTTAAGTTACAAATATTACATTTTAGTTTATAGATTCTATATTTAGTATTTTTGTTGTATATAATTACTTATCTGAAAGTTAGTTATCAGTAATTCAATTGAAATAAATATAAACTATTATGTATGTACTTTTGTATGAGATTTTCTTTATAGAAGGCGGGTGATCCACCTTTATAGTTAGTGTTAGTTTAGGAGTAATTGTACTAACCATCTTTGTAATTGGACAAATTGTATTTGTCAGTGGTCGTCTCTATGGCTTCCGTAGTCGTTGAAGAGGGCAAGGGTGATGTTGACGAAGTTTCTGAAAAAAAAAAAATATATTACTAGGTAGTTGTCTCTCGCGGCTTCACCTATGTTCCCGGAAAAAAGTAGCCTTAGTCCCTCTCTGTACCATAGGCTATCTGCGGCGTACCAAATTTTATCGCAATGGATTCAGCGGTTTAGGCGTGAAAAAGTAACAAACACCTTCTCTACAATATGTGCGAGCAGGGCGATGGCTGCCCAATGCGTCATACTTGGGAACAGGTGCTGCTTGTGGGGGCTGGTCTGCTTAAATTTCATATCTATTTATTAACTAAGTCACTCATCATTTTGTTTATTTTCTTTTTTTGTTATAACACACATATATTGTCAGTGAGACTAGATAAATAAATAATTTAATGCAACAAATCCGAGTTGGTTTTGAACAGAGTAATTGCTGAGTTTCTTGCCGGCTCTTCTCAGTAAAAGCAACCTTCCGAACCGTGCGTTAGAGTCAGACTATAAGTGCTTGTGAAGGCCTATTTGAATAAAAAATATTTTAATTTCATTTCACCTTTATCACCTTTTATATATTAGAAATGAATATCTTTAATTTGATATTTGATATACCTATAACATTTTTTTAAATAGATATTTACACCCAGACACTGAACAATATGTAATGTTAGATACCCTGCCCTGCCACGTCACTGGTCATGAATTTGATTCCTACGCAGGACAAATATTTGTGTGCATGAATTGTTTGTTCAAAGTCAAAGCCATTCATTCAGTTTATGTCCTAGGGGTACTTATGAAGGTTCGGAAGTCAGCCTTCAAGTGAGAAGAGCCGGCAAGAAACTCAGCTAACATATTTTATGACCTGACTATTTTAACAAATAAAAATACCAATATTGATATTGGTAAGAATAACCCATGATATTTATTCAAATGTCCACTATAGAACATCCTGCATCATTCGTTACTCCATTTGCTCACCAATATTCCACATACAGACATATAAATGCGTATTTGCTTACCATTATCTCCAGCAGAAGTAGCTGAAGTGGTGACTGCGTCAGTATCATTCTTTCCTTCAGTAGCATTAATGCTCGATACCAAACTGAAAGTAGTCAATCCCATACTTGAAGTCGAAGTCGGTATCGTTGGTGATAATGTTACGTTAACTATGAATTCTGATATCTCTTGAGTAGATTCAATTGAAGTCGGTTCTTCGGTTGTTGTTTTAGGTTCAATTGAAGTCGTTTCTATTTTCTCAGTGGTTTCTATTTTTGGTGATTCTGTTGTGGTAGTTGTTGTTGATGGTTCAGTCGTTGTGGTGGTGGTGGTAGTCGTTGTGGTGGGTGATGGTTCAGCCGTGGGTGGTATGGATGATATTAGTACCCACCCTTCAGGCGGGGTGACTGGCGACCATGTTTCTGAAATAAATGGTTGCTGTGTTAATTTTGTTGTATTTTTTTACTTTAAAACCTTCTATACCTAGTCGATGAGCTTTTGGTGAAATAACCATTATGGGGAAACTAGCTCGATCGTATAATAGGTAAATTTGTACTGCCGCAAAAACCTCTTTCTCTCTTATGACGTGAGGTGGAATAAAGCAAGTCTAGTACAACTCAGATTTGAAATTTATACGTCAACTAGCGGGCCCGACAGACGTCGTCCTGTCCAAACTCGATTACGACGTCATCTACCGGGTTCAATTGTATTTTCAAACCATCCAGGGACCCACTCATATATACACACAAAATTTCATCCCAACCGGTCCAGCCGTTTAGGAGTTAGGTGACAAACACACGTGCAGAAGAATTTTATATATTAAGATTTCTAATGTCATAAGAGAAATGGGACTATCTTAAAACCTGGGATTTACAAGACTTGCTCTAAATATATAGGTCACTGATTGCTTTTTTTTTCTCCGAAATTACTCTTACGGATTTTAAAGAAGGTTTCACAGGTTGATTTGTTTCAGTTTGGCACGAATTGGTTTCATAGTTCATAGTTATTTATTGGCAACAACAAGTTACAGGTCAATTCAATCGCACGTTGCACAAATACAATAGTAACAATAATAATAGAAATCAAAATACTTATAATTAATATGTCAGACACTCATCACGTCGTCAAATTCATAAAATGCCTGCTCAACAAGCCATTTTCGAATCGGTTTGAAACAAATCATCTAAATAGGCTGACGGTTTATTTATGAAGGCTGCGCAAGAGAAGCCGCTTGGGAATAGCTATTAAAATTCAAAGAAGTGTGTAAATAAAATATACGAACGTTCATAAAAAATTATGTATCAATGAAAATTTTATGAATCAGATCAGTCATGCATTATTTACACAATTTACTCGAATGGCCTAAAAACAGTGTAAGTGGCACAGCGCAGTCACGACGCAGCCTGTTCGGGTCGTGAGATGACTGAGATGTAGAACGACCTTTACTTTACCGTTTTTGATTTGAACAAATGCCAAGTGAGGTAAAGGGTCAGTTATAAATACATACAATATAGTAAAAAGCTACATAGGGAATGCACCAGGGCTATACAGCAAAGGGATGCGTCAATAAGAAGCAGGATCACTCATGTGGACGTGTGTAGCTGCGTCCAACTGAGACAATTTACTGTCAATCTTCTTCTATTGGTAGTTGGTGTTAGCGACTGTACCATTCTGGACTAATGGATGAGGTAACACATGAGCTACTCGCATGAGTACTTAATAAAGAAAATTTTTGCGCAAGACATATCGCACTTGGTCCCTGGTGCCTTGTACAAGGCACTAGGAATAGTCTGCCTTGCTGTTGGGTAAGTGGTGTCACTAAGTGGAAGGACCTGTCCATATTCCTAAAATAAGAACTAGAAACGTGAAGTTCGAAAAATAATTTATTTTGCATTTTGCTGACACGCCCCGTTTTTACATATGTCTACTACACACGTCCTTCTGAGTAATATATTATAGACGCTGCTAACACGTCCGTACGATATACAGATGGATTCTTTAAAATCTCATATTTTCGAAACCTATACCCACAAGGTCCACAAGTTTAAAAATGTTATCTCTATGTATCCCACCTGTATAAGCGATATGTAATTTCTATAAGCAGTTTATAAAACATCCTTTACATTGTAAACTAGTTATTATTTATGCGTTTTGCCTTTAAATATGATACAGTTTATGACACTGTATGCATTGAGTTTTTCTAGTATTTAATCTTAATTATTTATGTAAACCCAATATGGAGTGGACGATTTAACATTGATTTAAATATGATGTATGAAAAAATTGGTATTTCAAGTGTTTGTCGGTCATCTAAAGTGACTTTGTGAATTATTTTTCTTCCGAGCAAGCAAGTATTTTTTTTTTCTAATGTCATTTTTTCTTCAATATTGCTGAGCGCAAACTAATGCACCAACAAAAGTGATACATTAGAGTTCTTGTTGGGTCTGTTATTAGTAAAAAAAAAGTATATGTCTGTGTGTTACACTACGTTGTATTCTAACTAAAGGTTGTATATTATATTTGTAAGGTTGTAGAGTATTACTTACTATTATGTTTTTGACTCAACCCTAAAAAATCGTAATAGAATTGAGACATAAAATTAATAACGTAATTGAAAAATAAACAGAAGATAATTTAGTGCTCCTATTACATTTTCCTTATTATTATCAAATAAAAAGAAAGTGAGCTACAATTTCACTAACAACACAATGTGTTTGACCCGACTGCGTTCGTGTACGGCATAAATACGTGACTAGTTTGTCTACGCCTTTGTTATAAAGGTCTTTGACTTTGCGCAATACCTACTTACTTAATGGTTGAAATAATGGAAAATCATGAACCCATTTTCATTCAAAGCAAATCCTTTAACAATAAATTATCTCTTATTCGACTGTTAAAATAAAAATACGAACACTCCAATTTAACCAATGAATTTAAACCTTATTGCTTAGTGTATATAAATCACAATCGATAGTACGAATCTTTATAATGCTACTAGCTTCCACCCTGCGGTTTCACCCGCGTTTCCTAGGGATCTTGTGTTTTCCCGGGATAAAAAGTAGCCTATAGCCTTCCTCGATAAATGGGCTCAAATTTAACACTGAAATATTTTTTCAAATAGAACCAATAGTTCCTGAGATTAGCGCGTCCGAACAAACAAACTCTTCAGCTTTATAATATTAGTATAGATTAATCTATCCTAACTAATATTATAAATTCAAATGTGAGTTTGTTTGCTTGTTACCGTTTCACGCCTAAACCGTTGAACCGATCGCGATGATATTTGGTACGCAGATAGCCAGGATAGCCTATGGTATGGAGAAGGACATGGGCTATTTTTTTTCTCGGGAACGCGGTTGAAACCGTTGGGGACAGCTAGTGTGGTATAAATTTACTTGAAAATACAAAAGGTATCCCTATAAATAAATTGATTTTTTATTTGAATGGAAATAAGTACTTCATTATTATTAAATCAAGAAGTAGAAAGTGGAAGTAGAAATACTTAACATAACTTAACCTAACCAATTTTAATCGTTTTATTCCCTATTTTTAACCGACGTAAAAAAGGAGAAGGTTTTCAATTCGACATGTATATAATATATTAAATTAGATAAAATAAGAATATTTTATCCCCTTTCTTACAGCCGGTATCTTTTTATAATGTTTCAATTGAATTTATTTTAATGTCCATAGTTTCCCCTGCCTTGTCTTTGAGAAAAGCATCGGATGAAATTAAAGAATCCTAAGTCAGTTAATTTTCCCATAAATAATGAATCTATCTTATTTTATTCTTCTTCAATATTAAAAGGCAATCAAAGTCAAAGTCAAAGCCATTTATTCAGTTTAGGCCCTAAGAGGGCACTTATGAACGTCGAAACTACTGAAGTTACCACCGATCCGGAAGTCGCCTTCAACTGAGAAGAACCGGCAAGAAACTCAGCAAGGTTACATTTTTTATATATTTTGTCTTTTTTTTTTGGGGTATATACATGTACATAGAATACGCAGCGATTAAAATGAGCTACGGGCAAAGGCTATAGTATCATTACAATACAACTTTAATTTACTTAATAGACAAATATTCTCAAATATACCAAATAAATATTAGATGTAGTATTAATATGTTAATAATATAAGTAAATAAATAATTTCAACGTAAGTGTAATGGCCAGCCAGTCATTGATCTCAAATACACACGGAACAAAGCGTGGGAGTTGTAAAAAACACTTTTTGTGCACTTGTGAAGCATTCGATCGTAGATTATCTATGACAAATGATTAAGAAAATTGAAAAAAAAAATGTTTAGTGAACTCTACTACAATAATAGTATTCGCGTCTGTAAAAAGCCGTCGGATAATTCTAATATTAGCTAGCATTAACCCGCGGTTCCACTCGTCATTTACTTCACTAAAAGAATCACTATTCATAGCCTAAAACTTTTCACTGGAAACCCCCATAGGTAATGTAAAAACTGAGTCAAAAACGTTGCTGAGTTTTCTGCACTAAAAGACAGACCGAAAGATTACGTATTATAAAATGTAGGATAGTCAGTATCCCATCCCTTTGAAAGGGATGTTGCAATAGTGAGAGGCGGATTTGCAGTCTTGGTCGCCCTAGGTCGTATAGTGCCAGCCACCCCCTTCTCAGCTCATCATTTAGTCACCCCTAATATTTGGCCACCCTAGGCCCGGGTCTAGTGGGCAATATGGACAATACGCCTCTGGCAAGAGTGCTACACGGCTTAATAGCTCAGTGGATTTGCAAAATGGATTAACACTTAGTACTTTTGAATCGTCATTTGCAATTTTTCCCTCGAAAACGGGTGAAATTTAAGGTGAAAGCTAGTTAAAAAATATGTGTAACTCACCTTCAGGACTCTCGGTGACCTTATCAGGATTTTTAGTTACAGTTTCCAGGTTATTTGTCCACGTGACAAAAGGTGGAAACTCTGTAGACGTTGTAGTTACTGGGACTGTTGTTGCTACAGGAATATCAGCTTCAGTCGCCGGTCTTAAAGTTTCATTTTCTGTGACCTCCTCTTGTATAGTTGTCTCTTTAACTACCTCAGTCGGAGTTGTTTCTTGGGGAATTTCTGTTACAGTAGTTTTTTCAGTAGATTTTTCTGTTATAGCTTCTGTCGATTTTTCTGTCATCTTTTCAGTTACAATTTCTGTTATAGGAGATGTTTCTGTAATCACTTCAGTGGTTTCTGTAATTATTCCAGTTGTTACAGGTGTCGTTTGAGTCGTTGTTGTTGACGTAGTTGTTGTAGATAATGTTGTTGTTGATGGTGTTGTTGTCGATGTAGTTGTTGATGGTGTTGTGGTCGACGTAGTTGTTGTTGTTGACGATAAAGTTGTTGGTTTATCTTCAACGACTGTTGTGTTAATGTATGTAATAGAAACAGATGATGGTCTGGTGAAAATTGGCTTAGAACTTGTAGATTGAGGTAATATGGTTATGTTTAACCTAGGGGGTGATGGTAAAGGCTTTCTAGTGGATGGCCTTTTTGGTGGATTCCTATAAGGAGGCTTTCTCGTTGAATTATAAACAGCAATAGGCCTAGTTGGTTTCGGTTTTGATGTACTTGAAGTGTATTGAGGCCTGGTGAAGTTTGTAGGCCTGTAAGTAGGCCGTGGTTTGAACGTGGGTCTAACAGGTTTTCTTGTAGGCTTTAAAGTTGTTGTACTAGTAATAATTTGAGGTTTATCAATCTCTGAATTAATATCAGATACAGTTTGGAATGTTGATAACTTAATAGGAATTTCTGTAATTGGAATTTCTGATGTCTTAGATTCATTTGCTTTAATTGTAGTTGCAACTACACTTGCAGTAGTTAACTTCACTTCATCATTGATTATTTTATTATCATCTATAGTTGTTAATTCATCAGTTTTAGTCTCTACTGCCGCTTCAGTTCTATCGACTATTGTAACAGTTTTCTCAGTAACTGTAGGCTTAACTTTTTCAGTCGTTTTTTGAGTTAACAATTCAGGAATTTTAGTAACAGTACTCTGAACTTTATCTTCAATTTGTGGATGAACAAAGTTAGCGCTGTCTATGGTATTATCGTCTATGTTGTTGCCAATTATCTGTGGTAGGATGGTTTTGTCTGGGATTTGGCAGCACGAGCCGAAGTAAAACCTGTCTATACAGGTGCCTAAGTGGGAACCGTTGGCTTTGAGGCAATCTATGGCAAACATGCAGAGGCCTTCTTGGCCTGATCTTCTGGATATGCAGGGCAAGTGTCTTATATTCCTAGCTAGTGGTACTGGACCTGGAACAAAAGAGAAAATGGTTAGACATATGGTTGATTAGGTTGAAGAGCATTTGATGAAAATGTGGCGATAGAAATCTTTGAATCTGTCCATAAATCAGTCACAAAGCTTCCTACGGCTACACTCGAGGGTCAGTTATTTCTAGGCTTTGCATGCTGACCACTTTCGGCTGTAACATCACATGGCTTTCCTTATTTAAAAAAAAGTGTAGGTTGCTTTTTTAAAGAGCTCATAATATTCACAAATGAATTAGTAGTTATCTTTTTTATACTATGTATGTATAGTGTGTTTCACCGCAAGATTATTTTTGATGAGTTATGACTGTTTATCATTTTTTAATTCCTGCACCGATGAATGTAAAAAAAAACTAATTCAATTTTGTTTCAAATATGACTTGCAGATCAATTATCTGCATTGATCTTCTAAAGGGTTTATAAAGCTATCTAATCATTACACAGCGAATTATTATTAACCTATTCTAAACTCCTAAATGTGTTTGCAATTTCACACTATCAAAGCTCGTGTAAAAATAAGATACAAAAACTAGCGACATCTCTTGATGGTTGTCAGAACTATTTAAATAGCCATCATTTTTTTAATGTTGTAAATTAATTTGATGTTTGTATATTGTTGATATATATTTTAATGCAAACATTATGTAATCAAGATCAATATCCTGTATAAACTTCGAAAATGATCTATGACGATTTTAACGCCATCTGGCTATAATTATTAGAACTGTTTAGTAGCAGCACCACAAGTACAAATTGTAACTTATTATAATGACAGAAGATGGAGACAATTTGTAAATGTATTTCGAACCTATTCGATTTGAGGTAGACTTCGCGGCACCAAATAAGTCCCGAATGCCAACCTTTATTTCAGAAAAAATAAGAACGATTTTAATTAATTCCACGGGGCTTATTTTGGTGGCGCGAACTCTAGTTGACATAACGCATATTTATTATCAACCAGTTAAATCAAAGCGATTACGATAGGTGTTGTAGTTTGAAAATAGGTGGGCAGGAATCCGTAACATTTTTTTAATAGGTAAACTTATATTATACTAGAGGTCGCCTATTTAAACAAATCTGATAAGTAGTATCAGTAATCGATTTTTTGGCCAATTTAGCTATGCCATTTACAGTGGTGGATTTAGGAATAGGCCCGTGAGGCCCGGGCGTAGGGCGGCAAATTTTGAGGGGCGCCAAAATTTTTAAAATTAATCAGGCAAGTACTAAAATCTGAAATAATTAACAAAAAGAATTTAAAAAACTTTTTAATGCTAGCATATTTTACGAAATTAGTTTTTTTTAAATATTTTTCATTTTATACACACACATATATGTATATATAGATTTATAATATATATACTGTTACGAAAGAAAAAGGGCGCCATATCGTCTCGGGCCTAGGGCGCCCTCAAACTTAAATCCTGCCCTAGCCATTTAGGCACAATTTTATTCGAAAGCTATGATTATCCGGTATTCCCAACAACTTCATCTAAGTATAAGTACGCGTAAAGCTAAAGTATAGTAAAACACATAACTTGTTTTCCAATAAAGATAAGTAGTGATAACTTTCTAAACAAGTGTTCGTAAGATCTAATAGTGTAATTGTGATTATAGGTTAGTCTAGAGCAGTGGTTCTTTAACGGTGGTCCGAGGACCACGACCACTGGTGGTCCGCGGTCCACCTGAAGTGATACGCGAAGGCATCCGAAAAATATTAAATCATAAAAAAATACTGTTGGCTTTGAACAATTGTATGCGTGTTTTATTTTATAGATGGAATAACAATACAATATTATTATATCAGTTATCAGGCTTCCATGACAAGCTCTATTTAGTATTTTAGAATGTTATCTAGATTTACGAGCCTATTTCACTATTTTAGTTTGTTGTGTTGTTTAAAAGAAAGAGAGTACAAAATATTTTTTTCTCCGATTTACTGACTTGTATTCAAACCCAGTTTCCCACGGTTTATAGCCACGCTCGGTCCACTAGTCTAACGGAGGCGACGGTATGTAGGTCACAGTTATTATTATTGTTTTTATGTTACCGTAAATCACGATCTTAAGATGTAGGTAATGCATCTTTGATTTTGTACAGTCATCTGGAGAATATTGTGGAGAATCTTTATTATACCTACCTATCACGCCATTGGTCGTGGGTGGGGTCTGTTTGTCCTGTGTCTGGGTGTAATTAACTATATACTATATTCAGCTCCTTATTTTTAATCATATTCCACCTTTTTTTTCAGTTATTATTCATTTATTTCAATGTAATAATTATTTTTTTTGTACACAAAACTCCATTTATGTAAATAAAACAGCTAAAATAAAAAAAATAACAATGAATATTGTCATCGACGCGGGGAAGGCGGCCGAACGGCTCGCTGCGCTGCAGTTCGTGCATTTTGCCACGGTACCGACCGGGCTGAGTTGGTTCCGTTTTGTGGCAAATCTATGATTGTTGTGTGTCCTTTTAATTTTAATTTTATTTCTTATTTTATTGTTCTCTCTTTTTGTTATTTTTTGATGTACATATTTGGCCACAAATAAATATAATTTCTTTCTTTCTTTCGATACATTGCTTATGAGGTAATCAAACAAATCAGGTTTATTGGATTCTCGTAACGTTACTAAAATAATTTCATGTACCGGTCATCTTAGTATGATATACTGAATTCACCCCGTTAGTCTGCGGAGGGCTATCCCTTATAACCTGTATAAGTGTTTATTATTTCGAAAAAATAGCAAATTTAGTATATAAGTTATCTGGTTTTCATGGCACAAGCTCTGCTTGGTTTCAGATCATATTGCCGCATGGCATATTTCATAATACAAATGAAATTCTCAGGATATTTATATTTATAGTATAATTAAATTAGCTCCAGCTGTTTCACTCTCGGTCCCCTTTTTAAGGTTCCGTAGCCAAATGGCAAAAAACGGAACCCTTATAGATTCGTCATGTCTGTCCGTCTGTCTGTCTGTCCGTCCGTATGTCACAGCCACTTTTTTCCGAAACTATAAAAACTATACTGTTGAAACTTGGTAAGTAGATGTATTCTGTAAACCGCATTAAGATTTTCACACAAAAGTAGAAAAAAAAACAATAAATTTTGGGGGTTCCCCATACTTAGAACTGAAACTAATTTTTTTTTTTTTCATCAAACCCATAAGTTTGGCGTATCTATGAATAGGTCTTCGAAAATGATATTGTGGTTTCTAATATCATTTTTTTCTAAACTGAATAGTTTGCGCGAGAGACACTTCCAAAGTGGTAAAATGTGCCCCCCCCCCCCCCTGTAACTTCTAAAATAAGAGAATGATAAAACTAAAAAAAAATATGATATACATTACCATGCAAACTTCCACCGAAAATTTGTTTGAACGAGTTTGTTTGAATCTAGTAAGTACTTTTTTTTAATACGACATAAATCGTAAACCGCAATTTACCTTTCATTCAATCAACTCAAATATAAAAAAAAAAATGGCAAAAAGCAAGGTCTTACAGCACAAATAAAGGAAAAATTCTAAAAAATTAAAATGTTGAAAATTAAAGGTGTCCCCATACATACATAGTTACGCCAATTAATAAAGACCTCTGAGTTGTATGGGCGCTCATACAATTTAGAGGTCTAGCTTAATTGGCACCAACCTCAAATAAGGTAAATAAATAAAATTGTGCATTTCCCGTGATGGACGAATGATGAACGAAGTTTGTACGGAACCCTCGGTGCGCGAGTCCGACTCGCACTTGTTTTAACTCTAATGCGCAAACACTCGGAAAATTCCTCCATAGTACATGTCTAATAGAAGGATTTTTTTTAAAGCTAATAACATACACTAGTTACAAAAAATACCATAAAGTTATATGATAACCGCGTATGAAAAATGAAACAATAATATATTGAATAAACTGATGCTGACTGTCCATCATTTTATAAGTATTATATAATCAGACTCTATATAGAAGGTTGTTATCTATGGTATTTATAATTATGGTAAGAATTATATCGTAGACAAGGCCCGCGGCTCCGCCCATGATAATATATGGAGAAGTTTAGGTTTCGAGCTACGAGGATTTTTTTTATACCTAAGTATAGATTGTATTTGTATTGTAAATATTAAAATGTTATACTAGCTTTGGCCCCGCGGTTTCACCCTAGTTCCCGAGGGATCTTATGTTTTCCCGTGATAAAAAGTAGCTTCTTGCCTTCCTCGATAAATGGACTATCCAACATTGAAAGAATTTTTCAATTCGAACCAGTAGTTCCTGAAATTAGCACGTTCAACCAAACAAACAAACAAACTCTTCAGCTTTATAATCTTATATATAAAATTCTCGTGTCACAATGTTAGTTACCATACTCCTCTGAAACGGCTCGACCGATTTTTATGAAATTTTGTGTACATATCGGGTAGGTCTGAGAATATGTTCTTATCTATTTTTTAAACCGCTACGAGAGTGAAACCGCGGGGGACAGCTAGCATTAGGTAGTATAGATTGACTACAATCTCACCATCACTAATCTCGTTATCACTAAAGTGATGATGTGACCAAAGGTGATAAGCATAAAAGTACTAGATGGGAACAGGTTCTCGGTGATAGATTTTCAATTTGTGGATTGTAACCATCCATGTGGGTACCCTATACATACACCCTACCACCGAGTTATGTACCAGTGCACGCGCAAAAGTAATTTGCAAGCATTTTTAACCCACAAGTCAAAACCCACACCAATTGTAAAAAAAAATGTTTAAACCTCAAAACAGCTCCGTCAACCTAGCAGAGCAATATGATCTGAACTAACTGAATTTAAATATTTTTAAAATAAAGTGCTTTTTACGTGCCAAAATCTAAAATTAGGGGATCAATATTTGGTTGGTGTTGGCAAAGGTTGACGGAGCTTCAAAAAACCCTGTTAATAATTCACAAATTGATAGAAACATGCCAGCCTGTAGATCATATTACGGGTGACATTCTAATTTCTCCCACCGATCACATATCTAGCTATGTCAGCGGCCCAACACTTCACCTTGAAACTTTACAACTGGTTCCAACGGTATACAGTCTGACGTGTTCGGTAAATACAAGGACCGAATTTTGGTTTGGGCGACGAGGAAAGATCTTGAAAATTACAAATTTAATCGCTACTCTACCTTAGCGCCATATTTTTTTTAAATTAGTTAATTTGCATAATTTTTTTTTAAGTTGTTTTTTGTGGCAGTATATTGCTTATCTTTCAAATATTTTTGTTATTTCATTTGATCTACTAAGAGGGATTATTACAAAACTAATGGAAAACTTAACATTATACTTATTTTTAAGGCGATGATAGCTCAGTGGTAGTGACGTCGGATGCCGGGGCGAAGGTCGTGGGTTCGAATCCTACAATGAGCTTGAGCTTTCGGTGAAGGAAAACATCGTGAGGAAACCATAGCACGGTGGCAGGGTACTTTGTAGTACCCGCCTGGCTGGCTACCACCCTCAAGTTGAAAATCTGTCACCAAACACCTATTGGTGAGTTCCGGCAGCTGCACTTGAGAGCCAGTTCCTTCTAGGCTTTGTGTGCTTACCACCTTCGGCTACATCATCACTTACCATAGTGAGATTGTGTTCAAACACAAGCCTGGCGTAAAGTTCCCGACCCGCGTTCCCGAGGGATTTTATGTTTTTAAATAAATGTAGCCGATAGTCTTCCTCGATAAATGGGCTTTCCAACACTAAAAGAATTATTAAATTCAAACCAGTAGTTCCTAAGATTAGCGCGTTCAACCAAAAAAACAAACTCTTCAGCGTATTAACTATAGATTGGTTCTTTTGGTAACTGATATAAGTTTTATTTTAATATAAAAAAATATTATTATTAATTAGAACTATAGGTATTCTAAGGCCTGACCATTTTTTGTAATAAAAAATAATGTAACCTCCAAAACCTACTCATTGACGCCACTATTGCTTTCTCCTAAATCCGTCTCTGATTACTCACTAAACACGAGTGACCGCTAGTAAGCCCGTCAATCATTGTTAACTATACGAAAATTAGAATAAGTGGCTGTTATAATTAAAAAATAATTGAGTTTGACAGCCGAAAGCTTCTTAGGCGTAAAGCAAATTAGTTAAGCAAAAAATTGAGGCAATTTGAATGGAGATTAATAGTGATTAAGACATCATTTTTTTTGTTGGTTTCTACCAAACGAACATATTTTACTGGTGATCACTTGGGATATCCTGGGGCATTCATCACTCACAGCCCTCTGTAGCTAATAAGACCTCGAATAAAGATTTAAGTACCTAGTCACATTAATAGTAAACGGTTCTATACTACGTCTTGGGTTCGAATCTAAGAATCAGCTTGGGCTTTCGGTGAAAGAAAATATCATGAGGAAACCACAACACGGTGGTAGGGTACTTTGTAGTACCCGCCTGGCTTCACCCTCAAATTGAAAAATCTGTCGCTAAATATCTATTGGTGTGTTCCGCAATCTGCACTTGGGAGTCAGTTGCCTTCTAAACTTTATAAAGATCAGCAACACATTGTCAATCCTCTGAAATTGCTAATGTCCATAGGCGACGGTAGCCACTTACCATCAGGTGAACCGTCTGTCTACTTGTGTCAGCTTTCTGTCATAAAAATAAATAAATATTCTAGGACATTATTCCTCACACACGGCCATCTGACCCCAAACTAAGCTGAGCTTGTGCTATGGAAGCCAAATAACTGATATACTACATATACTACTTTTCTTTTGTAAATACACTTAAATAGATAATTACACCAGACTCGGTCTCAGGACAAACAGACATGTGCATGCACACAAATGTCTGTCCTGTGTGGGAATCGAGCCCACGACCTGCGGCGTGATAGATAGGGTATCTTACCATCTACGCCAACCGGCGACCAATTAAACAACCTTTAAAAACCTACTATTAATGTCTGTTGGAAACCTGGAAAAGAATTGGTCGGTTTTTTATTTACAGTAATTATATTATTAAACTAAACAAAAACCTTTTTTTTTTGTTGCAGTTTATAAGATAACAAAGTATGCTACGAATATCCATAGATTTATCATTCGACGTTCCCATGCGTGAATCATATGCGTTACTTAGTGCGGAACTAAATCTTAAAACAATTAAGAAGTAGGTATTAAGTAGTATAAATATTACTGTAATTACTCAGTTAAACTGTCAGGGCTACAAAATAGCTAATTTGTACATACGTTTTAGTTGACTAGGCATTACAGTTTAATAGGTCCTCTTTGACAGCCCATATGCATTCATGTGACAAAAAGAGAAAAATATAGCGCGACCAAATGAGATATCCTATTGTCAAAACGGATCTATTAGATTGTGACGACTAACAACTTATGGACTAATTCTGAAAGCACGAACAAATAATCAGCTGTTCCATACCAACATTAAATACCTACTCAACCCTAAAAGTATAGGTAGGTAATTAAAAATAGCCTGTATAACATGAATATGTAACATAAAATTTATTTGATTTTATCATGTCACGAAATGTTTTAGTAAGTACTTACTTAGTGTAGTTTTTTTTTTGTTATTTTTTTTTAAGTGCAGCGTATATATGTATGAAAGGATAATCATTTCTCAATCTAATATGTAAAATTCTCGAGTGTTTGTCTACAAACTCCTCCGAAAGGGCTCGACCGATTCTTATGAATTTTTTTGTGTATATTCGGTAGGTCTAAGAATCGATCGAAGGCTATTTTTTTTATACCACTACGTGGGTGAAACCGCGGGGGACAGCTAGTAATGCATAAAATTTGAAAAAATTGAAAATTTGAAAATACGTTTTTATAAAGCCTTTTACATAAAAAAAAGAAAGCAAAATGAGTCAGGCTCAGTATTTGCTGACCGCACCTTGTCAGTAACACAAATGACTGACATTAAAAATACATTTATATAACAGTCAAATGACTTATGTTTGTAAAGTTTAGGGTTGTCACCATTTAAAAAAAAATAAGTAAATATAAATTTTGTTTTATTTTTTTGTCAGAGGGCTGACAAGCAGGATTTTTTTTTTCAAATCGGATCAGCAGTTTCGAAGATTACGTCCTACACCGAAACTTACAAATTTACAATACTCTTTATAATATTAGGGATATTGGTCGGGTTATTAGGCGTCAATGTATAGTTAGCAAACAGATAGATAAACAAACACACATATTTATCGTAGAAAATAGTCGTAAATATAATAATTCAATCAATAATTTATTTTCGTTTCGCTTATCTTGTTCGTGTATCATAAATATCATAAAGATTGGTGGCAGCCCTACAAATCTGAGTCACAGATGTTCGGCGGCAGGTCGTTGACCTACATCTGTAGTTGAATGAGTAAATAACATCATTTGACTATTTATATTGTTCTTACAAGCTAATATCTATAATGTATTGTTTGAGACAGTGGGAGTACCAAATTTTTTGTTTGTTATTTAGACTTGACACATTCACAATTGCATTGTATGTGGTAGGTACTAGCGACGCGCCCCGACTTCGCACAGCACAGGTAGCAGAGCATAAATGCCTACATATTTTTTAATCTTCTAATATATAAAATTCTCGTGTCACAGTGTTTGTCTGCAAACTCCTCCGAAACGGCTTGACCGATTCTTATGAAATTTTATATGTATATTCGGTAGGTCTGAGAATAGGTCGTAGGCTATTTTTTATATCGCTACGCGGGTGAAACCGCGGGGGACAGCTGGTAATATATAAAATTCCCGTGTCATGATGTTGGTCCGCGATGAACTCCGAAACTACTCATCCGATATAACGTACGTAATTTTTTTTCCAATAAATATGTGTTATTTTTTAAATTCCTTAAATTATTCGTATTAAGTTAATGTGGTTGCATTTCTATATATATAAAAATGGATCGCCGAAATGATTGTACGCGCATAACTTCCGAACGACTGCACCATATTGGATAAATCTTTCTTTGATGTTGTGCGGTATCTGGATTCCCTGGAATAAACTTATCTTCAAATGGACTGTATACTATATTTATTTCACTTTGTATCTTGATCACTTATTTAATAACTCGTAAACTCGTGAACACTGGCCGACTAGATACAAAATTACTACTTTTCAACGTGAATTCTACTTGACTGTATTTATCTGAATTAATGAGTAAAAAGTCCAAAAATACTTAAATATCGACGTGTTACCTTATCGAGAGCCATACATAATTTTCCGATTCTGACTTTACTATGGATTAGATTTGGACTATGAATTTACATCATTTCACATTATTTATCTATGATCTACTATATGTACCAAAGTGATTTTATCCTTAAACATTGCCTGTAACTAGGTCTTTCCAATGAATCTACGTTGTCGATACCAGCTTAATCTGCCTTAAAGATATAAAATATTTTGTACACAAAATAGTCAAAACGACATAAAGTTTTCAACGGAAAACCCTATTTCTCCGATATCCCTATTCTATCGGGTTAGATGTATATACACATACATAATACAAATAATTAGCTCAAATAAAAACATATTCTTACGTACTGCCAATTGTAGGAAATAACCCAAATACACAGAAAATAAACATATCATAAACCAAGTTAAAAGGAGAAAGTCGTCTTGTTTCCCTTTCACACTATCGTCTAATCTGTGATTGGTTAATGCCAAAATCGGCCATGACAGCCTCTAAGTGAGACCGATATATGATGTACTATATAAAGAATAGAACAATAGAAGGAGAAAGCGATATCATATTTCTATTTTATACATTTTGAGCTAAGTTCGACTAATTTCATCATCTATCCGCAACATTCTCCCCTCGGCGCAGATCTTCGCAGCCTTCCTTACTAATTGGGAGGATGATGAGACGCCTAACTGGCCGTCAAGAAATTTCCCCTCACGTCTACACATCTGTGCTTTGTACTACACCGTCATGTGTACACACGTTCTATTAGACCCCGTGGCCATACATTGCGAAGTAATAATCCATCCGCAATTACCACGATATCACCCACCTCCGCATTCCGCAAAGATCTTTGGGCGTCGCCACGTGGTGCCAATGTAGGCAGGTACTCTTTAAAGTATTCTCCAACGTTTTTTCTTCCGTTGCCCTATGGTTACCCACATCGGGCCGAAACAATCTATCCGGCAGTGTGAGAATGGTCTGGTGTACGTTCGTAGACGGAGCTGTGGCAGATTGCCTTTAACAGGTATTGTTGGATTAGCTTTCCGTATCTTACACCAAGTACACTGCTGTAGAATAGCTCTTACTGCTGGACGTAATCGAAGCACCCAGTATTTCTGTCGTAGGTTTTTGACCATCTGTTTCCTACCTACGTGGTTTTGATTCTTATGTTCGTGTTGAATCATCAACCGTGTTAACGGGTGTGCTTCGTCCAGTATTGTTGGATCCTTCATGCAGTCTGGAACCGTAGCCACGTTGATTTGACTGCTCACTTGCTTGGCGCGTTCATCCTTTGCGTCAGGCTTTCTGTTCAAGGAGACCCCTACTGCATCAATATTGAAATTCTCCTTGACGAGTTCATTCAGTTCGTCATTTCGGTTATTCGTTACTGAGCTTTTCTCGATCTCTTGAGCTGTTTGTACTTGTAACACTGTTTCGTTTTCATTTGTTACAACGCTTCTGGGTATGGATCCGTGTATAACCCATCCCAATCGTGTGAGTGACGCAGCTGGTTGATTTGCTTTTCCAGTCAACAATTTTCGTGTCACTATTAGCTTCCAGTTATCAGCTCCGATAAGTAAATGTGGTCTGGCGTATTCATAACATACGTCCTCTGATCGGAGCTTACATAGATGTTTTTGTTCTAATATGTCTGAACTTATCACCTGACTATCAAATGGTAAATTCTTCACTGTCCGTGCTTTAATCATATGAAAGTCAGTTTGGCCTTTTCCACGTAACTCGATGTTTACAATCTGACTATCCAAAACTCTCTGACTCGATGTGACTGCGTGGATATGTAACGCTCTGGTCGGGCCTTTCGCTCCGACCATCCCGGCAATTCCTTCATCGATCAGTGTTATAGTCGATGCCTCGTCGAATAACGCGTACGTATTTAGTTCCTGGCCGTTCTGTGTCTTAATTATAATAGGACACACTTTCAATAGCACTTGGTTATCAGTGGTTACATGTGCCGAAGCCGTATTTACGAAATGCTCGTTCTGAGTCGGTTCGCTTAGTGGCTCGTTATCCCTCTGCACATGTAACAGCGCGTGATGTGTATCACGGCACTCGTCTATTCCGCATTTCTTTGCTTTACATTCGGATCGTCTGTGTTTATTATTCATACACTGGAAGCAGACGTGTGCATCCTTCGCCCATTTCCATCGTTCTGAAATGGGCATAGCCGTAAGCTTAGCGCATTTAGTTGTGTCGTGTTCGGCTCCGCAACAGTAACATTCGTTCTTTTTTGATAATGTTTCTGTTGTAGCATATACGGGAGCTTTGCGGTTACGATCTAATGCTCGATGTCGAGGTTCCTGTTTTGGGCCAGTACGTATTGGTTCCAACGTATCCTTGGACGCGTATGCATGTTTTATGGCGTGCTTCGCTTCCCGCATAAAGAATCGTGACAATGTAACAATTTCTGGTTCTAATTGAGATCCAGATTCCTCTGCGTAGTTGCACCAATTCGATTTGAGGTGTGGGTTCAGTTTATCTACTACTTGCTGCGCAAGCATAGGATTCTGTAGATATCCTTTTTTATCGACACAGCTTATCATTGTCACAATGTTTTGCAACTTGATCGCGAACCTGTTTAGTTCTTCAGATGTTCCACCTGGTCGCGGCAACTTCTTCAGCTCTTCAAACGCATGATTGATGATCATCTCTGGGCAACCAAAACATTGTTCTAATGTTTCCATGATTATCGTTGAATCGGTCGCTGTATACATTAATGCTAACACTGCTTCACGTGCATCTCCTCGTAAACATGTTCTCAATCTAGCAAGATTTTCTGCCGGTGTGAATCCGTAAAGGCTAGCAGACTCCTTCATGGCCGCTTTAAATGGTAGCCATTCTCCTTTAGCGCCGCTAAAGATAGGCAAATCTGGCGTACGCCTGGGTATCGGTCTACTTTTGGTCATTTGTCCTAAGATATCTGCTAGTCGATCAATCGCTCTGTCTCCTGATCGCATCGGAGTTGGCGATCTAGCACGACGTGGTGTATCCATTGTGATATGATTCGACGCTGGCGGAGAAGGTGGATCTGCAGCCTTCTCTCGTAATTGTGAGTGGTACTTCGCATGGTTTTCCGTACCGATGCTCTTGAGCTCTTCGAGCTCCCCCCGTACAGCACAACGCTGAAGCCAGTCATTGACTGTACGTTCTGTATCCACTGTCTCTTCTGCGCATGCGCTTCTCGATTTCTCGTGTATCGTAGCTACGTTGACGGCAAGTCTCTTTTCAACAAGCCTTATCTGAATCTCAGCTAGTCGTTCTTCAAGTTTTGCTTGGCGTTCTTCTGCGGCTTGTCTATCCTTTTCTGCGGCTTGTCTATCCTTTGCTTGGCGTTCTTCTGCGGCTTGGCTATCCTTTTCTGCGGCTTGTCTATCCTTTGCTTGGCGTTTTTCTGCAGCTTGTCTTTCCTTGATAAGATTTGTATGAATCTCGGCTAATCTTTCTTCTGCTTCAAGTTCAGCTAGCCTAAGACGCGTTGTAGAGCTGGCGGAGGAGCGATGAGAATGTACGGGTGAAGCCCGTGACCTTTTATCGGTAGCGCGCAGCGTGGATAGTCGCGGTGGTATCGTGTCGATCACGGATGGTTCAGTCGCGGATAGTGCGGTCACGCCCGACTCACTAATCAAAGCGCGCCTGTGACTAAGCTGCGGATTTACAGGTGCGTTTAACGCAGACACAGACGCGGGAGGTTTTTCAAGTAACCGTAGCCTCTCAGCCGCCTTACGAGTGCGGACGGGGCTTCTAGATGTCGACATCTTTAGGCGCAGATGCCTATATATAGACTCTACCTAACGTGGTACACCTTCACAACACCACACTATTCTACACAATACTTAAAACCCGAGACACCGATCGTTTGGCACCGTTAGGTGACCGGCGTTCAAGGGCCGCGGATGAGCCGCGTTATCGTTTGTCGCACCGTTGGGTGATGTTGCGTCGTCCTCTTCACTCGTTCTATGATATAGCGACGAACTCGTCACTCGTTCAGGATATCGAGTCGAACTCGTCACCCGTTCCGAGATGTTAAGACGAATTCGTCACACGTTTAACTATGTACCTGTAGTCAAGACGAGCTCGTCACACGCTTAACGACGTTGGTGACAAACTCGCCACACTTTGTTCCTGTCGAGACGAACTCGTCGCACCGTTGGGTGATGTTGCGTCGTCCTTTTCGTACGTTCGAAATGTTGAGACGCACTCGTTGCACCGTTCGGTGTTTTTCTCACGACGAACTCTTCACTGCGCGCCTCGAGACTAATTCGTCGCACCGTTGGGTGATGTTGCGTCGTCCTTTTCTCGCGTTCGGCGATCTCGAGACGAACTTGTTGCACCGTTCGGTGTTCTTCACTCGACGATGTGCCGACGATCTCGTCGCACCGTTCGGTGTTCTTCACTCGACGGTCTCGTCGCACCTATGCGGTGTTGGTCCTTAGATGACCTCGTCGCCCCAATTTACTGGCCCTGATCCAATGTGTCATTAGAAACTGATCCTATCGCACCAAGTCATACGTTTAGATACGTTTATTGACTTGAGGATCTGATGTACCTGCAGCCCCAATTCACTGATCATACCAATATGTGTCACTAGAAACTCATCCAATGTGTCATTAGAAACTGATCCTATCACACCAAGTCATACGTTTAGATACGTTTATTGACTTGAGGATCTGATGTACCTGCAGCCCCAATTCACTGATCATACCAATATGTGTCACTAGAAACTCATCCAATGTGTCATTAGAAACTGATCCTATCACACCAAGTCATACGTTTAGATACGTTTATTGACTTGAGGATCTGATGTACCTGCAGCCCCAATTCACTGATCATACCAATATGTGTCACTAGAAACTCATCCAATGTGTCATTAGAAACTGATCCTATCACACCAAGTCATACGTTTAGATACGTTTATTGACTTGAGGATCTGATGTACCAGCAGCCCCAATTCACAATGTGTCACAGCAACCACAATTCACTGATCTTGATCCGTCCTCGAAGTACCAAACTTGTGCGGTATCTGGATTCCCTTCAATAAAAAAACTTATCTTCAAATGGACTGTATACTATATTTATTTCACTTTGTATCTTGATCACTTATTTAATAACTCGTAAACTCGTGAACACTGGCCGACTAGATACAAAATTACTACTTTTCAACGTGAATTCTACTTGACTGTATTTATCTGAATTAATGAGTAAAAAGTCCAAAAATACTTAAATATCGACGTGTTACCTTATCGAGAGCCATACATAATTTTCCGATTCTGACTTTACTATGGATTAGATTTGGACTATGAATTTACATCATTTCACATTATTTATCTATGATCTACTATATGTACCAAAGTGATTTTATCCTTAAACATTGCCTGTAACTAGGTCTTTCCAATGAATCTACGTTGTCGATACCAGCTTAATCTGCCTTAAAGATATAAAATATTTTGTACACAAAATAGTCAAAACGACATAAAGTTTTCAACGGAAAACCCTATTTCTCCGATATCCCTATTCTATCGGGTTAGATGTATATACACATACATAATACAAATAATTAGCTCAAATAAAAACATATTCTTACGTACTGCCAATTGTAGGAAATAACCCAAATACACAGAAAATAAACATATCATAAACCAAGTTAAAAGGAGAAAGTCGTCTTGTTTCCCTTTCACACTATCGTCTAATCTGTGATTGGTTAATGCCAAAATCGGCCATGACAGCCTCTAAGTGAGACCGATATATGATGTACTATATAAAGAATAGAACAATAGAAGGAGAAAGCGATATCATATTTCTATTTTATACATTTTGAGCTAAGTTCGACTAATTTCATCATCTATCCGCAACAGATGTGTTCGTTATTGTCAGGAGAAGGTTTGTATGAAAAAAAATACACCGGGAACGTGCGTGAAACCGCGGGGGACAGCTAGAATACTGGGTGATTTTGTTATCACTGGCAATACTTGCAGGGATGGAAGTACTCATCAATGTGAACAACTTTTATTATAGGACTAACTGTGAAATCATGAAAAAATTATCAGCTGTTCCATACAAAAGTTCAATACCTACTCGACCAAAATGTATGAAGCAACCGTATTATTTTACGCTTCATTCCTTTTTTCTAAACGGATGTTATTGGAAACATAATTTGTATATGTATGTGTTATCAGAGATCGTTTCATAAACAGTATGATATGGCCGAAGGTGGGGAGCTCACGTAGCCTAGAAGAAACTGACTCTTAGGTGCAGCTACATAGCAGTGACAGATTTTCAATTTGAGCATGGTAGCCAGCCAGGTGGGTACCATAAAAGACTCTACCACCGTGCTATGGTTTCCTCACGATTCCTTCATCGAAAGGTCAAGCTCATCGAAGTATTCGTACCCACGACCTTCCCCAAGGCATTTGTGTCACTACCACTGAGAAACCATCTAGTTGAATGTTTATTTTTCAGGTCACAATATAGTCAAAGTCGAAGCAATTTATTTAGTTTAGGCCCTAGAAGGGCACTTATGAACGTCGAAGCTACTGAAGTTTGTTAAGAAGTCGCCTTCAACTGTAAAGAATTGGCAAGAAACTCAGCAAGGTTACATTTTTTACATACATATTTTATTTTTTTATTTTTTGGACAGTCTGACTATGTTGGCTTATTTCCCTTCAAATATTAAGCATTATAATAAGCATAAACACAAAAAAAAATCAACAAGTTAGGAACGGGGAGTTCCACATATCTCCTATCTTCCAGTTATCTTCATAGCCCAATTAGGAGTGGCCTAACTTAACCTAAATAATCGCTGTGACAGTGTTCTCAATTGTCAAAAACAAATGATAGAAACCACTTGACTAGCTCCTTTCCTTGTAAGGTGGATGACACACTATACTCTGACCCACTTGTACCTTGGACGTGGCCGGCACAGAGTGAAAGTGGCTTGACACAACACTTATACCTAACTTAGCCTCTATTTGAATACTAAGACAATTCTAAGAAGTGTTTAGTAAAGATTTAGTTATTCAACCGATATAAGATAGGTTTTAATCGATCCAAGATTTACGCAAAGTAGGCGGTACTAAAACTTTGTATGGGAGCCTTTTTTCGAAAAGTTAACCAAGCAGAAAGACGGCCCGCCTGATGGTTGATGAGCGACCTTCACCTATGGACATACAATACTAAACAACTGGCTCTCAAGTGCCACTGCCGATCGCATGTGAGTCAGTTTGATCTGTGTCTAAGTAAAATATTGTATTCAAAATTATTACCCAATACTAGTTGTGTCTATTTTTTTACAATGTATAGGCTTGTGTTTGACCACTATCTCACCATGATATGCGATGATGTGGTCGAAGGTACAAAGCCTACAAGGAACTGGTTCTCAATTGCAGCTGCCGGAACACACCGGCATTTCTGTTCCACCTGTTATTTATAGTATAAGCTCTTATTCGTATTGCAAGTCAATTGTTATATTACTGTTTTTATGAAATTAATTGTTGAAGAAACGTATATAAATCTTTTGTATGTAAGAGAGACTTCATCAGTGTTAAAATAATACTTAAGTGTGGCTGCCGAGAGAATATGCGTTTTTGACTCCTGTTCATATCACGGAAACTGCTATTCTAATTTTGATGGGACTTTCACGGAAGGTTCGGTATTTTAACCGACTTCAATAAAAGGAGGAGGGTTTCAATTCGACGGTATGTTTTTGTATGTTTGTTATGCGATTACTCCGCCAATTATGAATTGATTTTGATGAATGTTTATTCGTTTGGTAGGTCATACTTCAGAGGTGGTCCCATATAAATTTTAATTTGAAGATATGACGGAATTCCTCAACGAAAAGGAGGACGAATATCGCGATTGAAATATCTTATTCAATATTTTCGACAATTATTATTGATAGGCATATCTTTGATCAGAGACAAATCTTGATAGGTATTCAATACACATAAGAAACTAAAAACCGGCCAAGTGCGAGTCGGACTCGCGCACCGAGGGTTCCGTACAAACTTCGTCCATCGTTTGTCCATCACGGGAAATGCACAATTTTATTTATTTACCTTATTTGAGGTTGGTGCCAATTAAGCTAGACCTCTAAATTGTATCAGCGCTCATACAACGCAGAGGTCTTTATTAATTGGCGTATCTATGTATGTATGGGGACACCCTTTAATTTTCATTTTTTTTTGTGCTGTAAGACCTTGCTTTTTGCCAAATTCCGTGATTCTAGGTCAATGGAAACTACCACAAAACAAATAAAAGGGAAAAAAAGTCGCGTTTGTTGTATGGGAGCCCCCCTTAAATATTTATTTGATTTTGTTTTTAGTATTTGTTGTTATAGCGGCAACAGAAATACATAATTTGGGAAAATCTCAACTGTCTAGCTATAGCGGTTCTTGAGATACAGCCTGGAGACAGACAGACGGACGGACAGACAGCGAAGTCTTAGTAATAGGGTCCCTTTTTACCCTTTGGGTACGGAACCCTAAAAATGGAATAATAAAATTAACATTTAACAAAAAAGAATTTGAGATTCTGGAACACGTGCTTCTCTTTCCCTGACTTCAAAATGAGTTCTAATATCGTTATTTTATACTTTTTAGTGCAAACCCATTTTGAAGTTGGTTTTACTTTTTTCTTAAATGTTAATCTTAGGCATCGTTTAGTAAAAGTTACATCGGAATCAGACGAGCCGTTTCCGTGACTAATCGATTATTATTTAGTTATTTTAATGCTTGTCAAAAACCCGTCATAAAAAAATCTTTTTACACCATCCGACACATCGCCACGTGGTCGTGTCGTATAAGTGAAACTGCACAATCATCATTACTTTTACCTCGCCAAGAATTCAGCATACATTACACTGATTAGATTCGGCTCCATTCAAAAGACATCTTCCAAGCACATTTATTTTCACTTGCACTTTTTTGCTTTCTTTTTTTTCTAAATAACCATTTGAGTGTCGTGAGTTACAGTCATTTGTCACGTTTTAAAAATAAATTACGTAGTTAAGTACCTCTAGATGTTGTCTTATTTATTTTTATTATATGTGATAGTTTCATCGATCATACCATTTGATCTTACTATCCTATCCTACTATCTTAATCCTAACTTCCTAATCCTAACTATCCTAATCCTATCCTAAGTTCCTAACTTAATATTATAAATGCGAAAGTGACTTTAGGGGCTTAATTCTAAACATAGACAGAGTAGTTGGCAAATCCATAATGTTTGTACTCAGCATCTGGGGGCACGGCAGTGCTCCCGCCAAGTCGAGCAAAAAAAAAGGCACGGCCGTACTACACGACAACGGAAATATTTTTATGGAATATTTTTATAAGAAGACCCTTCTTATAAATATTTTATCGTGTGTTTTTATAGTTTTATTTATATTTTTTTAATTTTAAACAGTATTTTCTTCATAAAGCTCTGATAACAAAGCGTCTAAATATTTAGATACCGAAAATTACTACCATTAAAGTGTGTGGTCGAAAGTGGTAAGTACAGATTCTGGAAATCTCAAGTGCATTACTTTCTATCCTACTAATATTATGAACGCATTATGTTTGTGTAGTGTGAATGTTTGTTACTCAATTACGCTGTAATTACTGAACAGATTTAGTTGAAACTTGGCGCATAGATAGATCATATACTGAACTAAACATGGGATACTTTTTAATCAAGAAAAACCTTTGACCCCTCAGCTTTTTGTCATCAATATTTTGTAAGAATACCCTCATACTCGATATAGTCATATTTTTATATTTTTATGCCACTAAGGTGCTAAATAAGCCTGATTGCAATCACTCTCGCGTAGTCGACCCTGCAAATATCTCTTCCCACCCTTCTTGAAGATCCCAGAACTGTACTCCTTTGGGATAACCACGGTGTAATAATCATAATATAAACAAATACATTACCTTGCAAATAATCCAAATTGAGTATAACCGGCCCCGCACCAACCGAGCTCAAATTCAAAACAACTTGTAAAAATATTAACACAAACGTAAAGTTTAAACATATTACACGAAAATTATCGACGAATTTAACTAACAAACACCTCCCTCTAATGTAATCACTTATCACTTTGTCACTTTCCTGTGTCACTTTGTCTTCAACACTTGGATGGCTGTATGGCCAAGTGCTTAGAGGTGGCCCCATTTTGATGGTGTCTTTTGTTTTTGCTATGACTTTTGCATGGTTTTTGGGAAGTGATGTTCTGAAACAAACAAAGGTTTTTGATTAGTCATTATGAACAGACCTTATATATCCCCACAATTGGGGCAGGTATCCACCATTTTTACCACGTTTTTATTCAGTCACTTTTTGTTTGTCTGTCTGTCGTTCCGGGTGGAATCTTGCAACTCAAATTTCGATCACTTCCCGATTAGCTATCCGGCTGAAACATTCAAGGTAGCTCACAACTCGATGATAATGCATTTTAATTAGATTCTTTATTTATTTAAAAAATATATACTGGGTGATTTTGTTATCACTGGCAATACTTGCAAGGGTGGAAGTACTCATCAAAATGAACAACTTTTATTATGGGACTAACTGTGAAATCATGAAAAAATTATCAGCTGTTCCATACAAAAGTTCAATACCTACTCGACCAAAATGTATGAAGCAACCATATTATTTTACGCGATATCAGAGTTAGCCCTATAATAAAAGTTGTTCACATTGATGAGTACTTCCACCCCTACAAGTATTGCCAGTGATAACAAAATCAACCTGTATATACCTACTTAATGTAAAATCTTGGTTTCTAGATTACTTTTTAATCTACATTAAACTTTTTATACCACTAAGCTGGCAAACAAGCATACGGCACACCTGATGGAAAACGGACATCGTAGCCTATACCTAGATGTTTGCATCTATTTGCAAATGTACGCCACGAGATAATTATCTCAACTTGTTTTCCCATTAGAAACTGTCTTTATCTCAGTTTGACAGAAACAAATGATAAGGACAACTGCTTGTCTCTCATGCGGGGAGATTATCACGTTGCGTACATGTTAGCTCTGCTGGGTATCACTCGCGCGTTGCCGACCTTGATCATCGTTCCCTTAGCAATGGTAGGGATTCTAATATAAGATAGATCTTTAGGCCCAGTGCTGACTGGCGGACTAAGTCCGGCCGCAGATAACCTGAATTCATAATGTATTTGCAAATCACGATGCGTTTAGAATTGCATACGATTAGGCCAGACATCTAGACAGAAATTTTGATATTTTCAGATATTTCTGAGCGAATGAAATTGACGAGCATTGTCAGATGTAAGGCAAGTGTCCATTATTAGAATCTTGCAACTGAATTTTAAACCAGTTCCACATAACTGTTAAGCAGAAATTTTGCACACACTTTTGGTGCTCGTGTCAATACAATCTAGTATTTCTTTCTAGTATACTCCAAAGATTTTGAATTTTGAAAAACCCTACACTACGACGATTCATGAAAAATCTGTGTGGAAAATTGTAAGATTTTAGGTCTAGCGGAATGAGCTATGCGTAGATCTGTCAGTCAGTCAGTTTCTCTTTTTATACATAAATAACTAGCTTCCGCGGTTTCACCTGCATTCCCGAGGGATCTTAACTTTTCCCGGTATAAAAAGTAGCCTATAGCCTTCCTCGATAAATGGGCTATCCAACACTTAGATAACGAAATTCCTGTATCTGATGTTTTTCGTCAGTGAAATACTTGACGGATATAAAATGCTTGCAGAGTCTCAATGCCTTTACGTAGTAACTTTTAATAGATAAGCGGTTTGGTATTGCAAAACATACGAAATTTACATTTAATTGCAGGCCAATTGTATATATTTTCTTTGTTATGTCGCTGCAAATTGCACCAATAACTGTAAAGGTTAAGCCATTTTGTTAACTAACATTCATTATGTAATTGTCAATTTTCCAAGTAATAGAGGAATGGTAAAAGGAGGATGATACCACAATTTCACCATTGGTAAGTGATGACGTGGCCGAAGGTGGTATGGACATAAAGCTTAGAAGTGACTCTCAAGTATACCTACTAGAGGTTGGCTACTGATATTCAACTTGAGGGTAGCCAGCCAGGTGGGTACTACAAAATACCCTACCACCGTGAATTGTTTCCTCACGATGATTCTCAACATTTTCTTCGAATATTTCTTATAATCTTTTAGTTTCAATCGTCTATGAGATGTAATTTTGTGATTTGCGTCTGAATCGTATGGCAATAAATATAATGTATTAATTACATTGGTTCTTCAATTATAAATAAATATTCTGGGACATTATTCCTCACACACGGCCATCTGACCCCAAACTATGCAGAGCTTGTACTATGGAAGCCAGATAACTGATATACTACATATACTACTTTTCTTTTGTAAATACATACATATATAGATAATTACACCCAGACACAGGACAAACAGACATGTTCATGCACACAAATGTTTGTCCTGAGTGGGAATAGAACCCACAACCAGCGGCGTGATAGATAGGGTATCTTACCAACCACGCCAACCGGCCCGTCAAAATAAATGTCCGTTATTTATTATTAAGGAACCAACGTATGGTTTTAACTAGAGTTTAACTAATACCATACAATCGTTCTATTCATACATCATGGGCGAATAAAATTGACATAATAAGTTAAAAAGCGATAATCTGCTAATAATTCAACCCTCCTGGGACTACCCTCATGTTGGATATACACGTAGGCCTTCCAAAAGAACATCCTGGGTCCTGAATGCCAAAATGGAAATATACAAATACATTTAATACTAGTGTGTTCCCCGCGGTTTCACCCGCGTTCCTGGTATAAATAAATTCCTATACCAATACAAGTAGCCTAAATTACTCCTATACCATAACATTAGCGGTCCAGTTGTTTCGGAGATTAGCCGGAACAAACAGACACGACAGACAGATGAACAAAAAAAAATATTTTTATTAAGTGCCGTATACAGAGTTATTTTTAAAACACCGGCAGTGCTTTAGGGGTTGTGTACGAAAAAAAATATAACTTTTCATTCAACCTTGCTCAGTCAAAATGTATGAAAAGTTTGAATTGTTTTTCAGGATTTCAGGGTTGGTCCCATAGTAAATGTTGTTTTAAAAATAACCCTGTATACTTTTTTACAAACAGACACATCAATTTAATTTATTTGAATAGATGATTTTCAAAATTGCATCCAGAGTTCAGTGCACTTTTGAACATCGCTCGCACCTCATTCTAAAGTTAGCAAAAAGCTAAATGTGTGCTACAGGAAGTGCCCAGTACAGTTAGAATCCTGCGCAGCCTGCCGAGCCTGTTTGTGGAGATACACGACTGGTGGTTGCCGCACTGTCGGGTCGCACGTTCCAGTACCGCCCTGGGTATTTATGTCTTTGAATTACAATTAAATAGTGGATGGTTTAGGAATAAAATTGGAAGATTTGATAAACTTTCGTTCGTATTTTCAAAATAATATTTAATAAATTAATCAATTAGTTTGGGGTCAGATGACAGTGTGTGAAAATAAAAAAAAAACTCTTCGCTTTTAATTACTTTACCCCCTTAGGAGTGGAATTTTCACAAATCCTTTCTTAGCGGATGCTTACATCATAATAGCTATCTGTATGCCAAATATTAGCCCGATCCGTCCAGTGGTTTGAGCTGTGCGTTGATAGATCAGTCAGTCAGTCACCTTTTCCTTTTATACAGGGTGATTTTGTTATCACTGGCAATACTTGCAGGGGTGGAAGTACTCATCAAAGTGAACAACTTTTATTATAGGGCTAACTCTGATATCGCGTAAAATAATACGGTTGCTTCATACATTTTGGTCGGGTAGGTATTGAACTTTTGTATGGAACAGCTGATAATTTTTTCATGATTTCACAGTTAGTACCATTATAAAAGTTGTTCATTTTGATGAGTACTTCCACCCTTGCAAGTATTGCCAGTGATAACAAAATCACCCTGTATATACAGAAGATGATTTTTCAGTTCATTACAATATTATGTTTTACTTTTCCTTTTGTCACTGCGTTTTATTATTGTTATTGTATTATATTTTAATTATTGTAAACTAAACGCAGGTGTAACTTCTACGTCTAGCTAAACTTTTGCGATATCAATTTTATTAGATTTTCAAATTACTCATCAACTTCCATCAATTATGACTCATAAACCAAATGTAAACATTATCAAATCGCATGTTTATATAAGTGGTCACCCCGTCCGGGTGTCCGGGCGTGGTGTCCGGGTCAGCGCCGGTAACGGTCGCGTCATTTTCATAGCGGTATAAAGGTCTATGATTAAATGTAAAAGGGGAATGTTTGAAGGGATATATAGCTACTAGTATACAGGGTGATCCGAATTCATAGTGCACCGCTAAATATCTTTATAAAACGAGTAACAGAAAGGTGTAACAATAAAAGGATATACATGTATTATTAAGTAAACAATCACCTGTGAGGCCAATTTAAAAACACAACCTTTTTTTGGTATATTATTCAGGAAATAATGTATTTAAAAATCAACGAAAATAATTTTCGTACAATTTTAGATGCACATTACACTCGCTAATAAAAGACATCAACGCGCGCTCGAAATAAAGATCTATCATTTTATAAATTTTAATTCCCATATTTTTTTATTTCTATACTTTAGTATCCACCTGGCTTAGGAATTTGTGATCAAATATATAAGTATAAATAATAATAATGTATAAAGGAAGGTAACCTTAATGAAGGAACATACAATTATCAATAATCTTACTAATATCAGTGCGAAAGGGAGTTTGTTTGTTCTTCCTCCACGTCGTCAGTCGTAACGGAGAAACGGATCGACTTAACTTGTAGCATGAGAATAGTTTACAAGACGGTGAAGAACATAAGCAACTTTTGGGTGAAACCGCGGGTCTGAAGGTTATACACGATGATTTTGTATGGAACAGCTGATAGTTTTTTGTGATCTCAGAGTTAATCCCATGATAAAAGTTATTCAAATTGATGAGTACTTTCACCCTGCAAGTATTGCCAGTAACTAAAAAATCATCCAGTATAAACTTATCACTTTTGTTTCTTAGATTTTTTTTTATATATTATAAAAAAAAAACATTTATTTTTGTTATTTAACATCGCCAAGCTACTGACGCAGTTTGTGGGCGTATTTATAGTGATTCAGTCTATAGTAATCTAGAAAAAAAAACTTTTATGTTTACCGTCAAGCAATTTAAAACAGAATATCTAGTCTCTCAAGCTAAGTGTTTTCCCATGTTTTCACGTAAAGGTAGAGTTAATTGAAAGCGCGTACAAAGTATTTTACTGTCCCTTGTGAGAGCTGTTGGTCATTATGGACTAACTGTTCGTGTAATGACTTTTTCATTGTAAGGATAAAGGCTAAAACCGGTCAAATGTTAGTTTAACCACACATAACAGGGCTATGTTGGTAACATATATCACGTCACAGGTCGTGGGTTCGATTACCATTCAGAACAGACATTTGTTTGCATGAACATGTCTCTTTGTCCTGGGTATAATTATCTATATAAGTATATATTATGTTTTAGACGACATACATTACTTAGTATGTGAAAACCGAGGAGTACTAAGGACATATAGCAGAAGAGTACATGACCCGACTCCAAATGATCGGGAACAAGACAGGAAGATGATGATTATCTGGCTGTATATATAAAATGGTAAATTGACTGACTGTTGATATATCAACGCACAACCCAAACCGCTGGACCTAGAGACTTGAAATTATGCACATAGATACCTTATACCTTATACAGTGTAGGCATCAAAAGGAAGGATTTTTGGAAAAATATTTTTGTAAAATAGGTGTACGCGGGTGAAACCACGAGGTGGAAGGCTTATTTTTTTGTTTTTAATAAAGGGTCATACTAGGGATGTATCCCCAAACATTATAATAAAAAGGAACTTTGCCCATCGACAGCATGCAGCAGCGAGAGTTTTGAGAATATTTTCTATTTATTATAGTTTGTATTTTATACAATTATTGTAAATATATATATTTGACGAAAAATTATAATACGTAGTTCCATATTTAGACGCAACATGGCGCATGCTTTCAGTCAGTTTTTACGACTAGTTTTAGGCTACATACACACTACTGCTCAGGGCAATGGGCAGGCAAGGCGCAGGCGCAAACTCGCCCACGCACCAACTTTCACATATTCTAACCTTTCCGAACTGTCATAACGGTCCGCGCCACCAGCTGACATACATCTGACACCAACAGGCTTTTATATTCATACAAACAATTATCAACTTTACTACTATTGACTTAAGAGATCCACTTCCACTGCAGAGATAATTTTCAGTTGGTCGAGGATTTTTCGTGCACAAACTGTGTTTTATTGGAATTTGAAGTCTCATCAATGAAATATAGATACAAATTAGATTAATTGATTTTGGGTGAAGTGATCAATATTTTTTACTGGAAATTGAATTTAATGATCTTGAAATTAAGTTGTTTTTCGGTTAGTAATTGATATGGCATTTTGGAATGAGGACAGCGCGATCCTCGTTGTTTAAAATTAATTCTAATTTGAAAGCCTCAAGGCTGTTTCTTGTACAATAAACTATTAGCATAGTATTTAGGTCTAGAGTTCACTGTCCGATCACAAAATCGAATTATTATTTCGCTATGATTGATTATATCCATTAATTCATCTTTATTCAATAGAAATCTTGTCATTATGATATTCATTCATTTCAATGCTGAGTCATTTATTTCAACCGACAGTTATTGAACTAAAGATTTTTTAAATTAATATTATATTGTACAAGATATGATTTGTAAAGCCATACAAATATTTTCTGTTAAAATTTATGCCATTACGTGATCATACTTTCTGATTATATCCACTGTTTAAAATAGGCTTATATTATAGATTGTAACAAGGTCAATTGTAACAGTGAAGCTACCGCGTAAAAAAATGGTGAATAAATTAATATCCTGGGACATTCCTCACTCACATACGGCCACCTGATCCCAAACTAAGCAGAACTTCCATGGAAACCAGATAACTATATTATACTTATCTTTTTTTTTTAAATATAATCAGACTCAGGACGAATAGACATGTTGATGCACACAAATGTGTGGGGGGGGGACTTTGCTTTATAATATGTAGTACATATGTATGTAAATCCCCATTATTATATTGGCTTATGATACAATTACGAAAATAAAGGTGGTTATCGATCAAAATAATACCGGGTATAGATAATAGGTGAGCTTTGGGCGAAAAAAAATATCAGAGAATTATATTAACAGAAAAGTTGGCTGCCATAAACAATTCCACGACGATCTAGTGGTGTGTGTTCAGCAGCTGTAAACCAGTTTCCTTCTAGGTTGTCAACCATCAGCTACTTGGTTACATATCATGGTGAGATTGCAGTTACGTTCAAGAGAGTACAAAATATATATACATACTTTGTTTATCTAAATATGGCACTAACAAATCGTGATGTGTTTTGATAATTTGATAGTGTCAGTTAAGGCTAAATTAGCGCATTGTTTGCAAATTAGATGTATACATAATTAATAAGGCCCTTACTCCATACATGCGTTTAAACGCAGCGGGAAACAAACTTTAAATAAATCAATGAAACTCAAAACATAACTGACTTATAAATATAAGGTTATATATTTTACACAACAAAAAAAAACCAACCTATGTCAATCTTTTGAAATAATTTATACTAATTTACTAATTAATTACGACTGTTAAAATTAACGTTGGAAAATATCATAATCACATAGTAAATATACAATGCATCTATATAGAAAAAAAATACAGAATGGATACATTGAATATCAACTTTTCGAAACCTATCTATCTATATACTATTTTGCGCCTAAAATTCGCGATGTATTTTGCTCTCTGCAGCAATATAATTTGATCAACTACCTATTGTAATTATAGTTTTTCCAATTAACTCTCCCTTTATAATTTTATATATATATTTTTTTTTTTTTTTTACTTTGTATAGGCTTGTGTTTGACTACAATCTCACTATTGTAAGTGATGATGTGGCCGAAGGTGGTAAGCACACAAAGCCTAGAAGGAACTGGCTCTCAAGTGCAGCTGTCGGAACACACCAATAGGTGTTTGGCGACAGATTTTCAACTTGAGGGTGGTAGCCAGCCAGGCGGGTACTACAAAGTACCCTACCACCGTGCTATGTATATATTTCTATGTATATTTCTGTGTATATTTCTTGGATAGAGTGACAGCATTAACTTTAGCCTTCAATATATGATGTATCTCAGGAAAATTGCATGTAAAAACTTTCTACGATATGAATTATTCTTTATCATTTGCCGCTAGTTTTATTCATGTTTTTTAAATTCAAATAATATCGATCGATAATTTTAAAAGTGATAATTATTTTTATGAAAATGTCGAGACATCTCATGAATCGGTCAATTATCAAAATTAGTAAAAATAAATAGTTTTTGTTCGTTTTTTTACGATTTTTCTTTGTGCACATTATGCATGCTGTATGCAATTGCGTAAAAAATAATAAATATGCAGGTAATTGCATAATAGAAAACGTTGGGGAGAGTTATAATATTTTATACCGATAAGTTTCATATGCGGGTTGTTATTTTATCTGTCGAACAAGAAGTTAATATGAAGACCGAAATTTATTGTAAATGGTAAAACTAGGCAATGAGCTTACAAATACTAGAGAAAGAGGCACTGTCATACAAATATTTGTCTCGTTTCTTCTACCGTTAAACTAATTACGTCAAACTGAGACAGGGACACTTGACGTCAAGCGGGGAATAGTGGCAGATGCCAAATAGTAACATATAGTTAACATTATTGAAACTAGGTATCTGCCTAAGCTGAGCTTTCATGTTTGCAAGTTTTTTAACATGACTTCTACTCGTTTCATCATCTAATAACGAGGGGATAGAGGAAGATTGAAAGCATTGTCTACTAGAGGACTTTATGCCTATATTCAACTTCTCTGGCATACATTTCTCCTCACGATGTTTTACATCAATGAAAAGCCAATTATCTCCACTAGGGGGACCTCATAAGGTCGTTTGGACATAGGTACCTAATTAATAGTGTTATTCTCTACCTTTACCCACTTGAAATAGAGTTCACAAGTTTCAGCCAAGAGTATCTACTGAGCTGGGACACTTGGACACTATTCCTCACACACGGCCACCTGACCCCAAACTAAGCAGAGCTCGTACTATGGAAGCCAGACTCCTAGACTTGTATAGATAATTACACCCACCCAGACTCAAGACAAACAGACATGTTCATGCACAAAAATATCTGTCCTGAGTGGAAATCGATGAGTCCCTAATTAATATTAAATATAAAAAATACCAACATAAAAATCAGTAGGTACGAAAAAGTCCTAATGAAAAGTAGTTATTAAAAAGACTAAATACCATTGAACCCCAAGTTCATACTTTCCAGTAGCTAAGGAAATGCGGTCGATGCTAATGACCTCACAAAACCTGCTTATCTCTGTCTTATCTCCTTAAACCCAATTGAATACTTGCAATCGGAAATACCTAAATGCATATTTTAACATGGCTGTATAAGTATGGATCAGTGCCTTAAAATAAGGGGGCGGCAAATTTATTTGACGGATGATAGTATCGCTATACGTGTCGATTATATAACATAATTTTCTTTGGAAAATATTTCATACTAAAAAAACGTCATCTGTTCCGCAATCGTTCAAATATTCGTGTTGAAATAACAAGTTCAAAAAGTAATATTGGTAGTATAAAAGAATGTCAGCGTTTCTTAGTGTGACAACAAAATCGGTCAGCTGCGGACGCCCGGGTCGGATTCCATACGGGACCGTGTTTCGATCATTTCACTGACCTACATTCACTTACAACGGAACGCGTAGAGAATATCACTCCAAAAGAGATAACTTTAAAAACTTTTGTCCTTGAACTAAACTATTTGCATTCAAAAACCTTTCTTTTAATTTTAGAAACTGTGTTATATAGCCAGTACGAACATATTAAAAAGTTTGCGATACATAGTAATTTATAGTTTTAAATTATGTTCCTTTATAGACAAAGGCTGTAAAATAAAGCTTCTAGGCTTTCCTTTAATAAACGCGGTTTTATTTCTCAAGTGCGAGCGCAGTAGGAAGAGCAACAACCTATGATTGCAGGGCCGTTATTCCCGATCGTCTCGACTGAGCACTGATAACTATGGAAAAAAAACGGCAACTCTTTCAACCATTACTTTTTAATAATGAGTCCATTCTTATTTCAGAAACAGTAGTAAGTACTTAAAAAAGTGAACGGTACTTAAATGTTTATCATAAAATACCTAATTATTATTTAACAAGGATCGTGCGACAAATAAGCGCCAATATTTTGGAGCAACCGTAACAATTAAGGGTCATCAAACACAACGGTGCATTGAAAATCAATTTTTATATTCACCTGCTTAACGGGCACCAAGACGAATACTCTCACAATCACAGCGAACTCATTATCCACCGGCACTGAGGATTTAACAGTTATTCGTACTAAAAGACGATGATTAACAACATAAGAAACTCGTTATTATTTTCTGGGTGATATTTTTTTTTACTGAAATGAATCTGCCCCTCAAAAAGAGCTGTTTTCTGACGTTTGCAAGCGCGCGCTTTTAATTTTTTTTTCTTTTTGTAGATGGAGGCAACGGTCGTATGCCGCGGCGAAGCCTTGACCGCTAGGCGCCTGCGGTCTCACTGAGCGACTGTCTTGTTGCAAGCAGTCGTCCTCTCTCCGTGCCATGTAAATTACTTTCCAACAGTTACTTTTTCGCTCCGCTGCACTGATTCCGGTCAACCTTTTTTTCCTGCTAAGCTTTGGCATGCAGAAAGAAAGCTCTAAGGAATCTTATCAATATATGTAAACAAGCTTTTGGTACAACTTTTTGATGTCATGCTGGTGACTGACGTATTAGATTATGAGAGATGGGTGTGGATATAAAGAGTTCAACAGTGTTAGAGGTTTCGGTAACTAAGCTAAAGTTGCAGCAATGCTTTACAGGTTTATATTATGTAAGGTAAGGACATAAAATACGGAAGGCAATGGGCACTGCTGTAACAGTAGATATCTGAAGCTTGGAACGAACTAGGTTACCTACCTTAGCATTGTGTTAGGCTACCACCTTGAAAATCTGTCGCAAACACTTACCGGTATGTCCAGGCAGTTGCACTTAAGAGCCATTCTTAAGTGCCGTCTAGGCTTTGTAAAGGTCAGCAACACATTGTTATGTCCATAGGAGACGGTGGTTACCATCAGGTGTACTGCCTTCCTGCTTATCAAGCTTCTGACTTAAAAAACATAATTTTTGCAGGTATCTTGACTAATTCGTATGTACTACTTATGAACGATTATATTTTGGAGAAAAACAGATAAAACCTGTTTTTAAAAATGTTTACTAAAATTCATTTTTGGGGTCTCAAAATAATGTATTAGTAAGTAAGTATGTTACGTACCTTTTCGCGTCTGGGAAACACATGCGGCGACTCAAAAAATGATTTTTTGTTATTAGTGAACATTTTAAAATGTTAATAAAATATAGGTAGTTGAGCAATTTTACTATCCTCCTCCTTACATATTGTTAAAAGCATCGAATCTTTTTCAAAGTGTGTTATAACTCCAGATTCACTGCACATATTTTGAAGCAGGTTTCCGTTTAACTAGAGGGGGTTTTGAGAAAGGTTTCAGACTATGTATCATAGCGCTGTGACCTTTTTAGAGTCAGAGCCGCGGGTCTAATCTAGACCCTTAATTAAAAAGAAAAAAAAAAACTAAGATCAATATGGTATTTAAAATTTATGGTTCTATTAGTTTGCAGCTGCTAGCCTGCTGGAAACCTCGCCCAGTTTTTATTTGGTATTTTTGTTGTAATTATAAATAATGTATTAAATAATTATATGGAGATTGAACAGATTTAAATGTAAAATTTTAAGCAATTCACCTACTTATTTATTTGGGTATGATTGTATATGCCAGATAGATAGGTAATATGATGTTACGGAATAACGGAATACTTTCAATAACTATGGTAGGTGGTAACTCTGAACATTTTCGACTATATGGGACAAACTCTGAAATCGCAAAAAAAAATGCTTTGTATTTTTTGTCCATCCAATTGACTGTCCGCTTGCACGATCAAAGTTTATTTTAGGAATTCCTAAAAGCGCCACTTCATTAAGCATACTTGTAGTAATAAATATATTTATGAAGACTTACCAGTAATAGGTAGGTAACACATCATGAAATAGGGACATCATAAAATCTGAATGGTCGACGGATGACATACCTACCTACATAAGTGCAAATATAATCTACGACGACTCAATAAGGAAAAATCATAAGAGGTATTCGCTAATAAAAAAAATACCGGCTATAATAAGGGTTCCGTACCATTATTTATAAAAACGGCAAAAATCATGACTGTTGTATTTATTTCCCCTTCAATATTTGTTTTATTTTAATTTGATTATTTATTTTTAAAGTGAATATATAACTAATTTCTGTGAATATTTCAAGCGTCTACCTGTTGCCGTTATCAATATCGAGCAAAAAAAATCTCGTTTGTTGTATGAGAGCCCCCTTAAATATTTATTTTATTCTGTTTTTTAGTATTTGTTGTTATAGCGGCAACCTGAAATACATCATCTGTGAAAAATTCAACTGTCTAACTGTCACGGTTCATGAGATACAGCCAGGCGGAGTCTAAGTAATAGGGTCCCGTTTTACCCTTTGGGTACGGAACCCTAAAACATGATGATGATGTACCTACTGTTATTTTATTGAAAAAAATATTGATTTATTGACTGGTTTTGTGTGACTTTCTAAAGTTAAAGCTTATAGAGCAGTAAGGTGCATAATAAGCAGATATTCTGTGAGCTCTACATCAGTTCGAGTGTTTCCTCCACCAAGGGCAACTACTAATTTTTTAATCAGGATGTCTCTCGTTTTGAGGCGTTTATTATAGCTAAGTGTTGTTGGTTCAAGCCCCCTCCAAAAAGCATCTGGCTCCACCCCTGACAAATCTCAAACTATACCCTCAACCGGGTCAAGCTCATCCCAAACCAAAACCTTGGATCCGCCACTGTTGTCAGCTTTGCTGCCAGTTAATTGGGGTCTCTAGTCTCCCTTGCTCTACATATATGCTAGTTTCCTACTTTTTTTTTGTACTAGTTACTTAAGTGGCAAACAAGCTTACGGCCCACCTGATGGTAAGCGGTTACTGTAGCCTATAGACGCTCATAACACCACGGGCAAAGAAAATACAATTTTATATTTTCCCTGCCAGGGGTATCACTCACGCGTTGCCAACCCCGAGACATGACGTTGTTAAGTCTCCTGTGCCTGTAATTTCACCGGCTCCCATACCCTCCTAACCGAAACATAGTAATACAAGTGCATTACTATTTCACGGCGGAATTAGATATGGTGGTAGTACTTCCCCGGGTGAACTCTGCTCTAAGAGTTCTACTACCTTCTAACTACTGCCTACTTCACTGTGTTCATCCCTAATTAGTCATGGACTTCTGTGTTGGTAATAATTCAGGGCACATTGCATTGGTTTTTACAGGATGATATTCTGGATTCTTTGCAGGATAGATATGTTTGTTTGAACCAGTCCAGCAAGTTCCCCCCCATAGACCCAGTATAGTTCCCTGTTTTCTGCAACAATCCTTGCACTTAGCGGGTGCTGTCTTTACCTGTATCTCTTCAATAGTGCAGACAGAGATAGTATTCGCTAGGAGTACACATCCCAACCACGCATGTAAGTGATCCCAACACATTAACGTATCCTAAAGGGGCCTCTACGTGTTGGATCTGTATCCCCATGCACGCCTTCAAAAAGGACCGGTCCTCGCGCCGTGATGTCTGAAAGATCATTACAATAATAATATATAATTATAATATATAGTAGGAATAGTGATAGTATAAATATAAAAATCACAAGGATACAATCGGTTGTTGCAAAAAAAGTTATCGTACTGTTAGGAAGTTATCTATAAGGGAAAAAAGTTATAGAAATTTAATAAAATCTGCGCGAGCAAAAAGCTAGTTTTTAAATATATGGCGACTGTATAAAGTTTCTGAACGACGCGGCGACGTTTGGTGAACACAAATTATCAAATCTGACTGTCATCTGTCAGCGTCAGCGATTTGTCAGCGAGCAGTGTAACCATAATAAATGGCCAATTACTGCCATTATAACCAGTGCCAGTTTCTGTTAACATTTTAAAAATACTGACAGTTTGATTTTTGTATTGTGGTGGACATTTATCGAAATAAGCAAATCTTTAATTTCAACGCTATGATTCGGGGAGGTATTCCCACGCTTTAAGCGTATAATGGAACTTTTCATTAACTTGTCATATAATTAAAAATTGTAATAAAATGCAAATAATATTCGTAACAATTATCATAAAACTATACTTTTGGTATTCCCAAAAAATATTTTTCATTAGCTTGATTTTTACTTTTCATTTTTCTAAATCATTCAGTTAGTCCGTAGTTTTCTTCATAGATATCGAAACCAACCTGCTGCAACTGTTGATATTTCAACTTGACGTGACTGTCTGTTTTATAAGAATACCTATAATCATAATATTAATATGTCAAAGTATGGACGAAATAAGAATATATCTAATAAAGTAATAAACATAAAATAATTACTCAATTACTATTTAATTTACTATGAAATAAAGAACAAAAACAAATATTATCATAATATGGACAGGTTTTAGTAGTGTGGTATATATGCAGAAATTATGGCAAAATCTCTATGCTAGTAACACTGGCACAGATTTGTCGTCATATTTGTTATGTCCTTATGTCAAACAAATGTCAACAAAACAACCGTAGATCATAACAAAAAGTATTTTTTCGTAAAAAAATTCAAGTAACAATGCAATAATTCGTATAATTTTTGAATAAAACCATAAATATTGAAGTAAAGTGAGTATAGTAACTATAATATATATAGTATCTCAAAAATAAAATCACAAACTTAGCTTTAGCAAGCCAGCTTTAGCTTTAGTTGATTTTTATAGAAAATTTATGAAATAGAAATAATGTATGAAATAGCTAACTTTAACATTAGTTTTTTTCTTCATTTAAAACATAATAAAACTGATTTTATAGAAGTCAAAATCTAAATAAATGAAACATAACCTCAAATTTGATGTTCACCTCATGGCTAACATAATTTTGGTCAGAGTGTAGTCTTGGGCAAATACACGTACTTTTAATAATTCATTTGGATGCATTTAAATCATGTAATTGAGGCATGATCACCTTACATTGTATAGAAATAATCAAGTAATTTTATTTTCCAGTATGGAAAAACCAACGAAAACCAATCCTATAACAAATAAACGTAAACGTAAATCAAAAGGAAAGACATCGGCTTCAGAAACGAAAAACACAAAGTTAAATAACGAAACAGCCAAGGTAATGAAACAAGATGTTGGGGTACAGAAGACCCCTATGCCTAAGGTCATTTTTAATTGTCTGACAAAAGAGGCAATAGATGAAAAGTACCCTGTGCTGAAGAATCATGAACTGATTACTAAATTCCTAAAAGTGCCTATGACAAATAATCAAAAAGGTATGTTAATTCCTAAACATAAGTGTCAGCTTAAATAACAAGACATGCAATTCCTGGAATTCTTTATATTTTTTTGTAGGTAGTTTTACAGCACCGTGCAATTCATCTTTTAAATGTTTTGAAATAATAGTATAAGAAAACACCATATTTAACTTTCATAATAGATTTATTCTTGAATCAGGTATACACTTGCACATCTACCTTTTAAACTGGCCTTGTTATGACTGCCACTCTCGGGCTGGTCACCCAGTGTTATTTGTTTATATTTCCTGAAAATCAAAGCATGTGAATCAAAACCTTACAGTTGGAAGTTGCTCAATACATGTTAATCATCATCATAATATTGTTTTTATTTTCAGGTCGCATTCGCCAAGTTATCCGTGACAACATAAAAGGTACAGACGACACCCTCCTTCCCGATGTAATCCACAACAGGATACAAACCATACTGAAAAGCACTGCAAATTTAACTGATACGGACTTGAGAAAAATACGTATTTTATACAATATGCTCAACACTACTGTTGGTAATGAATCAAAAACAGATGAAAAACAAAAAATTAAAGCAAAAATCAGTGAAGGAGATGGAGATGTAAAGAAAGAAAAGGGAGATGTAAAGAAGGAGAAAGGAGATGTGAAGAAGGAGAAGGGGGATGTGAAGAAGGAGAAAGGAGATGTTAACAAAGAGAAAAAGGAAAAGAATCCATTGTTGGTGCAGAAAGTTAGGGGACCAAAGAGATATGTGGTATTCCTTGGGAATTTACCATTGGATGTTGATAAAGAAAAGGTGAGGATTGAGTTTTTTTTTAATTTAGGATTTATTTTAGGAGGCATAGATTGTTTGAGTGTTTATAATAAAAATTACGATTTTATTTTATTAAAATTACTAAAGTTGTCACTTTCTAATAAGCCCAGTTTGACAAGGACAGGTCTTTTGGCCTCTCTTTTTGTCAGGTAGAGGCTGTCAAAACGGGCCTATTAAATAGTGTCAATTTGAATATGTTCACTATCTGATGCAGAAAGTGTGACTGTCATCTCCATCTATCTCCTCAAACGAAATGATGTCTTTTTCAATATAAATATCTCCTAAACTAAGTATTGTAAGTGTATAAATCTTTTTCAGATAATGAATCACTTTGCTGAAATGAATGAACACATCAAAGACATCAGGATACCAAAGTCGGGTACTAGCAAGAAGAGTGCCATAGCTTATGTGGAACTTGGCAATGAACCTAGTTATGAGGTATTTTATGAAATTACATGTCTTTGGACTCCATACTAGTTGTAGAACCTTATAACATTATCACATCATAAAAAAATATCTAATGTTTTGTGAGGATATTATGATGCACTAGCTTCCGCCCTGCGGTTTCACCCGCGTTCCCGAGGGATCTGATATTTTCCGGGATAAAAAGTAGCCTATGTGCTATTCCAGACTATAATCTATTTCTGACCCAAATTTTATCCAAGTCCGTTGTGGCATGTTTGTTACTCAAACATCCAAACTTCTTCTATATCTATACTAATATTATAAAGCTGAAGAGTTTGTTTGTTTGAATGCGCTAGTCTTAGGAATCTACTGGTTTGTTTTGAAAAAATCTGTGTTGGATAGCCCATTTATTGAGGAAGGCTATAGGCTACTTTTTATCCTGGGAAAATACAAGGTCCTTCGGGAACGCAGGGCGGAAGCTAGTTAATAATATTAGTAGGATTCTAATTTTGAATATGTACGTGCCATTCTAGAGAGTTTGGTTACTTTTTAGTACTCATTGTATGTGAGAAGCTGACTCTCCAGTCCAGCTGCCGGAACACACCGGTAGGTGATTGGTGATAGATTTTAAGCACCGGGTATCTAGACAGCGAGCATGATGTAAATAAATATATTCTGGGACATAATTCCTCACACACGGCCATCTGACCCCAAACTAAGCAGAGCTTGTGCTATGGAAGCCAGATAACTGATATACTACTTTTCTTTTGTAAATATATACTTCTAATAGATAATTACACCCAGACTCAGGACAAACAGACATGTTCATGTACACAAATGTCTGTCCTGAGTGGGAATCAAACCCACGACCTGCGGCGTGATAGATAGGGTGTCCTACCAACCACGCCAACCGGCCCGTCGAATGTTCCACGTCACTAACACTTACCTATCATCGAGTTATGAAATAAGTGAAACTGTTGGTCAAGGGTATGTTCCGTTATATACTGCAAGCACTGTTCAGTACTCTTACTGGGGAGAAATTCGTTCCGTTATAGATGACAGTATACTGCCGCAGTATCCTAGGGAAATATATGATGTCATGAATCGTCGCCATTTTAGTACTGTGAGCACTGGCGTTTTCGAGGTAAGGTGCTCTCAGTGCTATGATCACGTGATCAACGGCGCCCAGAATTACAGTTTACATATACGTGGATGACATACAGTATACTGGACTGCGTTCCGTTTTAAACAGTACCCAGTATAGCTAACTATAAAGGATTCTCAGTATACTAAATGACGTCACACCTTAGTGCTCGCAGTGTATATCGGAACGTATAATGCTTGCAAATATGTTATTAATAAAATACATGATTTAATGTAAGACTTACCTTTTTCCAGTTGGCTTTATCAAAACATCATTCAATGCTTGGCAATAAGAGAATAAACGTACTGTACACAACTCAGAAAAATGGCAAAATTAGCAAAGCAGAAGCAAAGGTATTTAGTAAATCGTATAACTTCAGTAAATTATGTATAAAAGTTTTATAATTTAACAGGTTCCGCCCCGCGGTTTCACCCGCGTTCCCCAGGGTTCTTATGTTTTCGCGATATAAACGTAGCCTTCTCCATACCATAGGCTATCTGCAAACCAAATTTCATCAAGATCGGCTCAGTGGTTTAGTCGTGAAAAAGTAACAAATTCACTTTCGCATTTATAATATTAGTTAGGATTTGGATTCAGGCAACTTAAAGGCCATAATTTAAGTTGCATTTTCACTTAACTATATTGTACCAGCTTACATAACCAAGTCTTGAACATCGTGCGCCACTCCAGTAAAGTTAAAACTGTCCTTCGAATTTGAAGATAAGAATTATCATGTTTACCTTTGATTTCCAGAGGTCAAAGCTGTACCAATTTAATTGGTTTGGCAGTGAAAATAGACAAGACTTATTTTCGTATCTATAATATTAGTATGGATTTTTTGAACGATCACGAAATATGTACCTAGTAGATATGTGAACATGTATAGTTAAAAAATTACAAATAAAACTTATTTACAGGGAAAATCAGCAAAACTCATAGCACTGCAGAAGTCCGGTAAACTAATTGGTAGCATACCGTTGAATAAGAAGCGCAGTCATCGACGTATGATACTGAAGCAGGCTCGAGCGAGGGAGGCAGCGGCTATTGCATGAGTTTGTTATTTTGTACCTTACTGCATCAGAAATATAGTTTTAAATTGTTTACAGTTTCATTGAGTAATTTTTGACTTAGAATCACCGTCATATGAAAACCAATAAATCTTTACTGTTGTAAATTTTGGATTTTTAACCTTAAAGTTAACAAGATATATTTTTATGACATACAAATAAAACAAAAAGGGAGTGCTTCAAAAATTATTTATTTATTCGTATATATAATTTATATATCCATTTTATAATTAAAATCATCGATGCACACAACATAAAAACATCATATTCAATCATACCTCACTACACGCATACATTCGGACGCCTCGCCAAAATATGTTATATAATATAATATTATACGACCTTCAGAATTGGCAGTCAAAGTCGAAGCAAAAACATATCTCGGCAAAGGATTTAAGTATACAAAGATTAAAAAACTAGTTACACAATAATTTATTTCTTAAAAATGTATGTCCTGTCTATAAAACGCATTGCAGTGTGCCAAAACACAAGTAAATTATATTAAAAAGCTGATCAAGAATTTGCTAAAATACTCTGCGAGTAGAAAATAGGTTTAACTATTGTGCTTTATGTTGTTCTTTAAACTATTCATATACAGAAATTATTTTAAAATACATAAGTTGGAATCATGCATGTTGAATAAAACTGGACCTGAAACAGTCCCTTGTGGGACACCACAGAAGAGCTACAAAAAGCACAAACAAAATCAAACAAAAAAATTCGTTAAATCACTCAACATATACGGACGAATCGCATATTATTTCCGATTTGAAGAAACCAATACTTAAGAAGACTTAACACATGTCAAATGGATAAAATTCTATGAAAAACTGTCAATTTCACTTTAGGAGTCCCATAAGTGTAGTGTCTCTTAATTATTATTAAGTAGTACAAACGGACATAAGTCTGACATATTCTTACTAAGCCCAAATTAGTATTAAATGATTACAATTGCATTTTAGAATATCGCAGACGTGAAATTGCAGTCGTTCCGCATAAATAATCGATATAAAATCGAATATTGTAAGTACATATGATTTGCAACTGCCAAATCAATGTATCGTATTCACTAAAACGAATGGAATAAATAGAATGTAATAAATAAAATAGAAGAAATAACTAAATATCTAATATGACTGTTACATTCGATTTTTTTTTTTACAATACTAGGAATCGAGATAAACAGATTTCGTTTTTAAAAATGTCATGACATCAGAATGCGATCACTGCAATCAATTGTTAGTTGAAAAAAGAAAGATAGTTGAAACTTCACTAATCAGCAATTGGTAGCAAAATTATAAAACAGTAGGTACAGACATTGATTTGCAATTTATATGATCACAGTGATCGAATATTTAAAAATAAAATTATTTTTGCACATTCAATTTCAAAGATACACTAGTCTTTTATAGTTACTTTAAAAGAGACTAGCATAATTAAAGCAAATCGTTATATATTTGCTTTCATTTTATATACGTTAGATTTAATCAATCACGAATGGTTTTTTTTAGAATCCCAAGATTATGGCCAAAAAAACAAAAATATAAATCTATAGAGTCTAGGTTATGTTAATTGAATATAGACCCTACAGCATTAGGGCTAAGATTTATTTTGAATTAATATAATCTTGACATGTTTGCTAGCCTCTTTATTAACGAATTATATTTAGACACATCAACTAAGTATCAATAGATACAATATACAAAAAAAAAATGATACTAGTATATCTAAATTGAGATTGCATAGAAAGTATACATCAAAATGCATTGATGAAAAACAAACTGCAATTGATTGTTTTTAGTTTATATTTATAATATTTGAAGTGACATTACTTGTTCGAATGAGTCTATATTCAACCTAATATTGTCTATGGTTTCATTGAAGTAATAATAAGCAGAATTAATTTAATTGCTGCCAAATTGGTTATAAGTATGTCACTCCAAAAAGTTTACATTTACACAAATACAGTCACAGTTTTAGAGAACTGGTACCGTGCCAAAAGTATTTCTTTAAGAAAAACTAAGGCCTACATCCACATACGACACATACGCCGCTAACATCATGAATTAGGCCCTAAATCTACGCTTAATCATTCTATACGCTAATAATTATTCCCGACTACGGCAAAAATTTGAAATAGACAACTATTTAATTTTTTTTACACACCCATGTATACATTTACAACTCCACTCGACTACGAATAACTGGCCACCGAAATATTAATAACAAAAATTTAAGAGTATTCGAAATTCAAATTTGTTGTAGGTAGTTAATAAAAATACTGCTTCGTTGCCACGCGCGCAAATTATTACAAAAATAATTAATTATTATTTCGAAAGAATGACATTTAATAATTCTATTTTCTTCGTCTATGCTTAAAAATAGATCTCGGTCTAATACTTTTTTTTAAACTTATTATTTACCACTACTATTTACAGATTACGTCATCTACTAATTAAATACAAGTACACGAAACATGCGTGTGCGTCCACAAAACGTTCGCCATAACTTTCTCCCTTCCATTGTTAATTAATTAATTATTACAAATAAACATCACATTCCCGCTCACGACATATCAATTTATCTTTACACATGAGATTCGCTATATACCTAGTGAAACGTCGCGTCTGATAATAATAACCTTTTCCAAGTCAATAAAGTCCAATTTTGTTTGGAATGTTTTTCGTACTAGTAAGTTTTAAACTACCACAAATCAGAAGGAACCTTTTTTTGAGTCGGAATGATAGCACATAATGGCGCAAAAATATTAATGTTATTGTAGCTCTTAATGCATTTTTTATAAAGGACCACGCCCACTACACAGAAAGTTTTTTTATGAACATAGTCTGGTTAAATAATTGTGGGCGTAGAGACCTTTGGTAGTTTTTATTAGTTGTTATATTGCAAAAATAATTATATTATAAATGAATGTTTAATTCGAATAGCAAATTAAATATGATAGATTAATTATTTCAATGGTATAACCTCGAACTCTTTCTATTTGTATCTCAATATTTCAGCGATACATACTGTATATTATAATACATAGAAACGTCAACATAAGTTATGTCCACTCATCTTTATTGGTTCAGTTTACATATCCAGTAATGTCATATCCATGTTTTCTCATTTATTAGGTTCACATGTACTATAGAAAGAGTAACATTTATTCCTTAGTCCGTTTATAAATTAAAAGCAATCGCATACAATATCGTTAATTCCTTCGATCAAATATATACCTAGATTGTTAGTCAGCGGTAAACATAAATAGTAAGCTTATTATCATCAAATAGTTCGTTACATCTAACATTAAGTACAGCTTTGATCGATGGTTACCAAGATTTTTCTTGACTCAACTATATTAAGTTCCTTTAAATTCCAAGTTTAAAAACCACAATAATTTGTGACTCAATTCTTGGGAGTTAAGCCCATGCTCCTTTATAAGGAGTACCATTAATGTCAATTTTTCACAGAGAGTCTGATAGCGACTCATCCATCAGTTCGTCCAACTGTCACTGAGTCCAGCGGTCCTCGAAGAATTGTCGCATATTGTGGCCCGCGCGGCCCACCGGGCTGTCGTCCTCGTTGAATACTTCGCAGTTGCTGAATATTAGTCGCACGTCTGTCGCGAACTCGTCCTTGCATTTGTAGCTGTTTGGGATATTAAATGATTATTTATTGTAAATTACGATTTAAGAATTTTATTGTAAGTACTTTGAAGTCAGCAATTTGTGTAATTTTTGAGATTTTCTATGGAACATGTGCTACTTTTTCGCCCGACTTCAAAACAGTCCCTACTTATACAGTCAGATTACTCCCTACATAGTTAATTTAGGCTTTCTAGTACAAATCCATTATGGAGTTGGATTTATTAAAAAAAATAACAATAAAATTGTCTTCCAGTGAAAGGTTTAAAAATATTGAATACCAATGAAAAAGTTATAAAAATGACGTTATTTCTGAAAAAAAAACAGAGAACCTTTCCTTTGTTATTCGGTTAAAAATAAAACACAATTTGTGAACCTCTGACACCCAAAGATATAAATGTATTTCGTGTCAGTGCCGCTAGTAGTAGTTATAAAATCAAGGGTACATTAACTCACCAGCTGTCCTGTAGCTTTCGTTTAATGGTGGACAAGTCCATGGGGCACTTGATCACCTTCTTGTACTGCGGGAACTGCTTGGTGTTCACCGGCAGGAGGAACGGCCACGCGTGCTCGTGGCACTCCATCTCGCATAATAGGTTCCTGGATATTACCGGCCTTACTTATTAAACTATATTTAATTAAATAAGGTGAAAATAATGTATAAAATAAGAAATACCTCATAGTTGCGAAGATATTTTAAAAGGTTGATTTTAAATTACTCTATGAAAAAAACATTGATAATTTTATTATTGTGGACAGTAACTGCTTTGATTCAATACTTTATCGAAAAAATAAAGAAAAAAGATCTAAGAACAATTTAGAAAAAGGTAGAAAGGAATACAATAATAGTATTTTAAGGTAATAGAATACTACATAACCCTCCTTTTTTGGCTTCGCCGCAGTCGGGTAACAGTTAAGAACGCAGCTTTTATTTAAAATAAATCAAAGTAAAATTTGCTAAATTCGTTGGGCCACCAAAAAAAAATAGCGAAAAAATCTGATCAAAAGATTTTATGAAAATAATGATTTGTTGTAAAAATCTAAATTCATGAATAACTGTTAATTCGTGTTCTCCCTTTAAAAATAAACAGGGAGAAGGCATAACACAATAATGAATAACTTATACTTAATATTGTGACTTAATCTTTTAAGCGTTTTGGATATGTTTCTGTTAGCTTTTAAGATGTTTGTGTATAATAAATAAATAAATTAATTGACATCTGTATTATATTGTGAGAAGTATACTAACTTGCAAAACTGCATTTCTTTTTGATTTTTTTTGGCACTGTTCTTCTCTTTCTTGGCGCGTGACATCAGCGGGACGTTCTCCGTGTCGTGGTCCTCGCCTAAAATGTTTACATTAATTAAGAATTTTATAACATGACTAGCTGTTACCCGCGGTTTCACCCGCATTCCCGGAATAAAAAGTAGCCTATAACCTTCCTCAAGAATATCAAATGCAAATCCGAAGGTACTTCCAGAGATTAGCGACTTTAAACAAACAAAAACTCTACTCCTTTATTATATTAGTATAGATTAGTGAACCACAATCTCATTATGGTAAGTGATGATGTGGCCGAAGGGGGTAAGCACAGAAAGCCTAGAACGAACTGGCTCTCAAGTGCAACTGCCGTAACACACCCGTAGGTGCTTGGCGGCAGATTTTCAACTTTAGGGTGGTATCCAGTCAGGCGGGTACTACATAGTACCCTATCACCGTGCTATGGTTTCCTCACGATGTTTTCCTTCACCAAAACCTCAAGCTCATTGTAGGATTTGAACCCACGACCTTCGTCGCGGCATTCGACTAACCCTACACTAACTGTGCTATATTTTTTCGGTATATGTTAACTAGAAAGTATTGCTTTTCTACTCCCATTTTTTCTCCGGTTCATCACATGAGATGAAAGCAAGTCTTGTAAAACTCAGATTTTGAGATATCCCCGTCTCTTTTTGTTATATGACGTTAGAAAGTGAAGGATATATTTATAACCTCTATTTTAATTTCCTCCATCTATATAAGCTAAGCTTCTATACACTTACCGTCAATACTATGTTGTTCATTCTCATCGTGCTGTATCGCGCCGTTTCCTCCTACATATTGCAATGCTCGACGCTTCTCCGGAGGCGGGCCGTCCTCTGCATTGAAGTCTGGTGGTGCTGGAACAAATATATAGCTACATATGAATTGGACTCTAATGCAAGGATTAGTAAGATATATTCTCATATTGCCAAATAACCTTAAAATGTCCTTATTAATATATTTGTAGATATCTAATACACATATGATTTTGAAACTCATTTATAATACCCATTTGTTCATCCTGAGGACAAAAGACACTATATGAAGCGTGGGCATTCCCCTTTATAAATGAAATGAAATAACGGCAGTAGTGGAAACTAACTCAATAAATAAAAACAAAACATATTTTAACTTATTACTAAGTTTTGAAAATATGCTCAACAACTTTTCCCTAACAAGTCTGAAATATGAAAATATCCACCGAATCAATAATAAGACTAACCAGGATGATGATTAAGTCCGTTCTCCGGCTCGACGAGCGGCTCGTCCAACTTGTCGGGACACTCCTTCTCTGGAGTGTGGAGGACACTTGCCGAGCATTCTTCTGCTGTTGTTGACGTGGACGCGTGAGATGGCGCCGGACTGTGGGGAAATACGTTTCATTTACGAAGGTTATGATATTCTTATGGTTTATATCAGGGGTCACCAAATGGCGGACCGCGGTTCGGATACGGACCGCCGACCTATATTGTGCGGACAAAACATTAACAAAACAAAAATGTACCCATGGTTATTTTATTTAATCCACGCACATCCAAACATACTACAATATGATATAAGAAAGGATCTAAGCTTGGTCGCCAGTCATCATCTACCAACCGGACAGCGATAATCTTTTAAATTTTTTAAACGGACCCCAAATAAACCTAATTGGTGACCCCTGGTGTATATAAACTTCAATAACGACATCAAGAAAATATACAAATACTAGCTCCATTTCTTTCCACTAATTCCTTTAGCAATGTTTGAAGTAAGTCCACATACCTGGGCACCATATTTTGATCGATCTCGACACTAGTATTGTTGTCTTTGTGTTTGCTCTCTCGCTTCTTTGTGTTTCGCGGCTTCTTGGGCGGAGCTCGCGATATGCATTGGGAACAGTACCATTTGCCGCGGGGATTCTGAAATTATAAAAAAAAAACCAAAAATATAGTAATATGTATGCAACTTTTAGTAAATCGGATTTATATACCACAAGTTATGGATGTATGGAGATCAATATTCTCCTCAAATTATTTAATTCCCGAAAAAACTATAAGATCGAGCAAACTGCCATTTTCTAAACCCCTGTGTAGAAGACTGTAAAATCAAACCAACTGCTAGATCTGCGAAATTAAGATTCCTATATGATGAAGAGATTTCTATATATCTTCAGAAATTTCTTAATTAAGCAAGTGTACCTTCCCAAGTGGTGGGTAGTGACAATCCTGGTGATAAGCCCGCACGCACAACGCGCAAGGTATAGTGCGCCCGCCGGCCGCACCTCCACAAACTATGCACACTCTCTCCCCGCGAGCTTTGTTCACGCATTCCCAACAGTACCTGATGACAAAATAAACATTTAAAATCATAGGCTCGAACCACATCTCTAACAACGGAATTTCCTCTATCTCCATCTCTTTCTGTCACTCAAACATATAGTTCACTAGAGCAAGAAGGATATTAATCCAAAGAATTGTAAAGGCTGTCAATAAATTATGGTGTTAATTGATATTACCTCTATTGCCTTTTCAGTCCCGGTTCTTGAAACAGTATAAAATATACGTAATGAATAGAGACCTACCCTAATAAATGAGTTTAATGTACGATTGACTTCAGGCCAGTGTCTAATATTGGATTGAGATTTTACTATAAGTAGTTTCTTTACTTTAAAATATATATTTATTTAATTAATTAAACAATTCCACACCTCTTAATTTAAATGTAAAGTGATTGTTCGTAGACCCGATTAAAATCGTGGTAACTGATGATATGGTAAACAAAAGTCTAGACACAAAAATACCTAACTGTAAATTAACAGGTAATTTCAACTTCACGCAACTTACCAATCCCCTTCGGGTATATTCTCCATTTGAGGCTTGAAGCAATACGTGTGGTATCCCTTATCGCAACCATCACACAATAACAACTGGTCTTCATTATCCCCGCTGAGACAGAACTGGCAATTCTGTGGACAGACATAACCCTACTAATATTATAAATGCGAAAGTTTGTAAGGGTGATTGGAATAACATGTAGAATGTTTTATATCCCGGGAAAGCATTAGAATGCAAGTAAACCCGCAATCACTATATAGATGAAATAGCCCACATTTCGTTATTATACTGTCATAGTCTTTAAAATTACCATGAGCAAGGCTTTCGATAAAGTTGACCACAAAATTAATACAAAATAAAACTTAATTTTCATAAATATGGCTCTATCTTATTTAAAATGGTATTTGGCGTATTCAAACAGATAGATTATGGATATTAAATAGAATTATTGGCTCCTAAACGGTGACTTAATTTATATCCAGATCTGGAGTTCCTCAAGGATCAATCTTAGGTCCCACACATTTCATCGTGTTTATTAATGACATAACATTCACTGGATACAGTATTATATTTATAGTATTTATTTCCCTAAAAATTGGTTCAGTCAGATTTTTATAGCTTCTTTAACTTTTAATGTTTTACGTCCTCTCCTTCTAAAGGATCACTAATATTAATAAATTAACCTCCAAGAAATCATTGGTTATAGCTAGTTTATGTATCTATATACTCACTGCTTTCATAATGCTCTTGTCCCAAGCGACAGCCGCTTCAAGCGCTTGCATCGACATCGCTAACTGTGCAGACGTGTTACAGCGCGCTACAGCCTCGCGCCATGTCGCTAGCCCTCGGGCTATACCCTTATTGTCTGCTACAAAGGAGATATTTTTGATTATCAATAACCGACACACCTAAGCAGATTTTAGGTGAAAATTATGTAATTTAAAGATTGCAAGACAATCTTTCGATTGTAGCACACTGTTTGAAATTGAAAAACCTTGTTATGGAGAAAATTATAAACGTAATAGTGTAATGTAAATACGGGAAGGAATCTCTCTAGCATGAGAGACAAAAATAAACAAATTGGGACGATAAAAGAAATTAAATTTTTAAGCATTTACTTCTGGATATGATCATTTATAATAATTATAAGGTTGCAAATAAAACTCGACTCACTTTTCCCCTCGCTAGCATTATCAGAGTTCTGCGGTGAAGGTGCTGAAGCGTTGCCATGTTCTGCTTGGAGTACCGCTCCGAGAGTAGCTTCGGTCGTACTGCGGGCGGGTTAACAATAAGTAAATATGTTGGAATAGTTGACTGTACAAAAGAACACAAAATATGAATACTTTAACCAACCTGTGCAAGTGAGAAATTAGAAGTTTATATTAAAGCAGTGTATTAAAAAGCAAATTGAAATTTCCCTTCCAGTATGCATTTAAATGTAAAATAATTATCTTAACATTCGAAGAGTCTATACGAACCTAGCATCAAAAATATAAAATGTCAAAACTTTACGGTAATTTATTTTGTACATGCATACCAAAAGCCAGATTTGTCTGATACCTATGTTAACTACTTTAACAATATATCTAAATAAAACCTCAAAAACTTTCACCGAAAACCCCACACACAACCAAATACCAGCTACATTACGCTAAACACCCATACAATACGCTAAACTTTATCTTTTTATAATTACGTTTCTTGTAAAATTGAACACTGGAAAACTCTATAACCCTTTAACTTCAATACCAATTTTACATAATATTATTGAGCAATACCCGGAGACCATTTTTAGTTGTCATCTATTGAAAATCTAAATTATTTTCATAATGCTGAAGAACTTTAACTACTGTAATCGCGAAATAATCTACAAGCTTTTTGGATGGATTAACTTTGCTCGAGAACATTTTTTCTCACAATAGGGTATTTGCCTGTATTTAAAATAAATTATGCAACACTAACCAATGTATAAAACATGTAAAAAAAGGGGTAACCACGATTATTTTATTAAATTTATCCTTATTATGATTTTTAATGACCAATCTAACCATAAAGAGTATGCTATATAATTATGACGTCACATGCTTGTATTTCATACAAAACTCCATATAAATCTATCGTTTTGACATTTCATAAAAAGTTGCCGATTTGAATGTCAGTCAAATACCCTATCATAGTAAAAGTTCTTCAGCAGTAGCCATCCTACATAGCGGGCATTTATTGCCTGACTTTTTTTTCCGCGTAACCAGAAAATCACACGCAAAAACCAAAATAATAATGTCTACCCACCACAAAACACTGGACATACAGGCCGGATAAAGAAAGTAGACATTACCTAGCATACCTTTGTACCAAAGGCGGTTTGAGGTATCGTCTCTCGATGTGCGCCTCGACGGTGGCCAGCTTGTGGCGGGCGCGCGCCACGATCTCGGCGCCCGCGGCCTCGGCCGGCAGCGGCAGCCGCGACGGCCGCCAGCCCTTCACCTGCATCGACGCCGCGGCCACGCGCTCCTCCAGCTGCTCCACCTGGGACGATACTTGTCTCACTTGCAACAGATACTACTACTAGTATCTAGTACTAGTACTGCGAGACGGCTCCTTACTTATTTGTAATTAATCAAACTTAATAAAATTCAGTAATGATGTTCATTTTCACGGGAATCTGTTTATTTATTATAGTTACAAGAAACTAGTAACGGATATAATAAGTCCAGAATCCAAAAAATATATATTAAAGTAGTTCACAAACTCGTACTTTTTTGCCAAAAAGGAGATCGTGTTGCTGTTTTTTTTGGGCCGACCTAAAAGATTTTTGTATTAAACATGAATTATCTTGATAAACGATAAGCAAGATCGAATTATTCTAACGATTGACGAGCCGAGTGAGCGAAGCGAACGTCACAAAACATTTATTGAGCTGTGTCAAATAGAATGACAGTTACGATGAGCTACAACCGTGAGGTGGATCTGAGTGACACTCGCTTAGGTGAGATGAAGTCAGGTGAGGTCAGTACTGACCATGCCGAGCAGCTGCATGTCCTGTCGTCGCGCGGTGGTGGCGCAGAAGGAGCCGGGCGGGTCGGGCTGCGGGAATCCCCCGCTCTGAGCTATCACACGGTCTAAGTGGGACACGCTCAGTTCTGTGCTGTTCATGTCGCCTTTCTCTATGTACAGCTGTTGGCAGATTACATATTTTTGTGTTATTTTGGTGGGTATCTATAAAAAATGTATAATGTTAAAGTTTGTATGTTTATGACTTAAAGGCTGGATGAAATTTGGTACGTAAGCCCTGGAATAACATAGAACTTGGGTGAGAGTGCGGGGCAGAAGGTAGTACACAATATAAACAGCGGACCTTATTATGTAGAGTGGGCACATGGTTGGTGATGGCGGCGAGCAGCTCGCGCTCGCGCACCCCGCGCGGGTGGAGACTCTCCAGCAGCTCCTTCAGTTGATCCGACTCCGTGATGCGCCACCAACCGTGTCTGAGGACAAACGTTTTATTTACATCTGGACAACTTTTCGAAACATTTCGTAACTTAAGCCACCGGTACTAAGCACTGGGATCCCCTGAGTTTTGCACATTTTTTTTTTACTACTGGACCGCCCTCAAGTTACGATAATCCTTCCTTGATAAGTCTAAGCCATTAATTTAGTTTAGGCCCTAGAGAGGCACTTACTGAAGCCTCGAAAGTGAGCCTGAAGTGTGTTCAACTAAGAACAGCTAAGAAACTAATAAGGATACATTTTTTATTACCTGGCAATTTTGATTATTATATTTTTTATTTGTAAAATATACAATTTAAAACAAAAGAACTTTCTTAATCAATGGTCCGCTGAAACCGTTGAAGAAAAAAAATGTCAGTACCTTATATAGGTGTTGCAGGTGAACCAAACCTTAGTTAAAACCTCTTACCTTCGGCAAACACTTCGTAAAGAGACCAGCTTCCAGTCCCTCAAGATACGGTAAGTATCTTGCAAAACACCTTCAATACCTGCTAATATAGAACTCTAGAAATATTACACTAAATCTTACCTCAATGGCTCCGGTACAAAGTTCCCCTCGACTTTCTTCAGCATGTTTTGTATCTTCCACTTCATCAGGTCATCGAGCGACTTTTCTTCACTGAGACAAATAATACGTACATATAATAATGAGGTAAATATATAATGTTCTTCCGTATTGTTCTCCAGCTGTATCGTATAGATATCTCGCTCGATCATTTCTTACCTCTGTATGGAGAAGGCTCTTTGATTTTCCAAGATACCCTATTTGTAAGCAAAGAATTAAACACCAGTTTCTAAAAGCCTAATCAAGGTTAATTCAAAACTATTACCGTCTCTGTCATTATACAAGATGGAGAAAACGGTTGATCATTAAACGAAACCAGAGTTTTATCCAACGTGATAAAACTCTGGTTTCGTTTTTAAACCGTATACAAAAAATCATTGAAATCTATCGAGTAGTTTAGCCACAGTAGTTAATTTTCGTTTTATAAATTTTACTCATCACATACATGCCTAAAAAGTCACTGGACTATAATAGGTCGGATACGAATAAAGCGTATCGCCCGCGCCCTGTCCAAGGCCGCGCCTCTTACATGTCAGTGACGATGTAACTATAAATGGTGTTGTATTTTATTTACGTTCCGAAGGTATTTACTTTCTTTGAAAATTTTGTTTTTTTTTTTTTAATTTTGTTTTAAAACCGTTTTCGACTGAGCTATAGTGCTTTAATGCACTTGTAACGGTAGAGTTTAAATTTAATGATCGACCGTCGTATCCACCTTCTATAATATCTTGTGGGGAATTAAAAAACATGCTTTCTTACCTGTTTGTAGCTACATCATCTTTATCAAGGAGGTCTAATTCATTAATATTCACCGAACGCAACATCTGCATGATACCTAGATTCTGAAGAAGTTAAACCTATAGTAGTTCCCTTACCTCAATTCCCTGGGCACATAGTTCCCTTCGACTTTCTTGGGCAGGCCGTGTACCTTGCAGTACTCCAGCTGCTCCAGCTCATCCGGAGACATCTGTATCGGCGGTGGACTGTCGCAAGTCACATATGTTGATAATGCATTGAAGTTTAGTAGTCCAAGGCTTGTTAAGCTGTTTGCTTTTGCCTTTTGTGTGGCTGCGTCGTGTTTTAGTGCGTCCGCTTGCAATTCTTTTTCTAAATCGTTGTCCTGGAAGATTTTGGCTAGAATTAGTTATTGCTTGACTGAAATGAAGTTTTAACTTTTATGGAGCTACCTCAGACGTAGGTACCGTAAGTAAATACACTAAAACACTGATCAATATAAAGAATGGGAAAAATATCAACCACACAAATGGTACTCCCGCAACCCATGGATAGATGGCGCCACAAGATTCTACATCGCGCTATAATTTTCCTGAGTACTCGGCACATATATAGGATGTTTTTTTAATCACTGGCAATACTTGCAGGGGCAGAAGTACTCATCTATGTGAACCACTTTGGTCAATTAGGTATTGAACTTTTGTATGGAACAGCTGATAATTTTTTCATGATTTCACTGTTAGTTCCATAGTAAAAGATATTCATTTTGATGAGTACTTCCACCCCTGCAAGTATTGCCAGTGACTAAAAAATCACCCAGTATACGAGACTAACGTTTAACCGCGGTTCCCAGACTCGATGACCTAGCCTGGCGGAAGATCTTCCCTTTTCAATGGAGGATTCTACCACCTTGTTCTATCATAAATAAGTATAATAGACAAAACAGCAATGAGAAAAAATCCAATAAATTTGATTTGATTGCAATTGTTGTCGTAAAATAAAATAAAAATTACCTGTTCCTTGCTCTCCTCTTCAGTTTCACTCTCTTGCACACTGCTATCCTTATTCAAACTCGCATCTATCATCTCCTGATCCAGCCCCGACATAGTTAAACTAGAATCCGCATACACATTATTACTTGGCACTTGTACACTAGTCACCATAGAGTTCAAAGTAAACAAACTCGGATCATTCAACAAGTGTAGATTATTTGACACATCCCATTTATGACCCTGACACATAATCACTTCCGAACAAGTATGTTCGTTATCACAATACGTAGGTACATCACTCATTTTCTCTGTCACTTCATTGATGTTACTCAAAAATGAATTCTCGTGCCTGAGAATAGAGAACCATTTGCCTTCCAACATCTTTGTGTATAAATGACCATGTCCTATATCTGGTTCCAATACTTCTGTTTTTATATCTTTCGTGTCATCTTCGTCTTTGACTTCAGCTTCGGCTTTCTTCGCCGCGTCTAATTGAGACGAAACTGCTTCGGCCATCTTTCTTAATTCCTCTAGGTTATTGACTAGGGTGTCTTTTGATTCTTCCGTCTCTTCTTTGTCTGCGGCTTCAGTTTTGACTACGTTTTCGACTTTGATTATTTCCTGAGGTTTGTCAACAGGTTCTGCTTGTGTGGCGTACATCGGTTTGTGCGTTGGTTTCTGGACTAGGAAAGCGGTGGGTATGGAGTCTTCAATATCTAACATGTCTTGTTCTTCATTGTTCTTTTGTTGTATGTATTTCTCTTCCATTTTGATTGATGATCCTGTAAATGACAAGGAATTAATAGTGTTAAACTACCAATAGTAAAGTGACTTTGTTATCCTACCATCATTATATAATTTTAACCGTAATTTTCTGTATTTACAATCTAGCAAGCGTACCAAATAAAACAAGGGTCAATATCACATTAAATTATTGTCAGTTTTGAACACTATTTATTGGCCGTTTTAAAAAGTCCGTAGTAGCACCCATCTATCGCCCAGCTTTACTATTGGTGACATCCAGCAGCTGCAAAACTTTCACCGTCTAGGTTTTGTCTCCACCTACGACCACAACATTACTTACCACGGTGAGATTGTGGTCAAAATTTAAAAACAAAATACATACCTTCAACCTTACACGCACCATGTTTCACATTAGGCTCGTACTTAATAATCTGCGTATGATCGCTCAGGTTAAGTTCAGACTTGATGTTCTTGAGTTCAAGTTCGCTCTTGAGAGCCTCTTCCTTCTTCTGTGCCTCTATTTCAGGGTCTTTCTTGTCCGGTTCCGGTATTGGGACGGGATCTTTCTTTTCTTTTGGAACAGCTTTTAATGAATAAATAATAATTTATTAGTAGATAGATGACAGATATAGTGAACGAAGGTATTTACTTAGCATGTCTAATCAGTTTCTATGTCCTAATACAAGATTTTTTTTGTTAAAACAAAAAAAATGCATTTTAATTTTGAATGAGTTAAAAAAAAATTTGATGTTCAAACATGTTTCAAAAAGGTGCGTTTATAACCGATAACATGAAGAGGTTTTTTTTTAAATTTTTGATTACCTTTTTTCTTCCGCTTGGCGGTGTCCTGCAGCGCGCCTAGCTCGAGCGCGGCGCCTAGCTCGAGCGCGGCCTGGTACTGCAAGATCTCGGGCTGCGCCGACTCCAGCCCCTCCACCAGGATGCCGCCGCACTTGCCCAGGGACCAGTAGCGCCGCCAGTATCTGAGTATTGTTACTACGATTCATTTATATTTCTTAGAGACACAAGTGCAAGACTCGTGCGCATACGTCTGCACAAATATTGTATAGAAATCAACACTATATAATTTTAATGGTTTTAGGTTTTGAATAACTTCCATTTTATTATTATCACATCACCACGTTTTTATTAGGTAAGTCACTTTCTTGTCTGTTGTTCCGGATGGAATCTTGCAACTCAAATTTAGAGCACTTCCCGAATAGCTATCCGATTGAAACTTTCAGAGTAGCTCACAACTCGATGACAATGCAATCTAATTAGATTATTAAACAAATATATGTAAAATCTTGGTTTTTAACTTTAATAAATTATTAGTCACTAATAATCATCATCCGTCTTCAAGAGACAAAGCTTACCTATCCTGCCCATAACAAGTAGCTCTCAAAGCGTGTGACCCTGCCGATAGTTGCTGCAACTGTTGCTCAGATTGCCGCAGAAGTTTCTCCAGTTTACGGGAGAGTTCTTCTGACGATAGATTCTTGTCTTCGTCCTGTGTAACAAAAATGTACATTATTAGATGCAATTGCTTTCAAGACCTCACTAGGAGTATGTTCCGATATACACTGGGAGCACTGTTCAGTGCTCTTACTGGGGAGAAATTCGTTCCGTTATGGACTGACAGTATACTGCCGCAGTATCCTAGGGAAACATAATGACGTCATAAACGCCGCCATTTTTGTACTATGAGCACTGGCGTTTTTGAGGTAAGGTGCTCTCAGTGCTTTGATCACGTGATCAACAGCGTCCAGAATGACAGTATCCACATTGACATATACATGGATGACAGATGATAGACATTATACTGGACAGCGTTCCGTTTTAAACAGTACCCAGTATAGCTAACTATAAAGGAACGGCTTCTCAGTATACTAAATTGACATCACACCTTACAGTGCTCGCAGTATATATCGGAACATACCCTAGTTCTTTATGCTTTATGCTTATCACCAGTCACATTATCACTTACCATAGTGAGAAAAAAACTATTTTTTGTACCAATACTAAGTTTTTAAAACAGCTATAAGTGGTAAAATATAATAGAATAACTATGTATACTTTATGGAGATAATATTGCTCGATTTTTATGAAATTAAATTCTATGTAAATATTTGTATTAGTTGGTTAGTTTTTTTTTTTAGGTTTTCTATTCACCAGTAGTATTAGCGCTTTTTAAGGCAATATTTAGATATTATACAACTTACTTCTTCAGGCTGAGTCCCTTCACTTTCCAAATCACTCAAAATTGCATCACAATCGCCCATAACACTATCCTTATCCAACTTTGAGTTATCAGCCGGAGAACAATCCTCCTTATTGTTATTCAACATCTCTTTATTCTTGATGCTATTCGACAGATCTTTTAAGGGTGAAAGTTCTTTGTCGCTCTCTTCAATAGTTGTGTTATCCTTGTATGGTGATGGGAGGTCGGATTTCTCGTCGCTTTCGAGGTGCGGTGATGATTCTTTCTCTTGTTTCTTTGGGGTCTGACTCTTTTCTGATGATAGTAGCTCTGAAAATAAGGGCTTTTTAATGAGAGGTTTTTGGATGGGTGAAATTAGTTCCATGAGAAGTCCGCGAGAGGCGATGCGCCAATTCCTATAGAGCAGGGTTACTGAAGTGAAGTACGCTAACCCTTAGGGATTCGCCATTTGCCGGTAGGGGGTTTGCGATAAGATATAGGCAATGGCGGCTGAAAGCGTGACACGCATGATGGCGTGCGCGCGACTGTATCTCGCCTCGCTATGATAAAAACGAATAACAGAAATCGACATGCTGCTGAGTCAGAATTAAGGTTGAAATTGCCCAAAATTATTCCTAAAATCGACTTACTTATAACACTGTATTTTTCTGGGAACTTCAACAGGGGTACATGGGGCCATAAATTTGAGAAACCCTGCTATAGACAAATGATGTAAACGCAAACTCGATAGCATAGAACAATAACGCTCAGAACCCGAGTAGGCCCAAGCGGAGTGAAGCCATTTCATGTTAGCCTTAAAAGGGCTAAGTATGTTTCTCGTCGCATCAGTGGTCATGATACAGCCTCATTATAAACAGCTCACATCATTTTATTTAAAAATGACTTATTGTACAGTGAAAGGGTGTCACAACGTGTCTCATAATCACAATAAGGAATGAATGTAAGTACGAGATAATTTTAGTGGTTCAATTTTGAGCGGCACTATTTATGAAACTATCGTTCTGAGCGTTATTGTTCTAAACTCGATAGTAGGTACCATATGACATAAAAAAAAAACATAAAAGAGCAAACAATATGAGTGGATATAGTTGAGACATACCGTCATCTTGTATGTTGGGCTCGACCCTGGCGAGGCTCGTGAGGCTCGTGAGGCTCGTGAGGCTCGTGAGGCTCGTGAGGCTGGCGGCGCTCTCCTCGACCAGCCGCTGCATCCTCTCCAGCGCGAGCGCCTGCTGCTTCTCCGTCTGTTCCGCGCGGACCTTGCGCTGGTGAAGCACGCGGACTCTGTAAGTAATAACTTAGTCATAAAGTCCATTCGCTTTAATATGGTCGCCTTTGTATCGCGCCGCCTCTTGTCAAAGGATACCGCCACGTAAGCACAGGATGCCGCGTGCGGTGTACACCCACAAGTGAATATGGCAGTTTACATCGAAGCGCCGCCATAGTGAAAGGTTGTGTTTGTTGAATCTGCTACGTATATCGAAAATGTTTTTTCGTTGTTGAATTTTATCAATTAATGAAATCATGGTTTTTGTAGAAGAGTTAGCAAATCGGAAAATGTAAAGAACATAAAACTGTAGTCTTCCATTGAACCATCGCTTCAGGGTATTGTCATTACGGAAATAAGTGGTTAAAAAAATAATTTTCAGCGATTTAACTGAACACACGAAACGTACACATGTAACTAGCAATAGAAGAAGAGAATCTCTCAGCTATCTTATCTCAAACTAAGCAGAGCTTGCACTAAGGAAACCGGACAACTGATATCCTATCCTAACTAATATTATAAATGCGAAAGGGAGTTTGTTTGTTTGTTACCTTTTCACGCTTAAACCGCTGAACCGATCGCGATGAAATTTGGTATGCAGATAGCCTATGGTACGGATAAGAACATAGGCTACTGTTTATCCCGGGAAAACAAAGATCCCTGGGGAACGCGGGTGAAACCGCGGGGCGAAAGCTAGTACCATGATAATGATGATGATGATGTACCATATAAGTACATTAAAACCAGACCCAGAATGTTCATTTGTACTGCAGACAAATGTATGCCCTGGGTATTTAGCATAAGGTACATACTTCCTAATCTTCATATCCATAAGGTACCGCTCCTTGCGCAGTTGGTTGAGATGGTCTAAAGAAGCGTCGATCTGTCGCAAGACCGCTTTATTCTGCAGAAGCTCGTCGCAGAGGAACGACAATATCTTGGCTTTCATCGTTGGGTTTAGGGCTAGGAAGGGCTTGTCGCGGAGGGCCTCTGTTGAAGTAAGATATAAAGTATATATAAAACTAATATAATAAATATCCTGGGACATTCCTCACACACGGCTATCTGATCCCAAATTAAGCAAATCTTGTACTATGGAAACCAGATAATTTATATACAACATATTCATTTTTTTTAATATATACTAGACTGTAAGTATGTATTTAAAAAAAATAAAAAGGCAAAAAGTCACGTTTGTTGTATGGGAGCCCCCCTTAAATATTTATTTTATTTTGTTTTTAGTATTTGTTGTTATAGCGGCAACAGAAATATGTACATAATTTGTGAAAATTTCAACTGTCTAGCTATCGCGGTTCTTGAGATACAGCCTGGTGACAGACAGACAGCAAAGTCTTAGTAATAGGGTCCTGTTTTTACCCTTCGGGTACGGAACCCTAAAAAACGATATCGAGATTTCAAAGATTCAGGACAAACAGACATGAACGCAAGAAGGGTACTTTGTAGTACCCGCCTGGCTCGCTATATAATATAATATAATATAGCTAAGCTATTTAAATGAAAGAATCACGGGGAAATCAATATTGTATTGATTTATACAAAACAATTTAAGACGGTTTTTAATGTCTGACAATATTGAGAACACATTACCAACAACATGTTAATACATGACCTGTTTAAATTAAATTAAAATTGGTGGAAATTTTTAAGCTTAGCATTAGTCTTGGAAGAAAAATTATATTAAATACATACCCGATAACTTGTATGTGGTATTATTGTGCAAATGCTCGTAGTAAGCAGCATTTTTTGTGCTTGCGCATGTCAACTGCATTTCTGCGTCGTTCTGATGATGATCAGCGACACGACGCTCACGCTCGCGTTCTGCTGTTAGACCTGGGTTATTTCAATACAATTTAAAAAAAATAAACACGTAATTGATGGTCAAACTTGATAGGGTGCAAAATAGAGAAAACGAGGACGTTTTCTCTGCGCTTGCGCTTGAAAAAAGGGTTAAGAAAAAAAAACACTTTCAGAGATTTCCCAAAATAGTTTTAGTGTGCTATATTAACTAAACAATATTGAATTGTTATTATTTGTTTTTTATTTAATTGTTTAGAATCTGAATCCTTACTTATTTACTTATTTTAATTTTCTCTACGCAACTATTTGACATTAATATTTTTTGTATAATTTTGTTATTTTTGTATGATCTTTATGCAACCAACAGTTCACAAATAAAGTCTATCTATCTATCTAAAACCTAGTAAAAATTATTCAAGACGACATAACTAAGTCAGTTCAAACCGTAGGACAATATTTACCCGTGAGCGCCTTAACTTCGCCCGTCGCGTTGGCGTACAGATATATCCGGAGCACTTCGCTCAGGTTGTGCGGCGTGATGTCGCCCATGCGGATGGCGTGGCCCAGCAGCGTCGTGTGGCGCCCCGGGTGGGGGATGCCCGGGTCCTCTGGGACATTACGACATCATTTGACAAAGTCTACTATCGAGAGTAGTTGTCGGAATGTAACGGTAGGATTTTCAACTTTAGGGTAGTAGTCAGACAAGTGGCTACAACAATGTATTCTACCATCGTGCTATGGTTCCTTCGAGATGGATTTCCTTCACCGAAAGCTCAAGTTCACCGTCGGATTCGAACTCACAGCCTTCGGCATTCGACGTCACTATCACTGAGCTATCATCGTTTTAACACGAAAATTACCGAACAGGAAAATATAAATCCCGTGGAAATACTAGTAACATCTGTGTATAAAAATAGTAAACTGACTGACTGTTGATATATCAGTGCACAGCCCAAACAGGTGGACCTAGAGACTTGAAATTTTGCACATAGATACCTTATAAAGTGTAAGCATTCACTAAGGAAGGATTTTTAGAAATTCAACCCCAAAGGGGTTAAAATAGGGGAACACGGGTGAAACCGATTGACAGATTTCACATTGCCACTATAAAAATGAGCATGAATAACCTAATGACAGTACATACCTATAGCAGTGATGAGTAACTGAGTGAGAACCTGCAGCAGTTCCTCCTCGGCGTCCGCGCAGCTATCCGGCAGGAGCGCCATTTGGAACGTGTTCAGGGTTGGTATCGCATCCATATCTGCAATATTATTTTTATAAGTTTTTTGATTTCAATCTATGGTTTCTGACATTCCCTGAAAAATTGTTAACCTTCCTTAATAAATAGGTAAATCATAATACCCATCCATTTTGACAGCCCGTATGCATCCATGTGATAACAGGAGACAAATATAGAGAGATAAAAGCTTTTAAAAAGAAACATCTTGCCAAAAGGCTCGTTTTGATTAGATTGTTATTAAATTAGTTCCTGTGATTAGCACGTACACATACAAACGTACACATTTTTCAATTCGAACCAGTCGTTCCTGAGATTAGCGCGTTTAAACAAACAAACAAACTCTTCAGCTTTTTTAATATTAGTATAGATATTAGCATATTAGTATAGATTAGTTTCATCTTATCGTACACAGTGGCGCCTCTAGCGGGAGACTTAGCAGTAAGAACTTACCGAATCCAAGTGTCTGTCCGAAGTTATGCACAAACTCGTACACTTGCAGTATGTCCGCCATGGCCTGTCCGGGCAGCTTGAGTCCGGGGATCCTGTTGAGTGCTGGCAACGGCTTCTGGTCTGAGAGGGACGAGTCTTCTTGGGGTCGTCTGTAATATATACAAATGATAAGTATTTTGGGTATTTCTTGCCTGGCTGGCTATCATGTTGAAATTCCGTCACCGAGCGCCAATTTCATTCTAGGCTTTGTGTGTGTTATAGCGTCACTACAAATACCGGCACATCCCTAGATCAGCCATTACACAAGACATGTACATAATCTTATTTTTAAACGTTTACATTCAGCAATGTGGTTGCGCGTATAATTTTATTTTTAGTTAAATAAAGAATAAGACCAGCGACCAGAATAAGTGTGGTAGAGCATATAGCGATATGTCACTCATAGAGCAGCTCGACTGGGGAAGTACCTCAACCTTACAGAATACCGCAGCCAAATAACTTAGTTGTGTTCCTGCGCGTGAGTAAGGTCGCCAGAGTTCATCGGGGAGGGGGGAAGGGTCAGCAACGCGCGAGTGATACTCCTGGTGTTGGAACCGTTCATAGACTACGGTAACCGCTTACCGTCAGGCGGGCTGTATGCTTTTTTGCCGACAACGTGGTATAAAAAATAAAAACAATCTTATCTCCATCGGCCACATCATCACTTACTATAGTGAGATTGTGGTCAAAAACAAGCCAGAAGTCAGTCTAGAAAGTGCTAATGCTTATCTTCATCTTAGCCGCATCTACAGTATTCCTGAAAGTTCTAGAACTTACCTAAGTTCAGAGAGCAGTTCCATCTCCTTCCGCCGCTGCTGTAGCTTCTTCTCCTTAGCCAGCAGTCGGTCTAGAAGGTTCTGATGCTTCCGTCGCTCGCGCTCCTCCCATCTTCTACGAGAGTCTAGCTGACGAATAAAGGTCGTGTGTTGACGCCTTCTTTCACGTTCCTGTTGGATTGTCTGGGTTCATACAGGTGTTTCTAATTTCATTTTAAAAAACTTAATTTGGTTTCGTCATGCTTAAAAACTTTTACTATACCAGCACCGTGCGAACAAGGCAAGGTTTTACTATTTGTTATCCAATCTCAATAATAGATTGTGTTAATCTAAAATAAACTTTATATCATAGATACAAGATTCAAATTTAATTATTTCTATCCCGACACAAGACTCACATCTGTTTTAGTATGAATAAGGAGTAAACTAGCTGAATAAAGGCATGCTCAATTTTTTTTTATATATTCGAACTGGAGTTGATGAGGATAAAATATTCTTATTTCGAAACAAAAATCACTCTAAAAATATTTACTCTATTGTTAGTACAAATTTATGCACCTGTCAAGCAATTTTATACCCTACCACCGAGCACATAAGATATACAACAATTACCTCGGTTATATACTTTTGCTGTGACCCGACGATGCGCCAATCCGAATGATGGATGAAAATGGAAACATATACGTTAAACACAACACATAACATAGATATACATATACTAAATATGTTAATATATAATATAAAAATACAGTCAAAGGTACATAAGTTAATTTAGAAATAAGAAAATTCTTTTAAATTCTATTAAATCCATCGAGTTAGTAACTTTAAGCAATTAATAATGTAAGATTAAGGTAATTAGGACTTAAGAGTCATTATTATATGTTTCAAAATAGGATGAAACTGCCAACAAATATATAAAATTAATAAATATCCTGAGACATTTTTCACACACAGCCTTATAAATATTATAATTGAATAAATATACCCATACACCCAACACACATATCTTCATGCACATAAATGTATGTCTTGGGTGGGAATTGAACCCACGACCTGTTGCTGGATATCTAACTTCAACGTCAATCGGTCAATTATGTAATTATAAAGATACTCTCACGTCCCAATAAGCCTGATATTTGGGGTAATTCAAATCTGCTCGGTTGCGGTCCCGATCGGATAGACAAACCGGTTGAGAGTCTACTGAATAGAATGCCTCATTTTTTCTCATTTCAGAATTCCATTTGGAATGAGGCAGTCGATCACGGCAAATGAATTCTGTGACTAACACAGCATCAACCTAAATATTACGAAATAAAATTGTCCGATCGGAATGGCAACCGAATGGGTCTGAATAAGGGGGATAATTCCTCAAGTGGACTTAAGCCTGACAGACAATAAGCAAGGTTAAACACACAAACAAAGAAACAAATAAAAACAATCACCTGTTCCTTCAATAGAATAGCTTGTTGTCTTTTAATTTCTCTTTCCTGAAACAAAACGTTTTCCTCAAAAATGTAATATTTAACAGAAGACCTAACGACCTAAAGAAATCCTGCATGTTTCCAGTTGAATGGCGGGGAAATCCACGGGCAAAAACTAGTGAATTACTAATAGTGTATTAAGGCCTAGTCACACAATATCAGGTTAGGGGCTATCCATATATTTTTTTGGCGCGTAGTCTTACACATATCTATAAACTATTCATATTTCTGTCCGCACACATAGAGAGCTTTAGGAGCCTTACCACCAACTTCTATTGTGATTCAACATAGTCTGTATCAGTACGTCAATATATATGAATGAAAGTAATATTTGACATTCAGTTTAGGCAAAGTCGAATCAAAATAAAGGGTGATGATAGACCCCCAGGCAGTTCGATAGGTAATTCTCACAGACACTGGCGTCTAATGGATGTGTGTAGTAATAGCAACCCAAAAACGTGAGAAATATGCTTGACGTAATATATGGATAACCCTTTATAGGAAACATTTGCAAGCTCTTCAAATGCATATCACAAACCTGTTGCCTCTTCGCCTGTTCCTCAATCTTCTGTTTCTCCAATTCCTCGTGCTTTCTCCTTTTAGCCTTCATTACATTCGTGCGAACAACATCGAAAGCGGTACAGCAAATTATAATTTTAAACACCGTACATGGAACAAAAAATAATAATAAAACAACTCAGGTGAGATTTTCAATTAAATTATTATTTATTATTTTTTTATCGAGATCAACCAAAAAAAAACCAATTGTACGTAATATGATGCAAAAATAAAGATGAATTTAATTTATATCAAATTTACTCAAATAAATTAATTGTGACTAATAATTTGGAGGTACGGTAGTGCCACCTCCAAGTCGCTCGAATAAAATTTTATAATAAAATCTATCGACAATATAATGATCTCGATAAAAATACAAGTAGGTATTCCATTTGCTGAGCTACTCATCGAATTGTTAAAATAACTAAATATAACGTGCCTAAACGATCACAAGCAGATACTTTTGAAATAATAAAATAAGTAATTTTAATCAGTTAGAACAAGCTAAATTATAAGCGTGCAATATAATAATATGTTATTAGGTATATATGTATATTTGCTAAACAAGGATACAACACAGCTAGAACTATAATCGGTGTTGATTTAATTGCCGTAAGTGTTAAAAAGAAATATCTTTTCTGAGAAACGGACAGGTGTTTTGCGTTAAAATGGCCACGTGAAAGTCCTAATATGGTCCTATCGAGACACATTCTAGTGAATTCTATTTATTCAAAAGCGAAATTATAATTTGTGAAACTATTATTTTCTTGTTTCAGTTATTTCAACCTGGAACAAAATACTTTAGTCCTCATTATGTAGATGATAAGATTAAAGTTAAGACAATGAGAGTCGGACTTTATTTTTGTAGCTGTTATAGAAATACTTTAAAAAAACCACTTATCCTAATGACTGTTTTAAATGTATGTAATCAGTGTTGTTAGTTTTTTTTACAACTCCAACCATTTATAATAAGTTAAACCGAAGTTAGGAGTGTTAGTAGAACATATACCCGAAATAGAATTAGTATTTAGTGCTCATAACAACATCCTTCACGTACCAATCCGAACGTTTCCGAATTGCCGAACGGATGCACCGATATCGATAAAGCTCCATCTTTCCCAATATTAAACGTCCCTTTACTTATTTTTTTCGAAATGATATCCGATATTATATTATCGCCATCTTCACTCAAGTCTATGACGTCTTTTAGAACTGATTTAGGATTGTCTTTGGGCATCAACATCAAATTTTGAGACATGAATTCGTTTTTCGCATCCAAATATTTCTTTTCTAAAGACTCCGGGTCCTCAGTCTTTTTATCACCTTGTAATTTCGACCAATCGCATCCGTTTATGAACTCTGTTATTCGCGAATAGGATTCAATCAGTTTTTCTAGATTATTCTCTTTATCAGGTGCTTTAGGTCGTTTATCGGTCGACTTCATTAGACTGAAATCGAATTGTTTATCTTTACGTTTGGGTAGGTCAAACGCCGCTTTTTCTGCAAAATCTTTCATTTTATCTAAAGCGTTGTATTCTTCGACATCTTCTTTCCACGTTTGGTCGAAGTTTAATGTTTTAATTGGGGAGTTTTGGGAGTCTTTTGGACCACTGACCGGTATTAGAGATAAACTTATAGGAGGCATAATGCGCTCCTTCGTAGTTTTAGTAGCTGGTCCCATAACTATTTCTGGTAGTTTCCATTCATTGTTCATAGTTTTTGCGGCCGGTAGGGGCTCGATGGTGAGCTGAGTTCTATTCTTGTTGATATGCTGTTTTGAATGTTCATTCTCGTTAATTTTGTTGTTGTTTTTATCAACATCTTTATTATCAATTGGATTTTGACAACATTGTCAAGTACCCTCGTTTTTGTGTGTTATATAGACAAGATCTCATTACCCAGGTATAGTAAAGTAATTTACATAGATACAAATAAATATATAGATACCAGATTTATACTAATAAGACACACAGCTCAACTACCAACTAAAAAGCTAAGAGTCCAATGCTGTCTACGAAAAAAAGCAAAAAGTTACCAGATTTTTTTTTTATGTGAGCAACCCCAGAGTCCCTTTTTGCTTTTATGATAAACAAATAATTTCTACTAAATACGAATGTGAGCACAATGTTGCCAAGCATCAAATTGATAATAAAAAAAAACAAACACAAGCACATGGTTTTAAAACAATAAATATGAAAGATAAAGTTAGTCCCCACATTAAGGTGAATACAGAACTTTGATTTATTTATCGACTATAAAGAGAGATCTTACCAACGAGTGTATATTCAACATATATCACAGATATATCGAAATTTCATTGTTAAACACATAGAATAAGTAGGATACATAGTAAAATAATTGGACGCCATGTCGTTGGGATTATTCTATTTGACGGTCATGTCATTAGCTCACTAAAAATAAAAATAAATATTAAATTATAAAATCCACCTATCTGTTGTTCATTCGAATAAAGATTTTCTTTGTAATTTTAAATGTATACTTGTGTCAAAAACACCTAGTCCATGCAAACCCTAATATGGGAACTATATACTTTCTAATCAAAAAAAGTTAAAATAAAAATATCCCATCAATCTATGACTTATGGACAAACACATTTTACCCCATAGACAATAAAAATGCAATTACCTCTAATAACTGCTGACTCCTAGCCTCCTTCTCTCTTTTAACCATTTCGGCTTTCTCCGATCTTTCTAGCTCTCTGACTAGGCGGGCCTGTTAAGGAAAATGTTATTATACCATAGTGTTTTTCATTTAGCATGGTGCGTTTGAGAAGTTCGAGTTTATTAAAGACTTGGCCTGGCACACTACCGTGTACCCAGATAAATGTGTTTTTAGAGAAAATCGATGTCACGCACGCATCATGCTAAAAGAAAATACTATAGCTTTTGGCCTAAATATAGAGCTATGTTTGGACGTTTGGTTTCACCCGTATTTTTTTTACAATATTTTCGTTTCCCGCTGGAAACATGCAAGATTTCCAAAATAGGACATGACCTGTCCATACTACGTCTTATTCATTCTATTTATTGAATGCAACGATAAATTTGGAAGATACTAACATACTGATAATGGAGGAAGAGGAATTTAAAAAAATTGCCACCTAATTTTAACGCTTTTATACAATTTAGGCCGGGGTTCATCAACATCTTGTTTAAACAACAGTTAACATGAAATTGTCATACATTTAAACGACAAATTTTAATTAAACGTGTCATTTAGATCGATATTCATTCATTTAATCAACCATTCATTATTATTCTCTTTATAACTTTTGTATCTTAAGATTTTTTTATAACATTAATATTATATTATTATACCATTTATTAAAATATATTCCTATAAATCACATTTTTAAATATAAGTTATAAAAAAGTACATTTAAAAATATAAAAAACAGTTCTCCACCGGTATCGGGAACAGGGTCCTAGTTACCGATGGTCAAGGCTCCAGAGAGAGGAACTTCCACACTATGCGTGCCGTCTCCAGGAGCACTGCCTTCTTATTATTTATATATATTATAAAAAATCTATACTATTATTATTATTCCTATACATTTTCTGAATCGTAACTTTACTTTACGTATACAATGGTTGTCCTTCCTTGAATTGTTACGCCTAATTTCGCCTTAATAAGGTAATAACAGCCTCCAAGGTGTCTAAATAAAGACAGTCAATCACGAGTCATAAAGGTAATTGAATTTTTGCAGAAAACCTAGTAAAAACTTAAAGGTTTTCACCAAATCATTCCCCATAGAAAAATATACATAATAAAACTCATATAATAACAAAGTATCGGAATAATAAAACGGTAACCGTACGTACCATACATACATATATAGGCAGTAATATAGAATAGCAATAGAGTGTAACCTGGTCTCTATTCCGGGCGGTGGCGTCCCGGCGCGCGTCCCTGGCGGCCTGCTGCCTGCGGGCGAGCTCGATGCGGCGGTCGACCGGCGGCGGCGTGGGCCGCGCGCCCGTCAGCGCCGCCAGCGCGCGGGCCTCTTCTAGCCTGTATGTCGACGACAGATTATATACCATTTTTTAAGTCCCGAGTAATGGGGTAATATAGAACAGAGATGGTGGAATTTCATTAAAAGGAATAATTGACGTTTTCACGGTATCTGTGGCAGTTATACTACCATGTTATTTACTATTGTATTAAAATACTAACGAGTGAGCGAACCGAGCTCCGATCAAAAACTTCTCGGTATATGGTTTTTCGGTAAACAATGTTACGTAACGCGTAGTTTAAACCCCCACTCCCGCCCCTGTAACGCTTGGTATTGTTTTACGAGAACCCCTAAAATTCGTTACATAATACTTGAATGCTCTCTGAGTACCTCTTAGTGATCTCGGCCTCGGTGAAGACGAGGTTGTCGGCGAGGTCGGCGGCGGGCTGCACGTACTCGCCCACCACGTGCCGCGCGCTAAAACTGAAGTTGTCGCCGCTCAGCATCGCCCACCCGCCCAGCTCCAGGTACTGAACACGACACAATACAATAATGAACCTTATTACCTCACTATAAAGTTTATCTGTTAGATCTATGGCTCATTTTATAACATACTAGCTGTCGCTCGCGGTTTCACCCGCGTAGCAGTATAAAAAATAGCCTACGACCGATTCTCAGACCTACCAAATATGCACAAAATTTTTCAAAAGAATCGGTCAAGCCGTTTCGGAGGAGTTTGCAGACAACACTGTGACACGAGAATTTTGTATATTAGAAGATAGTCGATTTTTTGTAAAGCAATAAGGACTATTTTTCTTTGACATTCTTAAACGTAAAGTGACGTCACGCGTTCCTTGTAACATTTAGTTTATACAATCAAATCATAAATATTACAAATACAAAGTATCAGGCTCTCAAAATTATTTCAACGGGTGAGTTTGCCATGGAAATTACTAGGCAGGATTTTTAAATATATTTAAAATCCCGCCTAGCAAATGATAACTGAAGTATTATTTTCAAAACAAAATATATACAAACAAATAGTAAAATACATATCAATACATACTAATATAATGGAGAGTATGTCTATCTGTCTGTCTCGCACGCAGCTTTTTTACTACATATACAGAGGGTACTTACAGCATGTAAGTCATGCATATTCTTGATCTTGACAGCGGCGTGTGGTTCAGGCGGGGAGTAGCTCACGTCGCCTTTTATGTTGCAGTTGCGAGACAAACCCTTTATTACCGTCACTCGCTTCCAACCTGGGTAGAGGTGGCAAGGGTTCATATAGGTGCAGTACAGGATCCAAGGGAACGGGAATGCTCAAGCATTCCCCCCCTGACAAATCTCAAGTTAAGCTCATTATTATCCTACTACTCTACCCTCAGCTGGGTCAAGCCCCTCCCAAACCAAAATCCTGGATCCGCCAATGGAAGAGTGTGGATATGTTCAATTTTGATATAAAGGAAATATGCTGCGATTCGATAGACTTCTCGCATACTTATCTGATTTTAGTAATTACGTTTTTAGATTAAAAAAAAATAAAAACAAGTTATCTAAGGGAGGTTTTAAAATCTGAAAATACTGATAAAAACTTTAAAGTAGGTACATACTTAACATTTGTGCTATTAAAGTTATCTACAACTCTATAATACAAACGCCTTTGAAGGAATTTCAGGAAATAAGACTATACAATATGTCTATACAGTCGGTACCTAAAATTAATCAATACCTAAAGCCTGTGGCAGCCTGAGTATGGCGTCGTGAGGACGGCGTCCGGTGTCGCTGGTGTCCGAGTCGGACGGACAGCTGTCCGACGGACACTCAGAGTCTGTGCTGCCCGTCTCACCCAGTAGGGCTTTCAGTTTCTCCTGTGAATAACAAAAAAAAAATGTTTTTGATCTTAGTAGTTTAAATAACATTAACATAAGTGTAGTTACAATGTGGCAATGGGCATGCCACATATTGCGCAGAACGGATGGCCGATGGGGTCGAAGAGTTCTGGAGTGGAGACCACGGACCGGCAAGATCAGCGTAGGACATTCGCTTACAAAGTGGACAGACGACCTAGTAAAGGTTGTCGGAAAACGCTGGATGCAGGCCGCCCAAGACCGGTCCTATTGGAGATCCTTAGGGGAGGCCTATGCCCAGCAGTGGACGTCTTGCGGCTGAGATGATAATGATGTGTAGCTATGTTATAGTTCCTAAAAAGATTATCCCTATTTCATATAGGTAGCGACAAAACATACTACACATTAAAGTTACTCAATAATAATAGCTAGGTTGTAATGCATGCATGCCGTCGTTTATGTAGCTACACCCCGCTAGACCTACCATGTATTTATATTATTTATGTATGTATTTATATCTATATATGTAATAAAACAGTAGAATCCGGTGTGTCTGTATATTGAAGAAAAGTATTAAATAAAAATAGAAACGGGGTAACTAAAGAAGCAGCGAGGCGACGGTGTTCTTCTTGGGCTTGCTCACTGTACATATGACACGTGACATACCAGGTCAGTCTCCCCGAGCAGGTGCTGCGCGAGCGCGGGCCGCAGCCCCAGCGCGCGGCTCTGCGCCAGCAGCGAGGCGACGGTGTTCTTCTTGGGCTTGCTCACTGTACATATGACACGTGACATACCAGGTCAGTCTCCCCGAGCAGGTGCTGCGCGAGCGCGGGCCGCAGCCCCAGCGCGCGGCTCTGCGCCAGCAGCGAGGCGACGGTGTTCTTCTTGGGCTTGCTCACTGTACATATGACACGTGACATACCAGGTCAGTCTCCCCGAGCAGGTGCTGCGCGAGCGCGGGCCGCAGCCCCAGCGCGCGGCTCTGCGCCAGCAGCGAGGCGACGGTGTTCTTCTTGGGCTTGCTCACTGTACATATGACACGTGACATACCAGGTCAGTCTCCCCGAGCAGGTGCTGCGCGAGCGCGGGCCGCAGCCCCAGCGCGCGGCTCTGCGCCAGCAGCGAGGCGACGGTGTTCTTCTTGGGCTTGCTCACTGTACATATGACACGTGACATACCAGGTCAGTCTCCCCGAGCAGGTGCTGCGCGAGCGCGGGCCGCAGCCCCAGCGCGCGGCTCTGCGCCAGCAGCGAGGCGACGGTGTTCTTCTTGGGCTTGCTCACTGTACATATGACACGTGACATACCAGGTCAGTCTCCCCGAGCAGGTGCTGCGCGAGCGCGGGCCGCAGCCCCAGCGCGCGGCTCTGCGCCAGCAGCGAGGCGACGGTGTTCTTCTTGGGCTTGCTCACTGTACATATGACACGTGACATACCAGGTCAGTCTCCCCGAGCAGGTGCTGCGCGAGCGCGGGCCGCAGCCCCAGCGCGCGGCTCTGCGCCAGCAGCGAGGCGACGGTGTTCTTCTTGGGCTTGCTCACTGTACATATGACACGTGACATACCAGGTCAGTCTCCCCGAGCAGGTGCTGCGCGAGCGCGGGCCGCAGCCCCAGCGCGCGGCTCTGCGCCAGCAGCGAGGCGACGGTGTTCTTCTTGGGCTTGCTCACTGTACATATGACACGTGACATACCAGGTCAGTCTCCCCGAGCAGGTGCTGCGCGAGCGCGGGCCGCAGCCCCAGCGCGCGGCTCTGCGCCAGCAGCGAGGCGACGGTGTTCTTCTTGGGCTTGCTCACTGTACATATGACACGTGACATACCAGGTCAGTCTCCCCGAGCAGGTGCTGCGCGAGCGCGGGCCGCAGCCCCAGCGCGCGGCTCTGCGCCAGCAGCGAGGCGACGGTGTTCTTCTTGGGCTTGCTCACTGTACATATGACACGTGACATACCAGGTCAGTCTCCCCGAGCAGGTGCTGCGCGAGCGCGGGCCGCAGCCCCAGCGCGCGGCTCTGCGCCAGCAGCGAGGCGACGGTGTTCTTCTTGGGCTTGCTCACTGTACATATGACACGTGACATACCAGGTCAGTCTCCCCGAGCAGGTGCTGCGCGAGCGCGGGCCGCAGCCCCAGCGCGCGGCTCTGCGCCAGCAGCGAGGCGACGGTGTTCTTCTTGGGCTTGCTCACTGTACATATGACACGTGACATACCAGGTCAGTCTCCCCGAGCAGGTGCTGCGCGAGCGCGGGCCGCAGCCCCAGCGCGCGGCTCTGCGCCAGCAGCGAGGCGACGGTGTTCTTCTTGGGCTTGCTCACTGTACATATGACACGTGACATACCAGGTCAGTCTCCCCGAGCAGGTGCTGCGCGAGCGCGGGCCGCAGCCCCAGCGCGCGGCTCTGCGCCAGCAGCGAGGCGACGGTGTTCTTCTTGGGCTTGCTCACTGTACATATGACACGTGACATACCAGGTCAGTCTCCCCGAGCAGGTGCTGCGCGAGCGCGGGCCGCAGCCCCAGCGCGCGGCTCTGCGCCAGCAGCGAGGCGACGGTGTTCTTCTTGGGCTTGCTCACTGTACATATGACACGTGACATACCAGGTCAGTCTCCCCGAGCAGGTGCTGCGCGAGCGCGGGCCGCAGCCCCAGCGCGCGGCTCTGCGCCAGCAGCGAGGCGACGGTGTTCTTCTTGGGCTTGCTCACGCCGCGGCCGAGGTTGCGCGGCCGGCCCTCGCGCGCGCCCCACCCGCCCACCGCTGGGACGACATACCGATATACATTTGACCAACATTTATAGCAACCATCGAGAAAAAAATGGGTTGGAACCATGTTTGGTCTAATTAAAAAACCATAACTATTTAGTTTTTTTTTGTGGCCTAAAGCCTAGATTTTCGACTTAAGGATGGTAGCGACCCAGGCGGGTACTACCCGGTACCCTACCACCATGCGATGGCTTCTTCACTTTGTTTTCCTTCATCGAAAGCACAAGTACATTGTAAGATTTTGTAGGTAGTAGAACTCTTAGTGCCGAGTTCGCCCGGGGAAGTACTACCACCATATCTAATTCCGCCGTGAAATAGTAGTGCTTATGCGCACTTGTCTTACTGTGTTTCGGTCCTAACCGGGTATGGGAGCCGGTGAAATTGCATGCACAGGTGACTTAACAACTTCATGTCTCAAGGTTGACAACGAGTGATACCCCTGACAGGGAAAATATAATATTGTATTTTCTTTGCCCATGGTATTATAGGCGTCTATAGGCTACGGTAACCGCTTACTATCAGGTGGGCCGTAAGCTTGTTTGCCACTTATGTAGTATAAAAAAAATATTCAAACCTACAAACTTCACCGCAAAGAGGTAGTACATAAATTTTTACTAACGATCAAATATTCTGTACTGTAATGCTACCTATCAATAATGTTTCCAATAAATAAACATCTTTTCTAATAAATAAACAAAAATCTTGGAAATATACATTAAATAATGTTATATAAAACTTGACCAAGATAATTAGGCATATGACAGCTAAAAGGTCATTGACTCTAGGGAGGGGAATACCTAATTACCAGAACGATGATTGATATAATATAGTACGTACTTAGTACGTAAACTCTGGTTCAACTGTAGTAAAAATAGATATAATAAGTAATAATTATCTTACATTCACTATCCTCGCTTCCACTGGACTTTGGTCTCGGTGACTCAGCAATTTGAGAATTCAGTTCTGGTACCACACGACGCGGCTTCGCACCTGGTTTGCGACGTGCTATAAACAAACATTATTACATATTAAATTTATTTAAAACAAATTTTAACTAAATATTATGTAGCACATACCTAGTTTAGATTTAGAAAAATAAAAAGTGAGAAACCCGCCTATCTAGCTACCACTCTCAAGTTAAAAACCTGTCGCCATGAACCTATCGGTGTGTTTCGGCAGTTTGCTAGGCTTTGTGTGCTTACCACCTTCAGCCACATCATCACATAGTGAGATTGTGGTCAAACACAAGCAAAGTAAAACTGTCAAATACAACAAAAGAGATACTAATGTAGTCACATATCTATAAAAATAATAAATAAATAAATAAAAGATATTAGGTCATTGTAAAGTAATTTTAATTTCAGTGTGTATTAAATATATTTTTTTCTTTAATCATAAAAGTTTTCTTATAAGTTATTTTCAATAGGAATGCTAAATATACTTACATATCCTATCATTAGACGAAGCGTTGAGTGAACTACTCAAAGATGTTAGTCTTGAGAGAGCGTCTGACGCTTGCGTACTCGCTGTAAGAAAAGCAATATTATTAATTCATCACATTTATTTATAGGTATAACCTATATAAGGTAACTGTGCATCGAGTTTAGGTCGATTTCGGAATAGTATTTTTTCCGTTACAAGCGCTTTATCTATATTACTAGCTGTTCCCCGCGGTTTCGACCGCATTCCCGGTTTTTTTTTTCCCCGATGTTAAGAAGTTATTCTGCTATTCGGTGCGGAGACAAATCCAACAAATCAAAGATCATAAAAATCGGTCCAGCCGTTCTTGATTTATAAATGGTATAACTAACACGACTTTGTTTTATAATATAAGAGATATAGATTATAAAACGGAACGTGATTTCTTGCATATAGATAGTTTATAGACCGGAGAGTGACATAGGCTACTTTTTATCCTGGGAAAACACAAGATTCTTCGGGAACGCGGGTGAAACCGCGGGGAGGAATCTAGTACTAAATAATAAATCAGAATTATTAAAAATACTTGGTATAAATATACTTACGTGGTGTAGGTTTAAGCGAGAGGTTTAGTGGCGTGTCGTCATCCATAGATGCCTTCGTGCCGAGGTCGAGGGGCGTCTCCTCGGAACTGGTGTTGCTTTTAGTGCTCAGGTTGAGACCTGAATCTAGAACAATAGTATTTACTTGTCTTAGTATTTACAGGCCTCCTACCTAATATTATAAATGCGAATGTGAGTTTGTTTGTTTGTCACCTTTTCACGCCTAAACCGCTGAACCTATCGCGATGAAATTTGGTACAGAATATGGAGATGGACATGGGCTACTTTTTTCTCGGGAACGCGGGTGAAACCGCGGGGCGGAAGCTATCTAGGTATCTAGTTGTCCCGCTGTCACTTTCTAACGTCATATAACAAAAAGAGATGGGGATATCTTAAATCTTATTATTATTGAGTTTTATTAGACTTGCTTCAAACAGTCTCATGTAATAAGGGGGAATGAAGTTATTATTTAATAAGAATCAAGATAACAATGATCAGTTTTTGACGTTTAAATTTAGAAGGAAGAGTCCGGATTATTCTACAATTTCCTGTTTTTTTTTTTAATGAATTTAATCTTCCTTAATTGATCTAGGCACCTATGTGGTAAGTATACAGGATGATTTTTTTGTAACTGTAAAATAATGTGATGGTATCATACCTGCAGCGGCGGTAGAGCCAGCCAACTGTCGTTCGAGCGCGGCGAGGCTCACTCCGCTCTGACTAGCTATCGTTTGAAGCAGCTCCCGGGATATACCTGGACGGACACACATTTTATTAGCTTTTATAACATTTAATTTAATAAGTGATGACGTGACCAAAGGTGATGACGTGACCAAAGGTGGTAGTTAAGTTTTGTATTACCACTACAATCATATGTGGTGTAACAATGAACTTTAAATCCTAATCCTAAATTCCTAACTTAATATTATAAATCCAAAAGTGAGTTGTTTTGTTGCCTTTTCACGCCTAAACCGCAGAACCGATCGCGATGATTTTTGGTACGCAGATAGCCTATGGTATGGAGAAGGACATAGGCTACTTTTTTCACCGGGAACGCGGGTGAAACCGCGAGGGACAGCTAGTATAATATAATCTACCCCCTTAAAAAATCTTCTGGTTTTATGTAATTTTGGCCAAAGTCTTGTATAACTTTGTAGAAAACGGTCGATCATTAAATGAAACCGGAGCTTTATCACGATGTTTTTAAACCGTATACAAAAATCATTTAAATCCGTCGACAGCAATCAATTTTCGTTTTATAAATTTTACTGATGTCTAACAAATTCACTAGGGGCTAAAGTAGGTCGAACAATGACCCGAGCAAACCATATGATACGTTATGTGACACGAAGAAAGTGAAGCGCCCGCGTAAAGGTCAGAGACAATATAACTATAAATGGTGTTGCATTTTTTTAATGTACCGAAGGTATTTACTTTCTTTGAAAAAAATGTTTATTTTGTTTTAAAATCGTTTTCGACTGTGTCACAGTGCTTTAAAGCACTTGTAACGATAGAGTTTAAATTTAATGATCGACCGTTATATCAACCGTGTAACCGTGTAACCGGCTTTCAATTGCAGCTGCCGAACACAGAAGGGTTTAGCGACAGATTTACAAGTTGATGGTGGTGGTTTGCCAAGCAGGTACTACAAAGTACCCTACCACCATGCAAATAATTAATATTGTTAGTAGTATTGAATAATGATGCACAATAATTTTAATTTCCAAAAAAAAAGTGTGTGTGTACTTATGTACGCACGTAAGAAGTTATACTTCTTTATTAATTTTTTTTTTGATACTATCTTCATGTTTTACTGTGTATGGGACAATGTTGACTAGCTAACTTCATGGTGTCGTTTTTTTTGTGACGATGTGCGCGCGCATCGTAAAAATATACTCTCATCATTTTTCCCTAACGCGCCAAAAGAAGTATAACTTCAATAAAAAAAAAAACACTTTGGAGTGGAATATTTTATTCATTCAAATAGGCCTTCACAGGCACATAAGGAATTGTCAGACTCGGAAGGTTGCTGAGACCATTTCGGCCAAAGGAAAACTATAATTATAATTACTATATTTCAGTTGAGAGAAGATTTATTTGATAGTTACCGGCATAGTCCGAGAGGTTGGGCGGTGGGGTCCCGGAGACGGAGTTGTGTCCGGGCCGCTCCAGCTTGTTGGGCAGCCGGATCACCTCCACCGACGACCGGGAGTTGCCGTACTCGTCCTGGGACATGGGAAAATCAACTACTTTATACTGATTCTTTGTTGGTTATTAAAAGGGGCTGGCTTGAAACCCCTTATTGTGACGACATCTTAATGATTTGTGAAAAGGAAGGCTTTTAATCTATACTGTTAACGTATTCATCCAGGGTCCAGATATATCGTCTTGTTGCGATTTCGGTTGTACAGTATCGTCGGTCGACGTAAGGTACTGGTAACAAAAGGCACATACCACTTTCTGTCGCTTGTTGGGTAGCGGCGTGGTGCGGTCGGCGGAGGAGGGATGCACGGAGACGTGCGGCGGGTCCAGAGATATCGTCTTCTTGCGACCTCGGTTCGTTGTACCCGGAGGCGCCTGTTGGCAAGTGTTACATTATAATAAAATGCCATAAATATGTAAAAATAGTTGAAATGGATAGTGACATCTCTAAACTACATATAAAGTAAAGAAAATAGAAAATCAGGAATTGCGATTCAAGAAAGATTAAATATTTGTTTGTTGAATTGAATATTTTTGCTACCTACATTATGCTGAAACTAATTCCATTTTGATGTATTATAGCAAAGAAGTAGAGCACGTGATTGTTGAAATAAAGCTAGTTCTTTTCTTAGTCCTTCAAAATACACAAACAAACATACTGTAATATCCTTATATACAAAGTGGATATGACGGTCAATCATTAAAATTAAACACTATCGTTACAAGTGCATTAAAACACTATAACAGAGTCGAAAATGATTTTAGAACAAAATCAAAAGTCAAAATTTTCAAAGTTAATATCTTCGGAACGTTAACAAAATACAACACCATTTATAGTTACATCGTCACTGACTTGTAAGAGGCGCGACCTTGGACGCGGCGCGGGCGATATGCTTTCTTTGCCTGACATAACATGTTAGACAGAGAAATTGAAGCAGCCCGTTTGCTCGGGTCATTGTCTGACCTACTTAACCCTAGTAAATTTGTTAACTATTGTGGCTAATCTACTCGATGGATTTCAATGATTTTTTGTATACGGTTTAAAAACAACGTGATATTGCTCTGGTTTCATTTAATGATCGACTGTTTTCTCCACCTTGTATAACATCGTAACGTATCTCAGTCTATTCGTTAATGTAATTATAACTTAAGAACCACTGCACGGATTTTTATGAGGTTTGCACATTTACCTAGGGGATTTCTTTAGGAAGGTTTTAAGCATTATATCGTTACGCTGTGACTAATGGGAGCTGCGCTGTGTCAGTTTTAGTGCAACAAGACAGAAATAACAATAAATAGGCGTGTGAATTCGCAGGTATAAAATTAACTTAACTACCTTAGGGCCCGCCAGAGAGGAGGTATACTTGATAATTTCAGTATCAGGCGGTAGTCTGACGCCACCCAGCACTGAAGACGGGTCACTGTAAACAAGAACGCATTTATTATGTATGTATTTTTTACTTTATATACTTGACCACATGCTCACCATGGTAAGTGGAGATGTGGGTAAAGGTGATAAGCATAACCTAGAAGGACTTGACTCAGAAGTGCAGCTGCCGGAGTACACTAGCTAGTAGGATTTGGCGACATATATATTCTGGGACATTATTCCTCACACACGGCCATCTGACCCCAAACTAAGCAGAGCTTGTACTATGGAAGCCAGATTACTGATATAGGTACTAAATATACTACTTTTAAACACATGTTTGTTTGTAGATCAATAATCAAGTTCGGGTCCGGGAAGAGGGTGAATTAATTTTATTAAAAATCGGATTTACACTGAAATATATCTTTGTAACTTACCCTCCTTCCAAAGCAGCACTAAACACAAAACAATATTTGTTAATGTTAATCCTTTAAAAACTATGGTAATAATAATAATAAAATGTTTTTGTATGTGTATTAACACAATCTCAACATGGTAAGTGACGGAGCGGCCGAAAGTGGTAAAGCCTAGAAAGAACTGGCTCTCAAGTGCAGCTACCGGAACACACATCAGTTTAGCGAAAGATTTCCAACTTGTGGGAAGGCAGGTGTGTATTACAAAACACCCTGCCACCGTGCTATGGTTTCTTCACTATGTTTTCCTTGAACGAAAGCTCAAGCTCATTGTAGGATCTGAACCCAAATTATGGCTTTAGTATAATACCTTAGTATGGTATGTGGAAGACCAGTAAGCGAGTCGATGCCACCATGGCGGTCCTTCTCAGAGCCCATGCCGAAGGGATATAGCGGAGATATGTTCTGTAAAAACAATACAATGTATCAGAGAAACAATAAGTACTAGCTTTCTCCCGCGGTTTCACCCGCATATTAGATGGATCTTATGTTTTTTATCCTTGTATCCTTAATGATCCATGATTGAGTAACAAACATCCATATGCAGATATTACGAGACTAGATTAATAATTTGATGTAATAAATATGTTGGTTTTGAAAATAGTATATATATATATTTTTTTAATTTTTATAGGCTTGTGTTTGACCACAATCTCATTATGGTAGGTGATGATGTGTGCGACAGATTTTCAACTTGAGGGTGATAGCCAGCCAGGCGGGTACTACAAAGTACCCTACCACCGTGCTATGGTTTCCTCACGATGTTTTCCTTCACCGAAAGCTCAAGCTCATTGTAGGATTCGAACCCACGACCTTCGCCGCGGCATCCGACGTCACTACCACTGAGCTATCATCGGCTCTATCATTCAGTTCAATTCAATCTATCTTTGCTGAGTTTATTGCCCACTCTTCTCAGCAACCTTTAACATGTGTTAGAGTCTGACTATTCATAAGTGCTTGTGAAGGCCTAGACTGGTTGCTATGGTTACCGCTCTTTATCATTTTACTTAGATGATGATGATTCGTCATCAGCGTTAAAGATAAAGGTGACTAAGATGATGTTTACCTTCCCCTTAGCAGCAGCAGCGACTGCAGCATGGTAGGCACCATGTGCCGCCGCCTGTGCTAGCATCAGGTCACCTCTTAGTAGAGCTAGTTCCCGCTCCTTGCCTTTGGACCCGGATGATGATGATGATGATGAGGGCTTTCCTGAAACAATTATGAAATAGTTAGTTTTAACAATGGATATATAATGTAAACCAGAAATTATTATTAGCAGAATCAATACTCGTGCGTTTTATGGCATTTTATTTTGTACCCCATCTATCTCCCACTTTTAGGAGTAATAATTAAAATCTCCAAAATTAATTAAATAAATATGTGAAAAATATTGTTTAGCATTTACAGCTAAATAATAATATCAATAAAATTAAAAATAGGGACAGAACAATATTCTTTACAAGGAATGATGCGCTTAGGTCAGCCACATTATTCTGGACAGCGAGGGATAGTCTGACCAAAGGGACCCTTAAAACATTCGAGCTCTATGGACAACCCAAGGGTACCTGTGCTCATCTAGTGCGAGATATAAGAGTTCGCGCCACCAAAGAAATCTCGAAGGCCCACATCTATCGAAGAAGAAATAAGATCGATTTTCATAAATTCCACGTGACCTCTTTGGTGGCGCGAACTTACAGGTAGATACAGCAATCTTTATGCAAAAAGGCTACTAATGCGGCCTTCTTGCACAAAAGAGCACACAACATTTAAAAATGTAAAATATCAATACAACCAGTCACAAATTCCCTCGGCTCGCGCTTCCCATAACTAAATACAAAAAAAAACTAGATTATTAGATTCTCCTATGGCAGCATTGTCTGGAAGGCATGATTATCAAGATTACTAACTGGAATGGGAAGGTGAAGCAGCAGGCTTGGTGGTCTGCTTGGACTGGTGAGGAGATGACACCAGGCTGTTGAGCGACGCCAGGCTCGACATCGACGCTTGAGAGTGCATTGCTGATGGTGATGATGTCTTGGGGAAGCCGTACGAGGTTCCTGTAAGGTGAAGGTTGCCTTATATGGTGCTTTGATAAAAGTTTCTCTTACTCTATGCTTATTTATGGCCCTCATAAGGCGTATCAGATCAATTTTATATTAGAAATTTAAATTCTAATTCAATTTTTCTTTCATCTTGAATACGTTAGTGTTACAATCACTAGTTATGCCCCGCTGATTCACTCGCATTCTTGGGAAATATTCTAGGTAAAGTAACATAGGATTCCAAACAAACCTCTCCGCCAAGTTTCCTCGAAATTAGCTTGGTAGTGTATCAAACGTAGGAACATACAGACTTACGTGTTTATAACATTTGTAAGGACCTATATATTTTCGAACACTTGTCGTTACTATTTTATAATATACTGCCAAGCTATATTACACCCTATATTGGTAGTAATAAGGACTCACTCATATTCGGTTGTGAGTTGGCACTGCTTGTAGAGGGACTCTTCTCCTTCGTAGATGCGCTAGATGACGTACTACTTCTCCCGGATCTGGATATCATAAATCAATCAATTAAGTGTTAAGTACTGGAAATTAGCCTAGTAACAAAAACTTAATCAAAATCATTCCAGCCGTTTTGGAGAAAATAATAATAGACATAACAACACAACCTCTTATCCCAAATGCATCTACCTACTTTTCTCACGATGTTTCCTTTTACCGGAAAATCCATTTAATATAAATACTCCAACCCCTTTGTGGCAAATAATCATACGGCCCGCCTGATGGTAAGCGGTTACCGTAGCCTAATGACAGGCAACAGGGCATTTATGTCATTGGACATCAGAAAGGGTACTTCTGAACCAATAGTACAGTAGCTTTGGCCTTCATAAGTGCTCTCTTAGAGTCTAAACTTAATAAAAAGCTTAAGCTTCTGTCGACGTACCTTTCATTGCGACTAGGTTGTTTCCCCGGCTTCTGCGGCTGCTTCAAGCCAGCTTGCGACAGCGCCGACAGAGCCGAGTACGGGTCACCCAGCGGTGGGAAGTTCAGCCCAGAGGCCTGTAGGCGGGCGAGGTAGTCCTGAGCGGCCAAGTGGGATGCCATCGACCACCATGCTGCACCTGGAAATTAGTAATATAAATAGGAAGGCTTTTGAAAATAGAAGAACCAGTAGCTTTACAGCGTCTCTTAGCTGTGGATTCCCTAATATATCGGAGAGCTGTCATGGATATAATTGAAGTGCTAGCTAGTCAATCAAAATAGACAAAAGTGTACAGCTAAAAGTGATTTGTAGAAGACATGTGTCGACTCACACATCCACAAAATGAATAGATACTCACTGGCAGCAGGATGCAGTCCAAGCGAGGCGGCCTGGTTGGCGGCGACCCCGAGAGTCGTCGGCGGCGGGTAGCGCGATCCGAAGCCGAACAGAGCGGCCTGCGCTTGCGCCTGGGCCTGCGCTTGCGCTGCCGAACCACCGCCACCGCCATCACGCCCCCAATATGCTGGAAATTAAATTGAAAACTTTAAAAGAAATGTACATGGTACAATATACTGTGACCATTAATATCAGTAGTATAAAAATAATATAGATAAAATTAAGAGGCCAATGAGGTGAGGACTATCATAAGAGGCATTTAGGTATAGAAGATGCAGTATTAAATTTTTTATGATAATGTATTTCTAGGGTGAAAATTGGGTCTCTCTTTGAGAGTGTCGCCTCATTGCTTTATTGAACATCAGATATTATTATTCACTTTTAAATTCTATCACGGAGACTCAATCGAAGAACAAGTAGGTACCTAGTACGTATTTATTTACTCAATAATCCATAGTGTATACAAAAATATTAAAATAAGAGTTTTTTTTATAAATAAGGCTTATTACCTATTGGTAGGTAATAGGCATATTATTATTCTATCAGTTTCAATGTATCAAATAATAGAAACAGGTTAGATATTATAGCATTTTTCTGATTAACTTTTATACGTTCCGATTACTGCATATTAATAGTGATTCATTACAAATGGAATCATTTTCGACAATGTAATATTTCTATTTATTTAGAGGTCGTTTCAATTAGAAACTGATAGCAAATAAATTAAATAATCAACGTACTGGACTTAAAAAGGAAATAGATACCTACTAATGTTATTAAGATATGTTTAGGTGACTGGGACTTAGTTTGAGTTTTTTTTTTTGTTTATACTACATTGTCGGCAAACAAGTATACGGCCCGCCTCATGGTAAATGATGAGACCGAAGGTGTTCAGCACACAAAGCCCACATGGGAACTACAGCTGCTCGACGACAGATTTCCAATATGAGAATAGTATCCAGGCAAGCGCTTTTTTACGCCTTTAATTTTAGAAAAGCGCAAAATTTATTCAATATCATAAACCCGTAGTTCATAATCGCAAACACGCTCCGAATCGAATTGGAAGTGTTCAGCATGAGTCACACAGACAGGAAATAACGTTTTGAAAACTACCTGACTAATGCACTCGCGAGTTTGTCTTGTCATAATATAATGCTTTTGACTGTTTTAGATTATTTTTTAGGGTTGACACTATTTAGTTTTATTTTTCTAAGACTTCTAAATAGATTACTTTTGACATAGAGTACTAATATATATTTTATATTATCTATGTATATTATTTTTATAATGAGGACTCATTGAATTAGAAAATTCCTGTTATAGTAGATGATGGGGCAAGATGTTAAAAGCCTTTTTAGTGGACTGTATTCTTAGGTGTGCCTCCTCACGTCTCCGTTTCCTCCCATGTAAAAATGCGGCGGTGAGATGTTATACCCAAACAAGTAACTTTATGAGTTATAATATAACCAATAGCCACTCACCTGATTTCAGCTCCTTGGCAATCTCCAAGTCGCACAGGAAGGGTGCTTTGAATCAAATTAAAATAAAGCGGCGCGGTGATAAAATTATTTAGAATCAACTCCAACAAATGTATTGACAATAGACTGACATTAATTTTTTAATAATAAGAAAAAAGAAAGAGGCCAAATGTGATGCGGTCACGACTCGAAGACGCTGTTTTGCTTCAATCGTAGCGAGGGTTCTCGGCTATAAAATAAAACCTAAAAATACTTGTTTAGGCTCGAACATTCCCCCCGCCTAGAAGGACAAAGATCTCCCTGTTCTTCTAACGAACAAAGAGCGCGAGAATGCACAAAAAAGATAAAACTCAAAAATATTACGCGATACGAAACTTAATAATTGACCTCCACATTGAAAATCATAAGAAATTAAAATAGTTGGATAGTTAAGTAAAATAGTTAGCAGTTATACGACGAATGAATTTACTGAAGTGGTAAAGGAGCAACCTTGACCACAGGTCTTTGATAAATACCTGAATTCGTGCGTACAGAAACAATGCGGACTATACCGTCTTTTCCGGGAAAAACATCATCGATTACACCTAACGGCCATTTCAAAGGGGGGACATTATCATTATGTACCAAAACTATTGTACCCTTTGTAATCGGTGCGGTTGGAGTATTCCATTTTTGACGGTTTTGGAGTGTATGAAGATATTCTGTTCTCCATCGTTTCCAAAACGATTGGATAATTTTATCTAATAAATATTTACGCTTGACTAAATTGAGAGGTAGCGTTGAAACGTCCGCGTTATGCAACGAATTTAATGGACCAAGGGTCAAAAAATGCGAAGGTGTCAAAGCCGTTGGTTCAGATGGATCTGAATTAAGAAGCGTCAACGGGCGCGAATTTAACAAAGCTTCTATCTGGGTAAGCAGCGTGAGCATTTCCTCGTAAGTTAACAGTTGTTCGCCAATAACGCGTTTTAAATGAAGTTTAATACTGCGGATGTTCGATTCCCAAGATCCACCAAAGTGTGGGGCGCTTGGCGGATTAAATTTCCAGTTAACACCTTGATTTCGCGTTTCAACAGAAAAAGCGGTTTTAAAATCTTTTGAATTAACAAGACCAGTCAATTCATCAAAATAAGTCTTAGCTCCTATAAAATTTGTTCCTTGGTCAGAGTATAACGTAGAACAAGTGCCTCTACGAGACACGAATCTCTTAAATGCGTTAATAAAAGCGGATGTACTTAAATCGACTGCAAGCTCGATGTGTGTGCAGCGAGTTACAAGACAAATAAATAAACAAATGTAAGATTTCTGTTGTCGAGCACCTCTATAGCGGCTGATAAGAATAGGTATAGGACCAGCGTAGTCCACCCCGGTATGTAAAAACGGTTTGGCTTCTATTACACGACACGTTGGCAAATCAGCCATTAAAGGAGAATCAATTTTTGGATTGACTCTGAAACAGCGATTACAAAGTCGAAAACGCTTACGAACGATTTTACGGCATGAAATTATCCAATACCTCTGGCGCAACAGAGACATTAGTAAATTAGGCCCAGGATGTAAGTATTTATTGTGATAGGCGTCAATAATTAAATTTACCACGTGATCATTATTAGGCAACAAAATAGGATGCTTAGCGGAAAATTCAAGATCAGATTTATTTAAGCGACCACCGACTCGTAATAAACCATTATTTAAAAATGGACAAAGTGGGCGTAATTGTTTTGATGGCAATTTATTTTTGGAAATATCACTAATTTCGTTATCAAAATGAACAAATTGAACATCGGATAAAACGGTTTCTTCAGCCACCTTTAGATCTACAACCGAAATGCTAAAGGCGCGCGGTAGTTTTTTTAAAAATCTTAATATGTAAACTACAGTTCGGAGGAGCTTGCTCCACGAAGAAAAACGGGATGCTAACTCACAAAAAAATGGTTTTTCACGGTCAGCCACTAATAAAGTTAGGACTTTAGCTTTAACCTCAGGTAATATAGTTTCATCTTTAAAAACAAAATTATTGAGAGGCCATTCAGAAAGTGGTTGATGAGTCCAAGAAGGACCATGCAGCCACAACGAATGGTCAAGCAGTTGACTAGGCGTGAGCCCTCGCGACAAACAATCACACGGATTTTCTTTACCGGCGACATGGAAAAAATGCGATGCGGGTAAATAATCATTTATTTGAGCAATACGGTTGCTGACGAAAACATTGAAGCGGTGCGGTGAAGAATGAATCCAATGTAAAGTAACGCTGGAATCCGTAAATGCAAATATTTTTGAAACTTTACATTTGTCTGATATATTATCAGATACGTATCTTAAAAGTTTAGCAAGTAATAAAGATGCGCAGAGTTCTAAACGAGCCAAAGTAAGTACCTTGACTGGAGCCACTTTGGACTTTGCACAAACAATATTGACAATATTGTTAGGAAAGTCAGGATGTATCACGCATAAATAAACCACAGCTCCATAGGCAGATGTACTTGCATCAGCAAAACCTAACAGAACCAATTCGCAATCTGTGGAATTGATACCGAGGTGACGCGGAATTTTAAGTTTTTCCAGAAGTGGAAGTTCAGATTTAAAACTCAACCACCGCGTACAAACGTCAGCGGGTGGCTGTTCATCCCAATCCAGCTTCATTAGCCAAAGGGCTTTAATCATTAATTTCGCGTACAAAATTATAGGTGCTGCGATGCCTACCAAATCCCAAAGTTTGGCGATTGTTGACAGGATAGTTCGTTTAGTTATAATATTATGCGGGTCTGATTTAACGGTAATAGAAAACTGATCATCTAGTGGGCACCAACGTAAACCCAAAATTTTCAATTCGTCATTATCAGAAATATCAACAGAAGCGGACAGCCGATGTTGCTCTGGCAACTGTTCAAGTAGTTTTTGCGAGTTACTTGAGAATTTGACTAATTCTAAGTCTGCTTTAAGAAACAAGTTAATTAAATCGCGAGAAATATTAATAGCGGTGTTTTCATCCATAACGGAAGTTCCTAAATCGTCCATGTACAGATTGCGGGAAATAATAGCGGAAGCATCAGGACAGGCATAGCCTTCATCCTCGATAAGTTTTTTAATTGTGCGCATGGCGAGATATGGACTACATTTAAGGCCAAAACAAACGCGGTTGAATTCGTAAATTAGCGGTTTAGGTTCATTTGAAAAGCGGTATAAAATTCGAAGATAGCGGTGAAAGTCAGGTGAAACTAATATTCGTAAATACATCTGACGGATGTCTGCGGTGATTGCGATGGGAAATAAGCGGAAATGGAAAATTATTGTGAGAAGATCAGATTGTAAATTAGGTCCTGAATATAAACAATCATTTAACGATATATTTGTTGAAGTAGCGGCACTAGCGTCCAGTACGAGGCGAACCTTAGTCGTAAGTTTGTCATCGCGGATAACTGGATGATGCGGTATAATGTAAAAAGATGAATTATTTTGCGATTCAGAAACTAAGGTAATATATTCCTTATCTAAATAGTCGCGAATGATTTCATCATATTGTTTATGAAGTGAATTATTTTGTGTGAATCGTCTTTCCAGTGAGTTGTATCTACGCGTCGCAGTAGTTTGAGAGTCACCTAAATCTTTTGGATCACGGCAAAATGGTAAAGGAACAACGTAGCGGCCACGATTATCCCGTGTCGTATTTTGTAGATATATTTCCTCACACTTCTTATCATCAGCGGATAGATGCTTGCGCATGGGAACTTCTTCGATATCCCAAAACTTTGAAAGAAGATTGTCAACATTTTCAGTGGTAACAAGGAAGTTTTTTACCGACGGCAGTTTAGGGTTAGACGTAAAGGCGGAACCAGAAACAATATATCCAAAAACGGTGTCAATAGCGTCAGGAAGACCAGATGGTCCAATAATGCGGTTAGTCTTTAAAATACGTTTCACAAAATCTTCAGCGCCTAGTAATAGATCGATTCTACCAGGTAAATACCAATGTTGGTCACTGAGGGGTGCATTTTGCAAATAATCAAGATACGCGGTGTCTATCTGATTTTCAGGAAGATTACCTGATATTTTATCAATAACTAGCGCTTGCAACTCGAATGAGAAATGTTCATCAGAGTTTGAAAATAACGTTAAATTCGAAACACCTTTAATAGGCTGCGTATTTTCCCCGATACCTTGAACTAACGTATTTTTATTATCAGGCAATATTTTTATACCTAATGTACGTAAACAACGCGACGTAACGAAATGTTTCTGTGACCCCATATCAACTAATATTCTAATATTACGGCGATTACCGAAAGAATCTAAAACTGATGCAATAGCGGTTCCGAGCAACACGGTTTTAAGCGAATCTTGTTTACTTGTAGCAGAGCCCGTAAACAATGGCGCGGTGGCGGCGATATTATTGCTATTACGCTGACCACTAGCGCGCGGTGGCGAAGTAGCGGCGGGTTGCGAAGCGGTGCTGGCAGCCGCGGCGGCGTGGTGCGGTGCGAGCGCGAAGTTGCGCGGTGCGGCGGGCTGCGACGGCGTCAGCGGTGCGGCGGGCTGCGACGGCGTCAGCGGCGCGGCGAACGCGGATGAATTTACTTGACCATAACCATAGTTATGATTTTGTTTATTAAAATATGAACCTTGATTCGATGTACTTGATCGTGAGTCTGTGGAAAAGCGACATAGCTGGCTATGATGCGGCCTATTACAGAACCTACAACTTGACATAGATTTACATGACACAAGAGTATGGCGGACACTTAGACAATTGACACAACCATTACATCTTTTAATGATATTATATTTCTCAATAGGTGATAAACTTGAAAATGAGTCGCATTGGTATAAATTTGAATGTTTGTTACTATTGCAATAACTACAAACAGGATTACTATTGTTTACTAAGAATGTCTGCGGCGGGCGATTCGAGATGACCGCTTCACTCCGGTGTACATGTCCCAAGCGAGCAAAAGAAACAGGTGACGCGGGCATCGTTCGTTGTAAAATCTTCGTTTGATCACGAATAAACAATACAAAATCATTATATTGTGGAAAAGAATTTTTCTTACTTAAAGACATTTCAAATGCACGGGAAGTCTCTGAATCTAATTTGCGTAATCCGATATGTACAAATATAAAATCGGCTAAATCTTCTATTTTTAGTTGACGTAGTGCGGAAATCGAAGTTGAAAACTGATCGATGAATTGTTCTAAGCTAGAAGGCGATGCCTTGCTTGGTAAAGATTTCAAATTCAGTATAGTTTCTAAGTACGAAATAGCGATAGCACGCGTGTCTTCATATTTAGTTATCAAAGTGTCATATAATACTTTATAATTATCAGGGGTAGGCGCAATGCCTATACAAATACTTTGAGCTTTGCCTTTCAATTTTGAAATAAGATACTGAATGCGTTCTGCATCTGTTATGGTGGTGTTATAATGCACGATTGTTCGAAATGATTCGATGAATAATGGAAACTTTTGAATATCCCCATGAAATTCAGGAATTTCTATACGAGGTAGCTTTAGTGTAGTCGAAGTATTAGCAACGTTATCGGTGCTACGAGAATCTTTAATACTATGAGCAGTTTTTATAGCGTAGTACATATCATCAAAAGCCCATAAGGTTTCATAAGTAGGAACATAGGTCTCGTCATGTTTCAAGCTCTTAGAATTAACTTGGTCAATTAGATGAACAAATTCTGTGCGTAAATTATTTATATTTTCTGCTTGCAATTCAAACAAAGGATTCTTCTCGCCTTTATTTTTCGGTATTGATTGGTAAATGTTTTGAATACGTGCAAAATAAGAATCGCGTTTGCTTAATAAAAGTGTTATTTCAGACGTCATTTTTCTAAAATGGAAAACTCCAGAACCCAACAATACAAAGTAACACAAATTGCGAAATTGAAAATTCAAGCGGTTATATACGAAATTATAAAAGGGAAAAAAAACTGCAAAACGTGCGGTTCGACGGACCAAAATGATGGGGCAAGATGTTAAAAGCCTTTTTAGTGGACTGTATTCTTAGGTGTGCCTCCTCACGTCTCCGTTTCCTCCCATGTAAAAATGCGGCGGTGAGATGTTATACCCAAACAAGTAACTTTATGAGTTATAATATAACCAATAGCCACTCACCTGATTTCAGCTCCTTGGCAATCTCCAAGTCGCACAGGAAGGGTGCTTTGAATCAAATTAAAATAAAGCGGCGCGGTGATAAAATTATTTAGAATCAACTCCAACAAATGTATTGACAATAGACTGACATTAATTTTTTAATAATAAGAAAAAAGAAAGAGGCCAAATGTGATGCGGTCACGACTCGAAGACGCTGTTTTGCTTCAATCGTAGCGAGGGTTCTCGGCTATAAAATAAAACCTAAAAATACTTGTTTAGGCTCGAACAGTAGACTAGTTGTTCCCCGCGGTTTCACCCACATTCCCGTAATAAAAATAAGTCTATAACCTTCTTCAATAACCTGATTATCGAACGCAAAAATACTTTTTCAAATCCGACTGGTAGTTCCAGAGATTAGCGCGTTCAACCAAACAAACAAACACACTCTTCTGCTTTATAACATTACTAGCTTACCGCCCCGCGGTTTCACCCGCGAACCCCTATTTTACCCCCACAGGAGTGGAATTTTCAAAAATCCTTTCTTAGCGGATGTCTACGTCATAATAGCTATCTGTATGCTAAATTTTAGCCCGATCCGTCCAGTGGTTTGACCTGTGCGTTGATAGATCAGTCAGTCAGTCACCTTTTCCTTTTATATATACACAGATAAGAATATCTAGTATAGATAAGTAAGTATGTATGTATGCTACAGTGGAACATACACAAAACTGGAGCCCTTTTTTTGTTCCACTACTGTTACTTAGATTTGGACCACATTAGCCTTTCGGCAACGGATATAAGATATTTCTCTATCTCCATCCCTTTCTACCGCCCAAAATATGTATGAGATAACTTTTTTTTTTTTACTATTGTATAGGCTTGTGTTTGACCACAATCTCACTATGGTAGGTGATGATGTGGCCGAAGGTGGTAAGCACACGAAGCCTAGAAGGATCTGGCTCTCAAGTGCAGCTGCCGGAACACACCAATAGGTGTTTGGCGACAGATTTTCAACTTGAGGGTGGTAGCCAGCCAGGCGGGTACTACAAAGTACCCTACCACCGTGCTATGGTTTTCCTCAAGATGTTTTCCTTCACCGAAAGCTCAAGCTCATTGTAGGATTCGAACCCCCGGCCTTCGCCGCGGCGTCCGACGTCACTACCACTGAGCTATCATCGCCATAACAACTGTCTTAGTAGATATTCATCAGCTTCTCTATTTCCCACTCAGTTTTCAGCTTAAAGAAAAGAAGGGGAAACAATGCTTTCAGCTTTTGTAATCTGTCGAGTTGACTATCATAAAAAAAAAATTATCGACTGATCTCGGATTTTATTATTTGGCACATATCATCGTTATTTTTCTACATCGACAGGCGGTTCAAGGTTATGATAGCTCGGTGGTAGTTTCGTCGGTTACCGCAGCGAAGAACGTGGGTTCGGTGAAGAAAAAGGCCGTGAGGAAACCATAGCACGGAGGTAGGGTACTTTGTAGTACCCGCTAGCTAGCTACCACCCTCAAGTTATCTATGGCCAAGCCTTTACTGGCATCATCTAGGCTTTATAAAGTTCGGCGATACAATGACAATAGCCCCTGGGGGGCTAAAAAGGAAGCTCGAGCTAATGCAATTCATTTTTCAGAATTTACGGCAGATTCATCAATACCAAATCTTTTAATGAATAGAAGTATGCAAAACATTATAATTACAGCCTATATCTGCCCACTGCTGAGCACAGGCCTCCTTTCACGAATAATGGTGAAAGGGGGAATGGGCAAATACTCCACCACGCGTGCCCACTGCGGATTGGTGGAGGTAGGCTAGTGGTCAACCTACTGTTGGAGTTGTCAAGCCACCTAGGAGGTCTCCAACTAGCTTAACGACTATCACAATTAAGTGATAACCGGGACCAACGGCTTTACGTGCCTTCCGAAGCACGGAAACGCTCAAGATGAAATACCACTAGGCGGTCACCCATCCAGGTACCGGCCAAACTGGACGTTGCTTAACTTTGCCGATCGGTTAAGAACGGCTAACCAAGCTACGCCACGAGCGCTTCTAATGCTAAACATTACTTTATTAATAATAATATCTGGCAATACTTGTAGGGGTGGAAGTACTCATCAATGTGAACAACTTTTATTATAGGGCTAACTCTGATATCGCGTAAAATAATATGGTTGCTTCATACATTTTGGTCGAGTAGGTATTGAACTTTTGTATGGAACAGCTGATAATTTTTTCATGATTTCACAGTTAGTCCCATTATAAAAGTTGTTCATTTTGATGAGTACTTCCACCCTTGCAAGTATTGCCAGTGATAACAAAATCACCCAGTATATACCTACCGAAATAAAATTAAAAACTACTTATAAATAAAATAAAAAAAAACCCAAACCGCTCAAATTTAATTAATTAAATTGTATATATTGTGACTATTTGTAGTGATTATTTTACATAAAACATATTGAAATAAATAGGATCTGCCGAGAATTCGAAAAATGAATTGCATTAGCAATATTGCTTGAGCGGCGTTTTTAAAGGGCCTGTTTGCTAATCGCCATAATGGCGACGCAGCCATATAACATCAGGTGGACCGCATGTTTGACAGCCTTCGATAGGTGAACTTATTACCTTTCTACGTATTTTAGGCCATAAAATAAATCAGATAAAAGTATTTAAATTATGATAAATAACTAACAAATCTTAATTAAAAGTATCAAACAACCCTAATAAACAGTTTGGTACTGATGATACATTTTTGAGAGGATTTCATGGAAATTGATTGATTAGATTATGCAAAAATACTTGATACCCATCTACTGGTTCCGTTTAGGTATATAGTTAATGAATTAAGGCGACGCCTTGAAGATTTTAGTTGCAAGGATTCCGATTTTTCTCAACAATGACTGAAGCGAACGAACTGAAATTTATTGTAAGAATTCATCATGTCTTTGACTTTATTTTGTACGTTGCATAACACGATTGGTTAACTTTTATAATAAAAAATAACTAATCAAAAAGCCCTCTTTAAAATAAGAGTTTCCAATTTTACCGGCATTGAGGATCGATTTGAGGTTCCAAAATTTCTACATATATTAATTGAAACTGATACTATAAATTTTACTTAGGTTTTATGAAATATATTTGTAGTTTTTAAATTAAACAATAAAAACCATTTTGTCGCATACGCCCGTTCCGTTTACGCGGGTTTTCTATGAGAGGTCGCTATAGTAGGGAGCGGGACGCAGCACGTTGAATTTCAGATTTTTAAGCTTAACGCGGCGTCACCTTAAGAGAAAAATATTTTACGGTTAGTCATGTAACAATATACATATTAGAAAAAAAAATGTGTCAATAGTCTGTCTGTGGAATAACTGTACCAGCAGGGTGCAATTTACTTACCTACTTGGTAGGTACCTAGCTACCACAAGAAAATCTGACAAGAAAACAATTAAAAAAAAACAACAGACTCCACAGCTAACCTACGTTAAATTTAAATGTATTTCCTTTAATAAATATTTTAAGAACTCATTCATACATAAAACAAATACAGGATACATTAAAATAAACGTGCACTGATGAAAAGAACAGAAGTACTTCATCACGAATCAATCGTCATCTCTCCGTTTCCCTCCATCACAAATAAATCCTTAATAACGAGGAAACCACAACAAACATACATTCAATAAACCATTATAGACCTTATTACTATGTTGAAACGGGCGTGTCGAATGGCAGGGCGGTTGCCGGTTGGAGCTGGGTGCGGGGGCAGTGACCTCGGAGCAAGTTTACTTATATGGTACAATATCACGCGAGTACTTGTATTAGTATTCAAGACAATTTAAACGTAGCTTCGTAGTTCTTAACAAAACATTCAATTGTTTTGTGAAATGTATAATAATGATAGACATGGCGAAATTTAAAAAGTTACCACAGTATACAGATGTCCCGCAGTGGTATAGGTAGTTACCTACCTAACCTATCTCAAAATGTATAAGAATAATGTTCTCTTTTGAAGTGCGGATTCTAATAACCATTTTTCAAGAATTTCTTGCATACATAAATAGGTATTAGGTATATCAGCTCGCGAACCGATTTCTCAGCCAATAAATACGTTATGAAAAAAGCAAATTAGGAGCAATGCTGATGATAAATAAGAAAGCGATAGCCTCTATGAAACACACTCATTAATTAATCCAAATTCTGATTTTCAAACTATAGTTTTCCAGCTAACAGCTTTCCAGTGCACATCATGACCGTGTCGTCACAATGTAGTAAATGACTTCCCGATTACGGCAGAACGGTTCATTATTATTACGCTAGCTTCCGCACCGTGGTTTCACCCATGTACCTGGGATACAAAGTACCTTATCTGTTAATCCAGAGCTTCTACCCCTGGAACTTCTGTACCCGATTTTGAATTGAAACTAACTGGAATTGTACCTACCTAAACGGATTTGCTTGTTTTTGTCTTTTACTGAAACATAAAATCGGTATACAATTTCGATAGTATTTAAACTAATACGATACACGGTAGGACAAAAAAACATTATTATCACTTAACTAGCTTCCGCCCCGCGGTTTCACCTGCATTCCCAAGGGATCTTATGTTTTCCCGGGATAAAAATAATATAGCCTATAGCCGTCCTCGACAAATGGGCTATCCAACACTTAAAAAAAATTCAATTCGAACCAGTAGTTCCTGAGATTAGCGCGTTCAAACAAACAAACAAACTCTTCAGTTTTATAATATTAGTATAGATAGATGGAAGTTTCCTTGATCAAAAAACAAGAAAATGGCGATTAATATACTAATTACGATCGAAGATACTAATACATGTATAACGTTACTGATATTTGTGTCTTGATCGTATCTTTAATATCATCAGCACGATCATGTTACAGTACATTATACAACAGTAATGCAACGTACGGAGTGAACAATAAAATGAATTATTTGCTAACTATTACAGCCCTGACCTGACCTAAAGGCTTCTTATATTCCAAAGCGAATAAACAGCTCCAAAGACAATTATCTTCTAATATATAAAATTCTCGTGTCACGGGGTGCGTAATCGAACTCCTCCGAAACGGCTCGACCGATTTTGATGAAATTTTTTGTGCTTATCCGGTATCTATGAGAATCGGCCAACATCTATTTTTCATCCCCCTAAATGTTAGGGGTAGGCCACCCCTAAATTTTTATTTTTATTTTTTAGATAAAATGTTTTGTTTTTATTTTTTTATGATACAGCATCAAAAAATACATACAACCCTAAATTTTCAACCCTCTACGATCAACCCCTATTTTATTTATTTATCTTATTTGAGGTTGGGCCAATTAAGCTAGACCTCTAAATTGTATGAGCGCCCATACAACTCAGAGGCCTATCTTAAATGGAGTCAACTATGTATGTATGGACAGAATTTTCAACCCTCTACGATCAACCCCTATTTTATTTATTTATCTTATTTGAGGTTGGGCCAATTAAGCTAGACCTCTAAATTGTATGAGCGCCCATACAACTCAGAGGCCTATCTTAAATGGAGTCAACTATGTATGTATGGACAGAATTTTCAACCCTCTACGATCAACCCCTATTTTATTTATTTATCTTATTTGAGGTTGGGCCAATTAAGCTAGACCTCTAAATTGTATGAGCGCCCATACAACTCAGAGGCCTATCTTAAATGGAGTCAACTATGTATGTATGGACAGAATTTTCAACCCTCTACGATCAACCCCTATTTTATTTATTTATCTTATTTGAGGTTGGGCCAATTAAGCTAGACCTCTAAATTGTATGAGCGCCCATACAACTCAGAGGCCTATCTTAAATGGAGTCAACTATGTATATATGACAGCCTTTAATTTTTAACTTTTTTATTTTTTGGATTTTTTCCTTTATTTGTGCTGTAAGTCCATGCTTTTCGCCAAATTTCGTGATTCTAGGTCAAAGGGAACTACCATTTTTCCAATAGAAACCACTCTGTCCCCAGCTGTCAAACATTAGACGTCAATCAAAACAAAACAAAGGCGCGTTAGACAGAACGAAATCTGTCGGGGCACCTATTAACATAAAAAAATCAATGTTAGTTTGTTTTAGAGAAATAGGGCAGAACAAGGTCTGCTGGGACAGCTAGTATATATATAAAATTCTCGTGTGACAATGTTAGTTACCATACTCCTCCGAAACGGCTCGACCGATTTTTATGAAATTTTGTGTTCATATCGGGTAGGTCTGAGAATAGGTTCTTATCTATTTTTTAAACCGCTGCGCGAGTGAAACCGCGGGGGACAGCTAGTATTATATAGATTTGATCGAAAATATCTTCATAAAATAAAATCTTAGATCTCTCCACTCAGAGTATATCCCGAAGGAGTCACAGGCATCCTTCTGTCTTACTAACATTATATAATGTGTATATTTCTGCGTATGTTTGTGTGAATGTTTCTTGTATATATATAGATAGCGGAAGTGTTGATAGATGTCGCTGCAGATTCCTATGAAATTCATATGAACACAGGGCGGAGTTTAAATCTAATACAAACCGGTGGTAGGTACATCATAAGTGCCTTACCAGAATTAAGGAATTAAAGGCGATGATAGCTCAGTGGTATTGACGTCGGACGCCGCGGCGAAGGTCGTGGGTTCGAATCCTACAATGAGCTTGAGGTTTCGGTGAAGGAAAACATCGTGAGGAAACCATAGCACGGTGGTAGGGTACTTTGTAGTACCCGCCTGGCTGGCTACCACCCTCAAGTTGAAAATCTGTCGCCAAACACCTATTGGTGTGTTCCGGCAGCTGCACTTGAGAACCAGATTCTTCTAAGCTTTGTGTACTTACCACCTTTGGCCACATCATCACCTACCATAGTGAGATTGTGGTCAAACACAAGCCTATACAAAGTAAAAAAATAAAAAAAAAACACATCTGAATAAATGAGTTTTGAGTTTGGTTAAGCTTGTAGACCATAGTGTAGAGTCCACACAGGAATTAAGAGAGTTTATACTTATTATAGGACAATACTAGAACTATAAATATCGACATAGCTATCGATTCACTAAAGTACCTAATCCAATTGATGTTGGGGGAAGCAAAACAACCCTGTTTTTGTTAAGGTAATAGTGAAAAAAAGCTTCTGAGGTTAAGATTAAAATCATAACCCTGAATTAGCTTGGGTATTATCTGTTGATGATGATGATGATGAGCTTTTACTCATTCACCTTTTAGTATCCTCAATCACAATGCATTTAAAAAACAATAGTATATTTACTAGTCATTGTTAGTTGCTTAATAATTGGCATGCTTTCTTTCATATCATCCCTGTTGCCAGAATTGTTATCAAGACACTGACAACCCGGATACATGTTAAATAATAGAACAGCTTCAGACCGAAGCCGGTAATAGCTTTAGAATCAAATTAACACTAACTACAAGACAGTCTCAGGTAGAAGCAATCTGAGTGGATCTGTCAGTATTAACAAAGTAATTCCTTGTAAATTACTTTGGAATAGTGTTAGAAAAACTGTATTGCTAAATTGGTTTGTTCATATTTTTTGTGAATATAAGATTGATTCTAGGGGTTACCTCAGCTAGTAATCAAATTAAATTTACTAGAAAACGTACCTGCCATATGGATTCCGTTGAATTAAAAACATTCGTGTGTGAAGAAGATTCACGTCTTTAAAACCTTTGCAGTCATTTATTCCTATCATATCCCAATAATTTCAGTTTTAGGGAATCAATTTTTCTCTAATTATGATAATGTTAGTTTTGTATGCAAAGGAACACGATGATTCATCTAATTTCATGAATTTCAAAGTCATTTAGGACCATTAAATTTAAATATACAACTGCACGACACTCACGTAGGAGAAAAATTTCATTAGTGCTACATAACAGTTTTGCCTCACGTCTATCAATTAATAACAAAAGACAATCGCACGATTGAGCCATTTGCTTTGACATAAGTATATAATGGGTTGAATGAACGTCATTCGATTTCATGAAACATCTCTTCTGTATTAAATTAATCAGGCTCGATCGACGTAACTCGATTTCTATGCCTCTTTTCATTATATGTGTGGAAGGTATTGCGTGGGTGGGTGCATCATACGGAAGTGCTCGCAGCACTGTATCTATGAGTGCTTGATTAGTATATTTTTACGCGTTTCCGTTATCACATGCTATACGGTGGCTAGATATTATATTGCTGGATATTGATCTGATATTTTTTATTGTGGCCAGTCGAAACTCATCGAAAGCATTTTGAATTGGTACCTATACATAACTGTGTTATAATTAGCGATAAAATAAATGATATTGACAGAACAGATGACGCATGGTATGATTCAAGGTTTTCCCATGTATATCATTCAATCAAACATTTTATTAATAAGTTCCTCTCGTTTGTCTAAATGGGACTTTAGAAAAATCGAGAATGTAACTTCTTCCAATTGGAAAAACCTTTGACCGTCAACTAACTGGCAACATAGTATCATTTACATACGGAACTAATAATGCGAATGTATGTTTATCATGCAGCGAAGTTAAACATCAATGACCATATTTGTCACTGTCAGTGTCAACTCGACTAGAAAGTGTCATCTTTATGGCTTCCGATATAAGCTATACTAGCTTTCGCCCCGCGGTTTCACCCGAGTCCCCGGAATAAAAGTAGCCTATGTCATTCTCTGGTATATATACTATATCTGTGCAAAAAATCACGTCGATGTGTTATTCTGTTGCTGCGTGAAAGACAGTAGACTATACATTATAAGTGAGACAGATAATTATGAATACTATTACTATACGAGGTGTGTAAAGACATGAGTAACAATAGAGAATGTACAATAATAAGGTTTGTTTAGTATTTGTATGTTTGGTATAAAACTAAATAAAGAAAATCTTTGTTTAATAATATCTCATAAACATGACAGGTACATGAATAGACTGAATAACGTAACGGTTTTGTATCTTATCTGTAGTAACGGTTTTTTATTACGATTTGTTTTATGATATCAGAGTTCATTGACGCCAGGTAAAATGTTAATTTAAGGAAAGCTATTTTTCAGTAACATTTTATTACGCGGTTAAACTTGAACTACTGAATTTATTTTGAATATTTTACTGTGGCTTTAGTATAAAATATGGGTTATACTATAACATATATATCCTATAACCGTTATAGGATATAATATACTGTGCAGTGATATATGGTATAACAACCAACTGCACAAATCTATTTAGTTGTAATTGTAGAGAAAATTTGATCCCTCGAAACACCCTGAAAATCATCAGCATAATTATTATTATAGTGTCTATGAAATAGATCAAATATATCCCTCTGCTGTTGACCAAAGGCCAATTTTGATGTTCCTCATCAGTCCTGGTATCAAATAGCACAAATACACTAATGATCCTTACCACCAAAGAGGCCAGCGGCGTCGAGCAAGCCGTCGGGCGCCTTCCCTGCATCGGCGCCCTCGCCACTCTCCTTTTCCATACCACGTCTGAAATGTGATAAATATTATGTTCAATTCTATGTAGAAATATATAATTGATGGATTAAGGGCATAAAAGTATATAAAGTGCTGTGTTTCACTTAGATATTTTAGTAGTCATTACAGAACATGTACCACAGTATAATGACAGGCAGAGAGAATGATTCCTCAGACTTGGATACTTGGACCTGGTACGAGCAACCGTGCAACAGTAAGAGTGCCCTAGGAGGCACAGATGCTAGCAGTTGAAATTAACTAATTTCAATAATAATATGTATATGTTCTTTTTTATACTACATTGTCGGCAAACAAGCATACGGCCCACCTGACTGGTTGGTTGGAACCATTGGTTCGGAAGGAACATAAAAGTTTCTTCAAGATATTTTTTCTTCTGGGCTGATCGGCGTGGAGGATAAATACCCTGCCACGGCACAGGTCGTGGGTTCGATTCTGACCTAGCACAAACCTACACCTCGTTTATTCGGAGTCTGCTAGGTAGGAAATTGTATATATATATTTATAAGTAGTTATCAGGGTTCCATAGTCCAAACTCTGATTAGTTTGGAGACAGATGGCCCCGGCCGTGAAGAATGTCTCATGTTTTAATTTATTTTTCTATCTAACTAAGTACACTAATATATAATAAAATAGAAGAGTTTTTTGTACACGCTAATCTCTGGAACTACCAGACGGATTTTAAAAAATCAGTCCAATTCTTGAGGAAGGTTATAGGCTGCTTTTTATCCCAAGAATGCAGGTGAAACCGCGGGGGACAGCTAGTTTATTATATCAAGGTTACCCATTCAAGCTGCCAGCTTAAATTACTTCACCGATTGATCGATCAGTCTTCTACACGGTTAAAAGTTATTTTTGTATTACACAATCTGGTTAACCTCGATAAGAGTTTAATGTATGTAGAGTCCACGTGTCGACCTCAAGGTCTAAATACCGCACCAATATAAATAAATAAATATTCTGGGACATATTCCTCACACACGGCCATCTGACCCCAAACTAAGCATAGCTTGTGCCATGGAAGCCAGATAACTGATATACCTACGACATATACTACTTCTCTTTTGTAAATACACTTATATACAGCGTGATAGATAGGACACCTTACCAACCACGCCAATAGGCCCGTCATAAATATATGGATATGTTTTTATTTGACCATAAACCTATAATGGTTTTTATTTGACCATGAACCTATAATTTATATTTTCGACCTGATTGCCACTGTCGCCTATAGAAATTAGCAAGGAGAATTGCCAATGTGCTCCCGACACATAATTAAATGAAAGATTTTATTCAAATAGGCCTTCACGGGCACTTGTGAATAGTTAACTCTAACGCACGATTCGGAAAGTTGCTTTTGCGGATAAAGACTTTACTCTATATGACCACCGCTTCTAACCAGCTCATGTTGGAGCACGAGCATCCATAGTCCATCACACGGATCCAGTATTTTCTACCGAATAAATAAATCGTCAATTGATAATTTATGAAATGATATAATTTATTCATTCAAATAGGCCTTCACAGGCAGTTGTGAATAGTCTGACTCTAACGCACGGTTCGGACTTAACACGTTCCTTAAATGTAAAGGCAAATTTTGCAGGAGGGATCTTATTAGAAGTGTACTCAGTCCTCAGACAGAACCTTGCACTTTTTGGAGTCTATAAGCAGAGGTCACAAGTTTATGCTTATTTCTAGTATTAATAGTGTGCATATCACAGTTTTTTACAAATATGTAGACTTATATTTTGTTGTACAAATAATATGTTTGTATAAATGTACTGGGATGCTACTGTGAGGATACTAATTTGTTTAAACTTATCTCTGAGAGAAGCTCGAGAACTCAAATTATAAATAACTCGCATCGCTCTTTTTTGCAAAATTAAAATAGCTTCTATATCAGCGGCCTTATCCCAAAGCAAAATGCCATAGGACATAACTCTATGAAAATAGCTAATATAAACGAGTCGAGCTGTATCCTTTTTATCCTTGGCTTGATGTAAAAAATGACACCAATATTTGAGCTTTCCTAACTGATAGCAATAACTAATTGGTATTTTTTTAAAAGTAAAATGGCGCCATGACGTTCCCGAGGATGAACCACACTGACCTTTGCTTAAAGATGCCAGGAAACAATATAAAAATACGCAGATTAGAGGTTTTTCTTACTATGAATGAATAGGCTTGTGTTTAACTACTTGGTACTTCACCATGATAAGTGATATGGTCGAAGGTGGTAAGAATACAATCTAGAAGGGAACTGGGTATCAAGTACAGCTCCTGGAACACGTGCTTGGCATCAAATTTTCTGAGGGCGGCATTCAGCCAGTTACAATATATCCAACTACCTAATGTACTTAATCCCTAATTAATATTAAGTATTTTATTTTTAATTTCATCCATCTTATTAACCCGTTCCCAAGATTCAACCTATATCCTCCCACTCGACAGTACCAATTCAAAATATACAACTTTACTATATAACGTAGTACGTGTAGGGCACGTTTTACCCCCGTGGAAGGGGCTTCAATGAGGGTGATCCCCCTTCAACACCCTATTATAGTGAATGGCGAATATTTTTTTAATGAAAACCTACTTTGAGATCTGAGAATTCTGACGAAAAATCACAGTTTTGCTCAGGCAAAGGAAGGTCGTATTTTGATAGGTTTTGTATAAAATTAATACTGTTTCCCTGGGGTTAATATCTATACTATCTAATATTATAAAGCTGAAGAGTTTGTTTGTTTGTTTGAACGCGCTAATCTCAGGGACTACTGGTTCGATTTGAAAAATTATTTCAGTGTTAGATAGCCTATTTATCTCACACACATAGGCTACTTTTTATCCCGGGAAAACACAAGATCCTAGTAATAGTTAAGTCTATTCGAATCACCAAGTAAAGCCTATTTGACCAGTGAAACCCCCGTGAAAATATATTCGATGGTTTCGAAAATTAGCGTGTCCAAAAAGACAGAAAAAATAACTAAAATGGTCTCTTTCCATTCTGTTATTCATTACATCACCCACATTCCATTTTTGGTAAAAAAAAAATGTTCAGACAGGCTGATTCTACAGGTTTATTATGCGTCTAGATGGCATTTATACCATTGGCATACCATATTACTAACAGCTAATTTGGGTAGTAAAAATAGTCTCGACCCCCAACCCAGGGGGGGGGGGGGCTAATATATAGCCTACGTCCGTGGCAACACAGTGGCCTTTTAAATTTAATAAAAAAACGTAATTAAAAAACATGCTTTTAATGAAGCAGATGATAAATTAACTGTTTTAATTTATTCGCATAATCCCATAAACGTCGCCTTTTTTTTTATTAATTCGACGTAAAGGTTAAAATCGTATGCATTGGCATTAAGAAAGTTCATAATGAATAGGGAAAGGTAGCTAAGACGTTAACATACTTCACTATAAACGAAAAAGGAATTTCTGATAATGTTTCTTGTTTATGGGGTGTAAACCTAGACGGGAACAACCTCAGGGATCGTTGGGAATTTCCTTGGAATAACTTCCATAAATAGTTTTCTGTTACCTACAAAAGTATATTACATTTCACGATACATATATAAAATATCACTAAGATTTAAGGCTACAAATTGGTAAACAACCTTTTTTTTTACAACAGACATAAAAAAAAAGTTTGTCGGCGAAGAAGAAGCAGGTGTTTCATAAGAAATTTAAAATTCTACTAACTTATACTTTAATACCGCAATTTTTTCGCCAACTTCAAAATAGTGTACCTTACTACACTCAGAATAGCGTTCCTACATCATAATTGTCTTCATTTCTTCTTTAAGAAAATAAATGGAATAGTAAAAAAGAATACAATAGAATCTAGAATAGAACGAAATAACTACAAGTTATACAATATTATGTACTGAATGTTTGTTTAAAAAAAAAACATAATTAGACTTGGCAGGCGTGTTGGTGATCAATCACACACACAGCAATGGGAAACGTCATGGAACTCGAAGGTAGGGACTTGGTAATTAGGTAGATACTCTGCTGCGAACCCCTTCACCATTAAGAAATTTGAAATCAGAACCAGTGAAAAAAAACGTACAAATTCAAACATACAGACAAAACACACAATCTTCCTTTTTTTGAAGTCGGTTAGACGAGACAATTTCAAAAAAATTGGTAAAATCCCAATAAAAATTTTCCACAATAGTTCTATTCATTTCAAGGATAATGCAATAAGGAACACCCCCACCCCTCACTCCCGTGTACCACGTGGCACCCCCTCGTGCACAGCTGATGGGGGGATTTAGGGGGCTTGTTGGCAACACCCACTCGGTTATGTACGTACTACGTAAATATGTATGTCAGTTGACCTAGGTCAGGATTTTGTCGTCACGGATAATCCGTGAAAAATACAGTTTGTGAGATGTTGAAAAATTGTTTTCTTTTTTAATTAGAAGGCTGATGAGCAGGCAGTCGGTCGACCTGATGGTAAGTGGCTACCGTGGACCACCTGCCTACTAACCTTGTGACATAAAAATAAAGTTTTTTCATAGAAATAAAGTTTAAGTATATTAGATTCTAATATAGTAATGTTATGCCTAATGTGTTTTATCCGTCGTTTAATCTGTACACTATACACTAAAACTATGCAATATGCTAAAGAATAGGGAGTTTTTTTTTAAATTCAAACATTAAATAGAGAGCGAGAAAATAATTTATACTTTTTTTGTTGTTGTTGTACACTGTGCAGTGAGCAGGCACTTTATTATCCAAGTAAAATATTTGTTTAGGTGTTTTTACATAATAAAGGTTGATTAAAATTTTTATTATTACATTATTGTTTGTTTATATTATCATTTTTGACTTGTAACTATTTAAATAAAACAAATTAAGCAATAACTGTAGATTTTATAGGTTATTTTTTAAAATAACATTCACAGCTTTCTAAAAATTTTTAAGTTTGCATACAAGCTTAAAAAAAAATCTTTAAGACAAGGTTGGCAACACTGGCTGGCACATAATATTATTTATGTATAAATCGAATACAATATTCAAGGTTTTTTAAATTCGAAATATGTAACCCAGTTAAAGGATGCCACTTGTATGAAAATACCCTAAAATTATCAAAAAAGGCAATGAAGAAAGAATAAGAGAAAAATTAAGAACTCTTTCCCTTTTCAAAGACTACTTTTGGTCATGAATACTTATTTACCTAGCTAAGTTGTATACACCATATGAATAAATCATGAGAAGTCATTGGCGGCCCACGCTATGTGGCCATCTTTAAAGTATAATTGTAACGGCCCGGCTTCGCCCACCTTGGCGCCGAATTTCACTTCACTTGTGCTTGCTTACCGAATTTGGTAACTATTAGTACAAAACTTTGAACGTGAACGCAAAGAGTATCGCTTTGTAGCGGTCATAGTAGGCAATCATCGAGCACATTCCCGTAGATACCGAACGATCCAATGTAGTTATATGATATCGTATCTAGATTAGCAGTGTACGGCACTATCGCATGTGCCTGCAGGCATATCTGCCATAGTTCCCCGCTTGACGCCTAGTGTCCCTGTCTCACTTTGATGTAGTTAGTTTCACGGTAGAAGAAACTTGACATATGATTTTCATAGATATGTCTTTTGAATGTGGTTACGTTTTTCCGAGAATTATTTGTAAGACGCTGTTACTGTAGTATTTGTAAGCTCACTGGGACGATCTAAATCCGAAACTAATCGGTTTGTTTACATTGATACTCCATACAAATGTCAGAATGTCATATGACAATGCTGTTACACATCTCAATATTAGTGTGCAACAAGTACCTATCGATATCGTTAAAAGAATCGCACCGATCGTACACTTATTTCAATTGAATATCAACGGCAATTATTTATAAAAACCGGCCAAGTGCGAGTCGGACTCGCGCACCGAGGGTTCCGTACAAACTTCGTCCATCGTTCGTCCATCACGGGAAATGCATAATTTTATTTATTTACTGTATTTGAGGTTGGTGCCAATTAAGCTAGACCTCTAAATTGTATGAGCGCCCATACAACTCAGAGGTCTTTATTAATTGGCGTAACTATGTATGTATGGGGACACCCTTTAATTTTCAACTTTTTTTATTTTTTAGAATTTTTCCTTTATTTGTGCTGTAGTAAGACCTTGCTTTTTCCATTCCTGAGAAAATCGGTGGTGACACACGGACAGACAGACGGACAAGAAAGTGATCTTATAAGGGTTCCTTTTTTTACCTTTTGAGGTACGGAACCCTAAAAAGACTTTTACTCTTTGCAATAAAGGAGGTGGCCAACTTTCGTATGGACGTTTGCCCCACTAACTAAATATACTGTACAGAAAAATCAATTATGTGGTATTAAAGCTTTTGAGCTCTAGATATCTTAAATGAAAACAAAAAGTTCTTAGATGTTAGTGGTTTTTTTTTACAGCCATATTTAACCCATATTTAGTAACAAGTGCCTGATATTTTGTATGGCTAATCAAACGAATAAAATAAGTCAAATGAAAGCATCACAAAGACAAACTCCGCGTACATTTCTGCCCACTGTCGCATCTTCGTAACCAATTGGTCACTGATGGTCACTGCGGTCGGCAGTTCAGTGACCCCTTATTGTCTCATCTCTTTTACCCGCGTCGATCAGTGTTTAACTTGCTTAGAATTAGAAAACGATTTAAGTAATATGCCGCCGTGAGAACAACAAATCTATAAACTTGTCAAATTCGTTCATTTTTTTAATGTCTCATCCCCTTAGGGGAATATAATTTCGGTCTTTTATTTAAACTTAAGTGTTTTAGTAAAAACAACGTAAACGTGAGCTTGAGAAGGTGAAGATGGACCCGAGGAGGGCCTTAAAAAGGAACTGGCTCTCAAGTGCAGCTGCCGGAACACACCGGCACGTGTTTGGCAACAGATTTTCTACATGAGTGTGGTAGCCACTACTCAGCCAGGTGGGTACTACTAAGTACCCTACCACCGTGCTCAAAAGCCGAAGCGCATTGTAAGATTCGAACCCACAACCTTCATTCGTCACGGCATTTACCACGACTGAGCTATACCTAATTGCTTTAAAAATATAAACATATCTACATCAGTTTTTAGTACCTAATGGTAGTGCTCCTAACACGGTTACTCAATAAAATTAACTGAACGACGAACAAAATTATTATCAACTTTATCTAAAGACCACAAGGTATAAATTTCATTGCAACAATTAACAGACGGCATGAATATCATACATTACATAGCGGCAGTTGTCATTTGATTCTTTAAATCGATTCGAGTCGGAGCGATTGTTGACTCGATTCGAGTTGATGTTTTATTCAACGGGAGGCCTGTTATCGATTTTATGCGTCGATTTTTTCGCTTATCCGATTAAAATCTGATAGCCTATACAGAGCATTGATCTTGTAATGCGTAGTTTTTTTTATATCTACTTACTGATAATCAAGAATTGGCGAATCGAAAAAGATGAGCCGTAGACAGTTCGATAAATATGGAGTCACGTCAAGGCCGGTTAATGCATGGGTCACCATTTATAGTTTCCTCTTACTTAATTCTTGTCTCGGAGAGTATTATTGATTATTGGGAGGTCCTTATCCGAATTTATGAAAGCAAAATATATTTAGAAGGTATCATTTATCGGATTCTAACTCTTAAAAAAGGGGCAATACGATATGAAATCTAATGACGGAAATATAATATACTTAAAACGAGTACTTAAATGATGCCGGAACTTGAACCTACGAACTCTCGGCTAAACCGAAGTATCACAACCGTTAATAAAATAATAAATACTGCTTGAACATGCAATCAAGAGTCAACACTATTTTTCTATTCTATTTTTTTTAAAGCATCAGAAAGAAAATAAAGCACAAGAAGATTATAAAATAACTAAGTACCTACCTACCCGACGATGTATCTAATTCATCATTCGGTAACATAATGAATGAAATCCATCAAGATAAACGCTTTATTAGGCCAGATGAACGTTTTATGAGTGTTGCGTAACTGAATATACCTTCTTATTTATTATTATGATATTAGTGCATATATAACTAAAATGAGAGATGAGAATGAATCCAACAAGTACCTTCCTATGCTCTGGTCTGGTAGGTATACCTTGAGAGCAATTTCCCATTTAGACTTTATTACTTACTTCGGCTACATCAGCGCCAGCAAATCTAGGAACAAAAATAGGAGAACTATAACGATTTAAGAGCTATTCTCATAGCAGATCTCGCGTGCTAATCGCCTATGATCACATCGTCGTAGGCTTTTAACCTAGATAGTTTAGTATGTGAGGAGGAATAGCAGAGCGAAGTGGGCCGGTACGTCAGATTTTTGTGCTTGTCTGTTTATAGATTTAAAACTTAGCATGGCAGAACTATAAGTTGTGTAGGATTTGAGACTGAGACAGAATGACTAGCGCCATAATGGAATTCCCAGGGAAAATGTATTTCACAATCATCAATAAACCACCTTTCAAAACACTATTTTCGAGAAACTCAATAGTTGAGGCATTTTTGGGCTGCGAAGTCTACTCAATTAAGCCATCTCTTGATTAATTTGATGAAGTCCAGAAAATGAGGCACAAAAGTTCATTAATTACATTTCCTAACTAAAGTCCATCTCTTCACGAGTTCTGTTTATGGTTGAATGCGAGGTGCTTACTCTCTGGTAAATCCTCTAAATAACCTAACACTTTACTAAACTATAACTTATACCGGATTAATGAAACGAGTTTTTCTTACACCGCCATGTTTTATTTTACGATGCACTCACAGCAAGAGAATTCAGCCATTTCAAATAAGCCTTTCATAAATTATAATGTTTCACAAGTCGTCATCGAAGTGCGAAAACTCATAATCGTAATCTATGTAACGGGTAAGGCCTTGGAGTGCCTTGGTGGAACATTGTAACGTTTAGCAGTTAATAAATCTATACGTATATATGCGCCAGCGCAGCGAATCAACGTCTTTCATAATGAGTTGGTTTGTTAATGATTTTTTTGGAAGAACTAACATATGATGCTTCATATTTTGGGAATTGGATAATATTTCAATCAAAGAAGTCTAAAACAATTTACTTAATGTTGCTATCTCATTTGTGCTACAGTCTGAGTACGTTTTGCTATGTGATACATGTTAATTATGTCCAAGAAATTGGGCAGTTGTCCAATTACGATATGATAAAACGAACCGTATCTTCCTTCTTACTTGAAACTTTACATACTTAACTTAGCAAGCAAGATCTATTTCAAACTGATCCCAAAGTGCAAACGGTTGAGAACTTTAAATGTCTAGTATCAAGAATCAGAACGAGATTTACCACCAACTGAGTCGACCGAAAATGAACGTCAAAACTCAAAAAGAAGCTGACCTGCTATGTTATTCTGTACTAAAACTCGACGGTGAATTCTCGAAGCGACTATTCTCTGTCTCACTCGTGAACTCCTGATTACCGTTTCACGAACGAGACATAGAATAGTCACTTTAGCTGTTCAGACGAAATTTTAACTTAGTAAGATACGCGTAAAGATCACTGAAAGTACCAAATAAAGTTCGGACATGCTATACAGCTACTGCCACTGCGCAGCCAGACTTACCTACAAGAACATAAGAAGAAGCATGAGGTTTATTTTGTCAGAGTATCTGATTGATCGATAAGCCAAAGTCAAAGTCATTTCTTCAGTTTTGGCCCTAGGAGGGCACACTTATGAACGTCGAAGCTACTGAAATTACCAGCAGTTCGGAAGTCGGCCTTCAACTGAGGTGAACCGTCAAGAAACATCCCCAACAGGGTTGATTTATAAAGCAGGCAGACGGTCTACCTGCTGGTAAATGGTTACAGCCGCCTATGGAATGGACAACTGCATTAGGAATGAGTTGCCAAGCGACAGTTGTAGCGATGAAGGAAATCCGTAATAGGGGAGCGTTCTACACCCCAATGGTGTACAAAAGGAAGGTTTGGCTGAATCGTTGCGCGGACAGTGGCTCGAGGATGTGATCCACATCGGTGAACGCTGCGATGATTTTTTTTGGCAAGCACAGAAAGCCAAAAAATTGCTGGCTCTTTAGTGCAGCTGCCGGAACACATCGGTAGGTGTTTGGTGACAGATTTTCAACTTGAGGGTGGTAGATAGCTAGCCGAGTACTATAAAGCATCTTATCACTATTTTGTGGTTTCCTCATGATGTTTTCCGTCACCGTAAGCTCAAGCTAGTAGCAGGATTCGCACTACAAATTTTTGCCATGTTATTTTTTTTAAATTATCAAATTGTAAACAGAAAGAACCTCACCTTCAACTGACGTTATCATTCAGAGCCCTGGGTCCAAATGGGTATCTGTCACACGTTTACACATAGCGAATCACTTCATGTCACTAACACTTACACCCGAACTTCACTAGCACTTCCACACTTCACCACATTGTGGTAACATCCAATTGAGATCTGGAACAAAAATAATTTAAATTAAATACATTTTGTTTTTTGGAAATTGCGAAGCGTTTTAGGGAGAAGTAATTAACGTGAAAGGAGATTGATATTTGCATACAAAACAGCAATTTATGATCCAGTATTGCTTTTAATCAATAAAAAAACTCAAATTCTAATTAATAGTATTGTTTAACTTATAATTCATTAAAATTAATTAGGTAAGTAAATATAAATTTCAATGAAAACATTATCTTGCCTACTTAATTTTTGTTTTCATATGAAATAAATCAAATTTTACAAAATTGTACAATGCCACAGTTAAAATGTTACGTACTTAAATCAAAATAAACTAAAACTAAAGACTAATAATTATAGGTTGTTACGTAGCCCCAACTTAATAAAGCCGTGTTCACTACTGAGTGGAATTGCCTTTTATTACAATAGAAACGACCCTTATTGGTAATTTCCTCACCCCAGTGCTCCGCTTCACTCGCACTCGGGCAACATTTATGCATTCATCTCGTTTTAATGATCGTTACAATTTGTATGTTTTACAATGTTCTGTCCTTTATATATATTTTTTTAAAGGTGATATCAATTCTTACTATTAGCAGGTACATAACTGTAGAAATGTTTATAGTTTATACAATCTAGTAGATAAAAAGTAGCCTATAACCTTCCTCAAGAATTGGGCTATGAAATCCGACTGGTGGTTCCAGATATAAAGCGCCTTTAAACAAACTAACAAAAAGACTTCTATATTAACTTCTAATACATATATGTATAAAAATCTCGCGTCACAGTGTTTGTTATCGAACTCCTCCAAACGACTTGACCAATTTTTATGTTTTTTTTTGTATATTTGGTAGGTCTGAGAATAGGTCGTAGGCTATTTTTTATACCGCTACGCGGGTGAAACCGCGGGGGACAGCTAGTATTAGTATAGATATTTCTTACGTTGACATTGTCATTATCATTTGTGTTTCATTGTCTCAGTAACAGCACAGTCTATGTAACTCTTACAGTCCGCCAACGGACACGTCTAGACAGAGCAATCGTGCGGGGCGGTAGCGAGCCCAAGCTGCCATACACTCGCTTGGGACACAATGGAGCAATTACGAATGCCTATACAAAGCGGCATTTCGCGCGACTTCAAACGCGATAGACCACTGTATGTAATTACGCAGTGGTAACAGAGTCATTCACTAGGTTAGGCCTGTGTTTCACCATAATATCACCATGGTTAGTGATGGCCGTGTGCACAAAGCCTACGAGGGAATTGGTTATACTATGTGCACGTATCGGAACACACCAGTATTTTATTTTGAATATCACAAATAAAATATCCATCTTAATTGACCGAGCGAGCGCGAAGCGTCTTAGGTCAGCTTGGGCAAAAATGCTTTCGTATGTCCTTTATAGGTCGCATTTCTCAACCGATTCTCGTGAAATTTTGTGAGCAGGATTGGTAATTAAAGGGATTTTTTGACGATTCAGTTTTTGGAAATTTAACAAAATGGCGGAGATATATGGGGTGAAAACGTAAAAAAAAACACTTATTTCAACCATGTCAAAAATGTCACAAAACTTTTAGTTCTTAGTAAGTACCTACCCTTATTAAGACTCAACATTTTTGTCCGAACAACTTTTTCATCCGATCAACTTCAAGGGGTCGGGGGTGTGAGAAGATGGAAAATAATGAAAAAAAAAATGCTTTCCTGTGTCACACCAAATCACATGGGAATCTCATCAGCTTTCGGAATATAACTATGATGTTTCTCTCGCGAAGTCTACAGTTCACAGAGCCACTAGTATTTTAAATGAAATGAGAAAAATACATTAGATACTCCTTATCCAGGGAAAACATTAGATCCCTCGGGAACGCGGGTAAAACCGCGGGGTAGAATCTTGTATATAAAATATTAATCATAAATAGTATCCAAACGACAATGCAAAACGCACTTAGTGAAGCAAAACGTTTCACAAAACAGGGAAGGGGAGCCCACCCCTCTATTGAAACTCCATAGTTTTGGCAAATTACACCAAATGCTGTGATTTTTATTTTATTATGATATAGTACCTATGTATTTATGATTTTATTTATCTACCTAACTTACCGTATTCTATGCGGTGGGCGAAGAATTACTATAGCTTTCAGAGCGAAGGAAAAGTTTTTATTTACGCTAATTTGTTTGTTTGAAAGTTGCCTTCATTTACATCTTTATTTATTTATTTTTATACATCGCAATACAAGTACCTATTATAGTTAGGTAGATAAAAACACCATACTTTTTTTTTGTTAAGTGTTTTTAAAGTGACTATGGAATTAGCATACTAAATTATACACTTCTGGACACATCTATTGGCCCACCTTGTATTTTCAGTTTCGTTTGGTCCTAGCTAAAATTTTATATTAGGTCGAGCAAAAAGTTTTTATGCAGTTTTGAACCTGGCACATTCACAATTTCATTCAATAGTCTTTTTTTGAATTTCGAACACAGAATTTAAAGAAACAAAGGACAATTTGGAGCCTGTTTGTTGATATCAAACAATCGAATACTAAGAAAACTTGGTTTTATTGGTTTACTTGGATTTAATTCTTGAAAAAGTGATTGATATCTTTGGTTTTGCAACAAACATTACTTATTCTTAACATTAAGGTGAGGTTCTATCAATAATCTATGGATACTTCACTTGAAGTCGCCGCCCAAGCTGTGGCACTTATTCAGGCCGGACACAGCCAAAGAAACGTGAGTGCTCAACTTAATTTAAGTCGATCTGCGGTCCGAAAAAGAGGCCAATAGATGTGTCCAGAAGTGTATATGGTACCCACTTTTATTAAGACATAGACTAGTGCAAAATTAACAGATCTAGAGAAAAAAAACTTTATGAACAGTTTCACCGCTTGATGAAATGATTTAAATGCATGTTTTGTTAAAAACAGTATGTTAGGTATCCTTTAAATTCTACAAAATAAATTAGTAGCCATTTTCATTTGGTTCATTTCATAAAAAATAAACATTACAGAAGTAAACCTAGACTTGGATTTTTCAAAATCAGATAAAAAAAACAAGAATCAAGCCTTTATTGTCTGGCTAATTGCCCATTGGGTACAATTCAAAACCAAGCATACATAATATACTATCACTATAAGAAAACTATCTATAGCCTTTATGTCAGAAAACCGAGAAGTGTACGAACATACCCGAACATCGTACAGTACAGCACAGCAGCGCCGTGTACATTTTGCCGCATATCTCTTACCAACACATACACATTAAGCAAAGGTAACACACTAGCGAGATGTCTCCAGCAAAATAAAACACCGGCCGCTATGTCATGTGGTATTGATTCCGGCCCTTCGATTGCCGTCCCACTCGCACGCTAGCCAAAACGCCACGCGGGAACAAGACAGCGCTATTTACTTTCTTCTAGCCAAGTCGCCGTTTGAGATGCCCCGTAATATTCACTTGTGTGCAGATTAAAGCTGGGTAACGCCCTGACGGTTCTGTATAGCTTTTAGAAAGGTCCATATTCATAGGTTCTAGATATAACTTCAGGAGTCCGGTCGCGTTTTGCAAGTACATATATTTCTAAGATCTATTTCATACTACTTGGACTACCTGTGGGAATTAACAAAGGATCAACATGAACGTACATTTTAGTTTAGTAACAAAGTTAGTATTCATTCATTCAAGTTTAGTATTTATTGTGCAAGTATATTTTAAAGATACCCAAATAAAAAAATGGAAATGAACGGGATGAAATTTACATTAAAGGAGTTGGTTCAAGCAAATCATTTTTTTTTCTGAGGTTAATAATGAAAGTCGAAAACGTCACATTTTGTCCACAGTAATACCAATATGAAACACTGTGAGAGGTCAATTTTTTTTTTATTCATTCTCCACTGATACCAGCAAGTAGCCACTGGTTTTCAATCAATAGAACACATCAGTCAAAGGGGTGATAATTTATATGCACCCCTAATCTAAATAACACGTAGGTATACCTTTCGTTAGGGGATGTACAAAGGGCAAACTAATCTCTTGTATAATCCGCTTATTTTGCCTTAGGTATTATTTTTTTATATTTAATTAAGTCGAGGATTTTTATTATATGTAACTTATGTAAGCTAAGCTTAAGCTAGGCATAACTTGTAAAAATAAACCTAAGTTGAAAATATTGGGAATTTGATTTAATAAAAATCCAGTAACAAAATGTTATACAACAACTTAAATCAGGCGTAACTACACCAATACTTCAACAAATACAAAGTACCTATTTACTTACATATCATTCAAATCCAGTAGCGAACCGATACAACTATTTATAACTAACTATCACACAATACAGCAACTCATTACCTCCACAACGGTTGCACTGCAATAGGTTGCACATCCGAGATATAATTCATATACATAGTTCCCATGGCGCGGTGGCGCGGCGCCCCCAACCCTACTGCGAGGGGACGCATCCATCAATCAGCGGACTGTGAAACTAAAGCCGATTGTAAACGAAAATCAATAGTCCGTTGCTGTATTTATACAATCAAGCCATTCTATATTTTGAGGTTAAATCATTAAATGCTGGACAAACTATGAACGTATTAACTAGCGGTTCATAGTATGATAGTTACAGACCAGCAAGAGGTCCCGGTCTACTCGGGCCCAGGAACTGTTCGTCTGACCGGTGAGCAGCTGACCGTATAAACCGGCCTTTAAAAGGTGTGTGGGCTAGAAGCCATACAATTAGTTGTACCATAAGGTCGGGAGAGTGGAGATAGTTACGTCGGAATAGGAAGGCGTGGGCGCATCGGTCGGTTTGATCATAAAATTACCGTGGCAAGGCAAAGAATTCAGAAGAATTTAATTTCACGTAGGTACACTGTACTTTAGAAGCAGTCTCTCTGATTATAATTTATGGAATATTTATTTATGAACTATCCGGGATATTAAGTATTCTATGTTTTATTCCAGGATGGTATATCTATGTGCAAAATTTCGTCCAAATCCGTTCACCCATGTGACTACACATATACACACAAACTTTTATTCAATAAATAATGTCTGCTCATTCTCTAATATGCTATACTATGCGATTTGAGGTAGGGTCTACTTAGTTTATTATTTGCAGGCCAGTTGGTTTGGAGGTTAGAAACCCATACTGGTTATTATTTATTTATCGTATGGTGGGCAACCTGGTGTCAGAATTACTCAAGCCATCCGAATGTTACTGACTTGGCTTAACGACTACTACTTAGATGATAAACTGACTGAGGTTTACTGGCGCAGCTTAACCAACCGGTCGATTACTGATCAGTGATTGCAACTGCTATGAGCACCTCCTTCTGAATTCCATAGTACAAACGCTGCTTAGTTTGGGAACAGATGGCCGCGTGTAAATATCCAAGGATATTTGTTTATTTATTCTACTAACTTGTTGCGTTAATTAATTCTTAAAACATTATGCAATAATCATGTGGTCGTTGCGCAACGATTGCTGTCAGTTAATTTTCACGTGATAAACTTTAATTTATCGCATAACTAGCTTCCGCTTCGCGGTTTCACCCGTGTTCCCGAGGGATCTTATGTTTTCCCGGGATAAAAAGTAGCCCATGTCCTTCTCCATACCATAGGATATCTGCGTACCAAATTTCATCGCGATCGGTTCAGCGGTTTAGGTGTGAAAACAAACCAACAAACAAACTCACTTTCGCATTTATAATATTAGTTAGGATTAGGATACCACAAAAAGTAAACCCGAATTGTATATCCCAAACGTCTTGATTCATGATCGTTAAATAGAGTCATCAATTCACAATTTGCATGCAATTCCTGTAAATTGTGCGCCACAGCGCCCACAGCGAAGAGGAAGCAAGATCGAGATTACATTATTATACTTATACCATGGGAACAGTAGAAACGTTTACTGCCGTCCGACACTTTCTATTCCAACTGTTACTTAATACTACTAGCGACGGCTGAATAAAGATTGCTTTTTACCTATTTACCGCGAAGGAGAATGAATTATTTGTCACGATTATCTAATAGAACCCAATAATATTAGAAAGAAAATCGTTTATCAGACAGAATCAATATTTAATAAGTAATTTAAAAACGATTTTCGAGCTATTTTTAATCTGTAACGAATTGCATTGTCAAGCGACTGTTCAGCCTGCACATAAATGTTAAATTAGTTACAAGTTTTTCAGGTTTACGTTCTAATTCTTTTACCCGGCTGTACCTTTACTCAATAGCATAAATAGTTTCCCTAATTTGTATAGAACTTAATTTAACAAGGAATTCCATTTTTGAACGACATTTTCGTTCAAAAATAACAATACCACGCCCGCATCCTATCCCAGGTGTTAGGATTCGTTACCGGTTGTACAAAAACATAATTTGCATATCCGAAACTAATTTGCGTTGCATTTTGACCTTTATTACAACGAGATAAAATTGAAATGCTTGTATATGGTCGCATTTTGTATAAGAGTTGCGAGTTCTTTGCAGTGGTTTTGGTTCCGTAAAATATATATGAAGATTTCGAGGAGGTTTTTCATTTCTGTTGTGTTTTATCTCATCATAAAGGATGCGCAGTGGTACTTTGTTTGTAGGTAGTAGAGCCTAGCCTCCTGGCCGACAACCACAATCGAGTAGAAAATCTGTCGCCAAAAACCGACCAGTGCAGTGTTACGGCAGCTGCACGAGACTCAGTAAATTATATCAATCTTGTTTCGTATTTTTAGCATTGAGTTTATGTCCACGCCGGACATTTAGTAATCCCGCGTAGAGAAAGAATTTGAATGTTCTATAAATAGTGAAGGAGAAGTAGTATTTTCCCAATCTTTCGATAACTAATTTAAAATTCTACTCAGCACGTTCCCATGTCCGTTTTACACATTTAACCACGGTACCATAAAAGTAAACGTCAATGTCCTTGGGGCATGCGGTCGCATGCTGTCTCACTCGCACGTGCAGCGGGGGATTTGCGAAGGGACCGTGACAAAAAATCATCGCATGCGCATAGTGATCTCCAGTCGATCCCATGCGTCTGTCTGCAGTCGGAATGATTTGATCCCTTTTACGATTGGTTCCAAAAGTATTTTTAGGTAGGTACATACTCAGTGTTCTATAGTATATGTAGGTTCTACCTGACTGTTTGGAGTTAATGAATCTCAAGGGAACGTAGCTAGTGAGGTTTGGTGCAGATACCTTACTCACAGAAATGGCTAAAAACATCAACTCGGTCCATAAAGAATTATGACGAGTTCTACGTAGTCCAAGAAAGATTTTTTTGAAATGCCTCCAAAATGCCTTGCTTTATAAATGACGTCTAAGTCGCAAAATGTTCAAATTATAAAAAAAAATATTCAACAAATTATTATAAATATAATTAAATCTTAGGTGAAAGTCTGGAACCATTTTCAAACATTAGAATGATGAGAAAAGCGGTCTTTAGAGAAAATGGTTTATTCATCTAAGACCTTGTTGAGTTTATTATTAAAACACAGACACAACAATTAGATACCATTTATTTCAGAGCCATTAGAAGTCGGACATCTTGATCTAATACTACAAGTTACAAACATAAGATTATATCATAGACTAATGTTATTCGGATATGTCTACAACAGACTTAATGCAGATCCTTAGACGAGGCCTATGTCCAGCAGTGAACGTCTTGCTTCTATGATGATGATTACTTCATCACTTTGTACTCAGGTTTTTGTTATATCACAGAAGGCTTTACAAGCAGCCAGACGGTCCATCTGTTTAGACTTGACAGATTTGAAATAGAGACTGATAGTCCAGCTTTGCAAACTACATAGGTACTACTGTTAGAATTAACTAGCTTCTGCGCCACGGTTTCACCCGCGTTCCCGAGGGATCTTAGAAATGGAAAGTACAAAAACCTTTTCCAAGACAAAACACTTAGATATGTGTATGGCTCGAGGATATACAAACCTACTAAAAAAGGACATTACAAAAGAACACTTACAGCAACATTTTTAATACATCTTCATCATTAATTCTTTGCAAGGTTATTTCAATATTCATTATCAACCATCAATCAGTTCTAAATAGTTCTAAGCACTATGTACTACAAACGTATATACGTAAGTAACATGTATATATTTTTCATTTATAAATGAATGGAATCACACTATATGTTTTATTGCTATTCATATTTTGGAACGCACGTATCATAAAACGTATTTAAAAACATATACACCTTTGATCGGCAACGAGTTGAATGGTAACTTATATTTATTTCTTGCCGGCTCTTCTCAGTAAAAGCAACCTTCCGAACCGTGCGTTAGTCAGACTATTCATAAGTGCTTGTGAAGGCCTATTTGAATAAAAAATATTTTCATTTCATTTTCATTTTATTATACTGAACCTATAACCAGATAACTGATATAAGCTTCATATACTACTATTTTCAATACATATAGATAATTACAGGACTCGGGACAAATAATAACTAAAAAAGTGATCTTATAAGGGTTCCTTTTCTTTACCTTTTGAGGTACGAAACCCTAATAATGAACCATTTCTAATCATTTTCGATCACACACACATCCATGAAACTCGTTTACACGAACCCAGTAAACATTAGTTTGTAATAAAAATCCTAAACTGTATAGCAAGGTGTATAAATAAAACAAAGGCACGTTTCGTTTGAGCACACGTTCACGCCGCCGTGAACTCGACTAGTAAAGAAACGATACATAACTAGTAGGTATAACTCCAGAATGCCTAGCAACGTTTTTAAGCTATTGTATAGCTTTTATCGCGGGCTTTGAGCGCGGCGACCGAATCAAGAAATTCCGTAACGAAAATAAAACCTAACGACGAGCTGCTCCGAAATCGGACGAATACGTAAGCAGCTGTTTGTGAGAAAGTATATAGGCGTATAGGTATCTATTAATATCAAAGAAAAAACTTGAATTACTTAATATAAAAAAATAATACATAAATAAAAAATAAATAAATAATTATAATTGCATAAGTTGATAAAAAATGCTATGCAATAGCTTTACCGCGGCAGTCCCCGAGTGCCATACGTTTTTTTTTTATTGTATAGGCTTGTGTTTGACCACGATATCACTATGGTAAGTGATGATGTGGCCGAAGGTGGTAAGCACACAAAGCCTAGAAGGAACTGGGTATCAAGTGCAGCTGCCGGAACACACCAATAGGTGCTTGACGACAAATTTTCACTTGTGGGTGGTAGCCAGCCAGGCGGGTACTACAAAGTACTACCACCGTGCTATGGTTTCCTCACGTTTTTTTTACTTCGCCGAAAGCTCAAGCTTATTGTGGGATTCGAACCCACGACCTTCGCCGCGGTGTCCGACGTCACTACCACTGAGCTATCATCACATTAAATATAAATCGTATAGGCGAATTTAATGTTTTTCAAATCAAATATCATGCGATCCAATGTATGAAGTCACTCCTGACAGTGTTATTTAAAGTACGAAGTAGGATGATTTAGATAACAGAGATTTTATGATTTCATTAATCAATATGCAGTCTATTATAGTATCATCATAATTTATAGAAGGGGCCTGATGGTAAGCGGATACCGTAGCCTATGAACGCTTGCAACACCAGACGTATCACTCGCCCGTTGCCGACCCTTCCCCCCTCCCCAATGAGCTCTGGTGACCTTACTCACGCGCAGGAACACAACTATAAGTTATTTGGCTGTGGTATTCAGTAAGTTGGAGGTACTTCCCCAGTCGAGCTGCTCTATGAGCGAAATATCGCTATGCTCTACCTCTCTCAAAAAAAACCTTTGCACAAGGATAATAATAAAAAAACATACGCACATTATAAATGATTGAATTTGAAAATCAATACCCACAATCACACGCGTATCTACTACTAGCTTCCGCCGCGGTATCCACCCGCAATCCCAAGGGATCTTATGTTTTCCCAGGATAAAAAATATATAAATATAGCCTATAGCCTCCCTCGATAAATGGGCTATCCATCACTGAAAGAATTTTTCAATTCGAACAAGCAGTTCCTGAGATTAGCGCGTTCAAACAAACAAAATATTATAGGATAATACGCTAAAATAAAACACCTAGTGTAGTTTCACAAAATACAATACAAGATTACAAATCGTGTTGAATGACCTTGCAACTAGTACGTGGTACGTAATTACTTCAATTACTTACTATACCTCTTCATCATTTGCACACATAATTTAAATAATATCACGTTCAACAATATAAAATTCGCATGAGCAGCCTTTAAATTTGATTCGCTTGATATTTATTCGAATACTAGCTGTCCCCCGTGGTTTCATCTGCGTTCTCAAGACAAAAAGTACTCTAAAACCTTTCTCAATAAACTGGCTATCTAACGCAAAAATAATGGTGTCAAAAAATCCCATTCTTTCAGTTTTTTAATGATTTTTCAAAAAAATTCAGGCAACTTTTACAAATCCTTCCTCGGACTTCAACGAATATTTAAAAAAAAAGCCGAATCGGGCCACCCGTTCTCGAGTTTTGCACTTAGCAACACATTTAGCCATTAATTGTTATTTATTATTTATATAGATTTGATTTTTTTAACCACAGACGATAAAGATATGGACTATTTAAGTAAGATTAATTTATTTTAAGTTCTAATTAGATAGACTATGATTTATTTTTGCGTACGGTACACTAATGAATAATGTTTCACTTTCAGTTCAAAGTCTAATGAGTGTTTTTATCGATCCGTTTAAATTTTGACAGCTGTCTATCTGTTATATGGCCTATTCTAAACTAAGTTATACATTTTTTTTTGGCAATAAAAACCAACTGAACTTCGGTGATGATAACCACTTCACGTCATTTAATTTGACTTTTCTGACATGTTGTCCTTTGCCGAAAATCCTAGTGAATCAATACTTACAATAAAGACTCAAAATATGGGTCAGTGATGTAAACCGATTTAAGGCGATGATAGCTCAGAGGTAGTGACGTCGAATGCCGTGTGAAGGTTGTGGATTGGAATCCTACATTGAGCTTGAGCTCATGGTGAAGTAAAACCATAGTCCGGTGGCTGGCTGGCTACCACACCACACTGAAGTTGAAATCTACCAAGCACTACCGGTGTGTTCCGAAAAATGCATTGTGTGCTTACCACCTTCGGCCACACCACTTACCATGGTGAGATTTGGTCAAACAGGCAAAGTAACATCATGATCATACGGCTTTTTAGGTTAAATGCCTTTTAAAACAGCGCAGCCAATAAATGCAAATATCTGCATTCATATCAACCTCTAGTCATTTAACTCGCGACATTGCATCATGTTTACAAATTCATTGTAGTTTACATGTATTGTATAAGCATATTGATTGTGTCGGCCGACCGTGTCGACATAGCGTCCTTATATGAACGCAGATGGTTGTTTGGTGGCCAACTACTTAAGAAGTAAATAAAAAATTATAATGTAATTATGTCACTTTGACGCCTGGCGTCATTAAAGATAGTGACATATCTCACTCCATGATTTAAGCTACCAATAGATTATCAACTGAACTGTCTGCTACACAGAAATACAGAACCAAGAGTGCAAACAGGCTATGAAAATATCTTTCATTAAGGATACTTCCGTCAGCTACAAGACATTAGACATTATGCAATGCATGCAAAAGGAAGTCAACATATTTTTACTGAACTACTAGGTTCGTACTCGTACCTTCTTTATTCCAATTACTTTAGATCGGATAATTTATAGGACAATCATCCAACATTTTTACAGTGTTTTCGATTATCGAAAGATGTATGTACCTCCTAAAAAGCAGGAAGTAGGTAGGTAATGAAGTGACTTAGGAACACTAATCGAGATAAACGTTTTCCTCCGAGCAGTTTTTCCTGTTCAATTTGTTTAGTTTGTTTGATTGCTCTAATCTCCTTGTACAATGTCCGATATATTTTGTTATAACCTACTTTTGGGTAGATTATATGCTGTATAATCAAGCTCTGCAATAGGAAGCATTACTAATAATTGTAATAGTGTTTCAAATATCTTACATCTGCCTTCCTTGCTCACAATTATTTATGGTATATAATTATGTGCGTCTTCCACTCATAATTTCGGTATTCAATCATGCATCTTCTCTTCGGTTTTCGTATTCAGTACATATAATAAATCGACATCGGCATTGGAAAGATCATCTTAAGCGATATAGACCCCCTTTCGTCTCCCAATTTTCGGTCTAGCGCTTCCTTCTTGCCATCCCACTCCTACCTTTAAATTATAGGTGATTCATATGTCAAAATATCTTTTGCGACATCACACATTATAACTAGATACATTTATTTTGTAAAATTATGATAATGTCTTGTATGTTAGAAAAAAGAATAAATGTTTTTACTTTAACTTACACAAACATATTCCTCACTCTTTCAGTCACATTACTTTCATCCATCATAACATGTCCATACTACGACAAACAGTTTCCTCTAATATCGCAGAAAACTATGCGAGTGAAACGATATAACAACCATATACAATGTATTATACAATTATACGTAAGTACGGACATTCCCGATGACTGTCGTATAGGTACGTAGAAACAGATCGATTTGCTCAATACTGCAATGGCCGATGCTCAGTCGGGTGAAACGATTATAAAAGATGCATAAAAGGTATTTATACCTGAGTGCAGTGACAAAAGAGTGTTATCATTTCTGTCAATCTATTGTTAGTGATTTGTCAGATGTTGGGAGAGAGTTATAAGAAGATTGTATGTGTTCTTCTGAACGCATGCTTTATTTGAAGGCTTCCCTTACTTTGCACAATATTACGTGCTTAACCGATGGTGGGATATGTCAAAGTCGCAAACTTCAGTAGGTACGTCTAAATCGTAAAATATTCAAGTCACAAAAAGTCCAGTACGCAGTAAGTAATGATGGAGTTTGTAAGCACGCTAGACGTCAAAATTGGAGACTCTTTACAAATAAATATGTTTGGATTCTTGTCAACAATATCATAAAGCCAACATTTTTCAATTCCACCAGTTAACATTACCATACAAGTGATGTAACCTATATATCGCGAATACGTCGCAGTTATACACAGTTTTGGCGCATCCACTCCTGCCCTGCCTAACAGACTTGGCATTTTGCGCCAAACTCAACTGGACGTCAGCCAACTTAATGCTTCACAAATTGATTAAATAATTTTTCACTATGGAAAACAAGCCACAATTCCTGTTGTCGCGCTTTTTTGATGCAGGTGGAAATATTGCTTTATAGAAATTAAAAATAAATATGGGAAAAAGTTAAAAGTGTGACTCCACAGTCGGTCACGTCATGGTTATGTCAAGGGATGTATGTAAATTTAATGGCCGCCGTGACGTGCCGAGATAGTGACGGCTTACAACTTCTACAGAACTACATTATGTTTCGACTGGTCCATGTCCATGATGTGCCAGTGTAATGAACGATGTGGGTGATTGCACCTTAAATTAAATCCTCATTAAGAAATGTTACAATTAATACCTGTTTTTTTTTCTCTTGTTGATAGAGCGAAGAGTGAGAGTGAAGATGAGGACGATGATAGTAGACGCAGAGCCTACAACTAGAAAATGGAACTAGAGAAGGCTTTCATTTGCAGCTGCAGATCATACTGTGCTTTGCTTAGTGACAAATTTTCAATATTATATTAGTGGTAGACAGCCAGGGAGGGTTACAAAGAAACCCATCAATGTGTCAAGTAATAAAATATCATTAAAACAACGAGAACCCCTGCTGGAAATCATTAAAATTGTATCAATTGAAACGCCCACTAATTAAGTACGGAGAATCCCAAATCAATAACGACTAACAACCTACAAGTACTATGCGCTAATCGTTACTGCAGTATTTCCAATATCCAACCATGTTAATAATTTATACTCTATTATTGAACGTATGTATCTAGTTTGTAGAATATAAGAGGTCTTAAAGAAATGAGTCTAACGGATCTAAGGGAATATAAATATTGTCAATTCGAGCCTATTAGGTTTTTCAAATTTATAAGTCTTAATAAGAGCTTAGCATCAGATGCTACGTCTACTAATCATGGCGAGAAATCGATTAGGAAATTTCTGGATGAAGAAGTTATGGCACAATTTGGGACAAAGTTACCAGATATACATATAGATTCTGCAGTGGATATTCACAGGGAAATTGAAGATCAGGTAAATGATGATGAGGCCCATAGTAGTTAACGCAAAGACGGATGTATTTATTAATAACTAGTTTCAACTACAATGAAGCATCCATTAACTGGACTGGACGTCGATAATCTAAAGGTATCTTAAAAGGCGAGATAAAGAGCAAGAAAACAACCGCCCATTTACAGTCGATTAAGCAAGACTAATTAATGCTGTTTTAAGTTGGCGTTTAGCATTATATCTTCATGTAATATTATTGCCCGATAGGCTCAAGGTTGGCACATTTTCTCTAGTTACACATAGTCCAACATATCTTAATCCTTATCCTTTTTATATAACGTAACGTCTCTCTGTCTGTTAATGGGTATGATATCACAGTTATCGGGGTTTTACTAACAGGATCTAGTCTAGCCAGTCTTTAATAAACGTAAAAAAGTACCGATGAACCTGTATTCGAATTGAGGGTAGCAAATCTTTGTAGTTAGACAGATCATCGTCTTTCTGTTCCTTTGTCATGTCCACTAATTTCGGTGATGTGTCAAACAAAATATAAACTGCCAACCCTAGCTTTAAGTTCGTGTAAAGAATTGACGTCTAAAATTTATGTATCACTATCAATATGATCTCATTGTATTTATATCTTGCAGATATATGCACGAAATGACCTTGGCAGGCACCTTGTGTACAGGTCACCAGACTTGTTATTTACTTATGTTTTATAAGATCAATATAAAACGTGGCTGTACTTGGTCAGTAATTATACCAGATCGATTTGATAAGGCCATATCGAGGATGAGACGCTAGCTAAGACAAAGCTTTGAACATTGACGAAAGGTTGCTTCCCTATATAGGGTAAATTTCGAAGTGTGAGCGGGAATTATTCCTACTAATTCCACAGTTACTTCATTCACCACAAGACAACAGGTTTTTTTTACCCATACATATATCGTCTCCATACATGTTTTGCATCCTCATTCATAATGTGGACACTTGCTTCCGGGGCATTTGTTTCCCGACTCTTACAACCAAGGGACTTTCAAAACTAGAGGGAATATGATTTTTCTTGGTAAGTATATGCCTTATGGGAGGCTTTTAATCTGTGGCCAAACAGTCAATAGTCAGATTATAAAAATATATATATATAAAAAAGTAACCTTGCTGAGTTTCTTGCCGGTTCTTCTCAGTTGAAGGCTGACTTCCGAACCGGTGGTAGCTTCAGTAAATTCGACTTTCATAAGTCCTAGGGCCCAAACATAATAAATGGCTTTGACTTTGAAACGCAAGCACTTTACATGTAAAAAAAAACATCTTTGATAATCCAGCAGTAAGAAAATCCAAATTTGTGAATTTTCAATTATGAACAAAATCTGCTAAGTCAAAATGTAGAGATTTGTTACTATTACTCGTTCTGCTATCACAGTTTACAGGTACTTACTTCATCATTAACCTAACAGCTTGGAAATGTATTGCCACAACGGTTTATTGTGTTATTTGTTTATGCATGAGGAGTTGCATGCAAGCAGGCGGGTTGATGATCGCAGTTTTATACCGCGAGAAATTACATTTGAACAACAAAATCATCAGAATCATATAAATAGTAATAAACCTTGCACGTCACTTGTACATGTGTTATGTCACACAACGTTTCAAGAACGCCAGCCTCCATCGTACAAATGCTGTAAAGACAATACTAAACCTTTGATTATAAGTCTAAGCATAATTTATAGAATTGGATTTCTAAGTGAAACGTGGTGAGCGACTGTCGTTTTCAAATCTAGGTCGCAAGTCGGTTGGCGTTAACTCATTTCACATTGCATTTGTGATACATGAGGTTTCTATTACACATTAATACTCGCCTTTGCATGTTGTTTTATATATGTTCCATCGGGATATGATCTAATTACAGAATAAAGTTGGACAGGTATTTTAATTTTATCTGTAGACAATACACAAGCATAAGCAATGCATTCTTAATTACTGGAATACATCGTATGGAGATATTTTTAGTAGAGTTTAGACGAGTATTATACTAAGTACCTAGTTCTGCCAAATACTAAAAAACTTTACCGCCTAATTAAGGTTAGTTTATGATCATGATTCAGCGATGACTCACAGCATTATCTGTCTGTGAGAATTGTTTAACATTTCGAAATAGAATTATACTTAGATATACCTCTGTGACTTATTTAATTTTCTTAGCAGGCTGACGTCTTGAAGGATGAAGGTAAATGGATCTAAAAATAGATTTCATTATCATTGAAGAATGATCTGGAATTATTAATTAAAATGCGTTGGGTGAGCCTAAACATGTAAGCATTAATAATAAGGGAAGATAAGCCAAGAAAACTTCTTTAAAAGGTACATTAGGGATGACGTCAGAATCGACCGGTCATTTATTAACTAAATTTACTGCCTAAGATTGACACATGTTCGGAAGTGATTAATTACGGTCTCCTAAATGCCATTAAAGGATAATTCATTAAAGAACTTATTCTTTTTAATACAATTTTATACAGTATCATAAAATAGATGCAGTAGTGTCAGTACAGGATACGTAAACGAAGGCGATGTGATCTAGGCTATTCAGCTTTTGACCTACATTGGGCGGTGGACCGCATACGAACACATATGCTCTAGGTATGTACTGATTTAACTTTATATAAATAAGAGAAGCTGCACTGTATGAGGGTTTATTTATCATAGATATGTAAATTATGTAGATTTAGATTTGATAGTGCGCAAGTTTTGCAGAAAATTTGCATTAAATACGTATACTAGTACAGATTTGATGAAAATATCTCGATAACACCAAAAGATGTTGAGATATTTAAAACTGGCGTCAAGGTATCCTCGTTTAGTTTACCTGTATCACTTCTTTAATTAGATTTATGTTTTTTATGGCCCTGTTACTCGGTAATTTATTGTCCTGTCATACATTCATCGCATCGCCAAGTAAATAATAATTCTCCTTTGGTCTTATTGGTAGCCTATCTTTTGACAAATTGTTAAGGATAACAGGGCATCGATTATATTTTTACTTTGTCTAATGCAGTTACTCTTAGTTAAGAGTCCAGGCTGAAAAAATTACAATAACAAATCATTGTAATTTAGATTCTAAATTTGCATCCAAGAGTTTTGTTACCCACAGCACAACAAAGGCCAGGCCAAGAATGTACGTGTATATTTCTAAAAATTACTTTTTGTTGTAGGAATGCATTCCGCCGGACATAAGAGAAATGGCTGCTCCCTCAAATACTCTGAGCGCTACGAGCTCTTTTGAGTTGTATTGATTTGGTATCTATTGTGGTGTAGGAATATGGTATTCAATAGATCATCTAGAAGCAGGATTTAAATGATGACGATATTTTTTTTTTCATTTATGATTCTTAGATCCTGTTATTGATAATACTTCAGCAGTTAGCACATTGTCTCTATTAACTCGGTCATTTTCGTCAAAATTCATAAAGTTCTCTTTAAAGCTTGTATTTTCCATAAAAACCACGACTGGATTTTTAGTTTAACTGCCGCCATTGTTGGTCATTTGCCGTTAGATAAGAGTCCGAAGTAATTGTCGAGATTGGCACATGACCAGCATGTTGCCATTTGAGGTACCTAATGCAAATTAATTAAGTTGAGATTACGAAGCTTCTAGTTAATTTCAAGAGAAGATAAAACAATGTTGTTGTGTACTGTGCGTGTATTAGTGGAATTTAAAGTCTGCAGATTATTTCACTGCCAGAAGCATATAAGCTCATCTTATGAGTTTTGTTATAAAACTGGCAATCTCACGTCTTCAGGGAACAAAGACTGCCTATGCTCCGAGAACAAAGTACGCATTTTATGAGTATAAACGTTATTTATTACAAAAATCTCCGAAAAAATGGATCCGTTATATTTTACAAGACCTCCGTCTTATCTGGGTGCCAATAAATTAAGACGGCGAGTAAGGCTTTTGTTTGCCTACTTTATTTTATTCTTCACCTAGCTGTGTATATTTCATGCGTTGAGCTTGATTTTGCTGCTGTAATTTGTATGTTTGGGTTTCATCATTCACAAGCCAGATTCTAATAGTATGTATTTTAATTCCTTTTGGTCATTATGACATAAATCATAGAGTATCGTTGTCAAATCATACAAATAGGATCGCCTTGAATTGTGCTATAAAAAAAGTAGCTCATTCTCTAGTATCTACTAGTAATAATATCCAGTCTTTCATGTTTATGTATCCAGCCACTCCATGCCATATTTCTTAGGCTATAGCATTATTGGGTGATTCACAAGGCTTTTGAAAATCATTTTCTTCAATTATTTCAAATCTAATGTATTCAAATCTTAAAACACATTTGATCGCACTGATCGGTCCTTACATCTTGTATGCGTTAGCGGCATCATATTGAGTACAAGGTCTCCATTTAGCTTTCCAACAGCTTACACAATTGAACACTGTGTTTGCTTGTTATTGTTATAGCATACAAACGCAGCGGGAGAGATGTTCTGTGTCGGTCAGTGAGCGGTAGTTGAGACATGTGCGACAGGCGAAACGATTTCTGACTAGTTTTTATTAGATTGATTTACTTGATCTGATGATGTTTTATAAGATGACGTTTTTTAGGGTCTTAAATTTAAATGTGTGTCCAATATCTATCGTAAAGCGTAGGGTTGAAGAAAGAGATAGTCAGCCAAACTAGGTCTTGCATATCGCAAATGTTTTTAACCTCTACGAAATTATCATACCTTGATGACTTATTAATATATTCGATGTCTGTGCAGGATCAATGTTTTATTTTATTCCGCTATAGGGGTGGCTACTACTTTGTCTATCACTTACTGCATATTCATAGGGGTGCGTGACAACAGGGTAGGGGAAAATTGTAACATGACTGCTAGGTATTTATATGGTCAGTTAATACTTATGTTATGTTACCCTATCTATAAAATGAATGATGTACCGACTGTCTGGTCTGTTTCAAAAAATGTAGTTAGAAAATTTGCTACCTGAGCAACGTTAGAAACAAGTTCTTTTTTGCTTGGGTACATTTCAATATGAATCAGAGAGTGCTAAATTATTTGCGGCTAATACAAACTGGCCATTAATAGATACATTGATATTGACCTTTACAAATATTAACGAACAATATTGTTTGGACTTCTAGCAATTTTACGTGTTGCTTCTAAGAATTTCAACCTGACCACCTCGTTGTGGGAAGAATCTTGTGCTGGGGACATATCTTTACTTAGTATGTCATTAGTATATGCATGGTTCAATGACCCTTCATTCAACGCCCACATCACTACCTACATTAAAGTCAATATGATGACATCTAGTTTAGAAACGAAGGCAATTTTATGATACATTTCATATAATAATATGTAAATAACTTTGATCAATTTACATTTTTATCATAGGAATCCAGTTTGCGACATCTTATAACCGAACTGTAGATAATTTCGCAATAAATAAAATCGTTGGAACAGTTTTTTCTAAACGTACACAATAAACAAATAATCAGTCATTGTCGAAAAAACGTTCGCTGGCCCGAAACAAGATAACATCTCACGGACCATAACGACCGATGAATCAGCATTTAAAAGCTAACCCGCACAGTTTATGGACGACATCCGTAATTACATTTACTGAAGTTGGAAACTGACGCTCTTGGCTGGTCGCATAATAAGCGGTTAGAGCACCTCGAGCCAATGTTGAAAAAAAAAAACACCGATGGATGACCCGTCTTGTCTGTGGAATGCAACGCGACAAATTCGAGATGAACACAGAAACGCGCGGGGCGGGTGATCGCGTTCACACAGTTTTACGCGTTCGGGTAATAACGATAGGCAGTAACTCTGTTTAAGTACCTACATAGGTACGTCTAGCTAATATGAAGCCGGGCCGGAGAGGCCGTTCACAAGGCGCGGTCGTGAACGAATGCAATTATTTCATGCTCGATGTGCTTACGTATCCGCCATTACAGCTATCGTGCCGCGTTCGAATTTTGAATGTTTAACTTTTTCTGTCATAATGGCTATTTTATACGATTTTGTTTTTTGAACATTTTTAGCTTCTTTTGTTTTGATTGTATTGTTGACTTGACACTAGCTAGTTCTTATCAAAATGATGTAATGCGTTATCTGGCTCATACATCATACATACATAATTAATAGCGTAATAAAATTTAATCTTTAGTAAAAGAGAACACTGGTTGGCATGAATGAAAGATAATAAATAATTGTTGGCCTTGTTTCACTATCAATAAGTACTGGTTGGTTTGCATTTAACTTCATCTGAGGTTACCTACCTGTTGGTAGTTGGTATTATGTAGGCAAGTTTTAAGAGCATTTTTTTGCAATAAATTCTGTTGCATTTTTAAATGTTATCTGTGGGAATTTGTTGTCATTATATAACACCAATTATTTTTGCTGACTGTACTGTACCTCAGGTAGGTACAGTCAGTCAGCACTCTACTAAGTAAGTAATAATCCTTCTGAATTCCTAGGTTATGAACAAAAATCAGCATTTTAAACAGTTTTTGATGCACTTACAAATGTTTATTTATTTATTTATTAAATAAAACCAACGGCGTTACATTTATTTAAAGCGTGTCTAACCGCAATTTATTTACGATACGATAGGATAACGTAAAACTAAATTGCATAACAAACTAAGGTGCATTAAAATGTTACTTGACCTAGTCATCGCTTAACTTTCTAAATAAGTAACACAAAGGTGCATAGGGTAAGTAATTGAATTAAGTGTAAGTACAACTACAAACCAAGTTTCCTAGGTAAGTAGGTACCTACGTTGCCTTTGCTTGATTTAGTAACTGCATTAGGCTAGCGATTTACACCTGGCAAGTCTATATATAGAATTAGAAACATGACGTTTATAGATAAATAAGAACACCTAGGTTAATCATGCATCATTATTAATTTCGGAAATAAAGCCTACCTTTAGTTATGCCGGGGTGAGATCACTTGTTCACTCGCTATCTCTGAATAGGTACCTAACAACTTTACGACTGAACTAACTTTCGCTAATATTTGCTCTTCCAATCGATGTACGATAAAGCACTTTAAAGTAGGTAACAATCCGAGATACGTACACCGTTAAACACCTAGAGCGTTCGAAACTCAAAAGGATTCGTATTAAGAACGCGGGGATACAGCGAGCCGCCACTCTTCACCACTAAAATTATTGATTTCGTAGCGTTACAAAACAACAAAAGATATAAAACGGGCCGGCTGCACACCCCCGCGCGTACCGAATCGATCAGAATGATAATTGTCGCGCACAAAGACTAGTCACTACTCACCTAGACAGTTGGAATGCACACACACATAAAACAACACAACACAATTTTTATGTCAACAATGTTTCGGGATCACTGTGTCCGCGGCACCAATATTATGTTTCGGCACTTAATTGTATTGTTTTCATCGGTATAACTGTTAATTAGTGCGAATTAAAAGCGATTTGTGTCGCGGAGACGCGAGCAATTCGACGACCGCTGGCAAGATGGCTCCGCGTATGCCGCGCGGCGGCCGCCCCCCCCGCGCACCGCGCGTACGTGCAATGAAAGATAGGTGGCCGGTGCACGAGGTACTGGAGGAACGGAGATTTGTCCGAGGATATTATGCGCTCACATATAACCAAATTTATTTGAACACGTATTGATTGCTGAATCTAACTCATGGGATGTTTTTAATGGTCTGGAAGTTTGTCTTTCATAGGGCTGTATCTTTTAAAATAATTTTAACTATGAATACGTCTTGATATAACCTACATCATGGCAAGTAATAAGTAAATATCAAAGCCCCATAGAAATATCGAAAAAATTGCATTTCAATAATGTTTTTTATTCTGGCTCCATTTCGTAAACACCATTACGTTAGATACTACTGTAGGTACTTATAGGTAGAATAGGAGCAGGACTTCAAACAACCTAGTTAGTTAGTCTAGTTAGGTAGTACAGTCAGTTAATAGAACTGTTATAAGAACTTTTATCAATATTTTATCCTTCATAGTGCAAATCTTTTTGTATGTCGGTTTTATTTTTAGATAAAAGTTAATCATAAAAAATTACACTACAAATAAATAATTGAAACAAACAGAACCAGCCTTCAAAACATATCGACAGCAAAAAATCAGAAACCATTTATCACAAAATGATTTACGACCAAAAATATCTCCGGACGAATCTCGCGACGTTTCACCACGCGCGTTCCTACCGCAGTTCTTTCCCTTCACACCGCTTTGCCCGTGCGGAGATCGCCCCCCGCCCCTCGCCCGCCCTGTCCTCTGCCTACCGACCTCTTATATACTGCTCTCTTTACAACAGAAAAAAAACACCAATTTCCCAAATTCCCGAAGCGGACCGCGCTCTCTCGCTCGCGGCAGACCTAAGATGGCCGACGGCTTCCATTTTGATCGCGGATTACAACTCGACGCGTCCCCGAACGCTCAAAGCCTAACCGATGCGGCGTCCTGCCGTTAAAACCCACTATATATACGTATCGCACACGTTTTTAGGCTAATTTTTCACGTACAATACGACGGTGATGTTATTTCACACCTAACGCAAACAAATAACATATTTTTATAGGTAAATTGATAGGCAGATGAGATGTTTTATTCTAAGGTACGATTATTGTATTGATTGGTCGTGCAGCCGCTGTGCGGGGTCGAAAGAAAGTCCAACGAGCCGGTATAAATGTCCGGTGTTAAAATGTAGCCGAGTTTAACCGATGGTTTTGTCTCTTTCGGGCAGCGTACCTGCGAGCAACACAACACACTACAGCCACAGGCTACAGCTACAGTAATGTGAACAAGCACTAGATAGGTAGGTCTACTAATGGCGAACTAAAATAACAGATACAAATCTGTATTGACTAATGTTAGACTGCGCAAACGAAACGTCCTACAATACAACATGTATTATGTTACTACGAAGTTTAATTGTTTAGTCTCCTTTGTTGCATTGTAAACAATTGTTGACTATATAAAATTATGAAAATTTATGAATATCTCCGTGGAATATCTTTAACTAAAATGACTACAAACGATGAATCTTTAAACAATAATATTGAAATATCTAGGCCATATGCCTCTCTAATGGACCTAATAAAAACCGGCCACGGAACATGGGCAGTAGTAAGAGACTCAACTCTAACAAAAATTATGAATTTAAAATTTGATATTATGTAACGAATATATCAAGTAAGTATGTATGTAAGTGTTTGAGATAACCCTCTATATTTAAAAAAACCTTTTTACGATACCCTTTTCAAGGTGGTAACGTTAACAAAAAAATATTTTGGATAAGTATATAAATATTTTTGGTTGTTTTTAGGGTTCCGTGCCCAAAGTGTAAAAACGGGACCCTATTACTAAGACTTCGCTGTATGTCCGTCTGGCGTCCGTCTTTCTATCACCAGGCAGAACACTTTTCACAAATTATGTATTTCTGTTGCCGCTATAACAACAAATACTAAAAACAAAATAAAATAAATATTGAAGGGGCTCCCATACAACAATGTAAGACATTAAAAATATTTTTTTATTCGTTTTTATTTGATTACTTAGATCTGTATAACTATGATGTAATGACTACATAAATCAACTTGATATCACTGGTAGTCTACGAGTAACATGACCACAATAGACAGACGGACTATAACGGCTATTTGCGTACCAAATTTCATCGCGATCGGTTTAGCGGTTTAGGCGTGAAAAGGTAACAAACAAACAAACTCACATTCGCATTTATAATACTACTAGCTTCCGCCCCGTGGTTTCACCCGCGTACCCGTGGGATCTTGTGCCAAATTTCATCCAGATCCGTTCACCCGGTCTGCCGTGATTGAGTAACAAACATCCATCCATCCTAACGTTCACATTTATAATATTAAGTAGGATTGTAGGAAGTAGGATAGAGGATTAGTTAGCATTCTGGGACATTCTTCACACACGGCCATCTCATCCCAAACCCAACTTAATAGCAGTGCGTGCTTGTACCTACTATGGAAACCAGATAACTGATATACAACATAATAATATACGTAATAATATATTTGTATGGACGATATACTTAATAGTAAGGTAGGTAACCAAAGAGTATAGTATTATGTCTAAAGTTAACAATGTAACCTCTCTGTATTATTATTTAACATACACCAATGCCATCTAGTGTCGAAATCCGACATTTTTATACATTTATAAATCAAAAATTTTGCATGACAGGCAATCACGAAGGGAACGATGGAAAAAGTAATAATTGACTATTGCCACTTAGGTACCATCAGGTGGACAGCCTTTTGACATAAAAAAAGAACGGTCACCTATTCAATTATTAGCCGAGTCAAGAAACATACCTACATAAAACATGTAGTATGTATGTAACAAGTATTCTAAGTTCTAAGTTGTTTATTACAAAAAATAAAACCGCCAAAATAGTTTTGCACTAACACTTTATAATAAAGTAGGAACTTAGTTACTTTTATCGCTTTATGCCCACAAAAATGTAAAAAAAAAGACTTATTGATTTAAATTATCTGACTAGGTATGTAACTACTTTATATTATTAATTATTTAATAATTAAGTAGGTAGGTACCTATCTAGTGTACATATAGAGTTAGAATTGAATAAGAAAACCGTTAGTGTTATGGTCGACTGTACCTAGTATTTTTAGGTGAAACTCAATACATCTGTCAGTGTAAAGATACATTTTAAATCCGAGAAATCCATTTGATATTAAACTAAGCTGTCTTGCATACTTTGATGGAACGGTCTCGCAGGTCATTGATCTCCGTGAGGTGTACTCACCAGTTATGTTGAACTCCCACACTCCTTTCCCTCAGTGTGTAATGAGGAAGCGATCGGGGGCTGGTGCCGATTGGAGAGGCCTTGGTGTATTGGTCGCTGTATTGTTAGCGTGCGGTTGACGGAAGTTGACAGGTATCGAAGATGTTTGCACGAATGATAAAAATTTGGTAATGGAGTTAGGTAGGTTGTTTTAAAGTTTGATAAAAAATGTCCATTTAGCTTTTGGTTACGTTGATTAAATTAATCGACGTTTGTTATGTAAATAAGAAATGGAAACAATAAAGCAAATGTATTTTTATACACAAAAATATGGGTGAATGTAGAAGAGTAAGTATAGCTTATATTTGGCTCGTAGTAAGGATTTTTTTCTGTGATTGTGTTTCACCACAATCTCACTATGGTAAGTGATGATGCGGCCGAAGGTGGTAAACACATAAAGTGTCGCCAAGCACCTACCTTTCAAAGAGCCAGGTCCTTCTAGACTTTATGTGTTTACCACCGTATTACTTACTTAATTTATTTACAAAAAAAAAGACAGAATTGTATGGAACAAGTTCATCGAAATATCAAAAAAACTAAAATTTTTAATTACCTTGAAAATATCTAATATTGTCTATGTTCTCTTTTAGACCTAGTCTTCATTATAAGATTGTCGCTGAATGTTGGTGATCGCTCACTATCTGGAGTACAGAGGGACTACTCCGAAAAACGTATCGTGTAACGTCCGATCATCGTTTTCAAATATGAACCAATAGAATTGCACGCAATTCACGTCTTGTCAGTTCTTCTGAAATTCCAGAGACAACTGCACAATATCATCACAACAGCCAAGGCCAAGGGAATTCAGGTCTACTAGGGCAGGAAGACGGAAGGTGGACCGTAAGGCTGCGTCAAAATTAGGGCTGCCAACTTTTTTTAATTATAAAAAAAAATACAAGGTGGGGCAAACGATGAATGGAACAGGATTTTTATTCAACATTAAATATCATAATATGAGTTCAATTATTGTTAAAACTCGCTTTGGTAGCCAATCGATATAGTTCGGATATAAGCTGAAGGTCCCGAGTTCGATTCCCAGGTCGGACTAGGTGATCTTTTCTTTATTTCGATTTCTAACCATCACCAGGCTGTTAGTACCTAACGTGCCCGAGAGACCGTGGTTAATGTCATATTGAGACTAACTAAAATGAAAATGACATTGCGACCTCTGCTGTTTGTCTACGGATATAATGGACGTGACGATATTGTTTAAATTAAAATAATCAATATAATTTGTAAAGGATATCGCAGATTTTAATGCTAAAACAAAAGTATCGCTTTAAATAAATTAACTGAACATCTGTTCCTTATTTATTTATACCTACATATCTGTGTAATTTAGCGCCATTTTTAGGGTTCCGTACCTAAAGGGTAAAACACAGAATATTTAGTTATAAATAAATAATTAAATTAAAATCAAACAAATGTTTAAGGGGGGCAATAATCCCATACAACAGACATGAGTTGATTACCGTTTTTATAGATTCGGAACCCTTCGTGCGCGAGTCCGACTCGCACTTGGCCCGTTTTTTAATGTACTTTTTCCAGGTGTAAAAATAAGTGAATTATATCTATACATATAATACAGTAAAACAGGTTTTTTTCCATCATAAAGGATCTTGTGAAAATCCCCAATACAGTAAAAACCGGGGCGAAATAAAAATAGTCTTAGAAACAGAAATTATCATTCAATAGGTTCAAAACTATGTCGCCTTATCCATTCTGGGCGCGTTTAAATTAACAGATGCTAAGAATAGAGTGTGTCTGTGTCGTTTGTGCATTTTTTGCATGTAATGGGATATAATCTCGCAGCTGCTCGATGTACCGTGCTTTGTCATGTGACAATGATTTACATGAATCAAGGACTGTCTTAGCAAAATTCAAATAACCAGTTGTTAGTAATATAAGAATTAGATTTGAATGGTGGGTTTTGAAAGGGAAAGGTTTGTGTGGGAAATACCTCCAGCAGATCCAAACCGTGCAGTACATACGTCTGGCTCTACCAATAAGTTCGATGTGGCAGTCGGTTTACACCAAGAGTCGGCACTGAGCCCTTATTTCTTCCCGCTGGTAATGGATGCTCTAACGTTGGACCAGCAGGAGGCACCTTAGTGTACGCTGTTTGCTGATGACATAGTTCTTGTTGGTGAGAATGGATCCCATGTCCAGAACAGGCGGAGGAAACGACATCAAAAGCCGAAGTGAATTTTCTGCGTTTTTGACGGTTTCTCCACTTTTGCGCCTATTTCACTTGATGGAGTGTCACTACCTGGTCCGACTTTCGATATCTCGGTATCCTCACGCAGAGTAATAGCGATATTGACCGTGACATAATGCAGAGAATGAGGTTCGATGAAATGGCGTGTGATCAACGTGTACGTGTCCGAGTCTGTGATAAGATCTGTCTTCATGTATGGTTCAGAATGCTGGACAGTAAAGGGGACGGATAAAAGATGATTGCATACAGCTGAGATGAGCATGTTAAGATGGATGTGTGGAGAGACAAGAATGGATAAGATTGACAATGAGTAGGTATGAGGATGTTTGAAAGTTGCGCTAGTGACTGGAAATAGGTAACCATTTGTCGTGGTATGGACATGTTATGAGTAAGGATTAAAGCCATGTCACTAAAAAGTGGGAAAAATATGCGAGAAGAGGAAGAGCGTAAAAAGAGATGAGAGAACTAGACACGCTGAATATGACTGACTAGGATTGAAGGGTGACCCTAAATGATTCGAAACAGGAAGATTATGACAAGAATTAGAATAAGATAGGTAAAGAATTTGGGAAAAATTATGTGTAGCCATTGACTTGTAAATTGTTTCCTTCAATGTTTTTTTTTATTATTCTACTTTTTTGGCACTGAACTGACCATGGCTGTTTGATAACTGTGGAGTACTATATTATATGAAAGAAAGAAGCCTCTCTGGAGGCTGGACAGCATTCTAAAAATCGGCTGACCAACTAGTTATATTTGGTGGAAAGCTGCTGTAAACTGGCCAGAATCTCTTGATGTTATACTCATAATAGATATTGTTGTTTAGCAGTGTACATTCTGGACTTTCCATCAAATATAAAATTCATTTGCACCCTAGCATGTTGACGTGACATCACCATACCTACTATAGAAACATCCTAATATTGATGAATAATAGACTAAGTATTTTTATACAATTCCTCTTTTACGAATCGTATATTTTTGTCGAAATTCGCCTGGAATCGTAAATATTGGGGTTTAGAGGCTAGGAGGATATACTTATGAAGATCGAAGCTACTGTCATATGTTAGCTTCGGAAGTGTGCTTTAAACTGGGCTGCAGAAGCTTAGGTGTGGCTGAGAAGAAACTCAGCAAGGTTACATCTTTTATTTATTTTTTGGAATCTTATTTGTTAGCAGTAATTGTTTAGCAAATTCAAAACAATATGGTAACTCAAACTCACTGAGCATTCCAAATTATTGACAATTACAAAAAGTAGCAATGGAGAGTCATGGATGGAACGAGTCATCTGTAATGTGTCCGGGGAATGGCAGCAACTCTCACCGCTTCCTTTGTTGGTAAAAAGGTGTAGTACCTTTTCCTAATTGGTTGGTTTAAATATCTACCGTGATAACCGAGTTCTAAATACTCAGTTACTAAAACTTAAGCCTACTTTGAAGATAATGGGTGGCAAGAAACAAAGCCAGAACGCCAGTTACCAGTGTGAATAGTCATACGCAAATTTTATCAAAAAATAACAGTTTAAACTAAGTTGAAGCTTACTAGTTTCACATAATAATATGAAACGTTAAAGCGGCTAGCGAATCAATATAATATATCTACTTAATAACTTTATAAGGCCCGAGACACGGATAGGTACCTATGTATGTGTTATACTTGTACTGTAAGGTGAAATACAACGTCCCCATAAATATTGATTTTATGCGAGAGGGGCGGCGGTCGGCAGGGATGCCAAACTATTTTATTATAATTAATGTAATAGAAATATAAAATGTACTAGTAAGTGTATCTGGCTTTGTATGGAATGTACGAGTGATTTAGGTTATTGATGAGATACAAGACGCCATTTCGGTATTTGGTCATAATAGTACCTAATTTAAAATCTTAGTTATTCCAGCATAGTTACTACGGGTGAAATATCTGGGACATCAGCTAGGACCTGCTGGATGCTTCTCAAGACTGTTCGCTGTAGAAACCTTTTGTTTTGGAGTGGACGTTTCAAGATCGAGAGGTCTGAGACAAAATGACTCCCTTCCATTCTTATTAACTAGTGTTACCTCATGATGCATGCTGTGACATCTTGAAATGTTGTGCATTTAATTACTTTTTAAATAATGTTAACTTAAGATGAAATAATGTAACAACTACTGATTGTCCTAAATAAATAAATAAATAAATATTGTAAATAAATAAACTAATATATTGTCTTTTATTTTTTAATGTAAACATCGCCCTCATTTTCCTCTAATAAGTTATTTATCTCACGGTTTATTAATTTCCAATAAAACTGTTAAAGTACAACCCTATACCGCAGCTAAAGCCCGCGGGGATGTCACACGTCTGAGGGGCAGTGAGATGTGAGAACGAGACAGCAACAAATATTACATACGTCAGAGGGAGACGAGTATTCATCTGCAGCTCACCCCATTGCCACGTACTTAGGTAATTCTTTTTATTCAGTTGCTTGCTCTACACTGGATATATTTTGTTCTCTTTGTGACGGATTTTCGGGTGGGATTTTAATTGCGATTTTGTTTGCGAATTTGATACGGTTTTTATATATGGTGTGTTTTGTTTTGATATGGAATAATTAATGTTTTAAAATGACTTATGTACATTTTCGTTTGTTTTTTTTTTATATTTTCTGTATACAAGCGTATTTGAGTGTTTAATAGTTACCTAGATAAACTAGGTAGGTACTTACCTATGTTTTTTAAATTCATAGGTACCAATGCCACCGATTCAGTTTTTATGAAAACCTAACATTGATTTAGCGCTTTTAGCCGTAAAAGGAAATGTTTTGTAACATAGGTAGGTAACCTGTGTTATATCACTTATGGCTCTATAGAATAAATTATACGGGACTAGAAGCAGAAGGAACAATGTAAGCGATGAGGTGCAGCTTGTTCATTGTAGCATCGGTTAACCAACGGCAATTCCAGGTCAAACGATAGATTACTTACGTCGTCGTAGGATCACTGGATCCAAAATATTCCCGAAAAATGAGCAAGAAAATAACGAGGAATTCTGCATTTTTGTTGTAACTGGTCGACCACCGTTGACTGGTAGTTATATACGTAGGTTTTTATTATGTCAGAATGTCGACCATAAGTAGGCAGGCGATATAACCTACTTACCAAACTTTTATCCCATGGAAATCCCTACCTACCTACCTGGAAGAAGGAAAGATTAATTAGCATATCATCATACAATTATAGAAACGATCCTACTTAGTTACTTACATAGTACCTACCTAAATCAATTAAATTGTGAATAGGCAATCAATTGGCAAACGAACATAACATAGTAGGTATGTGATGTGGATTGTGGTGTGCTATTCAGTCAATCAGTTTCCTAGTTCCCATAAATGGACGTGTAACTTTCTTATGTAAATTTCATCGTTATAGTGTTTGAACAATGCAAATATTACAAATCAGAGACTAGGTGTAGGCAGGCACCCTCGATAGCGTAAAGGTGTATACTTTTACCTACCTGCTAACTATTTATTGTACGTACAGAATACCTACTAGAAAAACTAAACAACTTATTTATACATTAGCTACTAAATACTATGGTAACCTATGAGGTTTATCGTTATCCTTCGCATTATTTACTCATACCTACCTAAATTATATTATAACAATAATTATAAACATACCTATAGGTATTCCATGTGGCGATTTTAGCGGTGTTAGCACACAATTATTATTTTAAAAACAAACAAATAAATAAATAGCGCGAGCGAGCAACGAATGCAAAAGCTTCTTGATTGATTTGATTTGATTGATTGAGATGAATTATTATGGATAGGTTTGAATGAATGAATGACTGACGGACGAGCGATATGAAACAATTCTGTTACTTTTATGAAACTTGTAACGCCATCTGCTATTTTATTCTGGCGAATTTTCAAGTCTCTCTTAAATGCCCCATCTATAGAATTTTTACGGTACTATGTTTAACACAATGAAAACTTTGAATAAATAGTAGAGCTACTATTCAACAATAGATGTCACTATATTTGAAAAGAGTTTAATTTTTTCTACTCGACAAGAGATGGCAGGTGTTACCACGATGTGATAGTGATAGAACTATCGTTGTATGTTATCGTTGTGTTCTTTATACATTTTGTAATTTATAAAGAACACAACGTCCCTATTCCATGCGTTAACATCCTTGGCTTCTAAAGATGCGTTTATTTTCAGTTAATACATTTATGTAGAGCCAAGTAGTGCAATAATTTTAAAAACATTTACCCAATTGTAATGCCATCTGTGATCGAATAGTATAAGCAAAGTGACGTCACAGCAAACGTAGAACAACCGGTTCGGACAAGTTGCACGGTACCGTTGGGTTCAATGACCCACCGAGCGTTTTGTTTACGCGGGAATTCAAGACCCGGAAGATTCGGATAATTTTGTGTGATATTTTCGACTACATCTTTTTTTCATAAATTCACACGTTTGTATACTAACCATTAAAGTTGTAAAAATAAAAAAATAACGGTGCATACTTAGTTTATACTTGTTAGGCAGGGTTCAAAGAACTAAGTAACTTTTTATGAAATTGTTAATGCTAGCCTATCTGAGCGATTTTAAATTTCCTTCGATGCAATAAATGTTTTTTTTTCATCCTAACAAAACATGGGTTAATTATTTTAAAAAGCTCATATAGGTGCCTAACTAAGTAGGTACGTAGACTCAACAAAAAAAATGTTCCGAATCAAAGTAAATATACGTTCTAAATATAAGCAAGTGACAAAATCAAGTAAATGTCCAGTTACTATAGTATTTGTGAAACAGGCGCAAGTATGCTGGATCATGACTTGACTCTGCAAACACTTGTCCTCACTGGACTATCTATTACCACTTGCAATTACCCTTTATTTAGATTCGCTACTATTGGTAGCATTGTCTTTCCTAATTATCTGCTTAAATCCTACTAATATTATAAACACGATAGTTTGTGAGGGTGGATGTTTGTTACTCTTTCACGCCAAAACTACTGAACGGATTTGGATGGAACTTGGTATATAGATAGATACCTATATCATATCTTTTTTTTTACCAGATATCATGGATACCCCGCGGCTCCGGGGTGAAGCGGCGAGGTTATGTCAGACTCCTACTGACTAAAAACCTGGGGTGCGATACACTCCATGATGCCAAGGATAGACGCAAATGGAAGTGCGTTGTGAAGAAAAAACTACTCTCCCACCGGGGGAATCACGACCCTCAGCAATGAGGAATTCGATCTTACAATCATCCTATTGCGTTGAACATTTGGAGAATTCTTGTGCACAGGTCTGCGATGGTTTCTGACAAAGAAATCATTTTATTTTATAATGGAAAAAAGAGACATTGCAACGCATGTCGAGGATTAACTAGTTCTAAATAAAACAGGCAGCTCAGACACTTAAAGAACCTATTCGACAATTTCTAAAACGCCTCTAAATCTTATGTAGGTATACGGTTTATATTTGGCATACGCAAATATGACCATGTCTCTCAATTTTGCAATCAACTCAAGGGGCTTTGTATCCGCGTGGTATCCGCCTTCGCCGGAATACAGACAAATACTGTAACCAAACTGAAAGCCATGCATTCAGTTTAGGCCTCATGTCCTGCTTATAAAAATCGAACTGCTTTTTTTATGCAATCTTAAAGCTCCTTTCTACCTCAAATAAGGCTTCGAGGCTTCGTGTTTCACGTCCACCTTCATCTTCGAACTCCCTCTCACACTTCTCATTCTCTATCCAAGCTCTCCTTCTCTGTAATTCTCTGCCTCCAACTATTAGACGGGCCCAGACGATACTCTTTTAAATCTCTTGTAATTTCACTCTACAAATTTCCCTATGCCTTGTCTTTCTTTCTTTTCTAGTGCCGTTATTTCACGTCATGATTATTTTCTTGTTATTTTCTTAATACCTATGTATTCGTTTATTATTAAGATTTACTATTTATTCTTATGTATTACATATTATTCTACTACTCTAATATTTATTTATTATATCTATATCGTTTTCCTGTGTTATTATAAAGTGTGTTTATCTTAAATCTTTCTCAAGTCTTATCATCGCTTGTACCTAGTTATACAGGGTGACTTTTTAGTCACAGGAAATACTTGCAGGGACGGAAGTACTCATCAATATGAACAACTTTTATTATAGAATCAACTCTGAGATGACGTAAAATAAAATGTATTATGTATAAAATTACAAGGCTTTCATGGTTTAGTCATTTATTCAGAATGACAGGAATTTAAAATTGACATATTATGTATTTTTCTAAAGAAGCACTCAATACCAAAAAGTATATATCAGGGCTCCGCCCTTAATTAGGTAGTGGTGACCCTCTCGCATGTTGTTCCCAATATCTGATTGACATGCCTCTTCCAAACCATTCCAGAATCTGTTAAAATTTCATAATGTAAAAGGCCAAAACGTTTACTAGCTGTGCCAAATTGCCACTTAGTAATAGAATTACTATAATCTCACACCTGGACAGTTCACATCCAAAATTAGATACAATTCTGACAAAATTTGCACCAGTATTTAATGGAAAACTTGGATGTATTCCAAATTACAAAGGGCATTTAACGTTACAGGAAAACGCAACACCAATCTTCATCAAGCCTAGGCGTATACCTTACGCTCTAAAAGAGAAGCTAGACAAAGAAATTTAACGCCTATGCCAAGAAGGAGTTATTACCAAAATTGAAAACTCTGAATGGGAAACGCCGGTAGTACCAATCGTGAAACCGGACGGCACCATACGCTTATGCGCCGATTATAAAGTAACACTGAACAAGGTAATTAAAGATGAACAATACCCCATACCTATCATAGAAGATATATTCGCAGAAATGAATGGCGGAGAGTATTACTGCACTTTGGATATTTGTCGAGCTTACATTAATATGCGAATGGACGAAGATAGCGCTATCCTACAAACACTCAGCACGCAAAAAGGCACATTCAAAGTAAACCGCTTAATGTTCGGAATAAAAGTAGCTCCAAGTTAATAAGGAATACATCCAAGTTTTCCATTAAATACTGGTGCAAATTTTGTCAGAATTGTATCTAATTTTGGATGTGAACTGTCCATTGACAGTTTTTTAATGTCTGCTAAATTAAGTTTAATTTCTCGTATCCATGATCTACCAAATATGGCATCCACATCTTGTCTAATAATGAAGAGTTTCCCGAAGAAGTGTTGATCTTTGTATTTACATTTTACATATACAACTCCAATGGGTGTAATAAGTTCACCTGTGTATGTTCTCATACGTACTCCTGACACTCCTGTGTTGATTATTTTGATTATTATCCTAAATTCAGTTTTTTAAAATCTTTCAAAGACATGGATGATAGTGCAGCTCCTGTATCAAGTTCCATTTGAACTTTATTGTCTTCAATTGTAACGTCAACTATAAACATATCTGAAAAATCATACCTGATTGTGTTGATATCGCAGTCTAAACTTTCAGTGTCACTCGTATTGGGTTCGTCAACTTGGTTATTCCTATTTTGTCTTAAAATTTGAAGACAAACACGGGCCAGATGGCCTATCTACTTGCATTTTGTGCATGTGGTATTACTGTGTCTGCATTTGTTTGCTCTGTGGTCAACTTCCCCGCAGCGATAACACCTTCCTTATAAATCTTTTATTGAGGTAATTTGAAGGCGCTGTGTACTTTGTGTACGAGAATTGATTTTTTTCTGAACCATATGTAACGGTGCTTCAGTATTTGATTGCAGTTTACTTGTTATGAATTCATTGTCAGTTCTAGCCATTTCAGTTGTCGTTGCTAACTGAACTAATTCATTAAATTTTGTACTTTGGCTGTCTTGAAGTGTTTTTGTTCGAATACTACTATCACGAACTCCTCTAGTTAATTGTAATGATAAAATGTCTGTAATTGGTTTTTGACAATTGAATTCGCATTCATTTGCTAATCGTTTGAGTTCTGTACTAAATTTTGGTATAGTTTCGTTAACGTCTTGAATACGTGTTATGAATTTATGTCGACGTGCCCACACAGTAGGTTTCGGATCAATATATTGTCCCAATAAATGTACCAAGCTCTTGAACTCCACCTGGGTTGGGTCATCTGGTGCGCACAGGTCACAAGCTCTTTCATGTAGATCTGGGCTTAAGGAACTAAGTAATATGTAATTTTTAATTTTAGAATTTTGACAATTCGTCATGTATGAAAACGTTTCTAGACGTTTAACAAAATTTTTGAAACTTTCATTATGTTGAAAAGGTTGAAAGTTAATTTTGGGCCCTCTATTCCCTATGTTTTCGGTAGAATGAGTGCAGGGCTGAATTGTAGGTGGTATTGATGATATATTTGAAACTGCCAATGAGCTATGGTTAAATAATAATAATTTCAATTGTATAATTTCTTACTTATCTTGAAAATGTAAATCTGTTTCTTGTTCAGAATTGTTATTCAGTTTTTCGATTTCCTCTTGTATAGTATGAAATCTTTTTTCATAGTTTTCAATTGACGTAAGTCTTGTAGTGTACTCAAATTCGGAAATATTACTTACAGTTTGTAAATAATTGTACATCCATGTAATTTGCCCTTTTATGGTGCTTCTAGCACGTTTAAGCGCATTTAATTCTTCCTCCATCGTCGCCAATATTATGTATAAAATTACAAGGCTTTCATGGTTTAATCATTTATTCAGAATGACAGGAATTTGAAATTGACATATGTATTTTTCTAAAGAAGCACTCAATATCAAAAAGTATATATCAAAATGGTTGCTTCATACATTTTGGTCGAGTAGGTATTGAACTTTTGTATGGAACAGCTGATATTTTTTTCGTGATTCCACACTTAATCTGATAATAAAAGTTGTTCATATTGATGAGTACTTCCACCCCTGCAAGTATTGCCAGTGACTAAAAAGTCATCCTGTATAACTAGGTACAAGCTATGATAAGACTTGAGAAAGATTTAAGATAAACACACTTTATAATAACACAGGGTATTGTCAGTGACTAAAAAGTCATCCAGTATATAAGAAATTTATTAGTATAGACAAAGACGATCAAATTTATAATGGTTTTTGGTATATGTATCCTTTAATGAATTACATCACGATATAGACCTATTTTGTTCCAGCACCATATCAATTAAAAAACTAATATCTACCGACTTCTTTGGCAATGATAAGCAAATTATAGATTAATAGCATTTAAGTTCTTTGGATTTTACATATCTTATTTGTAACTTACTATGTTAACTGTTGTTACAATTTAGTTGCGAGTTATTGTTCTAATCTTACGTGTCTCACATTTTTTTAACTTCACTTTGTTAATACATACGCAAATAGTGATCTATTGGTGGAGATTTTTAAATGGCATATGAATGTTCAACTGTTAACTTATTACTACTATTTTGCTGTAAATCTTCCTAAAAGAAAATAAATAAATAAAATAAATAAATAGATTAGTTGGTGTTCTGTTGAAATGTTTGTCAAATGGTGTCTCATCACTCAAATGTTGAGCCACTGTACTAAATATACTAAACCTCAAAAAAAAAAATACATACCATGTAGGTACACCTTTATTGCGTTAGTACCATTTAAAATACAATTCTTTGCATAATGGTTTGCTATTTTTGGGTTAAATATAACACGTTTAAAAAACTATTACAATCGATTCTCTTTCTAATATCTATATCTAAATATGTAATTTGTCTGTCTGTCCGAAAGTTTCTCTCAAATAGGTTCCGAAACGGCTCAACAGAGTTCAATGAAAATTTTAGGGAATAAAACAGGAATTTTAACTAAAATTTTCGTGTTATCAGATCTCTCAGAAACGCGGGTGAAACTGCGGGGCAGAAGCTAGTTTATAAAAAGATGAAGTCCTGACTGACTGACTGACAGGTGATAATCAGCGCACCTAAACTGGTCCTAGAAATACAAAATTTGAAGGGTATATTCCTTTTGTAACGTGGGGGTGTACTAAGAAATGATTTTCCAAAACTAGACCTCTAAGGAGGTAAAATAGGGGATAGCGGGTGACACCGCGTGGTAAAAATCTACGTATTACATACTAATCACACTTCATATACCTATAATCATACTAATATGTTATCCGTCTTCCTATCCTAACATATTGGATACTTTTATACCAGGAAAATAAGATCCCTTGGGAACGCGGGTAAGACCGCGAGGCTGAACGTAGTAAATAATAAGAGTTAAAAGATCGGCTTCCTATTACACTAGGAAGCCACCAAAATGGTTGGATGAAGACCTATACCCTACCTATACCAACATTATGAAATTTCACCTGCGGCTTTATTAAAGATAAGTAAAAAAAAAAATATGTTCCATCTTGTGCCACCATTTAAAACAATTATAAATGAAAATACATCTCGTGAAATAGTATTACCCTGATCAACAGCGATATAAGTCATCAATATCATTTTTAAACCATAATTTAATACAAACATTGGTATCATATAGAATTTCATTCTGTTGTTAGGTACATAATTATTTTATTGTAAAATGTAAATAAAACTTACCCGAACCCAAGAAATACAAGCAAAAAAAAAATTACATTTCCTACCAATAAAACGCAACCGTAAAGGCATTAGGCACGCGAATCGATCATCTTATTCATCGAACATCAATCGGTTCATCATGATGAAGATCCTATAGGTGGTGGAACCGGCCTCACCGTTACTACTCTGTTCGCATCACGAAAAAAAATACAGTTAACCCGAGACGAGTGAGCGCCGCAACGAAAAAACCACAAACCGCCGCCACAGCACGTCTTTAGGACGTATGCGCGCGGCTTTCCGAACGAATGCGCGGGAAATTTGACATTGACAGTTCAGTGGCGCCAAAATACATTTTTTAAATAAGTGCATAGGTCGCGGACACTTGCACGTGTAGACTGTGTTAAAAAAATAATAAAGTTCATGCTTATGTGAAAATGTCTGAGTTTGGATAATAAAGTGGTGTTTACTGTGACAATTACGGATTATTTTTGTGACTTTGGTTTTTAAAGGATTTTACAAAATGCCGAGCACTATACGAGGTAAGTTTTTAAACAAACTTGTCTGTATATTACTTAAAATTGCAAGTATAAAAATATTTTATTTAATTATTAAATATTTTGTTGCCATAAATTTAATTTTGACATGGTAATAGGAGTTTAAAACTCTAAATATTTCTTCCACGTCGACACATACATATTAAAACTTTAAAAGGCTTAGCGGTATATTTTTATGTGCCCGATGAGGTGAACGCACTTTTGATTTGTGTTGACGGAAACAAAAGACTGTCTAACAAAGGTAAAATTTGAAATTCATACGAAAGTCGTGGTTTTACAATTTAAAAATTGGGTTCTATGTCACTTTCTACTGTTTACATTGTTTTCTGCCGCCAATATCCGTGATTATTTGAATAATTTCTTTGTATTCATCTTTTTTTATATTTCGAAATATTTTTACACTCATTATAATAAAACTGAAAAGTTTATGTCAAGTGTTATAAGAATCGTTCTTTATCTTAGTCTTATAAGAAAATTGATAAAATTGGTATGGTTTAATCAATCTTTCTATTTTTTAGAAAAGCAACGTAACTCCATTATTTTTTAGTATTAAAAATATGTAAAAGTATCTCTGTACGTCTGTATTTTAGTGTCCTGTTATGAACAAGTATTTTAGTTATCCTTTTAAACAATAAATTTATATATTTATTTATTTATGAGTTTTTCAGAAAAATAGCTATAAATGAAAAGCTCCGTTAGCTTCTGGAACTTTTCTCCCACAATCTCGTGGTACAAGACTAACGACACAAAAGCGATAGTTTTGCGACCACCAGGCGATACGGCAAGGCCCTCTGTTTACCGTTGCCACGATCCCTTTCTTCGTGACGTAGTGTACGGTACTCTAAGCTAGTGTTGTGCTCGGTTTGTTATCGATGAAGCTTTCGAGGTCGATAGATTTGTACTGTACGATGAGTTGATAAACTAAGTGATATTTTATTATTGGTTGGAGGTTTGATTCAAGGTTCTTTCAATGTATTAAGCTCTTTATATGCTGGTATTTATATATATTTTTGTAGTATTTTAGTTTAAATCGTATATTTACGTTTCATTCTATAAAGTTTGATTAATTCGAGAAGTAATCATAAGTTTTTGTTAATAATAATTATTTTTAGATTTATAGTATATTATTAGTAGTATAAAAAAATATAAAAAAACATTGTAAAGTTAATCAATATTCAAAATACAAGTTTCAGCAGAAAAACATCTCATTAATTGTTTCACCATAATATTAAAAATAAATTACCAAAGTAAGGTACATACAAACTATCGATAGCACACACCCCCCAACCGTCACTAGAGCCAGTGACGTGACGTCGCTAACGGTGCTCGCAGCGCAGTTAGCCTCACCCACATACTGAGTAACTGTGCGCCGCATGCATCCGTTATGCGGACGCGTTCCGCGCATGCGACGCGTTTGCGCCGTGGGACTGGCTGGGATGCAAGCTTGGGAAATTGATAAAAAAAGTTAATACGACAGTGTTTGTCTATGGCAAATTCTCATGACGGGACGGTACTTATAAAATAGCACGTATTGATGAGGAGACTTTCAAATATTGATTTCATAATATTTATACGGTTATGTAAATATATATATTTATTATGATTTCATTCATTGCGGTTTTAAGATAGTCAAGGACAGCAGACCCTCATAAATATATTTTCGTACAAACATTGAATTAATAGTTTGGGAACGTATATGTGATCTGAGGGAAGACTACCTCAACAAATGAGTAAAAATTTGGAATCATAAAACATGGACTTATTGAGGATTTTACATATTTTTTTATTTATTGTTTCTTATTAGACTTAGCTTATTGAGCAAAATATCGATTGTCCAAATGCAATATGCTCCATTTTTTAATTTTATTAAAAATAACCTTGTAATGAATCAATTATTATTCATCACCAATCGGCAGCTCATATTACACTATTGTTCGTTTTCTTAGAAAACAGACCGTAAATTTAAATTATATTTAAAATATCTACACCTTTTATTTTCACCAATAAACATAGTTAAACTCGTCTAGACTATATCTTTAGATCAAGCTTTTGTTGCTTGACCGCTGCATTTTTGGCTGGCGAGGGCAACGAACTCCTGATGATTTTTTTAAACTTTTTACTGGTTTTGTTATAGTAGCTAGATTGAGTACGTTATATCTTTTTATGACTGTAACAGTTGGTTTGGCTTCAATTTTACAACTGATAATTGAATAGTTCTCAACTTTGTGTTAGTTACCTACCACTTTCCTCGCAAACATATTTAAAGTAGAAACTGCAAATAGAAATTAGCTTAAGTATGTATAGAAGTCATGAAAATATTCTTTGTTTTGTACCTTATTCTGCCTTAGAGAGGCTATTCAAAATAAAAATAATGACCAACACGTAGATGTCTTAAAAATTATAGTGTATTTTATAAATATAATATTATCATTTTAGTATAAATATCACTTTAAGAATCTTGATACATCATTGAGAATGTAGATTAGTTAACCAATACAGGATAATGAGGGAATTAAAAATGATAAATTTTCAGCTATGTTGGTTTTGAACGTGGGGTCATCCATTTGAATGTCAAGACATTAAACTTTTTTGCATTTCTGCAATCTACTCCAGCGCAACTACCTACCAATGTCAAAAAACCCATACAACATATCGTATATTTTTATATGAACAAATCGTAACTCAATCATTCTTTTATTAATGTCGAATCGCTATTGAAGAATCCGTGCCGAATGAGTTCATTCACCCCGACTGACTTGACCGGTCCAAAACCACTGTCAGAGGCTTTTTTTTTAACCAAAAAATATAGTTACTATCTCTGTCCGTTATGTTCATGATGTTTAACATTGGCTTTATATCTATGGGAGATACATTAATTAAATAAAATACTTTTAATTAGTTGGTGACTTTCTTATTAATTGTATTAATTTACTATTAGTTGATATAAAACAAAGTTCTATAGGTACTCTCTTTTTCTATTATTTAAGTAGGTATTTTATTTCGCTAATCGAAATTATAATGAAATGTTTGCGAGCCAATGTACCTACCTACCTATTTTAATTTTAAAATCTGGCTCATTTTGCTATCAATATTTTACCATAATAATAAATTTTGTTGATGGAAATCTTCGAAAAGCTTTGCTGTGTATTTGCAGTAATGCAAATGTCGAAACATTATCAAAAAGGTATCAACTTTTTGTGGCATAATATTATTTACTAAATAAATACTCACAGCTAGACTAAAATACCGCCTACATTCTCCTCCAAGTACAAACAACACTACAAAATTAATCTTTGTCTATGAGAGTGAGCGTAAAAACTTTTCAAGTAACATAATTAACCATCATTATTCATAACACGCGACCTTCAATGTTTTTGAGGTTACTTAAAAAAAAAAATATCCGTCTAAAACTGAGTCTAAAACCGTTGCAACTTGAGACAAAATCCGTGCCGTGTTTGCTCATTCATACAAATGGCGACCTATTTACCGAATACAGTTCCAATTTTAAAATTCGCGCCACGGCCACCGAAAAAAGGTACGTGACGTGACATTTATAAAAGAACCGTAATGATGACAGAACATGAAAGTTGCGCAATGGAACGCACCGGGTTCAACGAACGCAATTCGGCCAATTGCCGTTAGCTGGCGCACGTGAACAGATGGTTTTACTTTTAAATTTTCGCAATTTAGTACCGCTATTGGATACTAGAGTGCGCTGACACTAAACTGTTGTTTTCAACCGTTAACGCGGTTTTTTATTGCAGTTTTATTTTTATGGGGATGCATTGCATGAGATAGTTAGAGAGTTATACAATGAGTTCGAGGAACATTTATATTCTATTTTATTTATTTCTTTGAAATTGATTATCATTATTATTGTAATGTATCTTTCAGACATCCCGGCGCGAGGACCGGTCCTTTTTGAAGGTGTGCGTGGGGATACAGATCCAACACATAGAGGCCCCTTTAAGATACGTTAATGTGTTGGGATGTATACACCTAGCGAATACTATCTCTGTCTGCATTATTGAAGAGATACGGGTAAAGACAGCACCCGCAGTCCCTAACTATCAATATCATTATTATTTTTGAGTTTTTTTTCGGCCAAAATTGGGAAATCCTTAACTGTAGGCTATGTGTTCAGAAGTTTTCTTTGTTTTACAGTGTAGGACTTTCCCCTAGAAATAAAGTTTACTGTATAATATGAAATGCACACCAAAAAATTCTATATCTTATCAAAGGTCGTTTTCTCTTCTTTGGCCTAAACCGTAAACGGTTAAACTTCCATGGAATTCAATAGAATATTTAATTTCGAGAGATAGATAATAAATGAAAAAAAAAAAACAATCATAACATGACTTAAGAGTGACATTCATTTAAACATTGCACTTTATTTCAAATTTCGTAGTAGCTCGTAGCACTCGTAGACTCTGTAGCTCTGCTACGGGGAATCGTGTACCATGACTGTCACGACACGATTTACGCATTCATTAGAGAGAAGAGGATACCTACAATAAAGGATTACCACATTTTGCAGTCGATTTGTGAAATTGTGGTCGAATGAAAATTCGTGTTAGGTAGGTACAATATATTTGCAACCTTTATTTGTTATAAAGGTTGCAAATACGGGATGGAAGTTTCACAGTTTCACCCGCGTTCCTGAAGGATCATATGTTTTCCCGAGATAAAAAAGTACCCTATATGTTATTTCAAGGTATGATCTATCTATGTGCCAAGTTTCATCTAAATCCATTGAGCCGTTTATGTCTGATTGAGTCACAAACATCCATACATTTAAACATTCACACCTAACTTTATAATTTTATAAATGCGAATGTGAGTTTGTTACCTTTTCACGCCTAAACCGTTGAACCGATCGCGATGAAATTTGGTACGCAGATAGCCTATGGTATGGAGAAGGACATGGGCTTCTTTTTTTTCTCGGAAACGCGGGCGAAACCACGGGGGACAGCAAGTTTATAATATTAATAGGATAATGAGAATCATGTTTTTAAATTTTCTAAACTCATTCATCACCTTCGGCCAAGTCATCACATACCACTGTGACATTGGAGTAACACGAAAACGTAGCGTAAATGTTTAAAAACCTAATAAAAGTAGTAAAACAAATCCTATTAGGCCCAGACCGACCTTGAGCCAAACTCCGCATAGCGTAAACTTCCACAAACATAACGTACCTATAGACAGACAGACAACACATCTGTTATAGTATAGACATATAATATATTAGAGTACATTTATTAAGACTATTATTGAATTATCTATATATGTATGTATTTACAAAAGAAAAGTAGTATATGTAGTATATCAGTTATCTGGCTTCCATAGTACAAGCTCAGCTTAGTTTGGGGTCCCAGAATTTATTTATTTTATTATTAATTTATACGTTTTATAGTACATTATACAGGCTGATTTTAACTAATGGGTACCTATTAGGGGAAAAAAAACCTTATTAACCAGTTATAAAATAAAATAAGAATGTAGTTTGTTGATAATATCTATTAGAAACTATTGTAATACTAGTGATTTTGTTCATAATTTATTTTTTCGTGAATTTTAATTTGTTTTAATAGTTATTCTGTTATCGTTCGGTCCAGCCGTTCTTGGGTTATAAATGGTGTAACCGACTTAATTTTCATTTGAACTAAAATGAGTAAAACTATGGTTATGTGGTATGGTAAACTGTGGTTGTTTACCTTGAAGTACCCACCTGGCTGGCTACCACTGAATACTGTGACCAACCGCTGTTTACTGCCAGCTCTTGAGACACAATTCAGACAGAATAGGATATAAACTAAATGGATTAACATAACAAAATTAGTAACTTAACCATTTACAATCTACCGGGTCTATCAGAGTGTGCACTTGAGAGCTAGTACTTAGGCTTTGTGAGTTTACGTTGCCACATCACTTACCACACGGTAAGATTGTGGTCGACCACGATTGACAGAGACCACTATTGTGGTAAATTATGACGTAAGTGTATTGGATTACATAATTGTATTACAGATTATGTTTGAAGTCATTTGGAGCTTACGTAAAGGGAAAAAAAAGTGGCCTGTACATTATTTTTTTTATAAAAAGTTTTTTAATTAAAAACACTCGAGTCATAACATCCCTAAAGGCCAGAAGGGTGAAACCGTACAATGTAACAAATATGTACCAACAAAATTACTGTTATAAAGATGAAATACAAAACGTAATTTGTATTTTCCTCTTTTCATTTGAACGATGACGTCGCGGTTTCAACCGGGTTCCCGAGAAAAAAATGTAGCTTATATCCCTCTCCATGCCATAGGCTAACCGCGTGCCACATTTCATCGCGATCGGTTCAGCGGCTTAGGCATGAAATGGTAACAGACAGAGTTACTTACGCATTTATAATATATATTTTCTAGCTTCCATTTTAAGATTACATCAATGTATGATTTCTTAAGATATAAATTATCTATTTATTATTATATTTATGTGCCAATTTTCATGTAACAAATATACATAACTAGCCTTCCGTGAACCCCTATTTTACCCCATTAGGGGTTGAATTTTCAAAAATCCTTCATGTGTCAAAGAAACCCACATGCAAATTTTCACGGCCCTCAGGAGTTTGGGCTGTCAGTCAGTCAGTTATTCTTTTATAATATATAGAAGATATCTATTGAAAATATTATTGTATTGTATGTAGTATATTTGTCAAGGTAATCGTTTCATGGTAGAAAGCAGTAAATGAAGTGACATTTAAAGGAGTATAATTTGATATACTACACTGTTTACGCGGAGTTTCCTTGTTTTAGCTGTCATTATTGTGCGTTGCGTAATCCTGACTGTGTACCGTCAGCAGAAACAATTGTCTGTGCTTTATTTTGTATCAGAAAAAACCTTAAATTTTTTAATGCTATTTAATAATATATTTTTTGTTTGTTTACTTTCAAATAGGACGTTTTACACCCATTTTTGAAAAATGTCTCAATTTGTTCCTAGGGTGCTAAGCCACCAAAAAAAACACAAACATTTTATTCAATCGATAAGTGCCATAAAAATGCATTTAAATTTTACATTTTCAAATGTCCCCGACATTGTTTGATGAAAACGTCCAGCGTTACTCTACGGTTGACGTTATTTGGTCTCTTGTAAGTAAATAAATGCGCTGATATTGGTCTCAATTGGATTTATAAAATTTTATAAATTAAAAATTACCTATTAACCTTTTTATTAGTGTACTGTTCCTGAATGCATGAATACTAGTGCAAATATAATAGTAATAATACTTCAGTTGACACTTTTTACTTTACATACAGCACCGTATGACGTCATTATGATGGCGGCTACTGTTTCGCTTGTTTAGAAACAGATTTAAAAAACTGAAAACTTTGAAATGATTTTTAAAATTAATTAAGTTATTTTAAGAACTAAAACTAACATTTTCCGACTGCTAATTGGCAAAGTTTTCTAATTTGTACATTTTTAGATTTTTTCTCATAAAGAGTAACATACCCTGTTGTCTCCCCGCAGTTTTCCCACTTTATAGGAAAATCTGTTACTTTTTCGTGATGAAAAGTAACCTCTGTTTGTCCAAAGTATGATCTATCTTTGTGCTAAGTTAAATCGAAATACGTTTAGCCTTACAACGTGTACGATATAATTGTATTAAATATTATTATTATCATATTTAGTGTTATGAAATTAGCATTTACTCATATTTTTTTAGTTGTTAAAACCATTTTCTTTAATTCTTCTAAAAAAAAAGTTCGCTGTCATGGCGAAAAAAGAAGGAATACAAAACATTATTTTTAAAAACTTTTGCAGTAATTGTGTTTCGAGCTAAATATCTTTATCTTTAGCCGAACCTTTAATTGTTATTTGTGCAACAAGAGAGCAAAGTCGTTTATTGCTGCGAGTGCTGATTTTGAATCCTGAGTGTGGCGAGGGATTCAAAGCCACGAGATGCAAAAAACTTTGCTCTCGTGTAACACACATAACTTTTCACTTCAGCAGCGAGAACACTTTAGGAGATAATAAATATTGAAAGGTTAAATATCAGTTTTATTTGCAGTAAATATTTATTTTCGTTTAAATACAACAATAAGTTAAAAAATCAATAAATTACATTAAAAGACAAAATCATCTTTTTGCAAAATTTTTTTAGTTAGTACGAAATTCCGAACGTGTCGAATTCAAAATCGGAACTTCGAAAGGGCTGGTCTTTGTCTCTCTCTCTTTCTAATGGCGGGAAAGAGATAGAGTGTGAATGTTTCGAATTGTATGATTAACCCAAGGCTGAATAAGATATTCGCGGCTTTCTCAAAAATTAAAAAGTTAGTTTGTCTCACTCAGTGAGCAAAATCGCATTTTGCTCACTGATTTTAGGCAGCAAAACCTACATGTTTGAGCTACTAAATTGAATTTAGTGTTCAATAAATATAACAAATAACCTCAATTTAAACCCTTTACCTTTTTTAAATTGTATCAACACCAAAAGTTTGTGTAAAATTTCAGTTTGATCGGTTGAGTGAAACGTTAAAAAAGTTGCAAGATTCTACCCATACAAATAAGTGTAGTTAAATATATATTTTTTTATATGTATTTGATTAGTAGTCTTAGAATTTATTGTCTTTCTTTACAATTTCTTTCTTTAATTAATAAGGTTTTATATTATTAGCAGAGGTCTTTATATATAGGATAGGAAAATATATGGACCGATCAAGTATTGAACAGCAACCTAAAAATAACACAGAGACGCGCGCAGCCTAGCGCGAGGCGATATTTGACCAGGGGTTTTGAGGAGTGACGCTGTGACCGAAGCATACAATGGAACACAACGATAGGTCCTTGGTGACAGAGTAACAAACATCTACAAACACACCAGTGGCGGATCCAAGAGTTTGGTAGGGGCTTGATCCAGCTGAGGGTAGGGTAGCAGGATAATAGCAAGCTTAACTGAACTGAGATTTGACAGGGGTGGACCCAGATGCTTTTGGGGGGGCTTGAGCCCATTAGTCTCACTACTGATCCCCACTTTAATATTACAATAAAAACTATCATAATTTATAAAAAATAACCAAAGAAAAAAACTGGTAAGCACATTATAGGCATGGAAAATCCTTTATTTCATAGTATTCCTGTAGGTTAGAGAACATTCTTCAAATTGTACTGAGACTGTAATGAAGCTGTAGAGTTGTAAGGACTGTAATGGTGACTAATTATTGAAAAGCTCAGAGACCAGTCTTCAATTTATAACTAGACACTGGAAAGAATATTGTTAAAGCCTTTATAAGTTTAGCCTGAATTGGAATGTCCTAAAAAAGTAGGTGAAATCAATTAGGATCTCATTTACGATGAATTGGTGCGGTAGCCTGCATTGGAACAGACCTTTACCCACATATGAACCTAAGTCTACAGCCTGATGATTAACTAAGGCCCAAATAATGACCTATTTTATATTTCCAAGGCCACGGCCTATAAATAACTATTTTGCCAACGGTACATCGATACGTCGGGACCCAGAGGCCGGAGCTACATAAATTCGATTATATGCCTTTTTCGTCATTCTGAAACGATCGAAGCGCGGCGAAAGGGACGGGTGTATGGCGGGAAAGCGAGCCGGAGAATGCGTGTGCTTTGCGCATGCGTAGGCACGTGTCGCCGAATGTGGGATGGTGTACACGAGATATATTTTAAAGGATATTTGTTGAGATATTTTGAGGAAATATTGGAATTTAAAGTAATTGCTAAATTATCTTTGTTAGTTAAAATTGCTATGAGTTTTATAAGAAGACAAACCAGATATAATTACAAAATATTGTTTTAATTTTATGGGAAGTTGTTACAGCAAATTTAATTTAAAAGGCACTCAAAATAAGGAGTTTTTTATTGGGAAAACTATTGGCAGAAATTATTTTAATGAAAATCAATCCGTTATATGCAAGAGTCATATTATTACTAAACAAAATAATTATTGGTTCCAAAGGAGTAAAAATTATAAAAAAAAATAATAGAACAACAAAATCTTCAGAAACATCTCGGGATTGAAACACGGAAGTGTGGTGTGTAGCGGGCCTACGCGGCGCGGCGTCGTAGCGGTACGCTTTCGTAGGCCTTGCAGTGGCTACGACGGCCGACCGCCGCCTCTACGAACGCGTTAAAAAAATATAGGACACCGTGTCAATGTGTCTCTATCGCAGGCCTCCTTAAACAAAACAACATCATGTGAACTGACAAGTGACAAAAAAAAACAAAAATAAAAAATTTAAGCCACAATAGTGCCTCGCCCGAACGACCACTGCCATATTTTCGAAATTTAAATTTAAATCATTATAGCAACGCACAAAGACTAACTAATCCATTTTTCGGAAGGACATTGACCTATGACCTAATTCTGATGCATCTGCGCTCTGCATTTGCCCGCAGTAGGACACGAGCCTAAACAAATGAACGGAGAAATACGGTAATCATCAGTGTGTGTTCAAGGATTTACCCTAATTCCTGGAGTGTGATACCCCGTGTTCATTAGTTTATAACCTGAGTGTACTTCTTAGAATAGAAAAATATCTGTGTGCAATAATTTTTAAATAAAGAACATTCGTTTCGACTGAAACTCATAAGTCTGACATTATCTTCGTTTTCCTCTTCGTTAAATTAGTGTTGTGCATGGGATATCGATATATCGATGTGTGACGGAACAGTGAGTACGAGAGAAAAGTCTGTTTAAATTTGAAAAAGGAATAACAAAATGGCGGGCAACCGAGATAATACTCTGGAGGGTCATCTGACGCATGTGATTCAACATCACATGTCTCAGCCAGGGACAGAAGCCCAGGTGAGCGTACATCAGGTGCAAAGTCCTTCAGGCAGCGGCACGAAACGTCATCAAATTATCATCGATATAAAACAAGATATCGATATCGATGAGCTATCGACACGCTCATTAGCCGAGAGCGTGATGGAAACCCTCGGAGCACGGTCAGCAGCTGTATACATCGACAATTCACAAGTAAGCGGCGAAAATTCTGACCTAGAATCGCTGACAACAGTGAACGTTATCGTTGCAAATGACTTAAGCCAAACTACTCCGAGTCCTCAAATTGTAGAAACAGAAGAGCAGAGTCAAGAACCGGCAGAGAGTTCAGGGATTCTGCCAGGGAATCGTATAGCAGTCGATAGAATCGTCGAGATGACAAATGCGGCGAATACATCGACAGAATCGAGTGGAGCATCGACTTCGAGCACTATATCGATAACAACAGCCACCACTACTGCGTCAGGTAATTTTGATGGTAATGTGGTTTGTTTATGGTGTTCCGTGTGCATGCATAGTTTCGCAACTTTGCTTGGCTACGACACCATAGGCTTGTCTATGCCTTTTAAAGTCTAATCGCACCTTATTGCAGTTGAAGCAAAATGTTGTTGCGTCTTTATGCGTACTTTACAATATTTATAACTAGGCTTTGTGTGCTTAACACCTTCGGTCACATCATCACTTACCATAGAGAGATTGTGGTCAAAACACAAGTCCGTGATACAAAGTGAAAAGTTTTCAAAATTTTGGCAAGCTGGTACAGCCAGCCAGACGAGTACCAGTATCTACGCCATTTAAGTACTCACCACTACATACCTAGCTACCACCATCTTATAAAAATCTATCACCCAGCATCTATTGGTGTTCAGGCAGTTGCACTAAGAAAATATTTCATTTCAAGCCTAGTTTTTATCACTTTCAGCTTCAACATCTCTAATCATAGTAACAGTCGCCAAACGCAAGCTTTTTCATAAAAGAAACTTCATTGTTAACCCTCTTAAATCGATACTGCGCCACAACCTTATTCCAAGGACAGTAAGGCTTATATTTTAAGCTATAACTGTGATATAAGTCGCCTTAATAACTCAAGCAATCACTGGAGGGTTAAGGTATAGGTACAGGTATTTAATAACTTCGGTATTGAAATGAATTGTCAATAGAAAATCTTACAAATATTGATTAAAGTTGATATGTATGTTTCTTACTCAATCCTACAGTAATGACTGAACGGATTTAGATATAATTTGATACATATATAGATCATATCCTGGATTAATGCATACAGTTCTTTTAATTCGGAGAAATACAATAGTTTTCACTGAAATGCGTTTGAGAGTGTGGGCTACCCAAGCTTTGTAGTGGATTATTGAGAGCCAGCTACCAGAGATTCTGGGGCTCCAAGCTATTCAGGAACTATAGTAATGATGGCATTCCATGGAAGAGGTTTACCAGTGGCAATACCTAATCTGAAATATAGTAAAAAAGACTCATATCTTCTTATTCTTAAGCCTCAATCTTCCACAAAATTTTCCTATCATAAACCATTAGGGTGTGAGATTTCTACAGTTTCCCGCAACGCTTTGACTTGGGTATCTTCAAAAATGGCGTAAAATTATATCTATAAGGTTGGCAGCACGTCGGCACATCCCCTGGTATTGCAAATGTCCATAGGTGGCTAACTTTACTATCAGGTGGACAGTCTGTCGGCTTGTCAAACTAAAGTAGTAAAAAATCAATGCTGAGGGATTAAGCACCTCGTAAAGTAAACCTTAAGTCAGGTATAGTCAGGTACACTTATGTATATCAAATTATAACTGAATCATCGCTTCATTTAAAATTGTTTTCTTTTTATCGTAGAAAACATATGGCTTGAAAGACTTTTTTTAAAATAAAGTAATACTTTTTTTCATATGATTAGAAGCAAGCCGTGAGCAATTTACAGGTTACATGAAAATGATAACGCAACGTCACTTCGCAAGTTCCCGCCAAACGCTTTCTTCAAAACTTTCAAGTTTTCAATAAGTAGGAATGTAATATTATCTACTTTTGAAAAGCGATACCATAGAGTTACCCTAAACTATCACCATTCTATATTATAATGTTATGATTCGGGTTTGACATTTGATCAAGATTATATACAAATCAGACAGTTGCTCTGCCTGTAAATTTGACAGTGTCACCTGACGTTGGAGGAAATTAGTGTTGCCACAAGTCGATATTTATTCCTCGATATAGTAATATTATAATATAATATTCTTGTAGGATATATATGTAATAAATCTATGTTTGTTTTAAAGAGTAATTGCTGAGTTTGTTGCCGGTTTTCAGCAAAAGCAACCTTCCGAACTGTGCGTTAGAGTCTGACATTTTATAAGAGCCTGTAAAGGCCTATTGGAATGAATAAAATATTAATTTCATTTCATTATTAATATTCAAATATATAATTGAACTGAATATAAGTGAAAAAAAAGATGGTTGTATACAATATTCTTCCTCCTGCTGAAATCTATAGATGCCTTGGGTACACAGGGCCTTGGGTATATATCACCCATGGCCACATGATGCAGCAAGTCATTTAAAAATAAATCTGGTTATGTCGTTCAAATATCTTTATCCAACTTATAAATTGAGATCGTTGGACGAGTTTAGTATGGACCAACTTTAAAATCGCTAATAAAAAAAAACATCTAAAAATATCTACTTTGTGCAGTATAACTAAAGACCTTATCGTGCAAAGAATAAGAAACATTATTAATTCAAATAGTCAAAAGTCCTTGAGAATAAGCAATAAGTAATGGAAAATTAAATTGATTAGAAAACGTCATGGCTTTTTAGGTGTCTGTCGTTCGGAAAACTCCGGAAATACACGACTCTATTCTATGAATTCAGGCATTTTTTTCTTTATATTTATTATTAAAATAAATAAGTATTTATGTCACGGATTTTTATTTTGCAAAATTTCTGTTTACTAATGTCTGGAAAAGCTACACAAGTTCAACGAATTGCGTAATAGGTAATTAAAGTATTAGGTTATACAAATTTGTTTGTGTACTTCAGTCTCAACTATGTACCTATGGCCGCTTGGATATTTATATGTACATAATATGTGGCATGAAAAGTCCTGACTTACTCACTGTCTGACTCCTCAACGTCCAGCCCAAACCCTTGGATCTAGAGAGCTGAAATTTTGCTCAGAGGGTGACTTTATCGTGTAGATAAAAAATAAGGCTGGATTTATCAAAATTTGCTGGTAAAAAATAATTGCAGATGCATACCGCGGGGCGGCAAGCTACAATATACATATTTAATTGAATTCTATTACCTTGCTGCTATTTTTGAACTATCCACCAGGCTTGACATATATAATATTTTAGATATTTATTAGGTCCATGAAGGTACATGTTCATTTAATTTTATTATTGTAGTTCGCCTTTAGGTGACCACTTCGTTTTATCGGTATAGCATACTACCTTTGGCAAGTATCCCCTTGGAAACCATAGACACAATAAATCTAACTCGTACTTATTCTGAAAATAACCTTTTCTAGTAAATAGTCACACTAACTAATATTATAAATGCTTACTTCTACACGCTCAAACGGCTGGACCAGTTTTGATGAAATTTGGTATGGATGTAAGCTGACACCATGGATTAACACATAGGTAGGATACTTTTTATCCCGGGAAAACATAAGATCCCTCGGGAACGCGGGTGAAACCGCGGGGCGAAAGCTAGTAATATTATAAACAAGTTCCGCGCGGTTAGGTAGCCTATAGCCTTCCTCTATAAATGGGCTATCTAACACTGAAAGAATTTTTCAAATCGAACCGGTAGTTCCTGAGATTAAAGCGTTCAAACAAACTCTGAGAGAGATCACCAGTCCCATGATAGAGTGAGGAGAGACCGCCTTTTTGTCAACCTTCAGTTTCTTACGGATGGAAATTTTGCCAACGTCTTGTGGTTCGATATAAGAATGGAGATGGTGGAATCAGTTTGAATAATACCTCTAATTTTTACGTACAATGGTCTAATTCAAGGACTAAGTGCGGGAACCATACCCACTCACACAGAAGTGGGTTTTAGATGATGATGATGATGATACGACTAATTCTCTAAAATATATCCTGTTGAAAACCTATAGGTAAGCTTCATTTCGTCTTTTATTAGCGACTCATCTCGAGCCTCTTGGCACGGCGGTCTATTAATTAAATGGCATCAAGCTGGTGTTTAACGGATCCAACCCAAAAAAAGACATCCAGTGTTAGAATGATTGCAAGTATCTTCATTCATTCATGGACTAATTATTGATAATTTGCTATGAGTAAAGGTATCCGGATCTAACTGTTTGACATGCTGAAGAATCTGTGGATCCATTTATTGATTTGTACAGAAAAAGCGGTTTTGTATCTCTTCGAATGTTGAGATTATATTATTATATACCAACATCATGTTGGTGTTAACTATGTGGAGGCGTTGAAATGTTCCACATTTAAAATTTAAGTTTTCGACTGTCGTGTGTTTACATGGTATTTTTTAAAATTATATATTTTTATTAGGCAATGGTAACATCATTCCGATTATTATAAAGCACTGTTTTTAGTTGTTGAATCGTGAAAATGTAACAAACTCATTTAACATTTTTAATTTTTTTTCATATTCAGAACTGACGACTATTGAGTTTTTATCAAAATCGATTACAATACACACACGCTATATACATATGTAAAAAGTGTATTTTTGTTTGGCCCAACACAATCCACCCGTATCCGGGTATCGATCCGAATTTCAGACGTGTGGCTCGCTACTCGTTGATATGATACCAAACGACAGCGTAGGGTTGATAGAATAAAATAGCCTAAAGTTTACACTAAACTTAGATCTTAAAATGAGAATCATTAGCACATAATATTTACTAAGACTTCATATAATATTTGAATGCGGAAAATTTAGATATTCTGATTGGTGAAAAAAGAAATGAATCAATGACGTTACGTTTCTTATTTTAAATATTATCGATTAATTTCTTAATTATGAAGCTATGTTCCAATGTGTATTAATTATAAACAATATTTTGTACCTCGGAAAATTTAAGTTATCAGTTTCGCTTTTCATCACTAGATGGCGTTAGCAGTAACGACAGCACCTTCAAAACTGAAAAATTAGGAGACGTCATAAAGTCATGTCTCGACAATGTATCTTCAATTGCAATGACGAAAATGATATGGATCAAATGATTCATGTGAAAAATTGCTCGAATATAATTTTAGCTCTTTATAAAATAACGTAGGGATTCCATGGCTAATGCGATCCCGTCAACGCCCCTTTTAACGCCAAGTTTTATAGAAATAAAAATTTTGATAACCTACTTCTATGAATAAGAATATAAGAATAGAGTATTTAAAGAATGAAAGAACAAGTTCTATTTCACATGTATAATTTCCTAGAAATTAAATGAAGTCACGAATGAAGTATGTTTATAGGATTCACTGTTATAAACTTTTGAGATTACACTTGCGGTTGATTTTTATGAATAGCAATAATGTTAATAATATCCTTTATTATTACTAGCATATCTGATTTCTTAAATGAATTAAACTGTAAAATTTAATTATCATTAAAAATTGCTTTAAGTGGATAAGTACTGCCATCTATTGAGGAAAAGTAGTACTTGTTCGACACATATAAGAACCAGCCGCAACGGTTCTTCTATCTATACGAACCTTTCCCATGCAACTTAATCAGAATAGTACAACCGGAGGTATTAAATTATTTCAATTATACTCATTCATTTGATAATTAAACTCAGCTGTTAAGGTCGACGACATGTACTGACATCTAGCGGTAAATGATGTAGTAACAGAAATTTTGATTTTGTTTTTACTTATTTAGATATTATTTCTATGGTATGTGTTATTAGTAAGTACCATTTTTATAAATGGTCATCAGTCTCTAATAGTATCGGGAATGTAATCGCATTTAATATACATATATGGCAAACATAAATCAAAGATACACAGAAAACTACATCTACTGCAGTGTTTTTATCAGCGTGACCTAAATATCGTTTATGAGTAATCGAAAGCACTAGAGCGCACACAAACCCACATATTTCACAACGATTAAATACAGACAGGTAGGTATTATATACTCATCAATATCATATTAATTGTGGAAAAAAATGTGGAAAATAGTTACGGTAATACAACGCCATCTATTATGGAGTAGCGACAACGCTTTTTTGTCGTGTACCGTTCATTGGGACCGCTAGCTACTGACACAGTTTTGGCTCAGCTGTTGTCGCAGTGGTGTGAGTGTGACGTATAGTGGGAAAAAAATATATTTGTGTGTGTACCCATGAATCCGGGATGCACCGTTCCGTTAGCTTTTAAGTTCTTTAAAGAACCCGTTTTGAGTGCTTTAACATGTTTGTTTTGTAATGCGTACCTCCTTTGTGTTAGGTCTTTGACTGATGTCGAATGTCTTGTACAGATTTAAAAGCTATCTATAGTTTACTTATGTACCTACTACTTACCTGTAGAATATGACTCACATTCCATTTTTGAATGCAGCTTTTTTTACTTATTTTGAACGTTGAAAGGATACGTACTTTCTCTTAATAGTTTTTTTTTTTTTAAAGTCATTCAAAAACTATATTTTAGTAGGTCCGATTTATTACATTCAGGTTACAGTTTTTAGCAATGATATTATAAGTAAAAAGGTGTAGATAGGTTATAAGCGCTCAGCAAGCGGCACGTTAAAATGTGGCTAATTAGCCAGACTTGACCTCAGTGTCGCGTAGCCGGGCGTCAACGGATGCACGTCTCGTACCAAATTATTTAGTTATATATGTGTGCGTTAGATAAATCTATCGAATCGTTTGTATGTAGGAAACCTATCTACACCTTTTTACTTATAATGTTCATCAAACTATGTCTATCCTTCCGTTTTGAAAACCATTGGTACTAATCCATGCCTTAGTCCTTGTGTGGGATTTGACAGAGAAGGAGATCCAGCGGAATTAGTAACAGTTCCTTAGTCCATAGTCCTGGTGTGGGACTTGAGATCCAGCGGAATTAGTTGCTAAATATTTGTCTTTTGTATAATCTTCTAATGGATTTCCGCAAAGTCACGCGTGAGTCTATTAGTTATCGATTTTCTAAATTATTATATCTTTTTCTTCAATAAGTAACTCTTTTATATTTATTTACTAATTGGCATACTTAGTAAAAATATTGTCGAGCCCATAGGATAAATAGGCAAAGGTTTTGGTTTTCGTCCCTGGCGAATATGGAAATTGGAAATGGAATATGGAAATATGGAAAAATAAATACATTTTTGTCCTTGGAATAAGGTTGTAAAAGGCTGTAATTTACTTTGTTTTAATTATTATTCAAATATCAAAATAACTTTATTAAAATGGCTGAAATAGATTCAGTAGCCGATTTTTAACAAACTAGATTCAGAGAGTGCAAAAAAGACCATTACATTTTATACATCAAAAAGGTCTTTATAGACTATATTTAAATAATGTTAATAATTGCTTATATACATCTGTATTATGTATTATCTTGTAGTAAAAAAAAAACAAAAAAGATTAAGTACAATCAATAAATAATTAACTTTAGTAATTATCAAAAAGGGTTATAATCGGAAACGTCTGGAATGCGAGTGAAACCGCGGTATTAGGTAGTGTGTAATTTTCAAATTTTCTTAATAACTAATTTCCAACTTTCTTTTCTTTTCAGGTAAGTTCATACATTACCGAAGACTGCCGAGAATACCCGAAGGGATCCGAGCACGTGACCGATGTATCCACCATACATAGTAAACGCCAAAGTTTGTCTGGATGGATGGATGGATGGATTTTTATTACTCTTTCACGCAAAAAATACTGAATGGATTTGAATATATTCTGGATTAATATCAGGATACTTTTACCCCGGGAAAATAAGATACCTCGGGAACGCGGGTAAACCGCGAGGTGGAAGCTAGTAGTATAATATATATCTTAAGACCCCTTTACCCAGAAAGGTAGGTCTGATATACCACCTTGATACCTTGGAACATAAAGACAGCGACTTCGCTGATCAGTCAAGATCCTCTGGGTCCAAAAGTTTTACAAGTTCCCTGAGGCTAAGCCTATGTTTCTCAATAGATTTTGAATCAGACCAGAATCGCCATATTTGCGCTCGAAGGTCTGCGCATTTTCCTTTGTATATTGTATGAATAATTTTCGAAATAAATACTGAAATACACTAGTGAACTCGACGGACTAATATGTAACTTGCAAACTGTTTCAATCAATTGCAATCAGTTTCAATTACAAACCGGTTAGTTATGGCGTTTTTCTGATATCTGTTTTAGGTTCTGATAACGGCATACGACGTTGTTTCAATTTGAAACTGATTGCAACAAAAATATGACATCCACGCACAGAGAGCGGTCGACCCATATAGAAACTGCACAGCGCGGTGGTTACTTAGATACCAGATTGTAAATCACTATGTAATAATTATTGTAAACAGTGAATTGAAGCAAATTAAAAACAGTTGATATTTTACCGGAACATACTGGGTGATTTTTTAGTCACTGGCAATACTGGCAGGGGTGGAATTACTCATCAAAATGAACAACTTTTACTATGAAACTAACTGTGAAATCATGAAAAAATTATCAGCTGTTCCATACAAAAGTTCAATAATACAAGTAGTAGTAGTGCAATATCTACTCGACCAAAATGTATGAAGCAACCGTTTTATTTTACATAATAAAAGTTGTTCACATTAATGAGTACCTGCAAGTCTTGCCAGTGATAAAAAAATCAGCCTGTATATTCCTTTTTTAAATATAATTAGTAACACAAAAATATTGTAATAAAGAAAAGTAAACAATCAATGTTACAATACCTAATAATACCGCAACATCAGCGTTATGTCGATGAATAAGTAAAAATAGGTACTTATAGCGTTGAGTACCTACTCGGGCGCGTTTGCGTCAAACAGCTGACTGCATAAAAAAAAAAACTAAAATTTTCAATGTAGAACTATGTAGTATGTAGTATTAAGTCTATTTAACGTTGTTTACCCAGATCTTGTGAAATTCCACTAGATTACTTTGATATACCACAAAAGAAATATATTATCGAATTAATCATTAACCAGTGAGAAATCTTGCATTAGTCACAATTTCTATAACTTTGCGTTGCAACAAAGCCTTGGTTGCACCAAGTCAACCCGTAAATTCCATGAAAATCTGTTCAGTGGTTTCGAAGATGATCGTGTTAAAAAAAGTATCTGCATTCTGTTCCTCGTCCTTTATCTCCTACGCTCTATTTTTGGTAAAAAAAAAAACGAAAAAGATTTGCAACTCTACCACATCGTATATTCATAAACAGAATTTATTGTTTTTTTTATTTGCGGTATTACGAATTTATCGGATAATATTATTTTTTTAAGTAACAGATAAATTATTTTCAGGTGTTTCAAAAACATATTATGGGGGGAAAATGCGTACTAAGTATAAAGCACGATTAGAAATTCAGCTACCGTATGCTTGTGTTCGCAAAACACGAATAGTACTTGAAATTTTTATACAACATTCCATTTCTATATAAGAGTGTTTTTTTATTCTTTTATCCCTAATTTCCCACCGGAACGGGAAATTCTAAGCGTTTGTTAACTGTTGTGGCCGGGTACCAAAACTATAAAAAATACATTATCGTTTTAGTTAGATTTGACAGTAGGACGAGTTGCCAAAGACGAAAATCGCCTGGAGCACCTAGTTCCATAGGACTAGATAAATTTGGGCCTAGTTGCACTTTTGCATAATTTTAAAAGCGATGATAGCTCATTTGTTTGGTGGTGACGTCTAATGCCATGCATAACGAAGATTGGAGGTTCGAATCCTACAAAGAGCTTGAGTAACTAGCTTCTGCCTCGCGGTTTTATCCGCGTTCTCGAGGGATCTTTACTCCTGGGATAAAATGTCTAGGTTTTTATGAATTATCATAAAAACAAATGATTTTATTTAAGGACCGAGTTATACAAATCCATTTAGCTATTAACGTGATGGAGTAACAAATGAATGTACATAGACTTTCGCATTTTAAATATGACTAGCTGTTCCCCACAGTTTCACCCGCGTTCCCAGTATATATTTATTTTTCCGTCAAACATTTTCTTTCAAGCCTTGTCCTGACAATTACAATCAACAAAAAAAGAATTAGCCAAATAGGTTAGGATACGCTTACATACATTCAGAAATAGATTTATATTTATGTGTACTAGACTAGCTTATCCGCGCGGTTTCACCCGCGTTCCCGGGACAAAATATAGCTCATGTTGCTCAGGGGTAATGTAGCATTCTAATGGTGAAAAAAAAATTCAAATCGGTCCAGTAGTTTTTGAGTTTATTCGTTACAAACATACAAAAATATAAAAATCTTTCCTCTTTTTTTTATAAGATTAGATTAGAAGATGAAATGATTTTTTTTTTCAATCAGACCTTTACAGGCACTTATGAATAGTTTGACTTTAGCGCGCGGTTCGGAAGGTTGCTTTTACTGAGAAGAGCCGGCAAGAAACTCAGCAATTACTCTTTTCAAAACCAACTCAAATATTAATTTTACATTGGATTACTTTCAATAACAAATAAATACAAACTATGTTAATCAAAACGGAAACAACAGTTTATCTTTTCTTTTGTTTACATACGCGTAGTTTTAGGCGAAATTTCTTTTTTTTTAAACTCGCTTTATCTACCTATACTATCGGACATTGACCGAGATATGGCGATGGCGCTATCGTAAAGATATCGGCCGAAATTAGGTTAGTGTATCTTTGTCGAGCGATACGACGATTGTTTGGACTCAAGTACCCTTGGGGGGAGGTGGGGGGGGAGTTAGGAATATAATTTGAATTCGATAGGGTTTGTAGTACCCGCTTCCCTGGACTTCGCCAAGCAGGAGTGTTCCGACAGCTGCACTTGAGAGCCAGTTAGTTCTCCGCTAGACTTTGTGTGCCAAATTAGCACTTACCATGGTGAGATTGTGATCAGACAGCAATAACAATATAAAGAAAATTAAATACGATATGAAATTAAAAAAAAATATGTTATTGACTCTACTAAAGGTCTTGGAGAAAAAAAAAACAGCCGTCATTTATGTAATGGGATGTTTTATGGATTTCTGTAGGTCTCACGGTTAGTTTAATATACACATTTTATTTCGAATCAAATAATGGATAGATAAATATACAACAAGTATTTACAATCAATGTATAAAATACAAACTATGATATATAGAAAACATCCTCAAAGTCAAAGTCAAAGTCAAAGTCAAAGCCATTTATTCAGTTTAGGCCCTAAGAGGGCACTTATGAACGTCGAAACTACTGAAGTTACCACCGATTCGGAAGTCGCCTTCAACTGAGAAGAACCGGCAAGAAACTCAGCAAGGTTACATTTTTTATATATTTTGTTTTTTTTTTTTTGGACAATCTGACAATGTTGGCTTTTTTTCCATTAAATTTTTAACAATTTTTAAAGAAATATAATACACAAACACAAAAGATGAAAAAAAAACAACAAGAAAAATAAATAAAAAATAATAACCTGAACAAGTTCAAATTTATAAAAAAAAAATATAGTATCTCTAAAATACTAAGTACTGGCTTCATTATAAGTATGAACAAGGTGCACTTGTGCAGAGTGCAGCTATTTCCAGACATCTTTATCTTCAATGTAATGAGCTACCTTGTAATAGGCTTTTTCTTTCAAAACTTTCTTAATGTGAGATTTGAATTTGAAATCAGTCATCTTGGTAACTGAGAGAGGTAATTTATTATAAAAGCGTACACTACTTCCAAGAAATGACTTTTTAACTTTGGCTAATCTAAAATACGGAACAACTAATTTATCTTTTTGTCTTGTATTGATATTATGTACCTCCATTTTTGATTTAAACAATTCTATATTTTTACGTATGAACATTATATTTTCATATATGTATAGTGAAGGTAAAGTCATAACGTTTATATCTTTAAATAATTCCCTTAACGATTCACGAGGACCCATATTATAAATGGCACGAATTGCTCTTTTTTGTAATATAAATATAGATTCTATATCTGCTGCAGCTCCCCACAGTAAAACGCCATACGATAAAAAACTATGAAAATATGCAAAATAAACTAATTTGGCCGTCTCGACATTCGTCAACTGTCTGATTTTTCTAACAGCAAATGCAGCAGAACTTAATTTACCAGTCAAAGATTCTACATGAGGACCCCATTGTAGTTTATTATCTAATGTGATGCCCAGAAATACAGTTTTATCGACTAATTCCAAACTGCTGCCATCTATTAATATCTGGCTGTCTACTTGCGCTACATTTGGAAGAGAGAATCTTAAACATTTAGTTTTCTTAGAATTTAGTAAAAGATTGTTAACAGCAAACCATTTGGAGACTAGTGACAAAGTATCATTCACTTTAATAAGTTCTTTGTCTTTTCTATCTACTTTGAAAATTAATGAAGTATCGTCAGCAAACAGGACGATATCTGAGAGACCAATTACAACAGAGGGTAAATCATTAATATAAACTAGAAACAGAAAAGGCCCTAGTATCGAACCCTGGGGTACCCCCATTTTGACTAGGGAGCCCTTGGATGTCGTACCACTAATTTCTACTTTTTGTTGGCGATTACTTAAATAAGACAAAACAAGATCATGAGCAGTTCCACGAATACCATAATAGTTAAGCTTCAGGAGCAGAGTACTGTGGTCAACGCAGTCAAAGGCCTTGGATAGATCACAAAAAATACCAATGGCATCCTGCGAATTTTCCCAGGCTTCATAGATGTTTTTCAATAATTTTGCTGCCGCATCTGATGTGGATCTCCCCTTCGTGAAACCGAACTGATGACTATGTAATATCTCATGTTTATTGAAATGACCTAACATTTGATTAAGCAACAGTTTTTCAAAGATTTTGCTAAGTGCTGGGAGTACGGATACTGGTCTATAATCAGAAGGATTATCTTTACAGCCAGATTTAAAAATTGGGACTATTTTACTATACTTCATTAGATCAGGAAAAGTACCCTGATCAATGCATTCATTAAAAATATTCGACAAAATAGGTGCAATTACTGTTATTATCGATTTTAAAATCGTTACCGACAATCCCCATAAGTCTTCGGTGCTTTTTAAATTGAGAGTATTAAATAACTTTATAATATCATTAGCAGTAACGTAATTAAATTTAAAACTGGGAAATGATTTACGAATATGTTGCTTAAGTAACGCTCCAGCCTCATCAGGGCACGAGTTGAGACTTTCAGTTGTTTTCCCTGGTATATTACTAAAGAAATTCTCAAAAGCGCTAGCTACTTCTAATTTATCCGATACAATTTCATCATTAATTTTTAACGTTAACTGTTCGTTTTTACATTTTATTTTTCCTGATTCCGTATTTATAACATTCCATACTGCCTTAATTTTATTAGATGCTTTTCCTATTTTGTTACTTAAGTATATAGATTTTGCATGAATACACACTAATTTAAATAATTTGGAAAAATTTCTAACATAGTTATGGAATTTCTCGTCGCAAGTGGATGATCTTAATTGGTAAAGTTCATACATTTTATCCCTACTTTTTCGGATTCCCTTAGTAGCCCAGTCACTAAATTCCAGTTTACTATTTACCTTCACTTTTTTGATAGGACAGGCTTTATTAAAGTCATCGCAAATAGTAGATAATAATTCATCATACAAGACATTGGGCTCATTACTATTATTATATATCTTACTATTGAGTTTATATTCCAAATTTGTGCTAAAATTGTCTAATCTTGCCTTTGTAATAGGTCTAATTTCTTTAATTACCTTAGAAACTTGAAATTTATACGGCAATTCGACAATCTGAGCCATATGATCAGAGCGAACACCACTTATGATTGATTTACCTAATATACTGCTATTACTTATTATATTATCTATGCAAGTAGACGAAGTGGCCGTTGACCGTGTTGGCTCATTAAACAACAAATGTAGGTTAAATGATTGAAACAAAGCAACAAAATTACTTTTTTCAGATGAGTTAGTAAGAATATCAATATTAAAATCGCCGCATAAAACTATTGACTTATTAGAATTAAATAATTTGCGGAGAATATCTTCCAATGTAGAAGAGAACAAAGAAAAATTAGATGCTGGTGGCCTATACACACAAACAATTATATAGCTTTCTAACTCTGCACAAGACACCTCACAAACGCGTTCCACTGAGAGGCTACAAATATCCTTACGTTCTTTGAATTTAATATTATTATTCAAAAGAATAATTGAGCCACCGCCTACTGCGGACACCCTATTGAATACACTGGCAACTACAAAATTTTTGATATTAAAAAGCATGGTTTCTGGTTTAAGCCATGTCTCAGTGAAACATAAAACATCTAATTTGATTTTATCTAATAATAAATCAATATCAAGAATCTTGCCAAAGAAGCGATTAATATTCTGATGCAATAATATAATAGAATTCCTGTGCTTTTCTGTTGTCGAAACTAAATGTTTAAAAAACTATTCACAGTATTAATAGTAGACTATTTAAGACTGTTTCATCCCTTAACCTATTAATATTATATGCTACAAGTTATATGTAGCAATCAATTTCTTGCATTTTTTAGGAATAAAAAATGTATCCTGTGTCAGATGTAAATTACTAACAAACTTGTTAGAATCAAAATAAATAAATTCGTCACTATGACGACATGTCACATTGTACATGAGATTATTCAAACGCCAAATATAATTATTCTCTGTATCAGAGTAGTTAGATGAGTATGGAAAAGCACATAACATAATTTTCATTACATCAAAGAATTAAAACTATTTATTAACTCTTTTTTACTAATATGTAAAGCATGGCCAATTAGAATAATAATTATAGTTTGATCATCAAACTTTGAATGTATAATTTTATCTATTATTTGTTTGTAAGATGCTCCTGTCTGTAAGCCCTCGCTGCTGTCGATAGGCAAGGTTCCCAACAGGCTGGCAGCGTTCCGTTTTTGGATGGCCAAGCTTATGCGTTGGCGGAAAAAGCTCCCAGCCCGTCGGTCTCCCGAAGCCTCGATGAGCTTGGATGATAAAATCCGAGCAAATCGGCGAGCCTCGAACCCCACGGACCCAAGGATTCCACTGCGAATGGCATGAACAAAAAATTAGGACCAAGACAAGCGTATTTTTAAAATTTGGATTTTTCAGCACCGGTCGCAGCCGCCCCAGCGACTTTACAAGTCGCCAGTATGTGGGAAAGCGCAAGTGTATCAACACACGTGGCATCCCACACCAGCGGCTTGCCAACACTCCACGGGATCAAAGTCATACCATCCGGCCTCTTGCCATCGTCACGCGCAATTCCGACTGGTTCTAGTACAGAAGGCACGTTGGCGACAACAAGAGCCCTACGGGTAATATCATTAAGAGCCGCGTGGCGTGAAAAACGGTCGGCGTTTAAAGAGTACGAAAGCCAATGGTGGCCGAGCTCGTCGACAAAGTCTCCGCAGCGGCAGCGATGAGGATGATTGGTCCTAGAACCAAGACGGAGACTAATGGATAAACTGAAAATCAAATGGATAGATAAATAAATGGGAAATCGTTTCAAATCGTTCGGAAATTGTTAAAAAAATAAAAATTTTCAAACTTTTCATGTGCAAGATATTTTTTTTCTTTATCTTTTGTTTGAAAAGTATTTTTTTTCGCGATTTTTTGGCAGGGTTGGGTTGGTTTGGTAAAAGTTTCGATGTCTTAACTGTTTCTGTGTTTAATAATTGCATTAATTTAAAAAAAGTTTAACACGGTTTTAAATTATGGTAGGCCGTTTCGGCATTTTATAGACTCAGTCAAGTGCCTTGATAACTTTCACTTGTAGGTATTTGGTGGAATTAAGGATAGTTTCTAGTTGTGTATCTGTCTACCTTATTGACACTTTTAGAAAGTATTTTACCAAATCTTGCAAATCGTATCTCATGATACCTTATAAGTTATAATTACGCAGATTCTTTACTATAAAGGAGTACATTATCCTTGACAAAAATGGCAATTTCTAACCCCCTCCCGGCTGGATAATACCGGTTATGTCCAGTTTGCAGCTCAATGGACTTTACATGTCCTGTCATTTTTGTACAAGGGTGCTCCCGACGAGGGGTTAGGATCTGCCAGTGAAAAATACCGCGCTGAAGGGTTAATCGCATATTTATGAATAAAACGCACATTCTCAATTAAGTAGGTCATGTGGACCGATTTTAAAAAATGTTTCATTGTTTTTTTTTTGTTACGGATTTTGTAACAATGATTGATGTTTCACTTCACAAATGTTTTAAAATGTCGCCGTGGTTTAGAACGCTGTATTCTTAATTTAAGTAAACAAAAAAATATATTTCATGTGACACGGACGTGTCATTGACATCGAAAAATATATAAACTCGGATTCCACTGCGAAAACTCCAATATTCTAAATTCAAATTCGTCGTGTACGTTTTAAAACACCCATGTCGCTATGATGGCTAGAACAACTCTTCAAATTAAATGCTTGTGGCTGGTACCTTCACAGTCCTGCCTTGTATGCCGGCGTACGCCAAACCATTCGCTTGCGCTTACAAAATTCAGTTTGTGTTGCAGAACGCACGCGCGCGGCCGCACAACGCGCCGAAACTTTCAAATTCGGCAACCAAAGCATCGTGTTTGCAATTTTTTTTAAACGTACTTTCCGTTTGCAATTGTGTTTTTTTGTATTAAAACAACTTTTTTTAAATTAACTAAGTACTGGTGATTACGTTTGGACCTTTTCGGTGTACTTGTGACTTTTGGATTGTAACAAATGCATTGCGTTGGATGTGAGTAATTCATTTTATGTACATTTGAGATTGTTCGTCCGTCGTAATTTCGTAATCAAGCACATCGCAGAACTTAACTCATAATTTGCATTAACGCAATTAATTAAAACCAAAAAAAGGAAAAAATATTATTCGTAAAACGAAACGTTTACAAATATTTTTTTCATTCATAAAAAATATCATAGACGTAGACAAATCATCGACCGTTCAAATTTCAAAAAGGATCAATTACATTCGGTGACGCTATTATTTCATTTTTCTTTTTTTTTTAAGGCCATGTTATCACATTTTTTTATATATCTTGTAAAGGCCCGTATAATAATAACCCGTATACCAATTATCTATCACGAAACTTGCAATTTATCAAGGTCTTTAGTTGCATGAGATCTCGTATTGCATACTGTGCGAGCGAGACGGCGAAAGGCGACCTTGCGTTAGAAAGAGACGACGGATGTTAGGAAACTCTTGGGAAATATATATTTTTTTCTCTTTCGGGGCTGAAGGGCACTTTTTATGGATGTTTGTTTTTTTTTTTAGATAATTTCTGTTATCAATTTTAATTTTTGTTTGCGCTTTATTTGGGTCGATGTTAAAGAGATTGAAGTTCGTTTGTTTGATAATTATTTTGTAAATATAGCATAATGATGCATGTGTAACATTGTTTGAAAATGTTTTAGGACGATTTACATACTTAAGCCTGTTGTAATACTATTATTGTGACAGTATCTCATAAACTAAATAAGCAATGACATTTTAAACAATTTCAGATTAATCAGAAGTAACTTTATCATTAAAAAACACTAAGGTTTTATGTTTTTCTATCATACATATTTTTTTTAACTTAATTTTATATTTATCGTAAGCAATAAAAGACAAGATGTTTTGCCTTCACTTAGGTCATTTAACTGGCGTATCGATGTACTTTTAACACACATACGTACAGGTTTTGTGGCTTTTGCGTGATGCAAGGACATACAGACAGATCTCCGCGCATAATAATTGATGATTATTAATTGCAAATTCATAATTTTTTAATTTGTTCTTATCTCGCTAACATAAAACGTTATTGGCCCCTAGTTTTAAAGAACTTATGTATTTTGTCCTTTGTCAGTAATTAGCTTTAAAAAAAAAATGGAAACTGTAAGGTCGAAAGAGGCTGACTCCCACACAACACAGGACATCCTAGTGTGGGAGCTAGGACTCATAGTCTGTATATTTTTTGTTTAAAATAATGGGTAGTCGCTGTCAAGCCATGGTTTATTCGATGTTACGATTGAGTGCCTGTGGTCGGCCGGACTAGAAAGTGATTAAAAAATCATTGCATTTTGTTCTAAGCCCTTTGTCCTATATAATGTGCAATAATGAACTTATACAGGTTTCGTTTTAATTGAAAGCTAATTTTTCGACTGTAACTTCTCATTAATTTAGTATGAGACAAACTCTTAAAGCGTGAAAAAAAAAAACTGTTATTTTTGCGTGTGTGTGAGATGGTTCGTATTATTGAGTATATTCATCCCTAAAAAATGGCTTATCAATCAAAAATAGCCTTGTACTAAATTTAAAGTAAAATAATAATTAACTCTTAAGCATTATAGTAAAAAAACGACTTGATACTTATTATGCAAATATTTCTGCATACATACAGTGTTTTGGTATAACGTCCTATAGACATACGAATTTAGATACATCACACGATCCAATGAGTTTGTATAGTTTATAATATTAATTATTCAACTCCAATTAACAGTAATTAAAGCCTCACCCATATAAAATTATTCAGCGAAATATACCAATTACATGTGATTGAAATCAGTACTTTTAATCGGAACCAGCAATTAACCATTCAAATCTCTACGAACGAAATCGAAAATTAAAAAAGTGATTGTCAATATTTTCGTTTTAAAATTTACGACACTGACAGCCAGTACAACAATTATTATTCCACTCTATACACCTCTCACAATTTCCAAAGACCATAAAAGCCTATATCCGTTATAATTACCATTCGCGAAATCATAGACATTAAAAGTCCGCATAAAATTATACTCATTTTTGACACATTGCACAAAAATCGGTTTTTATCGATATATTAGGTGTCTATAGCGTTTTTTTATCGATTCTCGTTTCTCACATCCGGCTTTTGCTTTTAGCATATCTCATATAATGGGTAATAATAATTATGGCATCGATCAAGCAAGCTCTCGCTCACTTTCACATGAGATTTTGGCAGTTGCGACTTTCACTCGACTCTTGTGTGGTACAATTTGAAAGCTGTAGAGAATTAAAGACATTGTAATTATATTTTTATGGTGTTAAATTTTTTTTGCGCAAGGAAATGTAAATTTCATTTCAAGTTTTGAGCTAAAAACATAACATAGTTTTGGTACATTTGAGAATACGTCCATTTGATCTAACTGAGTTTGTACTATTCTGTAATTTGACAAATTGACAGTGCTTAACGAGTCCTTCAGTAAATAGGTAGGTTTGGGAGGTCAAAGACCTCAGCTTGTTAATACTAATTGCCATAATTTACATCCAGTACTTCAGAGACACGCCTCTTCATTATTCATCACCACAAATAGGTAAATCAACGCGTCAATCAATCACTTTTTAATGGGAAATTTAAAAATAAATCCATATCGTTATGCTTTAGCAATAATAAATTATAATATTCATCGTAATATTCATATAACACTTAAAAAGAAATCGCTACCGCTTCCGCTTATAGCTCAAATGCAAACCTCCAAAAGCTGCTTTCGTTTGTGTGCGCGCGCGGGCGTGTGCGACCGTCGCGCTGTAACGTAATTTTGCGTAATGCCACTGTCGCTGCGCCGGCGCACCGCACGCATACAACGATGAATGTTGATTAATATTTCGAGAAATATCTGTGTCGTTTTATTTATTTTTCATTGTTTTACACATTTCTTCTGAGATGAGTAATTTGGTATTTTTATTGGGGATTAGCTTTCACCCTGCAGATTTGTACGCGATATACAAAGTTTAATTTTATGTTGATTTTGAGTTTTCTACAGAGAACAATAACTGACATACTTAAATAATTATAATATCCTAAGACTTCCTCACTCACCATTTGATCCCAAACTAAGCAGAGCTTGTACTATGGAAACCAGATAGCTGATATTTTCTAAGTATATACCTGAATAGATAATTACAACCAGACTCCGGACAAACAGACATGTTCACGCACACAAATATCTATAAACAATTACGTAAACTTTATTAAATACGAAAACGTATTCACGACAAATCGTCAATCTTAATACGCAACTCGATATTCAAGTAACACATCCTATCAAAATCCTTGGAACCGGGAAAAACCGCAAGGCGACAGCTAGTTTCATTATAAATAACAAGACCTAAACGTAGAGTAAGTCCTTAGTAGGTCAAATAAGTGACATAACAGTTCGACAAGTACCTACGTCAAGGGTTGAGAACAAAAACGTATTCATAGCCTTCACAATACAAAAATACTTGAACTATAAACTTTACTTCGAATCAACTGTATTTTTAAAATTAAAATGGACAGAACACATATCAAAATTAAACATTTGTATTATAGACAAACGAATAATCGTCCATACACACACACAGCGTTACGACACTCAATAAAACGGTCAGCAAAGGGAACGACTGACAAAAACACCTACAGTGAGATGCTATATGGCATAGCAACTACAAAGTATCCGTAGAGAAACATCAAAGTGAATGACATAATAGAGAACTGACGCTGAACATACCTATAGGCGACCATAGACTACATTTCCATGCGCGCATACGGCATACCCCAGTCCATACACATAGGATGGAAAGAAAAGTAGTGTTTTAGTTGGGATACCTCACTGGCCACGCGGGATCGATTCCGAGCATGCGCACCACGATCTGGCACTTCCGACCACCCCCCGCCCGAAGCTGAAGCTGAAATACCCCCCCATACCACTGCAAATGCACTTCAGTGCATACGAGAACGCGACTAAAAGAAAAACTCCAAAAATATAACGCAATAAACCGTTAAAACGTTTGTGAAGAATCGGTTAATCGCATTCTTGGAACGCGCTCGCCTTGTGTTCCGGTGATGTTTTGGAAATTTGAAAAAGGAAAATGATAACGAACGCGTTCAGTGCACTCGTGGCTGCGGCGAAGGTGTCGGGGTTTTGAGAAAAACCATAGACTATAGACTTGGCAGTGGGAGACGAAGGAACAACTCGAATATTGAACGAACTATGAAGAGAAAAAAACGATTCTACGGAACATTTCACAATAAACATATTCAATATCACAGATTCATCACAAACCATTTTGTATAAATATCGCACCGTGACAATATAATATTTAAATAATTTTTCCGACGAGCATTTAAAAATCACAGTTTATTAATTAAAAATATTACAAAAAAAAGTTTATACGCAATATATAATCACAAAAATAGTTTTTATCGATACAAATTATAACACAAAAATAGCGTTTAATAAAAACCCACGAGTATTATATCCCAAGCAAATAAACCCAAACCTTAAGAACGAAATTTTAGACTGAATATTTAAATCCGAATAAAGTAGTACGATATAAATAGCGTATTTACATTAGTTGACCATTTGAGAAAGTTTATATGTAGATGAAAAAAAATATTATAAATAAAATATTTATAAAAAAATCGCAATATATGATTAACAAATAAAAAATACAAATTAAAACCGGGGATCAGTGAATAGCCTTAAGCCTTAAAAATATTTTTTACGGCGGACGAACAATCTTGATACATGCGATATATTTCAGTGTATGGTATCAAAAATGGATGATCAACTGAACAGTGTTGTATGAGTGTTATGCAGTTGGTGTGATCGTGTTGGTCCCTTGGGGGACCCATCATGTTGAATATGTTTGATATGTGGAACTCGGTGAGCACGAAGCTGGAGGCCCAGAGCAATGTGCAGCAGAGCCAACAGCCACACACATCAGGTGGGAGCATTAAAGGTAATTTCCAGTTAATGAGCGGATCTAAATAGGCAGATTTGGGGCGACCTTTATTTTTTCCAAAAAATAGTACAATGCGTGCGGATAAAATAAAAACGAATTTCTCATCTCATTTATATTTGAAAAATCGTTAATACGTTCCCATTTTTTTATTCAGAAGATTTTTTTGTGGCGGTAACACCAAATTAGTTTTTTTAACATAATAATGATATAGGTTTAAGTAATGAGAAATACTGTTTCAAAATCATAAATAAGCCCCAAATCTGCTAAAAGATCAAAAGAAGAATTGAAATCAGATCAGAATCAGTTTAAATAAAATTAAAATAAACATTATTAAAAACTTTCAATTAAAACGGATAATGAACACTATTTACTTTTTATTAAAATATTTGCGCATTAAAAACCAAATAAAAACGTGGGAAATTTAACAAGTATAAATTTCACAAAGTGTGACATAACTTATAACAGTAAAAATCATCGCGTGAACAAACCCCATACTAAAACATTAAATTCGTAGAAAGTTCGGTCAAAATATAATCTTTTTTCCGGTGTATTAATACATACATAATTGTTTCTGTTTCTCATTTCGTTTAAAGTTACGCAATTGAAAGTTACACGCGTTAAGAAAGTGGCCAATTATAATTCGGTAACAGGCTCCTGTCTCTGTCGCCATTGCACTATCTTTTTCGTATATATTATTAAAAATGTATCTTTTTAATTATTGAACATAATGGCTCTGTAAAAACCAAATTATAAAAGCTTTTCAAAAGTTAAAACGGGTTAAAATGTTAATAATTGAATAACAACCTTCTTTTCTCATTAAAATATGAAAATGTCGGAATTCGTTTCTCTCGGCATTATGGGAAAGGTGGAGAAGAAGAAGATCATCAATGATTATTAATTATTATGTAATATCAGAAAAGGAATACATAAGTAGGTTTTTACTGAATACCTACTACTTAATAATCCTAAATTAAATATTTTAAGATCAAGACAATTTTTTTTTCATATTGACATTTCGAACGTGTACTTTCCATTCCAATATTAAATATCTGAAATGATATATTTTTAATTTTGCATGCGCGTTAAAAGACACGACCACGAAGTCTGGTTTCTTTTTTAATTCACGTTTCTGTTGCGTAACGTAAGGTGCAGTGGAAAAAGAACGCCAACCAGTTCGAAATTCGAATAGTTACTTATCAACAGTTTTATTATTCGTGTGTGAACGGAACGGGACCGGACCGGTCTTATGCCCCCCTTTGTGAATAAAAAAAAAGCAAATCTCCATTGGATTTACGCTCCTTTTAGACATAGTGTAGCGATGTAATAAACTTTTACTTTGGCTTTCCGTTAGTGTTTTTTATTTGAGCTATTTAAAAATAATATTATTCAGGAAAATAAGTATTTTTAAACTCAATTGCGCCCGCTTTCCGCTCTAACCATAACTGGAGCTTTACCTTAAAATAATGACATATTATAAAAAAAAATGTTATGTTTAGCAAAAATCATAAACGTCCGGCAGAAATTCGATACACCAAGGTTTTCTCTATTGCTTAGTTAGCAATAAAAACAAAACATTCAAAATATTATTTAGCTATAAACAAAAATTTATATTCAACAGTTTTTAAAGCAGAATTGCACAATTTAAGGTTGTGCTAGTGTATTTGACTAACATTTACTCTTGACTATGCCTTATTTTTTATTCGTACTTATTTAGACGGATTTTATCGACCCGTTTTACAATTTTCTAACAAATTAGATACTCAATCCTAGATTAGCTAACTTGCATTTTTATTTTATAGCCACAAAAATATACAACAGATTAAGTATTACTTAAAAAATGATAATAATATACAATTGCACACAAATGCTGTGTCTACACATCATCCAAAAAATACACATTTTTATAAACACCATAAACAATACACATTAATTCTGCATACACTCTATCAATATACGAGTACTTACCTAAATAAATAAATAAAAAATAACATGACGGAACATGTCCCAAGCAAAGGGAAGGCAAAGAGGTAACATGTAGTAATAACAGGGGTAACAATTCCTGGCTGGATACAAAAATCTTGTTTTTGTCAACTACGCCATATTTAAAAAAGTATCACTTTATCGCATGTGACAAACTCGTTTTTGCTGTGAGATTGCGTGATAGACGATGACGTCATAGGTCACCTGCCAATGCCCCTAGAAAAATAAACGAAAAAAGTACATTTATTTTGGACTCGCACTAAAGCAGCATATACAAATCTCAAGGACGTTGCAGTGCAAGATTTTTTAAAACTATTTATAGGGCTGTGTTTGACCACAATCACACTATGGCATGTGACGATGTGGCCGACGGTGGTAAGCACATAAAGCGTAGAAGGGAACTGAATATATAATATACATAAATATTATAATATATACCCGTGTTCCCGGTATAAAAAAAAGGAAATAATTGGGATAAAAACTATCCTATCGCTAAGTTGGAATAAATTACACATTTTTAAAAAGAAAATACGTTAAGATCGCACACAGAAACTTTGTATAATTATTAAGATTTCTATTTTTAACAGACATAAAAGGAGGAGTACCTATTTAAATTTGACTGTTTTTTTTTATGTATGTTACTTGATAACTCTGACGTCAGTGAACTGATTTAGAAAATTCTGTTTTTATACGATTTATCAGAATATTTGTTAAAGTTTAAAGTTGACTGTGGAGGTCACAACCAAAGGGTAAACCTTAATAATTTTTTTCGACGTTACATAAGCCCTATGCCGCAGTCATTAGAGAATCATGAAAAACTCATTGAAATCTATAGTTATCGCCTTGGACAAAGCTAACAATAGTGTTGGGAGGTCATGTCGATAGAACATGGAAAAATAATAGAGCACATTTCATTTAAACTAATCAATCGATTGATATCATATATCTTTATTTGTTACTGGCTGTCCCCCGCGGATTCACGCGAATTCCCTGGATAAAAGTAGCCTATGCTTAGGTCCATTCTAAATATTGGTGAATGGATAAGTAGTTTAGGAGATTACCTCCTACACCCAAATTTACAAACTTTAACTCTTTATAATATTAGTGTAGACAACTTTTTATGGTAAAATCTTCTAAAACGAAAAAAAAATACATCATCAAAATTACTTTGAGTTTTCCTAATATTCTGTCTTACCAGTTCTGAAAAAAGGTATTATTAGTAATAGTAGTAGTGGGGTTTCGAGGCTCGCCGATTTGTTCCGATTTTATCATCCAAGCTCATCGAGGCTTCGGGAGACCGACGGGCTGGGAGCTTTTTCCGCCAACGCATAAGCTTGGCCATCCAAAAAGGGAACGCTGCCAGCCTGTTGGGAACCTTGCCTATCGACAGCAGCGAGGGCTTTGAGGATGTTTTCTATATATCATAGTTTGTATTTTACACATTGATTGTAAGTAAATACTTGTTGTAAATAATTACTGTAACACAATAGTCAATCGAAACATGCTACATAAATTATGTTCATTGTTAGTTACAGTACGTACTTAAGTATGAGCGCATAGATTTACTAGACTGTGACTTAACCTGACTTATGTTTAAGTTAAGTCAAACTAGTAACATGCCTTGTTTTTGTAAGAAAACGATTTCTTTTTTTATTATGCGAATTTGTCAAAATTTTGTAGTGAAGCTAAAATTTTTAGTTTTTTGTAATAAGGTAGAGTATTTTTGCTTTGTGTGCCTTAGGTGACATCATCACATAAATCTTAGTTAAATTGTGTTAAATCAACTAAGTTGTTAAAACACGCTTTATGTTAATATTACGTAATAATGATCGAATATTTGTGTTATTTAATTTTTTTAAATGTGCATTTAAATTATATTTAAATTGATAAATAAATGAGATGTAAATAAAATTAAATAATATTATGCTGTCTTTAGATCACTAATTGGTTTTTGGATAGATTAGTAATATACCTAGTTGATTACTAAATTGTATAATGTTTACCTCCTTTCCACTTTACTTGCTACTAATATATTAATGCGAAAGTTTTACTCAATCGCGTATCGGTAGGTACATTGCTGGACAAATTTGAATAATATATGGCTAGTAGATAGACCGTACTATAGATAACGTTAGCAATTGTTTCTTATGTAATAAAATTGTGGAGTAAAAACAAGTAAAGAAAATTTGTCCTGAGAAATGAATGAAAATAAAAACTCTTTTCAAACGGTTTCCAACTAAATATCTGACGTATTAACTTATAAATATTTTTTTCTTATTTATACCTCGTCTTTTAAATACATAAAGTACTAGAACGTCATAATTCAATAGCAGATCGGTAGCGGTCATTAAAGAAATGGATGAAAAAGCGATAGGTTATCAACGGTTCTTAATTCAAAATAAGTTTATATTTATTTTTAATATACACACGAGTACCAGGCTACCAGGATAACATAAACATGTGACAGGTCGCGCGTTACTTTGGTACTAAAGTGTGCAAGAAAAAGTTGCCTGGCCAAGACCCATATAACGTTAGTTCGATGCGTGTCGCGCTACTCGTCTTGGTACTTGTAGGCGATTACCTTCGGAGGTTTAATGACACCTGTTTAGGCGGTCATTTCGCTTTTTTTTTTTGCTAAGTTGCTGAGGTGAATCGACTTAGAAATATATAACTATACTAATATTATAAAGCTGAAGAGTTTGTTTGTTTGAACGCCCTAATCTCAGGAACTACTGGTTCGATTTGAAAAATTATTTCAGTGTTAGATAGCCCGAGGAAACTTTTTAAGTTTTTATCCCGGGAAAACACAAGACACCGCGTGGAAAAGCTAGTTTATAATACAATATTTCCATTTAGAAGAATTTTAATGTGTGCTATTATTACTTAATGTTTTCGATATATACTTAATCAAATAAAAACCAAATTTATTTTCTTATAAGGATATAAAATAAAATAATGTATCTGAATTCTTAATTTAAAATGATTAAATATTAAAATTGACGTATTTGGTAGCAGTATGAACGTGTTAATTTAATTAAAAGTTATAAAAATAATATTTTATAAGCATGAACAACTTTCACTAAGTATAAAATCTGCTTTTACCTTTTATGTGAGGATTCGATAGTTATACAAAGTTTGGAAATATTTTTATTGATCAGCTAATTTCTTTAAACTTTCTATCTAATTAATACAAACTGTTTTTTGAACATGTAGGTTTTACGTTGTGACCTCATTTATCAAATTAAATGTAAAGAATAACGTATAAAAAAATATATCTACTATTGTTCGTGTCTCTACTCCAAATTTCCAACAACCTTAAATTAAGGCTTAAAATACATCTTTTCTTGGTGTCTGTCAAAAATAGACAGATAGAGCTATGTAAACAGAGACCCGTTTAAAAAAAAAATCATACCTTAAAAGTATCAAGACACATGCATCACAGTTGACATATTTATGTATGCGCATGCGTACAACATGCACTCAGGTACTAACACTGGCTGGCTAGTAGCGACTGATATGATAATATTAGACAACAGTGTGTGTGTGTGTGACTGGCCGACTGCAGTACATGCTGCGTTCAGACGTGCTTCGTTAACTGGCTGTTTAGTGATAGCATACAAGTGCAGTTGACTTAGTCACATAAGGATTTTTTTTCAATGGAATTTTGCATGGTTATTTAATGTTTTAGTGTTTTGATTAGGAAATAGTTTACCGAAAAATGATTTATCATTTAAACGACACTATCAAAGTAATCTATAATGTTATCTGTTAGCCATCAGCATTAGTCCACACCCCACCTTCATACATAAATAAATACATTATAATTACTACTAATGCTCTAATTTGCTATAAAATGGCTTTAGCCTGTAATACCTTGGCTGGGTTTTTAATGTGCTCTTCCACGATTTCCTTTAGTAAAAACTTCGATCAACAATAAAGTAACAACTTTTTTTTTTTTGAAGAGGACTAGATGGTAGTGGGTTCAGGGGACCATCTTCCACCCTTACGAGGACTATACGGTTACTTTATTCCATGTAATTGATTAATATCACTATTTTGGTGGAGCAAAAGTTCTTCTAACCAACTCATTAAAATAGAAACTTCTTTTATGTCATAAAACCAGCATTTTATATCATTGCTTTGAAATTTTCTCTATAAATATATGTATATTTATATTTAAAAGTCATTCTTATAATTGTCCACTGTCAGATCATCCACTCTATGTGTAAGTAAGTACCTATGATATATTTCAAAGATTTTTCAACTCGCGCAAGTACTAAACCAATTCAAATGCTCCATCGCAAAAGACTATTAAAATGTTTATGTGTCGTATGTGTGCACGCATGTTCCCTTGCGTGGCAGTGCGTTTATAGCGGTGACGTCACTTATCTATTATGTATTAAAATTGGCTAGAAGGGTGGTACGTTCAAAATAGTTTGCAATTATATACATTGTTTCAAGGTATCAAATTGTTTAACACAAATAAAATGTATGAAAACATTATTTTCATTCATACCACAAAAGGTACCAAAATACCAAATAGCATTGCCCAACCGTACTAACACACACAAATTGACACCGGCATTTATTCAAGGACAAATTAAAACAATATTATTGTGACAATATCCCTGCGACAAACAATTAGTTTGTCATTATAGAAGTGAAATTCAACCTTCCGATGGCTGACGAAATCCACTATCGGGGTTCACTTTTACGTTTTTTCGCAATAACCCTTCAAGGTGACAATGATTGGTTCGTACACCTTTTTTGCACATTGATAGGCGAAACCGGGTCAATAGTATAGTCCTTGAAAACAAAGAAAAACGAATTGAAAAATGGGTAGGATTTTACACTTTTTTTCGTCTAATAATGGAATGTCATAACATAATTTATGTGCGACAATAAAGTAGGTATCTTAATTGTAATTTCTTATTGGTTTAAATTAATTTCTGTGATTTAAACTTTTTTAACGTAAATGACGGCCACCCAAGACCGGTCCTAGTTAAGATCCTTAGGGGAGTCCTATATCCAACAGTGGGCGTCTTGCGGCTGAGATGATGATGATGATGAACGTAATCCCAATACGAAATAGAATACTAAAAAAAACAAATGGGATTTATGCTTGTACCATAAGCCATACATATATAGACGTAATTCAGTGTATATTTCTTAATAATGCAAATTTTAACTCAATATTTCTTTCATTGTATCAAAAATGAATTCGTACAAAAGTTTGAAACTTCCAAGAGTTGAGAGTAAAATAAAACATCCATATTTAGATTTGAAATTGCGTAACTGCAAGCTTACTTACGTTATCGAGTCTATGATAAGGGATGATTTAATGCCTCGGACTTTGTCTATTGCTATAACTTCTATAACTGCCTAGATACACGATTAGAAGCTTAGAATTTATATTCTATTGTTATCAATGCCTTTAATTATTGTTGTAATTGTCTTTCTGCGAACGATACTGATTGTTAATCAATTGTTTTTGAACGTGTTTTTAATTGAGATTATTTTAATATAAGAACTGTGACTAAAAAGATCTTAGGAGGATAACATAATATAATATTATTAACACTATCATAAAAGCAAAAGCAAAAGAAGTTCAATTTTTTTGGATAATTATGCGTTATATATTTTTTTAATTTATTCTCACTTTCTCAACGTCAAAGAATATTTCAATATATTAATATTTAAAGGAATCTGTGCGTATGTGTATTTGACCCATTTTCACCAGTAAATTTAGGCGGTCCATCTTACACAGATCTATTGTGGTAGCTTTGGTTTTGTGCTGAAGTAACAGTACCTACGATTTTAACCACAGATAGCGACATGCTAGGGTCGCACATCCGCACTTTTGCGCGCGCATTCATAGATAGATCGGCCTTGCACGTGCTGTTCAACTCAGTGACACACTTTTGAGTTGGCTTGACGCCGCCATCGCGCACAAGCTAAAAACAACCCTAAAGTTATCAGAGGTAGAGTCAAAATTACAATAAAGACAACTGTGAACATAGTTTTAATTGAGACAACGCACCGGTCGTCCTATCGCGAAATTTCGAAATTTTTATTTCAAATTTGACGGTTTTTTGTATGCGTTTTGCATGCATGGCCACCTTTACTAAATTTTGTATTAACCTTATAATTTGATGCGACGTTAAAATAAATAAATTGTTATTTATTGAGTTTAATTTAAATTCATAAAAGTTAATTAACCAGCGTGGTGGAAGGAAGTGGTGACTATAAAGTATCTATAATTTTATGTATCTAAGCTCTGCCGGTAGATATGATGTAACCACTAAACAGTAGATAGTACATGATAGTACCAAGTGTGAAGGCAAACAAAAAGCAAGTGTACATATATCGCCGCTTGCGCAACGTAGGGCCCGGTGCGAACGTTCGTAGCGTCAGAAGATGTGTGTGTGTAAATTTATATTTAAAGATTATAATCATAAAAAAGTATATTGCAAACCAAGTAACATCAATTGCGGACATTAAAAAGTACCTATTTAATGTAAAAAAAAGCTTTTTAGATATATCTATGGTTTTTTTCTACAATCGATTATGTATAAAAGTTACAACGTGTGGTTTTGAAGATATTAATTTTAGACTATTATAATGTAGACTAATATAACTAATATAACGGGATTGAATACGTGTGCAAAGTTTTATTAAAATTGGTTAAGTAAATATAGTATAGCAATGTGAAGCCAAAACCATAAAAAATGTGGACAACTACATTTAGATATGTAACCAATACTGTTTGAAAATAATCGGTCAAAAATGATGTGTAGCTAAAGTTTCCATCGTAACTACGGGAAATGTCTTCTTATTAGGTTAGTAGTACAGTTTAGGGAAGTACAGCAGGCCGGTCAGTAATCCCAAATTAATGTTATAATGTTTGGAGGATGTTATGGCACACATTGAAAGGCATTAACTTCGATCAGTCCACCATTTATTGCTATTCAATTCTGATATCTGTACCGAAAGGATTAAAGTATCTAGTTGGCTACATTCTGGCTACATCATCATCATGTGTGCCTTTTCATGTATCTTAAATAAAGTTCACTGCGAATATTGCTAAAAGTCCTTATGCGATACGGCAACTTGCACAACGGCGTCTGTCTCCTGAAGCCTACAATCTAGGGACTTTCAAGGCCAGAGTGAATAGGTGTCTTCTGGGCAAGCGTGCTCTATATTAGACTTCAACCTTTACGAACAGGTCATGTCCAAACGCAAGTCCATTAAATAATATATTAAAAAGAAAACATAAACAAAAAACTACTTCAAGATCCTCATTACATAAATATGCAAAATTATTTATAATCTTAAGACAATACAAGGAATATCCGTCATACTTTCTAAACGTAAACCCTGTTATGTTGACATTACAAGACAAGCAAACATTTTCCTTGTTGCAACACTAATGGTCACTGTGGTCATATTCAAGGGAAAGTGATGACGGATCCCCTCTTAGGGATCTTAAATACATGTTAACTTACCAATAAAGGCAGTGGATGTGGTTTCTGATTTATTAAATTGAGTTTATCTGTATAATAAGTGAAACTGACTGACTGACTGACAGATCAACGCACAGCTCAAACTGCTGGGTCTAGAAAATTTTACACACAGGTTCCTCATATAACGTAGGCATCAACATAGGAAGGGTTTTTAAAAAATTTAACCCAAAATTAAAAAAAACTGCGGTGCGGAAAGCTAATCTATACATATAATAAAAGTAGAACCAATATGTACTGTACATTGAACATATTTACCTTGTAGCATACGCATCCACCAAAATGGAGGGTGGCTTTCTACTACACTGGGACAGACGTTAAGTCAGACGATTTACGTTAAGATGTTCAAGATCTCGATCTAGGTGATAGCAAATCGATACAAAACACGCACGTACCTTGGACTGCTACCAGCACTCGATGACTTCCACCATCCGATCCTGGAATCTGCTTGTGTTGAAGTGTTTTACGAGAGAAAACAGCGCGCGCGTCACGGTTGGTGTTCACAGACGAATGTGTTTTTTTCAAAACTGAACTGACAGGTCGCTCCAAAAAGTAACCAATACGCGCGTGCCTAATGTCGAGTTACGACGTTTCGATATTGCTTGGCTAGGCGAGACTTGAACATCGATTCGTTGAATTTAAAATTCTTACAACGTTTTGTTGCATCTATGGTAATGAAACATCCCGCCCACCAAAATGCCTGTGGTATTTTCTGATTAAAGAAATAAACGAATTATAAGCTAATTTAATTACGATTATGATAACGAATACTTAACTTTGATTTGATAAATTAAACTAAACTAAATTATGATTTGAAATTGATTTAAAAACTAGTCTTCTATTGGCATTGGACATAGTTTTACTAACGGACGTTGAATAAGATGGTTATTTGATGTTTTTACTAAGGCACTCCGAGCTATCCCATCTCCGCCGTATTGTAGATCGACCACTCGTGCTTTGGTCCAGTGTAATGGAGCACGATTATCGTCCTTAATTATCACCATCGAACCTATAGGTAACGGTTTAGAATCTTTGGTCCATTTGGCACGTTGTGTTAATGAATTTAAGTATTCCGTTTTCCATCTAGACCAAAAACTCTGTTGAAGGGCCTGTATCATTTGCCACCGAGGAAGCCGTTTTATATTAACATTGGTAAGATCTTCATCGGGAACAGCCGTTAAAGGCTCTAAGGTCAGGAAATGACCTGGCGTTAAACAAGAGAGATCATTGGGGTCAGAACTGATAGGGCAAAGAGGTCTAGAATTTAGCATGGCTTCGATTTGGACAAAAAAAGTAGTTAGCTCTTCGAAGGTAAGTACCTGATTGCCTACTACCCGAAATAAGTGAGATTTAGCCGCTTTTATTTGTATTTCCCAAACTCCTCCAAAATGCGGTGCACCTGGGGGATTAAATTTAAACTCAATTTTTTCTGCACTAGAAGCGTGTTGCATTAAGGACGCTAGTTGATTTCTAGCACCAACAAAATTAGTTCCGCAATCTCATTACAACGTCCGCGACGTCCAACGAAACGCCGTAGCGTCGCAATAAAACCCTCTGTCGATAAAGTCGATATAACTTCTAGATGGACCGCTTTGGTTGCTAAACATACAAACAAACATAAGTAAGCTTTATCTATCTTGGCACCTCGATGTGAACCTAATTTAATTCGAAACGGTCCACCCAGATCAACGCCTACTACCGAAAACGGTTTTATTTTATTAATACGATAGGACGGTAGGTCGCTCATAAAAGGCTGTAACGGTTGTGGATTTGTTTGAAAGCATTGAATGCACTTCGAAAGACGGCGGCGAACGGTACGTTTAGCGGCAACTATCCAAAACTGTTGGAGAAGTAAATAATGAGTGGTGTTTACGCCTGGGTGCAAATGGTTACGATGAACTGAATCAATGATTAAGAATGTTAATGGATGGTCAGAGGGTAAAAAAGCAGGATGCTTTTGTTCGTATTGCAACCCAGCTCGTGATATTCTGCCGCCCACCCTAAGCACACCGTGGCTGTCAAGAAATGGATTCAGTTTTCGAAATGGTTTTGTTAAGAGTTTATTAGCTTTTAAGTTAGAAATTTCGACCTGGAAAACATTATTTTGTACGTATTTTACGATTCGCATCAGAGCCGTATGACGTTCGACGTTATTAAGAAACGTGTTACGGTTTTTCTGATAGGGATTTCGAGAATTATTAATGAAACGATAAATATAAGTAACTACATTAATAATTTTCTGAAGCGATGAGAAACGGTTAAGTAAGTTCTCATAAATTGTAGGTTCTTTATGCACTACCTCATTAACGAATCCGGATACCAAGACCATTGATTTACGTTCTTCGGTTTGTATAGTTATTTTATCATCGTGAGATATGCTGTCCGAGTGTAAAGGCCAGAATTTATGATCTTTAGATAACCAACATGGTCCCGTCCACCATAATGAATTGTGGAGAATTTCATTTGGAAGTTGACCACGCGAGCAAATATCTGCAGGATTATCTCCTGAAGATATATGATGCCAACATTCAGTAGATGTTATGTCATGAATTTGACTAACCCGATTTGCAACGAATGTGACCCAGCGAGAAGAGTGCGAGCGTAACCACGAAAGGACGACGGTGGAATCTGACCACAAATAGAGAACATCGATTGGAATACGAGCGAGGTAAGTGTCACGTATGAACTTATATAAGTTTGAAAGGAGAACCGCCGCGCAGAGCTCAAGACGAGGCAATGAGGTACGTTTCAGAGGGGCCACACGAGCTTTAGAAGAAATCAGAGACACCTGAACTGTACCATCCTCCTCAGTGACGCGTAAATAGATTACAGCACCATAAGCTATCTCAGAGCTATCACAGAAACCATGTAGTTCGCACGATTTTAGTTTTGTACGGATAAGTTTGCGAGGGATGCGAAGTTGACTTAACTGTAATAGTTGATTTTTGTAAGTGGTCCATGTATTAATGAGTTCGTTAGGTGGACTTTGATCCCATCCAATACCAAGGATCCAAAGCTTTTGTATAAGAGATTTAACTAGAATTGTGATGGGCGGATCAAAGACTCTAGCTAGTTCGCTGAGAATCGAACGCTTTGTGCATGGTCGTTCTAAGGGTTTAATTTCAAAGAGAAACGCATCCGATGAAGGATCCCATTTTAAACCGAGAACCTTTAAAACCGACTGTTCAGAATCATCAAGAGAAACTGAACTAGTCAAACAATCTTGACTGGGAAGATCTAATAAAAGTTGTGTGTCGTTACTTGCCCATTTTCTAAGCTGAAATCCGCCTAACTTGAAAAGTGAAATAAGTTGATCTTTCGCTTGTCGTGCATTTTCAAATGAATCGCAGCCGGTTACGACGTCATCAATATATACGTCCGATAAAACTATTTTCTTAGCCATGGGATATGAATCTCCCTCGTCTTCAGCGAGCTGTCGCAAAGTACGGCATGCAAGAAATGGAGATGAAGCGACGCCATACGTAACAGTATTCAAACGGTATTCTTGAAGACACTCGTTAGGCGAGGATCTCCAAAAAATACGCTGATAATCACGATGTTCCGATGATATTAGAATTTGTCGGTACATCTGTTTTGCGTCGGCCATAAAAACGATGTCATGTTCCCTAAATCGCAGTAAGATTTCTATTATATTAGGTTGCAATTTAGGACCGATAAGTTGAGTATCGTTTAAAGAACGGGAGTGACGATCTTTGGCAGAAGCATCAAATACAACTCGGAGTCGTGTGGTTGCTGGGTCAGGACGTAAAACACAATGATGAGGTATATAATATTTCCCCATACCTATTTCATCTGAATGAACTATCGACATGTGGCCGGTCTCGATATAATCTGACATGAAGTCCGCGTATTGACTGTGTAAGGTTGAGTCACGGGACAGTCTTCGTTCGATGCCATAAAATCTTCGCAACGCAACATCCCGAGAGCCTTCGAAGATGGGTTCTGAATTGTCTTTGAATGGTAAGCGTAATATATACCGTCCAGAAGCATCGCGGGAGTGATCCTTTAAAAATGATTGTTCGCAAAGCGATTCATCTGGTGTTAAAAGAGATGATTTCGGAATAGAATCTAATTCCCAAAAATGTTGAACTAAAGAATTCAATTCGCTATCAAAATCTAACGATGTATGTAGTAAAGCGCTAGAAGCTAATTTAGTTTTCCCTAAAAGAAGCCAACCGAAGATAGAATTAAAAGCGGTGGGTTGGTTGGGATTTCCCTTGATATGTTGATGAAGAAGTGAATCAGCAAACACGTCTGCAGCGAACAATAAATCGATAGGGCCCGGAACATCAAAACCGGGATCAGCTAAAGGTAACGAATTAATATGTGACCATCCCGATGTGTTTAATTTCGCGATAGGTTGATCGCCACATATTTTAGCAATGACGTGCAAAGTTAAATTAAAAATGGTTTTATAGTTCGTGCCTACGGAACAAGTAACGTCCCCTAATATAGAAGTTACTGCCTCTCCGAGTCCGCTTACGTTAACATTGGCTTGAGTAGATTTTAAATTTAAACGTTTCATTGCTGATTCGGTTATGAAATTGCTTTGACTTCCCGTATCAAATAGAGCACGGAACGATTGCATTACACCGGAAGCATCCCTCACCTGAACTATTGCAGTAGCCAGCAATACGGTCGTATGAGTAAGTGACCTTGAAACCAACGACGATACGGTTTTTGTTGGTTCGATAGGTTTATCGCGATGGAGTAAGGTGTGATGTTTCCGTTTGCAGGTACGGCAGGTGAAAATAGAAGTACAATTTTTCAATTGGTGAGATGGCTTCAAGCAATTAAAGCACCAGTTTTTATCGTTAGCAATTTGCATACGTTCTTCAAGAGATTTTTTAAGGAACAAGACGTAATCGAATGTAAATTATCACAAATTGAACATTTACTAGTGTACGAACTCGTATTTGAGCTACTCGTATTTTTCTTTTGTTGATCATTCGCGGCAATAAGTACATGTCGTGACAATGATGCATTATTAGTACGCTTGGGTGGCGGTGGCGCAGAAGGAATCTTTTGCGGGAGTTTCGGTATATTTGTGGTCTCAGAGAAATGGGTATCGCGTAATAATGCCTCGCATTTGGATTGCAAAAAACTTTTAAGTTGTTCGTATGAGGGTAGTTCAATATTTGAATATTTTTCCTCAAAGCTACGACGTAATTTGGTGTCTAATTTCGATAAGATATGATACACTAAAATAAAATCCCAGTGACCAATGGGTAATTGGATTGTTTTTAAAATACTTAAATTTTCTTCGAATAAATCTAGTGACTTCCGAAACTCGTGAGCGTCATTGCATTTAAAATCGACATTCAAAATATCCCGCCAACACGTAAAAGCTAAGTCGCGTTTACTTTTATAGCGCATAGTGAGTGCCTGGTATGCGTCAAGATAATGTTCTTGAGTCATAGGGAACGTCTTGATCACCGACAAGGCATCGCCGCTAAGAGACGATATAAGGTAGTGAAACTTCTCCGTATCATTAATGTGAGTTGAATTGTGTATCAAAGCATTGAACGTATCAAAATATTCAGGCCATTTTTTGATGTTGCCACTAAAAGTTGGAAGAACTATTTTTGGTAACCGGATGTTCGATGAGGAACTAACGTTAGAATTACACTTTTCTGTTTTTGATAAACTTCGATTAATTGATAAAATCTTATAGTACATTTCATCAAAACTTTCCTGAATTTTATTATCCTCCTTTTCAGGATCATCATCCAAAATTTCCTGAATTGTGAAATGTGCATCTTCAAAATTGGCAGCTACCTGCTTTAATTCCTGATGGTATGATGAAAACAAATCTCGTTGCGACGGATCACTTAGCGCTAACGTACCGATCTCTAAAGCCTTAGTCAACCGTTTATAAGCGATAGACCGCTTCCTTCGCAAAGAAGGCAAATCTTGGGTAGTATATTCGACATCTATAGATTTAGACTTAGATTTCTTTAACGTGCTTAATTTACGAGCAGAATGCTTAATCGGGAGCGACATTGTTTGAATACGTTAAATAATTTATTTACGAAATATAAAACAAGTCAACAAGAAAATAAAGTGTAGACAATCACCGTGAATGCACACACTACAGATAGATAAACTCGTTATCGACACGTTATTCCGTATATGAGAGTATAAATAATAAGTACGCATACAGATATAACATTCAGTTACCACTTACGTCATACCAACCGGCACCCACAAGTTATATCTTTAAAAAACCGTTCGAAAGTTTTTCCAACTTACCCCCACGTTATGTGATAATTAATTGTTCGATTAATAATTCAACAAAAATGTATGAAGAATTGCAAAGACTAGATGATTTGAATTATTATAATGTTAGTAAAAACTATGCTAACAGGTTACGATTATTTAATTATTTTGAGCCAATGTATGCACCGATAAATATGATTTGATTGCACAATTGGCTTTCAAAATAATTCACAATGTAAATGGATTAGATTTGATGGGAATACGCAAATGAAATAATTATCGTTCGATGGTGATAGCCTGTGAACTTTAAGTCATTCGATGGATGATAGTTTTATATGATTATTACTTCGTAGGTAATTCCGATGGGATAGAATAACTTAGAATGCGATAACTATAGTTTTTAGTATAAAACAATAGGTTGATTGAAAATATTTTAAGTTACGATTTAACCAGAAATACCACAAATAAATTGACGATGACGATTTACGATACGTGAACACTGAACAGGTGGAAATCCCGGGTTTCGGCACCAAAAAGATGTAGCATACGCATCCACCAAAATGGAGGGTGGCTTTCTATTACACTGGGACAGACGTTAAGTCAGACGATTTACGTTAAGATGTTCAAGATCTCGATCTAGGTGATAGCAAATCGATACAAAACACGCACGTACCTTGGACTGCTACCAGCACTCGATGACTTCCACCATCCGATCCTGGAATCTGCTTGTGTTGAAGTGTTTTACGAGAGAAAACAGCGCGCGCGTCACGGTTGGTGTTCACAGACGAATGTGTTTTTTTCAAAACTGAACTGACAGGTCGCTCCAAAAAGTAACCAATACGCGCGTGCCTAACGTCGAGTTACGACGTTTCGATATTGCTTGGCTAGGCGAGACTTGAACATCGATTCGTTGAATTTAAAATTCTTACAACGTTTTGTTGCATCTATGGTAATGAAACAACCTAATACTAATTGGGAGTGATTGAAGAAACCACTCAATGAATTTTCATAGATTTTCCACACCTTAGCTTGGCACTTCGAATTGTTTTGTTTCATCGAAATCGGCCGATGATTCATGAAGTCAGCGCAATCGAATCCGCGAGAGGTAAGCTAGTTATAAATCAATATGCTCTGATGTTTTTCAGATCGTTGCTGGGTTTATGTTCCATGAAACAATACATACTTCTTATGTCAGACTTGTATAAAGGAGTCTGTACTGCAAGAGCGTGGTCTATCTCTAGCTAGCTATAGGTAATATCAAAATAAGCTTTTACAAGATGTTTTCATTTTGCTTTAATCTTCTTCTAATATATAAAATTCTCGTGTCACGGGGTGCGTGGTTGAACTCCTCCGAAACGGCTTGACCGATTCTCATGAAATCTTGTGTGCATATCGGGTAGGTCTGAGAATCGGCCAACATCTATTTTTTAAACCGCTGCGCGAGTGAAACCGCGGGGGACAGCTAGTTATGTATAAAAGAAGTATAATTGTCTATGTCATATGTGGCTATAAAAAGACGAGTTTGACGTCATTGTAGCTCTCAAACAAAGTGTATTTCATTATTGAGTTTATTGTTATAAAAGTGCTTTGGTGCATTGTGCTCTTTATTGCTACGGATGAGTAACTTATTTTAATTGGTGCTTCCTATAAAAATATCTGCATTATTATTTCCAATATTATTGCATAGATTGATCTTTCTAAATAATTTTACAAGCACATTTTATGTATGACTTGGTTTATTGACACATTTGTCCTTATTCAAAGATTACATAAACAATTCGGCATCCAAAAAACCAGTCTCGCAACAAACATTTTGGGAATCCGAACATTCGAAATCAAATTCAGAAGCACTACGAGTGACGTCAGCGCACTTCGCGTGCGCTTGCGCAGCCTTGGCGCTACCTAGTATCGGCATAATAAGGTTGTATCAAACATGAGCTAGCATCACACCAGGTAGCTTAGCTACCATAAATGGCCCAACGCTTCTAATTTCGCTTCGCTTTAACTCCTTCATGAAATGGTAATATAGTGCTAGTTAAAATTTATCGCGTTTATCAACATCATTTTTATAAACGTTGATTTCTAAGGAGTGTTTATTCCTTAATTGACGGTTGATTTTCCATTAGATATAGTAACAAAATTATGAGTTTGGATAGAAATATATGTTCTTTTAACCACTTGGTCTGATCTTAATGTAATTTGATGCACTATGCATGCATCATGGATATGCAATGCAGGGTTTTACAAGCAGCCAAAACCCTAAATATATTTTTTTAGAATACCATTTTATCTAATATAGGTATTTATGTAATAAATGTGTACAGCCAATGTGTCCGTACATATATTTTTTTTATTTACCAAAAATGGAGTGTGGGTGGAACGAAAAATATTTATTTAAATATTTTTATTTTTCTTGTCTGCCTATATGTCTGTTTGAATACGATAATCTTCGAAACTACTGAACGGATTTTCATAGAGTTCCATAGGTTAATGCGGCTTGGCTTGGCACTTCGAATGGATTTATTTCATTGAAATCTGTTGAATGGAAGAAAAAATATAGATATTTTATAAAGGCGAAGCCGCGACCGAAAAACTAGTTCAGAGAAAATCAGAATATAAACCTTAATAATTAGCCTGAAATAAATAGTTTATTATTTCATCAAATCTAAACTAAGTTAGAAGGAAAAAAACTAAAAAGCTAACTAATTTAACCAGGCTCGATATGGATTCGCTTTTTTTATTCAGCTATTTCAATTTCGCTCTTCAATTTACAGGTCTGCCTGGTTCCGATGGCTAAATTGACGTGATGCGGAAATTAAACGTGAAATTATATTTTTAATTAAAATTGATTTCATAAACATAAACAAAATACTTTTGCCTGCTTAATTAATGAATTATTACGGTGCGATTGTAAACAGACATCTATAAAACGTAAACAACCTCAATAGTTTTTAATTTATTTAAAAAACAAATCAAACTTAACAAGGTTATTATTGTCTATCTCCCATTGGAGTATACAAAAGTAACATATTTTTCATAGTAATTATGATTCTAGGTTAAACACTTAGACCTAAATAGTCTTCATTTACATAAATCGGAGAAAAACAAGCAAAATTATATTTAAATATTAGATAAAACATCGTTCGCATAGCCTAACTTTGCATTACCCATGAAATTGCGACACAGAACTATCTTTATTGAGCTGCATAAACTAAATATTTTTAAATAAATATGAATTTATTACGTCACAGAAAGCAAGCATCAGCGGAAAGCAGTCACGATGGATGTCGCGTGCTCGCTCGCCCGACCTCGATGTAGCATAAATAAATACATATATTGGAACCTGCAGGATAACGTGATTTGGTGGCCATGCTTGCGTGACGTACATTCTTTGACAGGACCAATTTTGACACAATTTTTTTTGGTAGGTTCTATTCTTTTTAGGACGCATAACCCTATTGTAAACTTAGATTGATATATAAATTAAAAGAAATTCTGTAAATATTTACGTTCGTCTGCAGATACTAATAAACTATTTAACCTAAATAAATCCTATTCAATATAGGATTTATTTACACCAGGAAAGAATTAAGATGCACTTGAAAGGATTCCCTTCACACTTAGCATTCTTATTTTACCATTAACCACGATGAGATTGTGGTCAAACGTGAAGTGAACAAAGCCCTAATTAAAATTAAAAATTAAATATTCTGGGACATTATTCCTCACACACGGCCATCTGACCCCAAACTAAGCAGAGCTTGTACTATGGAAGCCAGATAACTGATGTACTACATATACTACTTTTCTTTTGTAAATACATACATATTATATAGATAATTACAACCAGACACTGGACAAACAGACATGTTCATGCACACAAATGTTTGTCCTGAGTGGGAATCGAACCCACGACCTGTGGCGTGATAAATAGGGTATCTTACCAACCACGCCAACCGGCCCGTTCTAAGCAATGTTGATATTAACAGATTTGTTACCAATTACAGCATATAATAGGTAAATTTATGTATACACTCAGTGATGGTCCTTCACCCTATTCGATGAGCATCACGCGATTATTGTATATAATACTTTATATATACCTTTTTGTGCAGTTTTTAACGTGACTGCGCCCACGTTTATTATGTCACTGGTTACAAAACAACAAAAAGACTCAAAATTAAAAAAAAACGGGCAGACTCGAGCAGTTCACCCCCTACAAGCATTTCACAAGTGGGACGCGTGGGGCAGCTATCGCTCCACTCATATTGGAGGGAATTGGGCAACCTGTCACACGATTTCAATATTTATAGTCCGAGATGTACCGATAATACACCCATGTTTCCCGGATGATACCTTGTACAAGTCTATCTATCCGGGAACTCTGGGTATGGAACCAGAATTAAAATATTTTCAGCGAGTATAGTTGTTAACAAATAATTATGTTGACTCGCTTTAGCCTGGACGACGTGTCCCACCCCTACAATTTCATACAAATTGACATTCGGGCAGAAAATCGACTAATGTGTCAAAATTATTCATGAAAAAAAAAAAAAATGCAACGTCACTTTGCAAGTTCCCGCCAAAAGTCTCAAAATAATGTTAGGCCTTATTTTATTTATGCGGGAATGTTTCCCTTATAACATCACCCAATTGTACCAGCAATCGAAAATATAATCACCATTTTTTTTTTAAATACTTACCATATTTATTGGCTTAACTCCAGCAGTAGCTTCACCATCAGCTTAGCAATGAAGCTTCAAAAAGGTTTTATTCCCTTTTAAAGTGTTTCATCACTCAAGTGAATACCAGCCACGCCTATCACTTATCACTTTTACAGACCGGTTCATTATCTAACAATAAGTGAAAGTGTTTTTTTACCGACTCACGACTCTTTTCGACTACTCTCGAATTTTGTATGTAATTATACGGGTTTTTAGGGTTGGCTCATTAGATATTTTATAATGTATCCTCTATGCTTAGAGTATGATTTTTTTAAAGGTGCTTTAGTTGATTACTCTGCAAACAAACAAACAAATTTAACTTTTTTTACCATTATTTTAGCTGTGATGTACTTCCACGCCGGCATGGATCTAGTACCCTATTTTATTACTAATAAATAAAGAATGGTATCAAATAAATATATAATGTATTAATGAAAAAAAACTTAAAACTTTGTTGCCAAAACCCTAACCAAGCCTTTTACAGATTAAAAAGATAAGGAACAAAACAGTTTGAATACCATAATAATTAATAAGATAAATCTAAGAGATATAATTTACATGTGGTTACGCCTCTTACGTTTTTACTTTTTTTCCTTATACATGTGAAAGTTCATCTAAAAGTATAATTAATTCATATTACCTTATACAAATAATATAATAACTATTGAGTAATAGAAATAAAAAGTAAAAATAAATAAATATAACATTAATATTTCATTTTATAATAATAATCTCCGCTAAAAGTCATTTTTTGTCAATGGGTCAAGTGTACACACAGATAAATATTTAACAAAAATGTAATCTATAGTCTGAGGATTTAGGTCGAAATTCGAAAGTTGCAACATCGTATAATCAAGGAAATTCGCGGGCTTCGGGGTTTGAGCGCGGCGACCGAATCAAGAAATTTTGATTTAAAAAAAAAACCGTAACGAAAAAAGCTAACACCTCCCAATACATATACATGATGAACGGTCTGTATACTACGACCTTTTATTCGGTTTAGTAAACTGACAGTTCCAAATGTAATTGATAATATCATAATAATATACTTGAAACGATTCGCAGTTAAGATAATGATTACTAACTCCTTTTATGAACATCTAGCTAGCTATCAACAAAAATCATCTGAAGCTTATTTAGGTACACGTATCCGAAAATAGCTATCACACACACATGCATGATTCATATAACTTTCGAATCGGTGAAAGTCGCCCGCCAAAACTGTTTTTGTGTGCGGGAGGAATGAAAACAAAAATCAAATTTCGAACGCGGAAATTACGTTCCGATATGCACACGCGAGCTTTCTGTTATGTGATATTATGATCATCGATTAATATTTTAATCGATTAATGATTGTTGTTATGTTATATGCAAGTAATAGGTTATGTCATAGCCAATTTGTACGGAAACTTTTTACTGCAGTAATATACAAGAATGATCGATAACGAATCGTTTATTGGGATGTACCTAACAATGTAAACAAACGCTTAGTACTGAATGGAAATTGATGACCTAAATAAAGCGTTGGTTGAGGAAGGACTACATATCTTTGTGAGTGCATAAATACTTGCGTTCTTTCCTCTTACCAAAGATTACGTAGAGTTATTTTATGCCTTTGAGTGTTCGAAACAAAATATCAATAACCCAACCGTTTAACCTTTGGCTGGCAAATGGGACGAGTGTCCTACAACTACATTTTTTTCCAGGAATCGCGAGATTCCAGAAGTCGAGTTAAAAGTAAAATAAAAAACCCAAAGGTTGGGGAAAACCTTAGAAAAATAGTTATTAGATCAAGAGTGACTGTACATTATTTTCTAGTAACGTTTTTAAAGTTTTTTAAGGTCTCACAAAGAAATGCATGCAGTCTTATTCATTAGGTCATTGACCTAGAAACTACAAACTTATTGATATAGGTCATTCATAACATCAGTGCTTTATGTGCTTTGACTTTAAGCACAACTTCGATAAACGTTAAGAAATAAATCAATTCTTATCTCAAACGATGACAAAACAGCTTGATAACAATGTGAAAACACAACGAAGTAAACATTTTGATAGTTTTTTACGTAATCACGCATCGTATAACACCGTCCAAATTAAGATGGTCTCTAACCACCTTCACGATTATTATAATGTAGAGTTAAAATACCGGGTGAGATAGGTCAAAATAAGTTGGTCGCGTGCAGTCAATAAGTAAAGATGGCCGTCGACAGACATATGTTCGGGCGACGGAAACAGCCGAAGTGTGCCGAACGCAGTTCGTAAGTAGGTCACACGGATGCACTCACACATAGATAGGTTAGGACCACGCGAGGCAACGCGCTCCGTACAACTCATCGTCTCGTGATTACAGTGTGGGCAAAAACTTTTTTTTTAGTGTTGCGACACACTATGCGAATTTTCGCAAAAAAATATCTGTTGCAATTTTTTATTGTTGCCCATGTAAAACAATTACAAAATATTTTTGTGACTGGTTTTTGGACACGGTTTTGTTGACTGGCATGAGTGATTTTGATATAAGAAAATCCAAAACATATTTTTTTAAATTTCAAAATACCTGTGCACTTATGTTTACATAATGCTTACTTTACACTTTTAAATATTATACCTTAAAAATGAAATAAGCTGCAAATTTTAAGATTGATGCGTAAGTCACATGATGAACACTAAAAGTATGGCAATGACCAGCTTTAATAAGTCTTCGTAGTAAATTTTGCATTTAATTGTTTAGATAAGTATTCTTAGACGTCTTAACCAGTGTTTTTTTATTCATTTGTATTTGGTCTAAAATTGTCTGGAAAAACATTAAATAAAACAGATTTTAAAATATATAGAATAAAAGAATATTATATTTTTATTGTAATCCTCACCTTGCATTTAAATGATTACCTCTAAGTGCAGTATTAGAAAATTCCAAGACATAAAATTCTTAATAGAATCTGCAGTCATCTTGCTATACGAATACTAGTTTGTTGGTTGTTTGTTATTCTCATGGACACCAAGGACCTTTGATTGTGTCGATGCGTGCATTTGATAGCATTAGTTGCTAAGGTAATGGTATATTGTACATATTGAATACTAAAACAGTTTTGATTATTTGTTTTTAATACACTATTGCATATGAAATCTGATGTTTTTTAAAATTTCTTCGATGTTTAATATTTGAAACAGAATTTACTTTATTTGCTACAGAATGACTGCGCCTTTTATTACGGTGATGTCGAAGTCGAGGGAGGAGCATGCCTACCGAGAATTTAGACTAGAATTTAATCAATAGCTTTGTGCAATACAAGTAGGTCTTAAAATAAAATACTCCTTTACAATGTTTTGTGATATGAGTGAGTTCATTATTAGGAAGGAGCTTATCAAACTATTATGACGTAATGGATTAGTGCTTTCGATGCCGACATTGCTTTTTCACAAGTCAATTAGTTTCTCAGATAGTAATGCTTTAATTATTTACTAAGAATAGCGATTCAATTGATCGTATATTTTCAAAATGTAACGATGTTCAATAGGTTTTTATATTCAATGCATAGAAACTATCAAGAATAAGAATAGTTTGTTTGCAAAAACAAGTGTAAAAATATGTAGACGATCATGCATTGGTTAGTGTTTGTTATAGGTAAGGACCAAAAAATTGGGAATATGGCAATTTTTTTCAAAAGTAGGTAGTTCATTAATTACTTAATCATATCCTCAATAATATAATTAAACTTATATAATATTAGTTCAATTTGCTTCATATTTGTATATACGCTCTAAAAATATTTATTAATAGTGCAGGGACTTAAGAGTGTTAGCTTCAGTAGCTTCGACGTTCATAAGTGCCCTCCTAGGGCCTCAACTGAATAAATGGCTTTGACTTTGACTTAAGATGACGGATATTTTTAATTACAGTTTTATTATTTCAAAGAGTTTAAATGTTATACAAACAGAACATTTGCATTCATCAAAATTATCTTTTCAAATTGTGATGAGTGTTTAGTGTCATATATTTTTTAATTGATACGTCCGTTTTTTAGTTTAAATTATTACTTAAGAGAAGCTTATTCATACTCTTGCGTAACGGGTTAAAATAAGGATGTGACGTAATATGATTAAAGTAACTTTACAAAATAAAGTCCCCAACGTTTTTCTAATCTCTGTGCAAAGCGCAATGATTATGTATCACTGTAAAACATTAGATACGAACACTACATTAACATCGAATGGTAGCACCATTGAATCTTTAATATGCAAAACATACATCGGTAATTTGCCGCCTGATAAGTGAAAGAGAGCTTGACTCATGATCTGATTATGATTCTTAAAAAATGCAAGAAATTTAATTAAGCAGTTGCATAATATAAATTTAAAGACTATAAATTTTATTATTATTACCGAGGAAATGATAAAAAAACATCGGAAGATATAACGGGTGAACTTTCAACTTCTCCGTTAAAAACAATTGTTATTTCACGGAAGTAAGAGTCACTTAACAGTTTTAAGAGCAGTCTAGATAGAAATAATAATGATTTTAAAAGCAGCTTACGATACTGGCAATACTACATCGTATGATACAACAATTTGTAGCTAAAGAGCTTACTCCTATTAAAATATTCGTAATTACTGCATTTTAAACAATCAAGATAAAGTTTTTATACCATCAGATAAAAAATAATTGGTATTTTAAATAAAATACATTTTTAAACATAAAAATACGTTTTTCCCTACAACATGAATTTTAGTCACGAACTTGCGGTTAAATTGTAATATGCCTATGAATCTATGGCAGTGTGAGTCATGTCCGTTAGAATATATACCTTCATAACTGCATACAGTACACCAATAATCATTATATTCAGTTCCCACGTAGCATAAATACGTATATGTGGAATCTTATTGTAGGTCAGGTTTTTGCAACAGGTTTTTTTTATATCGCACACTCGTGTACTGTGGTTTAGTTTGTTATGTAAATTTTTTTAAAAGACAAGATTTGTTTGGTTTCGATGTAATTTACATGAATTTGCGAATTCTTTTCATATTTTTTGGACTGACCGGTCCGCTTTGTTAGAATTTTACTGACGACGATAATTAAAGAGTCCAACGTTTAACTGTGTCTGAATGTGGTATAGAAAAGAAGTTTCGGCTACTCGTAAGTAACTTTTGTTCTCATACTGCTTTTTTTAAAATCACGATACCTCAGTCTTTCTTTCATAACTTTGTAAAACTTTTCTTGCATGCGTCATACTCGTAGAATGATGTCAACTCCTTAAAACTCTATACTCTTTGGTTTATAATAATAGATTTACCCTGTTACTCATATTCAGTTCTCATTTTATAAAGGCTCTATTAAATGTTAAAAGAGATGGCTCCAGATTTTTTAGCTATTGAAGGTTTATAAGTCAATTATGAATAACAGATTTTGTGTTCATTTTTACTGAATCTATTTTATTTTATCTTTGTTATATTTTCTCTATGTAGTATATTCGTCATCTAATATACCTATTGGTGAATGAGGTCCTTTGCAGCGCGCCACAGAACTTGATTCTGCGCCTTCCTCATCCTGCTGCCATTGTCTTCAGGTCATCGATCTATCAGGTCGGAGGATGTACTACAGTTACTCTACATGTAATGCTGGCAAGAGTTACTATTTTACCTTGTTACGTGATTTGAATCATGCATTGGCAGAAAAACTTATTTGTGTCAACTTACGTCGTACTTTTAATTATTATTGCAAAGATTTTACTGCAGCATTTAAGATGTTCCATTTTTTTTAATTTAAAAAAGGAACACATTCAATTTTAAAATAATAATAGAAAAGTAACTCGTGCCTATAACAAATACTCACAATTTTCACGAGTATACGCATGCGCGGCACACATTGATGACAAACATGTTTCTCTCCACTTAACCTTTGACTTAAACTACCGTTAAATATATTTATGGTTTCCGAATATAATGGTGAGGCTGTATATTTGCTGTACAGCAAAGGTCGTATGTCAACTAGTAGAATTTTCAAAGAGATTTTGTTTTTGTTTTTATTTAACTTCAACTAGGTAGCGGTTTACCGTTAGACTAACAAATGTCATTTGTGATGGTTATTGTTAGTAAATGTTGTCTTACTTTTATGTAAATATATTATGGTATAGTTATCTTATTATTTATTCTTATTTAAATAATGTTCACTTGAAATTTAAACATAAACAGGAACACATGAAAAAAAGGTAAAAAATACTGTTTTACGAAGCCTATCTAAAACTACCGTAAATTTTATTGCAAAACTCAATTCCTCACAGGTCCAAACTAAAACTGCGGCATTAAATCCATCCCATTTACGTAGTTTTAACTTTAAAAAATGTTAACATACGAGAAATACTGAAAGCAACCAACTAGTCAAAGAATTTTCCCTTTTCAGCGCTTTTTAAAAAAGTACTCATTAGACGTATGAAACCCGCATTCCACAAAAGATTAGGCCGCACACACACCCTGACACGTCAACATTGTGAACAGACCACGTGTTTACACACATATAGGCTGCATGTGTGCGTGCACACATAAGCTTCGAGTAACCGAATAGTGATGTAATGCTCGCGTTGACGCCTCGCAGACATTTTTTATGGACTCTGACGCAACTTTTTTTTATAACCGTAGCGGTGTTAGGCTCGTTTCATGCGTATTTCATGAGATTTTCGTGTTGGAATATGGTTCCGTATGTGTTATAAGATAATTTAAATGAATGTATTGATTATTAGATTAATCATAACTGAAACATTTAATTATAACTGACATATTGTTATTTTATACAACATAATATTTTATTTAAGTACTCTACGTTTTATATGCTATGAAGCATAATAGGAATACTCCTTACAAACTTGGCGTTTGAAGAGGTAATATAAGAATTTTGTTCAGAATGCTCAAATTTACGAAATCTTTAACAAATGTGTTTAATTTAAATAAACATCTGATATATTTTTTAACTTTGTTCACAGGTAAGGCAGCAACTGTATTCTTATAACAAGAAAATATTTTACTATCATGGGTTTGTATTTTGAAAAAGTAATTAATGATTCAAAAAATAATAGCGCAGTATGTAGCGACCCTTAAGATGCACGCTCAATACATACAAACATCATATAACTGTAAAGCAAGGCTGCACACATACGTAACAAGGACAGGTCAACGCACTCTGTTGCCTTGCACGAACATAGCGGATATATGCGAGAGTCTCCAAGCGAGAGCGAGACCGATATACAACCCGCGCTTCCGCGGTTTCAAACGAGGATTCCAACGCGCGTGACAAGGACGACGACACACTGTGAAAGAGAGATAGCTATGTAAATATTATGACTGTTATTTCACTTCCTCCGCTGTGATGCAATTGCAATTTTATAGTAAAGTATCTATTTCGAGACAAAGCTCGGTTTATTTTTAGGCAATTTGTTATTGGATTATCTAACATTAATAATTTTCGAGGCTTATAAAACCATAACATGGTTTTCGCTTCTGAAAATTTTGTGAAGCAGCCTTTAATTTTTATTTTTGTCAATGTCTATCTTAACTTTTGGCATATACTGTGACTTTCCCGCTCTAATTTTAGATGTATTTTGTAATTACGGACGATGCACTTTTGGCGGGAAATAAAGATACTACTGTTTAAAGCTTTTTAAATATAATTACTAATATAATGTCACATACATACCGGACACAAATGACTACATCTATCGCTTTTTTAATTGAGGGAAACACTTAAATATGAATTATAGCGCCATCTATTGCCAAGTAGCGATATTTATGTTATTGTTTGATTTATTGCCTATCGTCTGTGCCCTCATTTTCGGTAAATTCTCGTTTCAAACGAATCATAACTGAAATGTTTAATCTCAAAAATTACTTATTCCATTTGTAAATTTCAAATATTTCATCCTCGCATTTGTTTGTAACGTAGATGTAAACGATTTTGCTGCAAATACGAGGTATATAGGTAGGAAGTATACTATAATACTGAGGGATACTGTCGACCCCGACTACGCATGCCCTAGATTTAGCTTCTGTGAAAATATTGCCTCTTTTGTGGACTTTTCTACCTACTCCACGGTACTGCGGAAAAATCGGTAGGCCCGTGGAACGTGCCAAACCACGTGTCAATGAACTCCCTCAAAAAGCTGCCAGGCTTGCGCTGTCTATCACAAAATTGGATCTTATATTCTGCGCGACAGCGCTCAAAATTGTTCCCCACTCTTGAAAGAAAAGAGTCTATTTTCAAAAAACTCATCCACACGCATAAGGCCTTACGTTCGAAATACAAAAAATGTAAAGACGCGCACACACTCACATCACTTTACACGTATTATAGTATCAAAGTCGCATAGGTAGTGGTGATTATGTACAAAGAAAGTACGTGTAGCTTTCCCTGTGTTTGAGTTACACAACCTTAGTACATGTCTCTGTCTCTTTCCAACACTCATATTCAAGTATACGTCTCTCTTTCTAGCAGACTGTTATGTAATAACGGTTGTTGTGATTTAGCCGCGTAACATTTTTCTCTTGGATCCGCTACGAAGTCTGAAGATTTTGAATCTTCCATTTTCTACTTTAATTTTTTCATAATTTTTTACTTCCATAATTAAACGATTAATAGAATACTTTTAACACAAAAAATCCCAAGATTAAAATTGGTTAAAAAGTAAAAGAACTCACGATGTTGTATCATATAGCACGAATAGGCCTATAAATAACTCCACATGTGCCTGTCAAAACGCATGCAACCGCATACACATACACTAGCGAGTGAAGTCGACGTGTAGTTGTGTACTCGGGTTGGATCGGTGTGCAGTCCCCTGTGTTCATTTCCTAGTCGTTCCCTCGATGGCCCGCTTGCAACAACTCGGTGTGAGCGGGTCCTTACATATTCGGCGCGCATTTTCGAAATTCGAGCATTGTTTTCGTTATTTCACGTGTGTGCAGTGAATTTATTAGTGACTTTTTATTTTTGTCACGTGATGTGTTCAGTGTAACAGTGTCCGATTATAAAAAGGAGTTCTTTTTTTGAATTTCAAATTTTCGGAATGATCGGAGGTTTGTTTTTCTTTTTAATGTAAGTTTTGGCACAACTCGGTTTATTTGCGGCCTTTTTTATACACTAGTGATGCAATGCAACAGTTATTTATTAAGATGCGAAAGTTAAAAAAAGAATATAATTAACGAATTATGTTTTTAAATTACGCAATTAGAGGTGCGAAGTGGGGTTTGCATGTGAAATTAACTCTATTTACATAATTAACGGTAAAAAGTAGCTGTGTTGTTAACTGTTAATAAAGTTTAAATTTTCTGTGCAGCCATTATGAGCGTTAGATAATAACAAGATTGTCTTTGGTATATGCAGTGGTAACGTTAAAAGATTAGTAATTAAAACTCGAAAATTTATCTAAAAAATAAGGTTTTATTTTTCCATTCAATGCAGCTTTCAGCTTTTCATTTAAACAAAAAAAAAACACAGTTCGAAACATTATGCAGTCCTAATCATGGGACTAAAATAAAATGTTGTCGTTAAAACAATATTATTTATTGTTAAATAATAAATAAGCAGTATGTAATAGTACAATCATTAGGTTCAATGCTTGTCCTGTAATGCTTGCGTGGTACAAAGATAAACTGTAGAAGCATGATTCATTACTGGGGAGCTTTATTTTTTAATGAATTTTACAAAATAAGTACTATTTAAAAAACATTGGGATCATTATTCTTATATAAGTTATAGCTAAGTTATTCATGCTTTTGACTTTATAATTAATTAGTTAAATAACTGCTTTTATTCTAATTGTTAATATATTTTGCATATTATAAAAAATGCTCAGTTTCTTGCTGGGTCTTCTCAGTTCTTCTCAGTTGAAGGCTGACTTCCAAAAAGGTGGTAACTTATTAGTTTCAACCTTCATATCCCTCCCAGGGCCTACACTGAATAGATAGCCTTTGATTTTGAAACAAAAAAAGCATTAATGAGTAAAAAAAAAAACTAGTCTAATGGGAGTTTAAAATGGTAAGTTGTATAATTAATAAACATTTTTAAGGATAAATAAACATTATTACCTTGCGCCTTGCCTGCAATAGAACAATAAAAATCCTTTAGTTTTTATACAAATGTTTCAACAATTTATCTTAAATTAAATTACTATTAAATGCCAGAAAAGTCTATACCTGAAGTGCTAAATGATAATATTAAAATCTTTATCAATTGAATACACATAGGAAATAGATAAAATAAGTATTGACTGACTGATTGACTGAGATTTGTTCGCAGAACCTAAACTACTGTTTTGGCTGAAACAGAATAAATGGTTTTGACTTTGACTTTTAAAGTTTAGTAGAAAATAGATAAGTAGGTAACCTGCACTATTATTGAATATTAAAATATATATCGTGAGTTGTTTCAATTCTTTACTTATTGACTTTACTCGTTGTTTTTTATTATAATAAAATGTGAATTGACTTGTATCGTTGTTTTTTCCTCAAACACAATGCACTTTGTTCATAAATTCAAAGGTTTATAAACAATGCTATGTAAACATTATACTCTATTGATATTTTAGTTTTTAGTTGAAACGTTTTTATTTTTAATTTCACCCCTGGCCCTATTTTACCCCCTCAAGGGTTGGGTTACCCCCAAATGGGCTTCTAGAACTTTTAACGTGTCTGAAACTAACATTGGTTCAGAAGGAAGCTTTTGATGAGTAGACTCAGCAATAAACTTAACAATTTATAGTAGACTGAGTTATATAAAACGATGGTATCCTCAAAAATCTCAACATCTCAAAAAAAAAACCGCAATTACATATCGGTACAAAAAACCGCAAGACCGTACTTTTTACACGGAAAATAGATAAAGAACTATCGTGGTTTCCGTATATATGATAATAAATGTTTATTTACATGCGCCTAATCATTTTCAAATGAATGCACAGTCTATTTATTATATGTATATATATATATATATATATATATATAACGATGTTACAATCGGTCATAACCACTTTTGACTGAGACTGTCATAGTCAAAACTCTTTCCTGGTACATAAAAAAAAACCTATAAGAATATACTAGAGACCGCGCCACCACTGAAGTCCGATAGGTCCACCTCTATTATAGAAGAAATAAGATCCATTTTCATGAATTCCATCGAAGTTCAGTGGTGGCGCGGACTCTATATAATTTTGACTGAGATAGTTTCAGTCAAAAGTGGTTTTGACCGGTTATGAGTTTTGACTGTAACATATAATAATTAGTACCTAGTTATAAATTGACATTCAAATAAAATTTAAGCGTAGTTTATTTTTCAAAGAAAAACTATGGGGGAAATCTATAAGGGTCCATTATAAAGGATTATACCCGTCCCTCTCACTCGTATTGTAGTAATAGAGGGGGATATATTGAATGTTATAATAGATGACCTATTTTCTGACCACGTGGCTTGAAAAGCTGTCTGTTAGTTTCCCTTGCAATTGTCAGTTAGGTAAAGGGAGTTGGTTTGCGTTCAGGAATATCTACTTACGTCATTTTGCATAGATATTGTTTATGGATCGGAGAGCTACTGTTTATGCATTTGTTTAAAAAAGATAACTGTTTTACATTTACGAATAAACTAGCTTCCACCTCGCGGTCTCACCCGCGTTGCCGAGGGATCTTAAGTTTTCCCGGAATAAAAAGTAGCCTATAGCCTTCTTCGATAAATGGGCTATCCAACACTGAAATAATTTTTCAAATCGAACTAGCAGTTCCTGAGATTAGCGCCTTCAAACAAACAAACAAAATATCTTCAGCTTTATGATATTAGTATAGATTATAAAAGAGCACTGACGCTTATAAACAAACAAAGTTAAGTAGAATTTTCAGGAGTTAATTCCATAGCAACCTGGTACCAACTCCTATGAATATCGGCCCGAAAATACGAGGTCTGAAAGAAAAATTAGGATACCTCGAATTTCCTGACGACTCTTTCAGGTCTGACAACTTTGTGGGTAATTACCGTCTCTATTTATAATTCAATCATACGATATACTGTGTGTAAATTTAGAGTTGCTATATTTTTTAAATCTATGTTAGATAAACTTAGCTTTATGAAAAAAAAAATTTTTCGCAATTCAGTGTTGATCCCAAATTAAAAATTGTTCAGTATGACGAATCTAGCGTCGTAGTTTATTATTCACATGTTATTCTCTGTTTTAACGTCGGATTTACAACAAATCATTGATAAAATGTTATACTCTATCATTGAATTTATATTCAGCCTATAGATGCGTAGTAACGGAATCCCATCCGTAAATCGGCACAGATCGTTGAACCCCAACTTGAATCATATGTGGGTCAGGCCAGGTCACACCGTGACACATTTTGGGCTAGCTCTCGAATGGTGCCCTAATCTGACCTCAGTGACCTTGGACCTCGCCTCAGGTTCAATTCGTTTCGAGGTCAATGTTGAAATTTCCCATTTGGCCTACTTTAAATGTTTTTGTGGAAACTTATAAGTTACTCACTTTGTTTTACTTGGAAGTTTTGATAGTTAAGCTTTTGGAATGAGTAAGCAATCTCGTAGGACGGTGAGATACTTACTTCATAATTTTGTTACTTAGGCATAGAGTTATCCTCTTTCGTTCTCTTTTTTTTTTGTCAGAAACCATCGCGGGCGCGCGCACAACTCACTAAAATTTCATCGCAAGTGGATGGTATAGGTAGACGTATGCAACGTTACAAACAAACAAATAGATAGAAAAAACATTATATTTTCTACATACTATAGACTACCTGTCCACCGCGGTTTCACCCGCGTTCTCGGAATGAAAAGCAACAGAGATAGGTACTATAGCATATTTTATCTATTCATTAATTGTGTTTGATACATAAACTATTTTAACTACACAACAAAGAATAATAAATAAAATATACAAAATTAAATTAAAATATATAAAAATCAAAAAAATATTTATCCAAGGCTTTCAATTTTCTCTTCAATAGTGCACTTTTGATACTGGCACCAAATCATTAAAACAAAACGGTCCCTATAAAAAAAAAGTATTAAACAAATATATTCACCAACAATTCTCAAATACCACTGACATAACAAGGTGTGTACTTACGCCGAATACAAAACTGGTATGTTACACACAAGGCGGCAAACCAGACGCTTCTAGAAACGGCCGGTTGCGCAACTACGCTGCCACATGTCCGACCACTGTCGAATTTAATCAAGTGCTTTCACACTTTAATAGTGAATATTCTATTTGTTTGAATAGCAACATTATGAACAAAAAATTTTTATCTAAAAATAGTTTTTTTTTTTTTTTACTATGCTGATGTAGCCTAAGGTGGTAAGCACTTAAAGTCTAGAAAGGAACTGGTGGACAAGTGCAGTTACTGAAACACACCGTGAAGTGTATGGACATAAATTTTCAAGTTGAGGGTGGTAGCCAGCCAGGTGGATAGGTGGATACCACCGTGCATAGCCGAATGTAACCGGTGTGTTCCGGCAGCTGCACTTGTAAGCCTCTTAGTTTTTTTTTTTTATTATTTCGTTGTATTTTCCTTTCCTTTAATTAAAATCTTAGACTAAATAAAAAAAACTTTATTATACTGAATGTTTTCTAAATGCTATTGATAAAGTATTTAAAAAAATGTGCTGTTTAAAAAATCTACCTACTGTGTAATAGACAGCCACTACGCAGTTCTTATAAGACGGTATTTTATGTATTTTTTTTTGCTAAAAAGGGTCTCATTCATATACAAGAGTCTGCTTATTTGACCTTGGTGTTCGCCGTAAAAATACTTAGGGGAATATGTTATGTGTGTACCTCGTTTTATATTTTTATTATTTCACGATTATGTACGTATGTAAATACCTATGGAGATTATAATTTTGAACGAGAACATTATTTTAACCAAAGTTAATCTTCATAACATCAAATGATTGATTAATTAAATATTTTTTGTAACTTCCAAAAAAATACATGTTTACAGAATCAGCGCCATCACTTGACGAATAGAGGAACCAAATTTGAGGTACTTTAAATGAAATGCAAGCCTAACTATTAAGGTAATTATTAGGTATATTATTAACAACAAATAAGTATAGGTATTCATAACACAATATAGCCATAACACTTCCCAACAACAAATATATACACGAAAAACTAAAAATGATAATAGTTTAAAAACTCATCATGAGATGGCGCTGTAACGAATTATACCCTATACTGAGGCCACCGACCCTTATAAAAGTATTATGTCATGTAATAATAGTATTTTTTTATCGAAGTGAGCCGACTTCGCATAGAATAATCGTACATTGACCGATTGCAATTTTATTGTATTTTTCCTCGCATTGTTGCCATGGTCTACAATAGAGGCATGGTTCATTTGATTTATTAATAAAATTATTTACATACCTTCCGCGGTCATGGGCTCTATGAATTGTTTCTCACATATCATAACGAATCAAATAAATCCATTGATGGATTTGTCCTTTAGCGATAGATATGAAATTATAATTTTTGAAATGAGGAAAGCTCAGTTTTTTTCTGTAAACTATTATCGTAATTTAAAATTAAGTTCTGTTGCTTAGCACATGAACTGAAAGAGTTCCGGCAGTGGTAGAATGTTCTTCCAGTTTTTATACCGTTATCAAACCTATAAAGATGGATTTCATTTCTTTTTAAGTACTCTGGGGGTAAATTAAACCACACAATGTAATAAAGTTTTAGCTTATTGTAGAATTCGAACTACTTCTCTACCAGTACCAGATCCAGGGGGGGCAGATTTAAGGGGCTCTCAACCCCCCCATAATAACTGGGTCACCCCTGACAAATTTCAAATTAAGCTTGATATTATCCTACTACTTACCTTCAGCTGAGTCTAGCCCCAAACCAAAATCCTGGATCCGCCACTGGTCTCTACGATAGCATAAAAAAAATATAATAAAAAAATAACCTTGTCTTGTTTTTGAAATCTTACTCTTACTTATCTACTCACCTATTCTTGGTAAAATCATTTAGTACATTTTGAAACCCAATATATAATAGCCCAATTCTTGAGGAAGGTTATAGGCTATTTTTTATACTGGGAACGCGGCTGAAACCGCGGGGCAGCTACTATCTAAATATAAAGCGTGGGGCCTGCAACCTACATACGTATTTTTTTAATATTAATTTACATCTTTAAATGATTAATGATCATCGATTCAAAGAGTAATGACTTCGATCAATATCTCATTATATATTCAAGCACCGATGATTTACAACTCGAGTTATAAATGAGTTGCTATTTTTTACGTTACGTTATATTATTATTGTTATAATGGTTTACAATACAACGGTTCTTTAATTTTTATAAGTATCTATAAAAAAACAGACTTTTGTACGATTCCTTCTATCCCCCACGCGGTTTCAACAGCGATCCCCAATTTCATCCCCTTAGGGGTTGAACATCGGAAAACCCTTTCTTGGTACACCCCTACGTTACAAAAGGAATATATTCTACAAATTGTATGGGTCTATGACCATTAATTTGGACTCTGTGTGTCTCATTGTCTTCTTTGGTTCTTCTTCTTGAATGTCTTATGTAGTTAATTACCTTAATATAATTTTTTGTTACTTATATAATTTTAGTTAATTTTGTTTAAAAAAAGAAACCATTAATTAATTGTTCAGAAAAAGCAGTGACAATTCCTTAATTAAATTATAAAGATAAAATAACATTTTCGCGACTTGAAAACATGGATATAGGAAAATCTTATAAGTATGTAGATAATTTATTAACCAAATTAAAAACATAAGTACTGTACTGTACTGTTTTACCTACAAAATAAACAATAACGGCAATTAAATGTTAAATAACAATGAATACAATCTTTAATAATTATCCTTGTCAAAGAACAATATGGAAAAAAATCAAGCGTGCGTCATACAAGGAGCAAAATAATACGAGATAAGCCTGAGGCACGGGGTCATTCAACTTAGTTTGGCAGTCACTTGAACTTTAGTACCGCCACTCGATGATAGATGGCGTTGTCCGTGACAATTGTTTTATTAACCGACGAAAAAACGGAGGAATATATTTATGTAATGAGTCATGAGTCCGATTTTGATAATTCATTTTTTTTGCAATAAAACATCCCTATAATTTTGTAAAAAAATAGTCGACCGGAGGGGCTACAAGTTTGATTCACATGTGCCTTTTATTTTAAAACTTGCACCAACATGCACATCATGAAGATAATTAGCATGGTAAAGAATATAAAAATGATGAAGTGGCTGAAATAATGTATTCCCTCTTTAAAAAGCCAGTGATGAACTCATGAGTTACTTTCAACCAGAGCTAAAGAAATTGATCCAACAATAATATCCTAAGCGGGTTATAAATGAACACATCGTTATCTATGCCCAGTCTAGTACTACCCTAATCCATATCTGTATTTAGACATTAAGTCACTGCTCGTAATGGGAACAACCTTGGGTCTGAAATTCTTGTTAAATCTAAATGCAGCGTAGGTACTTTGTTTTGTTGCTAGGCGCGAGACACTTTGAGATCTAACTTTTAACTATGAGCTAGATACGCTTTCAAGGCTTGGCGTGCTATGGCTTACTTGTCACCATATCGCCACACGAGATAAAACTATGATAAAATATTTACAAGATAAAAAGTTTTAAGAATAATTTCAGTCAGTAAAATAATCTAGGGACATCAGTATTTGTCTTATTTTAGGTTTGACCGCAACATACAAAAATAAACTATTATGAATAATAATGTAAAAAAATATACTTAAATTCCACATGGGGACAACCGCATTTGGAAGACAATTAGTCTTATTAGATTCTATTTGGTAGGAAGTAGGAAAACTCGCGTTTAAATTAACAATAAACATTACATTACATACATTATATCTTTAAAAGGTTTGAACCAAGACAATCACTATAAATTTTTAAAAAAAGAATTACAGATTCATTACCAAAAATAGTATCAACAATGTAATCGTCAAAACACTTAATTCAAGTCGTCCGGTCGTTAACCCTATTCTTCAGTGACCTTTAGCTCTTCTACCCAACAACAGATGGCGTTGTACAAAGGTATTTCCCGGTTTGTCTAGACTCGAAGTGCGTTGCTCCTTTACCCAACGGTTGTTGGTCCCGAGAAATGATCAATCAAGTGCTTTGATTATAAAAAGGTGGAAAGTGTTACTTTTAATACTTTTTATTATTGCCTTTTTTTGTGATTTGTTACGCCACCATTTGCAACAAACACAAATGTTGGCCTCGAGAAACTGACGAAGTTTTCTGCAATATTTAGATGACTTAATACCTAGAAAATACAAGAATCATTCAAACATTCTTCAGGGCCTACCTACCTTCTAAAGGTCAAAGCTAAATATTACTACCAGCTCAGTCAGCCTTCAGAACTGCATAGAAACGAAGCAAAGTTACCTACAGGTATAAATTTGCAGTGACAAAACATTCTTGCTTTTCATAGGACACACATTCCGAGTAACCACAGGTCTATGTAAAGTTGTTCAAGGCAAAATCTAGGATGACAAAATATCAATTCTAAATCGTTGCTAGGTGCCTCTCTTAGCTTTTTGAAGGAATAACAAATTCGATTCCAAAAAGCGACCAATTTAATTTGTGTACCTACTTAAGACTGGTTTTAATTAATCCTGACTTCATTTAAATCAGTTATAATAATCTGTATACATTGGTAAAGAGAACTGGGACGTTACGTGCTCGATTTAGCAACACTGAATATCATCACAAAACGTCAAAGAATTTACATAGAAAATCAAATATTTAGTTCTTTGTATAGGCTTTTCCTCGTACAAATTCTTACCTATGACCCTGAAAGAGACAGCAATAGAAAGAGCGAGAAAGATAAATTATTTTTCCTGTTAAACTTGCATTATAACAAATTCAGAGGAAATCAAATTATAACTGACGCTTATTGTAGGTATCACAATATTTTTCTGGGTCAATGACCTAAATTCGTGAATGACGAATGTTAAGTAGAAATCATTTAAATTGTCATTTACCTTGATTTCATGTCTTGTCAAATGGCAAATATATCAGGAAAATTGTGCTCATCATTTGCTTACTGGAAAAAGAAACAAAAACCGACGGAGTGCGTTGCGTATACACTAAATCTTTGCTAAATATTACATAGATATTTTTTACAAAACTATTAACCTTATTATAAAACGTGGTTAAAAAAAGTCTAGTAAAATCCAGGTTTTAAAATATATCCGTTACTTATTAACATCATTTAACACAATAGAGATGAAAATGGAGTCGGAAAAAATTTGACGCAAGTGCGTTCATTTTATTTAAATAAAAAGTTTTCCTTTTTTTTTGCTTTTCAAAGGAGGTAAGTACACCTGCAGAGTCTAGGAGGTAACTGACTCTCAAGTAAAACTGATGAAACCCACCGGTAGGTGCCTGACGACAGATTTTTAACATGAGAGTGATTACCTAGCATGGGACGGGTAGATAGCCCATCGTTCTATGTTTCCTCATGATTTTTATCCTGGGAAAACAAAAGAACCCTCGGGAACGCGGAATCCTTATAATTATAATCCTTATATTACACTAGCTTCTGCCCCGCCCCCGGAGGGATCTTGTGTGTTCCCGGGATAAAAAGTAGCCTATGTCCTTCTCCATACCATAGGCTATCTGTGTACCAAATTTTATCGCAATCGGTTCAGTGTTTTAGGCATGAAAAGGTAACAAACAAACAGACTCACTTTCGCATTTACAATATTAGTTAAGGATAGTTAGGAAGTTAGGATATTATATTCACCAATCCATAGACTTTTAAACAATATTTTAGGTACATACTTCGGGTGTAAGGAAACTAAATCTCATTTAATTAAAATCTAACAACGCAGGCCTTTCTACGTACAGCTAGGCATATAAACCCGTAATTAAAGTTATTTTATTGTTTGAGGCCGTCTCCGAGGTTCAATGACCTCGGCGGTTCGTCACGTTGATAACACCCTTAATTTAAGTATATTGATAACATTATCAAAGGTAAATTTTGGCCTATTGTTAATTAACAAATAATTTTCATATTTGTTATTGATAACTAGAAAATATTAATTAAATTTTATGTATCATTTAATAGGTATTTATTTCCTCGTTTCTGATTTATTTGTAATGGAAATTATTCAGGATTCATTTAAAATATACTAGGCAATGATGAAATCCCAACATAATTATGACAACATATTTATAGGTGTTTTTTTCTTATTTTTTGTTATAGTACTCAATTAATATTTTAATTTTTAATAAATTTCTTTTATGGACGTAATATTAGGAAAATGTTGCTCTATAAATGTCAAAGTTACAATTAATTACGCAATAAATTCCAAAAATACGAAATAAAATTTGACAATCAACATCGTCATTTGTCAAAAAAGCGGAATCAATAAAGTGCCAATCACAAAAATAATTAATCAACAAAATACGTTTTCTCAAAAAATACGTCTGCGAAACATCGCGTGTGTATACCCCGCTCTCTCTAACACTATATATAAATATTCGGCCGGCGACCAGGCCAATGACCTGCCAAAATATACGCGGGTCAACGAACGACCGGGAGTTTAATGTACGGAGCCGAACTTAGTGGGTCTTTTTTCGCAATTTTTTTCTACGCATTTTACGGTGAACCCTAGGATTGCTTCCCTTGGGGTTATTGGAGGCCTTTCCAATCAATTTGAGTTGTCAAATTTTAAATAATTTCTGATGTTCTTAAATTAAATTAAAATTATTTTTATTAAATTCAAAAATTGTGTTCTTATTTTAAGTTTATAATATAGTATCCTATTTTAATGACTCTGTATTATAATCACCGGAGTTTTCGAATTTAAGCGTTCTGAATTATTGCTATTTTTTTTTGGAATAATATAAGTATTTTTATAAATAATAATATGTAAATACTATAAATTATACCATGCACCATTATTTCATTAAATAATAGTAGCATTTACCTTTATACGAGTGATTCTATTAAACAAATAACTATGGACGTAGTACCATATTTACTATTCTGTGTTGTAGCTACAACTTTAACCCCTTAGTAACCTGAAAACTTATTAACCGATTTTGATAAAACTTACACAGAATTATAGCTCACATTTTGACCTGTCAAATGTTATATAAATCACGTGGCTGTGACCTTCAGGGCCTGGGCAGGAACGTAAAAACGAAATCGAAATTGACTCTACCAAATTCTTAAGGTCGTTAAACCATGTTACGGTCGGTGAACTCTCGCAATATTTGGGTGATTGTGGCCTAGTGGAATTTGAACGAGAAATACCGGGTTCGATTCCTGACGAGTTTATTAATATTTATAATGTATGTAGTGGAATTTTTACATGTGTGCGTCGTATGGTATTTGGTAATGGTGTAATTTATGGGAGGCGTGTGTTAGATTTATTTATTAAGTTGTTATAGTGTTTATATTTAACATTTATTTTAGTAAATTGTGACATGTCATGTAAATTAATAATGTAATCTAGTATAAAATAAAAATACTTTTTGTAAACTTATAACTTCCCAAAAAATCTTGTAGGTAAAGCATTTTTATTCGCCCTCTTAAACTATTAAGAATGTTCGCACCATAAATTGCGGATAACGAAAATGAATTATTTATCTTCTGAGGGTGTATTTTAGACCCGCGTTCTATACAAATAGTGGTTCTTCCCCGGTTTTAAAGATAATTTTAGCTCGAGGCGAGGTCCTACGTCGATTCCCGGGTAACCGTACATTTAACGTTTCTATATTATAGCCTGGATTATATCTAAGAGATAGCGTTAAAACTCACCGTAGCTACTTGAGAGCCTGTCCCGTTTGGTCAGAATCATAAAAACATGTCTCTTTGGGACTTTGGTTTTTTTTTTTTTTTTAATTTATTATTTAAACAAAAGAATACAGGATAATTAATATTAAAATAGCAACCAAAAACCACTAAGGTTTAAACTTGTGCTATTAAGAGTCTATCTCAATATCGAACCATACAATGAAACACATGTAAATATCTTTTGTGAAAAATGTGCTGATACTTATGCCTTACTTGGTCGTCTCCATTTTTATTGACTCATGTGAAGATATTGCGTCATTTCCAATTAAACTGTATAGGCACTAGCCATTCCGTCACAGAGACGTAGTTTAAGGATGGCACCTAGGGTGAGTCGTCAGATTTCGGGATGTCAACGCTCCGAGGGGAGTTGAACGAACGGACCGGTACATCGATTCACTTCTCGATTCATTGACACATCGATGAGGTATCGATCTTTTACCGATTCTAGATGGAAATACAATGAGGAAATTGTCTCTTTGGTTGAAAATTTACGGAAAAATTTGGATATTTCCATTATCCTATTCTACTACCTACTAATATTATAAAGTGAATGTTTGTTAGGATGTCTGGATGTTTGTGACTCAATCACGCATAAACATCTGATTTAATTTGGATGAAACTTGGCACATAGATAGATTATACCCTGGAATAACATATAGGGTAAGTTTTAACCCGGGAAAACATAAGATCCCTTGAGAACGCAGGTGAAACCGCAGGGTAGAAGAAACTTGAAGACTTTCAAAGGCTAGAGTGAGGAATTCTTTGGATAAGTGCTATATACTCATTACTCAGCCTCGTAATTTCTAAGCTATTAGTTAGTCATTGTGTCTCTTTAAAATAACCTAATACTACGTAATAAGAAACTAAGTTATTAAAATAATAAGGCTGTGTACTCATAAATATGTAAAAAAGAAAAATAATTTAATACAGTAATAGCCACTCCGTAAACTTGTGCCCGCCCCCCTATAACAGCCTACAGAACCCCCCTATTACCACCCACACTTTTGTTACTAAAATACTAAAAATGTCAACGAACCACTCATATTTAACTAGGCTTCACCCACGACTTTACCTGAAGTCTAGAAGGAACGAAGGGTTTTCCATTGATAAAAAATACCGATCTGCTTTGAGAAATACAGCGAAATTGAATAACAAAAATTTAAATTTGGAATTTTTTTATTAAAAAAAGAACATTTTTAAGAAACAAAAAAAAAACAGTCAACTATCAATAAGATTCTATCTCTATCGATAAAGAATAATTTCATCACAACCAATATAACCTATACCAATACGAACAAGGAAGTACAAAAGTCGCAAGGCAAGGGGTCAAATTATAATGGACGGGAAATATTTTTGGCGCATTCAACTCGTCGAAGTTCACTGAACCCCCAAATCTATCTCTGTTTTGATAACAAAGTGTTTACTACGTTTTGTGCTCAGATTATATTTATAGTTAGAGCTTGGCAATCACGAGATTTTGTTATATTTTATTCGTTCCCAGATAAAATAAGGGGTAACACCAGGTCTAAGGTTATTTTTAACAAATAAGTTTAACGACATTCTCAGTATACCAAAGAACTGATATACCTACCCCAATAAAATTTTGAGGTGATAAAAAAAAAACTCTTTTCATATAAAATTTGTGATCAGTTTTGTTAGAAAATAATCTATACTAATATTATGAAGAGTTTATTTGTTTGGTTGACCGCGCTAATCTCAGGAACTGGTTCGAATTGAAAAAATATTTTAGTGTTGGATAGCCCATTTATCGAGGAAGGCTATAGGTTACTTTTTATCTCGGGAAAACATAAGATCTCTCGGGAACGCGGGTGAAACCGCGGGGCGGAAGCTAAGTAGTATGTTATAAAACTACGTGGATTGATTTCTTTTAGAGTTTACACTTGAGAGCATTTGTTTTTTGTGGACCAGTATGTGACCGAAAAGACTAAAACCCCCAATTGAGAGCCTACTCCCTCGTAGGCTTTGTGTTCTTAGCACTTTCTACCACTTACCACTTTGGACCACATCACCAGTTACCACGGTGAGATTGTTGATTCTTCTAAAATATAAAATTCCAGTGTCACAGTGTTTGTCTGCAAACTCCTCCGAAACGGCTTGACCGATTCTTATGAAATTTTATATGTATATTTGGTAGGTCTGAGAATCGGCGAAAGCTATATTTTATACCGCTACGCGTGAAACCGCGGGGAACAGCTAGTATTATATATATATAGCCATATGTTAAAATAGATAAATTATTATAACTACATCACCATCATCCATGTTCACTGATGATATAAATGTAAAACCACTACATTTCTCCACAGGTCATTGAACTCTCAATTTAGGAGGCGCGACCCACACTGTACAAATTTATATAAGTATTCTATTTTAACGTAAAAGTATATGTAAGTACTACAGGGAGAAGTCTCTATTTAGTATTACGTAAGGTACTGGGCTGCAGCTACCTAGTTCTTCCATTGGCTTGGTTGGCTACCGCCCTTGAAATGAAAACCTGTTACAATAGCCGCACTTGAGGGCCAGTTCCCTTCTAAGCTTTATGTCCTTAATACCTTCGGCCGCATATTACATGGTGTGATTGTGATCGAGAAATCCTATTTGTAATAAAAATAATAGGTTTCTTTAAGGTTTTAGGCATTTTGACCCCTTTTATTGAGTAAATGCCTATGACCTGGGGGGCTAAAAAGGAAGGCCGAGCAATATTGCTAATGCAATTCATTTTCCCGAATTTACGGCAGATTCATAAATATCTTTTGATGAATTAAATTGAAGGTATATATATACCTTTGTGACTATTTGTAGTGACATTTTACATCAAACATATTGAAATAAGTAGGATCTGCCGAGAATTCGAAAAATGAATTGCATTAGAAATATTGCTTGAGCGGCCATTTTAAAGGGCCTGGTCACGGCATGATCTAAAACTTCTATAGTCCACTATTTCACGAAGTATTGATAAGTTTGCATAGTTCCTTTTGAAAGATAAACTTCCATATTGTCTACAAAGGTCATAATAACCGACGAAAAAACAAAACATAAAACTGACGACCAAAAATTTGCAAATATTTTAAATCGATGACGAAACGATGACACCGGCACAAGTCAACAATAAGCCACTGTACTCGGTTGCGTCACTCTGGAATCGAACCCAAGACCAAGGCTACGACACGATATGACGAATACATGACTATAAATAACTCCAACTCATTTTAAGGTCGTACAACGACTTTTCGTTTACGATCAATGCCCTATTAAAAGTTTATATGATGATTATAGAACTTAGAACATAGCTTAGAATAGAGTCATTCTAACTCTGCCGTCCTACTCATCCTACTTGTCCTACTAATAGTATAAATGCCATAGTTTGTGTGTATGTTTGACAATTAATCACTTGGCAATGACTGAACGGCGGCTTTAAATGAATCTTAGCTCATAGATAGATCATTCTCTGGAATGAAATATTAAACTTTTAAACTGAAAATAGATCGCTCTCCAACCCTCAGCGCTTGCCGCTTAGTCCGTGTAAGGGTAAAGCGGTCGAGAGACCACCTTTTTGTTTCGGCTCGGCAAAGATAGTTAGATTCTTAAGGGGCAATGTAACCGCTTCTTCGCGTAAATTGTTATGTATGAGAGATTAAAACAGTAAAATACAAGTGACAATTAAAAATGCTTGTAATTAATTCATTAAAGGATTTGGTTAAGATTTCGGAGATAATAAAACTAAAGATTCATGAGCTGAAAATTGTGCTAGACGCAGCAAAAAAGCAAGACAAAACTCTAACGCTAAGCCTTCTTAATTTGAATTACATAACAGCTCATGAGTACGTGACATTAGTCACGTATTTAGGCAACTGGCTGTATGGCTCTGTACCTTTGCCTGTCTTTTTTGGTGAACAGAATAAACAACAATAAGTATCTAGGCAACATTATTGACGTAGCGGTACGCCACTAGGATGACCAATAAAGCTGGTAACCACTAGATGCCCCTCTAGACCGTTATGTGAAAGCCTGAAATTTCAAGGAAATAATTTGTGATACGCATAAAATAAGGCTAGAGAGTAATGACACAAATTCGGAAATGTTCGGCAAAATTCGGCTCGTTTCGGTCAATGATCCCGCCTAGTGTAAGTAACCTAAACACTGACCTATGCTCACACCGTCTACAAATTATAATTTCGGATGTGCTACCAATTATTTGTGTTTCACTTTTTGTGTGTATATCATGTTGTAAGTCCAATTTAATATTATTGCCGCGTAATTAGAAAGACAAGATTAAGAACAAATCTTTATTTCGATATTTTTTTTCCAAATTCAAACTTCGACGGGTTGAGTTGGAGCGAGGGACACAACAGCCAATATGTTTTTTTCCACGAGTTTTACCTTTTCTATTTTTTAAAATTAAATATTAATAAAGTAACTATATTTCTGAATAAGGTTTCCATACCATCGCTTTTAGTGGTGATAAGGCCACCCATTGTGATACAATGTTATTACTGTTTTTGTGTCTTTCTTCTTTTCTCATGTGTTGTCCAATAAAGAGTTGTCACTCTATTTTTTGTTCATATTCGCGCTTGTTCCAAATTCAAAAAGTATTTTCTAACTCAGTGAGGAAAAAGCTTTTTTCTCATGATAATATGTGAACAAAATGCTTCTTTGCGAGTGGAAATGGTAAAAAAAGATTTATGAAATGCTATCGTACACTACACCCTTTCATCTTGAATGGATTTTATGTACCGCTTCCGCCTCGAGGTTTTACCTATATTCCCGTGGGATCTTACGTTTTTTCGGGTTAAAATATATACTATGCTTATTCCAGGATATGATCTATCTCTGTGTGAAGTTTCACGTAAATCCGTTGAGTCGTTTGTACGTGATTGACTCACAAACATCCAAATATTCACATTTGTTATATTAACATGATAGTAGGAAATAGTAAAGAATAAAATTGATTTTACATTATCATTCATCTATCACTACTCCTACTCCTCTTATATGACCGGCCGATTGGCGTGGTTGGTAAGATACTGATAAATAATCACGCCACAGGTCGTGGGTTCGATTGCCACTCATGACAGACAATTGTGTGCATGAACAGCTGTTTGTCCTGAGTCTGGGTGTAATTATCTATATAAGTACCTATGTATTTACAAAAGAAAAGTAGTTTATGTAGTATATCAGTTATCTGGCTTCCATAGCACAAGCTCTACTTAGTTTGCAAATAATGGAATAATTTCTCAGAATATTTATTTATTTAACTTAATTAAACCAGACTCATACTTAAAATAAATATTTTACACCAACAAAACCCACAGCAAATCACATGTATTAAATATAACTGCGCTACGTTTCCGTCCCATGAATGAGAGGTACTTGCCAAAGAGTGCTTAAACTCAAAGGTCGTTTACTCAGCCCTCTGACTCCCTCCTAAGGGCATTAGCTGCGAGGGTGGGCACCCGGTATGGTTTACTTCGGATGTGGTACAGAGTTCAATGGCAGTTGGTTGTATCGAATGGTGATTGAATCGAATTTCAAAAGTATTATTATAAATGGGAAAGTATTGTCGATGGTTTAGACTCAATCGTGCTCGGAGTTGGATGAAAGGCTCTTAGATATATCATAAAATCTGTCGCTAAGCACCTGGTGTGTTCCAGCAGTTGCACTTGAGAGCCAGTTGCCTTCTAGGCTTTATAAAGGTCGGCGACACATTGGCTATCCCACTGGTATAGCTAATGTCTATAGGCGACGGTAGCCACTTATCATCAGGTGGACCGTCTGCATGTGTGTCAGATTTTTCTGACATAAAAAGTATAACTTTTTTATTTTGCTTTCATCGCATTGGATTGATTAACTATGTTTTTTTTTTTTACAAAAAACTTTGGAATTGATCTCGAATAAATATTATAGTATATTATTTTATACCATCTGTGTCCAGATTACGAACTTTATTTTATTCGGTTCCAATCAATTTTTTTTTTACTTTGTATAGGCTTGTGTTTGACCACAATCTCACTATAGTAAGTGATGATGTGGCCGAAGGTGGTAAGCACACAAAGCCTAGAAGGAACTGGCTCTCAAGTGCAGCTGCCGGAACACACCAATAAGTATTTGGCGTCAGATTTTCAAAAATAAATTGGTTACTGAAAACCGTATCTAAACCCGTTCAAGTTATAAGCAACAGAGAGACAGATAGAGAAATATTATATTTAATTACATGTGAGTATTAATATAATATAATATAATGTAATATTTGTGGGCAATAACAAAGTTTTATGTTATTTAAAGTTCAATGCACCAAACGACAACTGTAAACTGCGCATAGTCATCATATAGAAATAAAAATGCCGCATAAATATGTAATGAGTATTATTGATTACTCATTATATTCTGTCATTAAAAAAAATCTCGTCTATTAACATTGTGGGATCAGTGGTATAGTGACGTCGAATGCTATGTCTCGAATTAAATTAATTTGCTTTTGTTGATGGAAAATATCATGAAAAAAAAATATCTCGAATAATAGCGATATTTTTTAGGGTACTGAGTGACTACTCTATGTTGAAAATCCGTCATCAAGTTCCTTCCGACAGTTGCGCTTGAAGTATCCTTCTAACTTTCTTTCTTATGTTTTCCCTTATTTAGGGTAGGCAAAGGGTTCTACCCCATACAGCCTCGTCATTTATATACTTCTTCTTCTTAGTTTTTAATTAATATATGTGATATCTTAAAATATAGAGGCCAAAGTTTGATTTACATATAGTCAGGACAAGTCAAGGCAGATAGGTTTTAGTAAAGTCATTTTACTAAAATAATTAGTAGTAGAACGGCCGCCATTTTACTAAAATTCACGATACACACTAGTGCACTTGGGTTAATCTTCATTGGACTAAACGCAACCGATATTAATCAATAAAACTCAAATAACAGCGATTTCATGAAAATAAAACGAAAACGCTACGTTCCCCCAAAAAGTCTGTTTCGTTTGAAACTTTGTCACTTCAAAAAATATAAATTTTTTTTTTTTTACAAATTTTACAAACTCGAGTCAAGGCCACACCAAAGTAAAGTCCTTGTAAAGTCAATGACCAACAAGTGGTCAAACGTGGTCACAATGCGTTAGGGAGATTGTGACGTGACATGGTGACATTTGTGTGAGTATTTATGATCGTTGATATTAAAAACATTTAATTACGTACTTTTTTATGGCCTTTGACTTTTTGAATGTTCTTTGGCAGTGCCATGTTTTATAAACACATAGTGGCTTATATAGAGTGGCTATCTTTTACTATGGGACCAATTATTATTTTGAAAATGGAATATAATTTCAAACTTATCCAACATATAAATAAACAATCGTTTGATCAAAATTATGAGATTTTTTCATAAAAAAAATAATAATAAGTAATGGCTGACCGGACTTAAATGAAAATTGAGAAAAGCTTAAGAAAAAAAATTTAGTCCAACTTTTGCCAACTGGTAGGAAGTTGGACTTGGACTATATCTTTACGTAGAAGAGCATTCAGTCTGAGAAGCTTATTCAAACGTTTTATAATTAACTAGCTGTCCCCCGCGGCTTCACCTGCGTTTCCAAGTAAAAAAGTAGCCTATAACCTTTCTCAATAAACTGGCTATCTAACGCGAAAATATCGGTGTCTTGAGTTCATACAAAAGTTCCATACATTCAGTTTTCCCGAATTTTCCAATTTTCCAGGCATCTTATCCAATTTTTCTCTTCATAAGAACCTTCTTCGGACTTCAACGAATATTTAAAAATAAACTTATCGGAATTGATATACCCGTTCTCGAGTTTAGCGCTTAGCAACACATTTTGCCATATAGATAGCAAATAACAAAATTTACTAATTAATTATCCTGACAAAAGTACATACTTCTGAAATGACTCCTCCATAGAGCCATATTGCTTTTTGATGTCAGACACGCAAACATAGACTAATGCAAATGGGTAGAAACATAATTACATACAGATAAAAGTTCTATTCATAAACAATACATTTTTAACAGAACAAATTGAAAAAATAAAGAAAACATGACGCCACACAGATTTATAGATATTAGATGAAAAATAGCATAGAACCACAGTCTATGTAACTCTATGTAATTACGCTGTGATAGAACTATGACATAAAGATCTGTCCATAAAGAATGCTTCAATACATTGTCACATTTTGTGACATTATAAAGCGAAGTTGCTAGTCAAGAGTATATCGATTTTTGCTTCCAGTTCTATTTTTAAAACATGACAGATGATGTATTTCTTCATGAAGATGATTTTCAAATAAAAAATTAGATACGTCATCCTTTTATTTTTGGGTTATAATGGTGGATAAGATGGTATCTTTACAAAGATTTTGGTGTAAGTAATTATATTAATTTACTTGTAAATACGTCAATATTCATGGTGAAAAATGAATATATTTTGTAGCTCAGTAAATAATGTAGTCAAAGTTACTTCCCTCCTAAAAGTATTTTCATAGAATTTTACATCATCCCATGCAAATGTTACTTCTTGTCACATTTCACACGCCACCCAAAAACACTTATCACAAGTCACATATTATATGGAAAAGCCTCAACCACCTACAAGCCTAAGCATCATAAAAAGGCTTTAAAAACGTATGGATACACAATTAGTCACCTGTGCGTCTACGCCCCACGGTGTGCATGTGTGGGTTCGCATTACAGATGTTTAGTTAGTGTGCGTGAGTTTGTAATTTCTTTATACACGCTGTATGCCGTGTGCGTTCGGTTCAGCGAACCCAGTGCGCAGTGGGGCAGACGTTGACCCATCTAACCACGTGGGCCGTGGAAGGAACCGGCCCGTCTTATCGTTCCGTGTTGCTTGCAGCTTCCCGGTTCCAAGTTTAAAAAATCGATTCCACGACTTAGTATGCGGGGTATCGTTGCTGTTTTCATAAAGTGATTCCATTTTTGAAATCATGTTTTTAATATTTGGTTTGGGAACTCCTAACTAAATTCTATTTCTTTACTTTATCAGTTGTGTTCTAAGTATATTTATATTTTAACTATGTAGTAAAATAGATTTAATTCTACAGAAATTAATTTGAGAAAAAAATCATCACCTACAGTAGCATAATTAATATGCCATCTGATGATCTGAGTAGGTATAGATATTAATGCTGGAATGGCTGGTGTTTCCTTATAAATATAATCTAATATTGTAGAGTTTTTTTTATGAGGTGGTGAGGTTCGAAGAAAGAAAGGCCAAAAAACCTTGTTGGTATGCTGAGTAGCTCCGGATTTAAATCGCATCCATATTTATTACCTACCAATGTTTATATATTAACATAGTATGTAATATAAAAACAGTAAGAATAAATAAATATTCTAATAATATATTTATGACATATAATATGAGAATCTTAATTCAAATATTCAAACTATTTTCATCAAAGAAAATGGTTTTTATTTTCTACTCAATTTTGGAACAATTTATAATAATTTAAAATCTAATAATTTAATTTCAAATGCACCATGGTATTTGACGAGTTCTATTCTTAAATTCAAATAATTTGGAAAAAGGTATTTTGGGCCATAGAAAAGTAATACATTACGAGAGGAAAGTCATTTCTAATGAATTTGACGCACATTCACGTGACCCGGCATGAAATGTCAGAACCGCAATAAAATGGCGGTGAGGCAGACGGACACAAAGTAGGTTGCAAGTGTTTACTTTATTATATTGAATCAAGGTTTAAGCCGAAAATTTGGTTTATTATTTATATTTTTGTGTTTACAATTCTGATAAATCTATAATTATAATTTTATGTAGAGTTTCAGTATTATATATAGGGCATAACTTTATTTATTAATTTATATTGTGTTACATTATGAAGATAAGCTTACTGGCAATGATTTAAAAAGTAAAAATTTGTCTCATCCGAACGTTTCCTACAAAATGACAGAAGATTAAGAGTCCTGAAATGACATAGAATCATTTTTATACCGGGAATGCGGGTGAAATTGCGGGAAAAGCTAGTACTATAATAATAAGTCAATGCTTATTAGTTCGGAAAATATAGATTCTAAATTTGAATTTTACAATTACATAAATCTATTTCTTTTTAAAATAATACGTTCTGAATACAAAAAACTACCAAAACCGGGAAACAAATTATATTTTCGGTTAATTGAAGTTACATGGGGATTTTCCTGGTGAAAAAATTACTACAAGGAAGGTGTGTTTCGCAGTAAACACGAAAACATACACAATAACCAGAACACATGCGTTTATTATATTAATTTATCAGGACGCGTCGACTCACTGGCCCTAAACCATTGATCCTTAGAATATTTCTGACTAAATACTAAAATATTCCGACAAATGACGTTTGTCGTGGAAAATTATATACACTTGAAGCAAATATTCGAATAGGCTTCTTTTTAAATTTTTTATACATTATGCCAGTAAGTATCTTTACTTTAAAATCACCGGCATTTAAAAAAGAAATAAGGCTCAAAAGAACGTTTTTAAAGGCTGCCAGTAAAAATATTACATTCACAAAGTACTCTGTGCTTAATGTAAGTATGGTGGTATGAGAACATACATTTTTTGTGCAATTTTACATTATTTAAACGATGTTCATTATTTTGTAGTTTGCGTAATGATACGCTAAATAATAAAATGCCATTTTATTTTATGAGTAGTTATTATGACAGTTGATTATAATGAAATGATTGTTCTTTAGTCAGATAGTTGAAAATCGTTTTATTGTTATTTACACTTAAACTGTTTTTTTATGATTATTTAATACATTTCTATTTTTGTTATTATTTTTATTTAATTAATTAATAACTTTAAATCAATGTACTTATTGCTCAAGTTTTGAACTCTAAAATATTTTACGAAAGTAAATAATAATATGTCGTTAATTTTTATCCATACATATATCATTTATTTTTTCTAAATACAAAATTAAATAATTGGCAACACGTGTAAAACCCCAAAATCTATACAAACATCGTCCCATACCTACCTCAAAGAAGTAATGAATACTGGACTATTTTGTGCCAACTTCACGTTCGCTATTCAAAAATAGTTTCCTTAAAATAGTTTACATTATTGTAAAAATAATGGTTGAATGAGCCATGTACAAGTCCGGGAAATTACAGTCTCAAATATCAGACTGTCGTAGCAGGCTACCACAGATTTTCGTGCTCGTAGCAGTGGATGTCAGAATCTCGTAGCTCTTATTTTTAGCCAAAAAAATAACTCTATAATAATATTTTATCTGGTTATAATAGAATACAGAATCTGCCCCGCAGTTTCACTCGCTCAGAGGTAATTTATCGGGAAAAATGTTGCTCAATTAAGTTTTGGCTTAGTGACACGAGGAATGAACTTACGAACAAACATTAGTGGTAGACTATTTGCAGGTCACTGTTCATTGATGCAAGAATAGAGAGAGCAGTAGGTACGTTCATCCCAAAAAAATATTTTGAAAGATTTGTCTCTTGAAAATATTTCTTTAAAAAATCTATAGGAACGTATAGCCAATCTCACGACAATATACCGTACACACCCAACAAAAACGTGAGGGAAGCACATCAATCGCGAATCGTAACTGCGACTAATAAATCGTCGATCGATATCGGTTGGGTGTTATCTCGGAACGAAATTACGAACGAAGTTCGACGAGTCCACCGGCGGCCGGGCGACGAACCCCAAAATTGCGGGTTCAACGCCACTCGTCTAGTCGGTCAGTTACAAGGCCTCGCGTTGGCGATGCAATGCGCGAATTCTATTCCTCATATGAATTCTCAATTTGATAATTTAAAAACTCGAACGCAGGCCTCTTGTTATTTTTAATTATTGAATCATTTGTTTATAAAAATAGAACGATTTGAATGTTACTTTTTTAGACAAATAATTGGAATATCTTTTTATTAGGTAATAATCTGGTAGATACCAAGTACAGACAAACATCATTAGTTATCTCTATTATGTGAGTTGAGACGAACCGACCGATTATTACGAAATTCATTTATCAGTCTGGGTCGTTCTTTTACTCACACATGCGTTGTGTCATTGAATGAGTCGATTTTACTTTTAGTATTTATACACAACCTATATAAGGTTATTTCATACTTGCTGATTTTATCATCAAATCTTGGCTGGGAAATTATTTCGGTAGAAGGTTAGTTTCGTGAAGTCGCTAGTCAGTTCAAATGACAAACCCACTTTGCTTTGTAATATAATGGCTTAGAAATGGAGGTTCTTCCTGAAAGTAACTAATCCACAGCAGAGCTTGCATTCACAAGAACGTGCTGTTTCACTTTGGCCACAATTCGCGCTTAGAATTTGTTACTATGGCCTCTCAAATTAGGTGACGACAAACTCAAAAATAATGACAAAATTGTTTATCTTCGTACTCATACACTAAAAGGGTCATGTAAAGTTCACGCACGATAGTTCATAGTTCGTTGGACGACCGCGATGCGGCGCAAAATTTGAAATTCGGATATCGGTCGATTCCAAATCGAAGCTTTTTGAATTTGGAATGACTTCCGACGTTTGAATGATTTTCATTCCCGCCCAGTATTTTGTGAAAAAATAACTGATATGTTTAATTTATATTTTAAAAATGGATTTATATTTTCCGTTTTGCGTAATTTTTTAAATATTTTCAACATTCTTAATATAAAATACAGAGTAGTTTAATAGAATCCCACTCCTATCTTTCCATTAGAAGAGAATGATGTAACCCAATAAAATTGTAGACATTATGTTAGTGCTGCGCTAGACGAAATTCGCTCACTGGAATAATGCTTTCCAACTATATTTTACACTTTCCATTGAAGGGCGTGGCCTTTACTAACGGTACACTGAGTTCCATTTTATTATTCAGTAAATTTAATAATTTAATAATTAATTTAGTACTGTAATTTGTACATAAATTTATACCCATTAATATTGTTGAGTCAATAGTTTCAAATCTTGATTAAAGCAAATTGAATTCCCATTAAAATAAATTATGTACATCAACACGGCAGGACCACCTTTGCAATTTCGAAAACAATGTTTAATGCATTTAAAAATGATATGTCATGTCATCATGTGCCCGCAATACTATTGTGCAATATATTACTAATGCAAGTACGGTTCATTGACTTGCCAGATGTCATTGTGATTGTTACACAAAAAAAGCGCCAATTCATGTGTATTAGGGATTTGGTGAGACTTAAACTGAGGTCGTTAACTTGAGGCCTACACAAGTGTTATATGGACGTGAGTGAAATTGGTGAGTTTAATTGGTAATTGTACTTTTCCCATTAGATTCTAGATTTTTTAAGACTTACTATAAAGAAATAATAAGTTCTGTGACTTTTAAAATATCACCACTGGCTGAATATAAAAGGTTCCCAGATTTTTTAATCATCAGTCTGAGGCCTGAGGCCCCATCACACCACCTCCACAATCAGCTAATTATACTATATGTCATAGCTATTTATATTCCAAATCAAATGAGTAATATAATTTTGAAATGAAACTCATCTCAAATATAACTGTGCACGCATACTTTGACAGGTAGTAACTGATTACGTTGCCAAAATACTTATCGTCTGCAATATCAACTGATTAATGAACGAATACGAAAAAAAAAACAAATTGTATGCCTACTATTGAAAGGTAATGTCATTACCCTCTATAGATTAGGATTGTTAGTCAATTGCTCTGTGGTTGAATATAATACATACAAATATATTAATCTGGGAATGTGATGACATCATTCAGATGTATTACGATAATGATTTTTTTTTATAATTATTTGAAAGTTAGAATCCTTCCAGTCACAATGCCATGTTTGACAAAATTTATATAAATACTAGCTTCCACCCCGCGATTTCCCCCGCGTTCCCGAGGGTTCTTATGTTTTCCTGGGATAAAAAGTAGCCTATGTGTTAATCCAGGGTGTCAGCTACCTCCATATCAAATTTTATCAAAATTGGTCCAGCCGTTTAAGCATAACAAACACACTCACAAACTTTCGCCTTTATAATATTATAGTGTGATTAAAGATTAAAGTAAAAAATTAAAAATATTGGCAATGAATTTTCTGTACACAGAAAAATATTAAAAAAAGAAACATCTAAAACTGAAGAATTCTCTCATTTTATACGTAAAAAAAGTAAAAAAATAATTGAGGTATAAGTCCAAAGTTATCTTACTGAATCTGAGCATGACTGTAAAAGGTAATGCTGTTTCCAAATCGGTTGCGAATAAGGCAGTTTGATGAAGTCAGACAACAGACGCATAAGTTACATCACTATTAAATTCCAGTGTTACATTTATGGCAGGAATTTGTTATCCATTTTGATTTTGCATTGCTAGAAAAAGAATGCGTTTTTGAAGAATATCTTTTGATTCGGTGGTTTTTTATTTTGATGAAAAAATGCTCTATTTATTTCAACATAAGCGTTCCCGAGGGATCTCATATTTTTCGGGATAAAAATTAGCCTATGTGCTATTCCAGACTATAATCTATCTATGTGCCAAATTTCATTCAAACCCGTTCAGCCGTTCTAGTGTGATTGAGTAACAAACATCCACCCATCCAGACTTTCACATTTATAATATTATATATATTATTTAAATTATTACAATTTTACTTGAATTATAACCTCAAAAGGTAGTCGATATATTTTAGATTGTGCTGTTTAACTTTCGTGAATGAGTTCATTTCACTACTAGCCAGTTTGCGTGGGATTCGGAATTTGACTAAATATATTTAAATCCTACATGTCTCTCAAATTGAAAGAAGCATGTGTTCTTTAATTTATAATGAAGTGTGAATACAATTAACTGGCTTTTTTATTGCCCATGTATCTTGGAATAATCAATTATAAGGTATAAATCAAACATGCAATAGACGTTTTTTTATTTCTTGCGTGTGTCATTCGCTGCTGTGATCTTTACAGATAGCCTATGCCCCCGGTTTCATCCGCATGGTTATTTTTGTCTTTGATACTTACACTTAAACGTTTACTCCGTAGTTCTCTTTAGTCAAAGGGCAATGATATTACCTAATACCTTCTACTTTAGTAGTTTAAACTGTGGCCTAAACTGAATAAATGACTTTGACCTTCTTCAAAGAACTCCCTAGGTAACTGTAAATACTGTGCCAAAACCCACCTCCGTGTTGTTTTTCTTGAGTAGGCACAAATGCATAGACAAATAGAGATTTCGCTTTTTATAATAGTAAGGATATACAGGTAATTTTGTTACTAGTAACAATTATACCTACAGAATATTTTTACAGCATAATTATAGATTTTCAATCTGTCACCAAAATAATTTTATGTGACGTTGACTAATACAAAAATAGTATTCAATACGTCGTTAAAAATAATAGCAAATACGTATATTTTACTGAGCAATGTACCTAGGCTTCACTTCCCACGCTAAAATTCATTTATACATTCATAATTGAGTACAATAACTTCTTAAACACAATAAAATTAATTTGCGAAAATGCAACCCATTCAACATGTCAGCGGTACCGCTACAATAACGCAAATCCTACATAGCTTTTGTATAACAGTTTTTGCCAGCATTTTTACAATGGTTTAAAACTTTATTCTCCCAATTTTAAAGTTTAAAATAATTTACAAATGAAAATTACAGTCCATTGTTTATCTGATATAACGGAATTCGTGATAGTATAGTCATATAATTGGACAGAATAGTGTTAATAAACTGAAGTTTGGACATTAATTGGAACTTTTGATGGGATTAATTAAAAATTGAAATTTCGAATACTTTATACATTATTTTTTAAATTTAGAATTGAATATTGCTAAGATCTAACTTCTATAGCGTAGCGTAGGAGCATAATCGTGCTCTTAATTTAGATTTTTCTTGTAAATAAGTTTGTGGTTCGGCGGAAAGAATACCTATATTTTGGAGATCACGAACATGATTCTCCGTGATAATGGATAATGGCCGTATTCGCAGTGAAAGATGAGATTTATTTAACCCCAACAGTAGGTGGGTAACGGGGTTATACTAGGTCACCTCACTGGCTAATAAGATGTGTGGAAAATTATTTTGTCTTGGGTGTCTTGCTTGTCTAACGAACATGATTTCGTTTTCAAGTATTTCTTATGGAAAGCTCCGGAAAACCTTCCGTAACTAAGAATATAAGCATGTTACTCTTCCTTATACAAAAACTCTATTCCCATACAACATTATTACAATTAATGATAATATAATGATTGAAGTACTTACTCAGCACGTGGTCCGAAATCGATAGGTCGTTAGCCCACAGGGGGGAGGGAGAAACCGCTACGTGACGTCACGTCTCCCCTCCCTTTCTCTCGCAAGGTCGGCGGCACCTTCCATGGATTATTAACTTATTTGGTGAATATTATTTTATAATTGATTTGTGTTTATTTAACTGATTGTCTTGAACCTAGGATCAATAGGTCTTAGTTTTCTTTTGATCCACTCTTCCGATCATCAGTTCGTTAAACCAAAGGTCATTGCTTATATCAAGTCATGAGGTTCCCAAACTCCCCCAAATTATATTATGACTAGCTCCCGCCCCGCGGTTTCACCTGCGTTACCATCTTATGTTATCCCGGGATAAAAAGGCTTATGTGTTAATCCAGGGTATCAGCTACCTCCATAACAAATTTCATCAAAATTGGTCCAGTCGTTTTAGCGTGAAGAAGTAACAACAAATAATATTAGTGTGATTGATTCAACAAATGTCTATTACCTAAGCTTTTAGACTAAAAACAAAACGGTACTTAATATTTGAACTCTTGGTCCATCCAATCAATTATAAAATACAAACTAATCAGTAATCAAGGAAATAAAATTTATAGGTTTGCACCATTTTTGCACCAAAATGTATATTATCCTAACAAGGATACTTGAAAAAGAGATCCATTTTTGTTTTTTCATCTTATTTCTTACACCAGAAAATTTAAATTCATGTTCCAAACATATTCTTCATTCAAACAAATCAGTGAGTAGTAGATGTTTCGCGTCGCGTACCAACACCATAAAATATCGCATAGGTTGACAGTTGACACGCGTTGATGTGTGCCCGGCGGCGCGGCAGTGTGAAGCCAGGTCATTACAAGGTCGGCTAAAGTTTACGCCTCCCACATTTTCAAAATCGAATACATATAATATTTTTATCAACGACGCCATATTATTCTAAATGGAGTAAGTAATTTTTGCTATGATTGTGTTACCTGTTCTTCTAAATTATAACATATAATTCTGTATTTTTATGCTAAGTATTTGAAAGTAAGTAATTTGGTCAGGATGGTGATGAAATTTCTTATATAATTATGTTTGCTCACAAGATACTTTTCATGGACTTTCTTTCCTGTATCTAAATTAGTAGAATAAAATGCTAAGCAGTAATTGATAATTAATTACGAAGAAGGGCCAATCCGTAGACATGTAAATAGAAACAAAATTGCTAACTTTATTTGCGGTTGACAACACCATTTTCCGGGGTCATCGACCCGTTAACACAACTTGTAACTGTTGTATTGTATTAAACATTGATACTTTTATTTAAACAAATAAAAACAATCGAGAAATACCTTTTGTTTTTTAATTTAATTTCTCAAAAATAATTTTAACCAGGAAATACCTACGTATGAAATTAATTTATTCCGAAAAAAATAATATAAAGTTATTGAATACACTATGTAGAAAAAAAAAAAAAATCTAATAGCGAATGTCGCCAAAAAAATTCGCCAGCCAGGAAAAGCGGCAACGTAATATTGCTCAGCGATTCCACATTCAAAACTAGAGTTCAACAGCATTTCACCGAAATCTACTTTGTTTGGGTCCTGGGGTCAATGAACCGCTGTGACGCCGGCTCGTCTGTGTGCGCGCGCCGGTGTGTACGTACACGACACCGACGTACGCACACATCGATAACTTGCCTCGTATCGGTGCAGCCGTGATGAGCGATTTTGTTTCTTAATTACAATGTATTTGTACACATTTTGCCACTTGACGCTTCAAATTAGGGTATTTAAGTCGTATTTTTTACGTGCGTGAAGGAATTTTCCCTTAAAGTTTATTTTCCAAGGATAAAATTTTATCCATCATAGTCCGCACCACGTCGGGGCAACTGAACTATCACTATGAGCTAAGTTGATTATTCGGTCGGAATGAAAAAATATATAATTTTTTCGTGAGCCTGGCCGAAGATTCGTCAATGCGTCAGTCACGTTCGGGCCGTTCTGGCGTCAACATCTTGGGACTTGCCAGTTACCGTCGCAGAGCCGAGTTGTGCACAACTTATAGTACAAAGAAATAACGTACAAATTTTTTCCAGCAGTGAGGTGAACGCATCTTATTTTTTTTTCAAGTGACAGTGCCTTGAAGTGCAAGTGAACCTGAATATTTTTTTCCTAAATTGGAAAATGAATCGTGGTGGCGTTTAACGACTTCTAAATTTAAAATTTAAATCTTGTGTTCGACGTAAATTCGGATAACAGGATTTTAGATAATTGAGCTACTATGTTCGGTTAACTAAAATCTTTTAATTCAAATAAACCACAATTGGCATTAAAATCTCTTTCTTAAAAACTATTCTGTAAAATCAAATAAATTCTTCTTCCTGCTCTGATTTTCTTTTTACAGATTTTTTGTGATTGATAAAATTTTTTGATAACGGAAATACGGAAGCAGTAGAGGGAACAAGTGAATAATAAAAATACAATTACAATAAAACAAAATAGTGCCTTATGTAGATTGTTTATTTAAGACGAAAGGAAGAAAACAAAACAAAATCACGGAGACAAAATGCCAAAAAAATTGTTACTCTTCAAAAAGTTAATACCTGAATTAAACTTCGCTAAAAGAAATCTCACTTCACCGCTCGGTCGGAATATATTTATCAGCTAAAATTTAACAACTGGTGCTTAAAAAATCAACCAAGTTGAAGAAACAATAACAATTGGGAGTGCCATAAATTTTTTTCCAAGAAAAAATCTTATGGTGATTCGAAAAAATCATCAAAAACCGCTGCCTTAAACCGACAAAGTCGATTAAAAAACAAACAAAAATACACCAAAACGTACAGTGATAGTAGTGTATAGCCGCAATGCGAATTCAATTCGCGCGCTCACAAAATCATTGGCCGAAAATTACCTAAAGAGAAAAACAAAAACAAAAAAAAACTTTTCAAATTTCGAACAAAATGATGAATAACAATCAACTTCACGAGCTGTTCGGGTCGCAGTGGCCTCCGGACCAATATGGAGGTCATTCATCGGCCCCGACTATGCTGCATCCAGCACAGTCGCAGGTTCAGGGATTGCAAATGAAGACAGAGCCCCGGCCCCACACATCATGGACGGATACCGGGATGGACATCACTTCCGGATCAGTGGCTGATAGTACGTCACCACCTCCTGGTAGCAGCGAAGGGATGTTCGGTTCATCAATTTCTGGCATGTTTATGGATAAGAAAGCTGCGAACTCTATACGAGGTATCTATTTTTTTATTATTCAATTACCGTTAAGTAACTGGCAGGTTAACGGTCGGTAATAGATGGCGTTGCTGGAGAATAAGAACGCGCTATTTATTTCTGCAAACTATTATCAGTGTGAAATAACTTACACGTTACATATTTATTTTCAAATGGATTCTCCATTTAAAATAAACGACTGAATTGAATATAGCGATACTAATTATGCTGCTATATTAAATTTTGTATTTCGATTCTAATATTCCAATTTTAAATTATAAATAATAATCCTAACTGCTTATTACCACGTGACATGTTATACAAATATTAATTATCAATTGATTTTTATTTACTCAACACATCGTACATACTTAGTCATATCTGTGTGAGGTGATCACAAAACCGTTTATTTATAAAATCCAAAGTCCTCATAACGAAACATCGTCTTTCTTCCTAATGATAAAATATGTGACAGCTTTTTTATATTAGTAATTATTTTACTATCGCCATCTAATTGAGGTCAAAAGTTTTAAAAGAGTTTTGGCTTGATCTATATCAAGCATAAGCCACACAAAACGTATTTTTGTTCAAACTTGAAGGATCTTAACATGTTAGGAAATTCTACTGCCACAGATACTGTAATATTTGAATATCTAGTTGTGACGTTAGTAAACGTTTCAGCACATTTGCGTGTATGACATTTCCCTATTGAAATTGGCACAGCGCCTCTAGCGGAATAGTCGTGGAACTAATTTCACCCGTACAAAATTTTTGCTAACCTCAAAAACTCGCACTAGATACTCAGATATTAGAACAAAGTCTGTGTCCTAATAGGAGGGAAGTATGCCAAGATCTTACAAAACGACGACGCCTCAGACACAGCGTCTGTGTTAAACTTAAAATGTTATTGAAATAAAGATTAGTTGATGGTCGTATTGAATGAAAAGTGCCCTTATGTAACTTAAATTATTATTTCAATCTTAGCTTTACCTTACCAACATGTAAGTCAAAGCTTATTATATTGAAGATAGGGATGTTTGGAAATAGTTACACTCTGCACAGGTGCATATTGTTTTTTTTTTTTTAGTTTTAGCCATTAGCTTATTCGTTATTATTTAATAAGAACTTGTTTGCGTTACATTTTATTATTTACATTGTATTGGTATTTTTCGTTTTGATTTAACTGTATATTCTATTGTACATTTTGCTGTTATTGAAAAAATATAGCCAATAGTCAGATTATAAAAAAAATCCTAAAAAATGTAACCTTGCTGAGTTTCTTGCCGGTTCTTCTCAGTTGAATGAAGGCTGATTTCCTAACCGGTGGTAACTTCAGTAAATTTGACTTTCATAAGTGCCCTCCTAGGGCCTAAACTGAATAAATGGCTTTGACTTTGACTTTGAAAGCCATTTATTCAGTTAAGGCCCTAGGCTTATTAAGGTCGAATTTTCTGAAGTTAGAAATATTTTTTCTGTTAAAAAATGAAATGTCACTTCATACATTGTGAAGTTATATAATGACTAACATAATTTAGGTAAACCTGGATTGAATAACTAGGTAAAAAGTAATGACGCAGCTTCTGATGGAGTAGCATTTTAATCTCAAGAGATAGATTACCTATTCTGGATTTCAGAATTGCGTAACTTTAACCCAAGAATGACCCTTCCTGGTATTGCGTATAAAATCAGTGGCGATGTATGTTAAACGAATTGATCATCGTCAACGTACGTAAATGACAGATGCCCCAAATACCCAATTTGTTTATAGGTCATCTATATTACATCTATTGGTTTTAACACTTCGATTGGTCATGTTATGTGTAGTCGTTTTATGTACAAGATAAAATGAAATTAAAATGATTTTTTTTTATTCAAATAGGCCTTCACAAGCACTTATGAATAGTCTGACTTTAACGCACGGTTCGGAAGGTTGCTTTTACTGAGAACAGCCGGCAAGAAACTCAGCAATTACTCTTTTCAAGACCAACTCAGATTCATTACATCAAATTATTTACATAGTCTCACTGACAATATGTGTGTGTTATAAGACAGTACGGAAAATATATATATATCAAAATTATAAGTAACTTAGTAAACAAATGGATTGCAAACTTAAGCAGACCAGCCCCCACAAGCAGCACCTGTTCACAAGTATGACGCATGTGGCAGCCATCGCCCTCCTCGCACATATTATAGGGAAGTGAGCGACCCGCCACACGACGCCGCCGCAAGCAAAGACCCTAAAGTGAGCATGACTAACTTAAGCTTACTACAAATAATACAAAGAGAAACTATTTCAAGAAATACGAATTATAACACACAATATGTTATCACTGAGACTATTAACAGGTTTATAAATCAAAATAATAACAATAATAGTACACAAAAGTAACAAATCTACCAAGCATTAGAGTCTTTGAAATAATCATTTACAGTATAATAAGCATTTTCTACTAATACAGCTTTAATCCGAACCTTAAATTTTTGCAAAGGCAAATTTAAAATTGAAGTTAAATTTCATTGTTACATTTTGTTACTTGTCATCGTTTTTGTTCCCTTTTTGTTGTTTCTTGCTACTTTACTGTTGTTTCTCAGAATTGCAACATATTGTCACGTGCCCTAAAAACTAAAGTTGCTTATTTACAAATTAGTTTAAATTATCTCAAATGCTCCCAATTGCATTTAAATGTTTGTGTCCCACATAATAATTTTCCACTATTAACCTAGGTTTTTTCTTTGTTTGGATATTCGTGTTAATTGTCGAAAAATTTGGGTTAAAACAACATATTTTACAGCATGCAATCACGATCAATTTGCAATCGCACTTAAAATCTGGTTAAAAGTATAAAATTAGTTACCGTTCCTTTATTTGGCAAATATTTTCAACACTATAAATTTATATCTATGTATATTTAAGTTAAGTTAGTTAAGCAATTCTAGATGAGTAAGTGCGATGATTTCACCGTGCGTAATTCAACTTTCGATATTACGAAATTATAATACAAATAAATTATTAGGTATTTTTCTTTACACATCTTTATTGCATTCCTTGTTTTTATAAATAAACCATTCGATAACGTCGCGCTTCAACGCCAATTCAGAACTCACTTTATGTAATCGGAATTAAGATGCATTTTGCATCGGAGTTGTAGTGCATTTATGACGTTTATGAATTAGCTGTACCATGCACGTGTCAGTTTCGGAGCGAGGTGAACGCACTTGACATACTGCCTCTGCACTTTGACTTGTGACTTCAATGTTTTTTTTTCTAATTGTTTGCTTATGATCCGTTGTTATGTGAACAATTGGTTTTTGGTTAGATATTTATGCAACTTTGTAAAATTGTTTTAATTTATTAAATATTATAAAGCCGCTTTTCTAGGATCATTGGCGAATGGCTAGTTGTGTAATGTCCCAGCATAGTGATCCAATAGATATGTTTTTAGGTTTTCCTAAACAATTCCTAACCCTGATATGACCAGCAAAGAAATAATAAAAAGGACGTTTTTCAAAGTCTTATCTTTTTACAAGTTGTATCATGCCAGTTAAAATGTCATACAAACAATTTTCGGTAGAGTCATCCCACATTACTAACAAATTAGTAAATTGGTTCAAACTCTGGAGTTCAAGGCCGTTTACCATTAATTTAATGAAACGTTCACCTCCATGTAGGTAGATGGCAGACTCCAACTAGATATTAGTTGGATAATTTGAAGTTAGATAATGTAGTCATTTGAATTAATCAATGACTCATTTCTCACTGCAATTCAAGAGCTGAAGCTTCCTTTTGGTTAATTAATCTAGTTTTTTAAACATTTAAAAAGTTCAAAGTCTGTATTTGAAAACAGTCAAAACCTTTCGAGGTTATTGACACCCAATGTCCTTTTGGACTCCGATCCACCTGTTCTTGGTTACTTTCACCACTTAGTATGAGAATTGGAATACTCCAAAAAATATACCAATGTGCTCGGACGCGTGCTCGAGTTCATCGACCAGTGACGTCATAGTGACGTCACACGTGGCTGTCACTTTTATTTTAGGGTGCGTCCTGAATTAACTGACGAACGACACGGCACTTTGTTAAGTGGATTGTTTTTTTTTTAAACTTTAAACGCTCGTTTATAACTCGCCACTTAATTTTAACATAAACAAATTAGTGTTGAGGAAGAATGGTGCTCTATGCCATAGTATATAAATAAATGCTGTAAGGGTTTTTAATTGTAATTATACTGAACGTATATACTGATTACGCCACCTAAAGGATAACATTTGGCGGGGATAATAATACTATAACATTCATTAGTCAAGGCATATCGTCAATTAATGCAATAGCGCCATAAGACAAATAAGGTCGAGTATCTAACTCCTAAGGTAACTTGTGACTTGTGACCAAAAAAAAAAAATAGTATGTGGGTATTGAATGTCTTCCAATATTGAGATGACATTTACAGCAACATGTTCATACATGAGTACCTTTATAAATCCGGCAAAATTAAAATAAGTGTTACATAATAAAAATTGCAGTTTTTTTGTCTCGTTTCGACTGTCGTAATAATATTTACATAAATTTCATATTTTACAAATCCTACCATATTTCTTTGTTAATAAAACTCATATTCATTTGCGGAATACCATTATCCAGTTCAGTCTTTGACTGAAAATATAATATGGATTACTCGCTCATTAAAAGTGATTGCATCCTGTTTAGATAATTCCAAAATGTGGCAGATCATTATTTTATAAATATCAAGATATATATTTGATCAGTAATAATTTACAAGTACACAAGTTCGATGCTCCGGATACTAATTGCATACCTTAGGACGATGACTATGTATATCTCTATATATATAAATAAAAATAAACTGTCGCATGTATGTATGTAAGATGACTTGAGTAACTCGACCGATTTGACTGATTTTTCGAAAATTCACCGGAAAAGTCAGAAAAGATGGTATTTTTGTAGGAAAATCTCAAAAAAAAATATGTGACGTTCAGTTTTTATGTTTCCTATCACATGTTTTCATAGATATGTACTTAATATTTTTTTGCTAAGCGCATTGTTCATTTTCTTCTGCGCCCGTGCAAAGCCGGGGCTGGTCGCTAGTATGTTATAAAATTATTTTCTAAGTGTAAATGAATCATAAGGCCAATGAACCTTTACTACAATGTTTAGGGAAAAATGTGAGGATTGAAGCAAATTTTTCAGTCATAACGACGATATTTAGTCCAGTCATGTGTTGCCGCAAATATAGGTATGTTTTGTTAAGAATTACTCATAAATTTATATAAAGGAAAGTTTTACAAGTAAAAATATTTTTGATAAGTCAGGTTTCATTGTTATAGTAATTATTACTGGAACGCTTGTATTGACGATAATTTCAACATGAAAGTGATGATGTAAAGGAAAACTTAAAAAAAAAACATAGTCATTGTGAGTGTTATACACATTTAGCAATAAGTAAGTAATAAAAAAGATTATTGTGGTAAAAGCAATATGAAGTCAGTTGGCAACATATCCATCAAATAAAATACATGATAAAAATAACATTTATCGGTCAGATTGAAGTGACAATGACCCAATATCGGTCACAAACGCACCGCAATTCCGTTATCGGTGTTCGCAATACCGTTCACGTAACGCATTCACGGGTTAACCGTAACACACGTGACGACACAGATGTGCATGACGTCACCGGGGCAATGACCTCGATACCCAGCGATTGTCATTTAATTTAATGACTTTTTTAAATTTGGAACAGTTTCTATTTTATTTTATTTGCGTAACTGAAAGCAATGCGTTTTTGTTTTGTTTATGGAATCTTTTATTATTTATGAAAGGAATGATTCACTGAATAGAGTTCTAATTTCAATTGAATCACCATGAACGTGATAAAATTGTGTTTAAAAAGCAATTTTGCCTTGTGTTTTTACTTTGTGTGTAAAGTGATGATTTTATTTCTTTCCAAATTATTTCAAATCTTACATGATTGAATAACACATACAAATTATTCAAAATGTTTTGGAAACGAAATTTATAATATGTATCTATTACAAAGACTAGTTTTATATTTCAAAAATGGCGAACCAACATTGTAAATTTTACAAATACTAAGCCTGATAAAAGCAATGTCCCAACTTTTAAAATACAAAAAGTTGTGCAATTAAATCACCCAAGCAATGTAATTACAATACAATAATAAAACAATACAATACAATGTTGCCGGGCGGGTCAATGACCGCGTTACGTACAGCTGATCTTAAGCCAAAAGTATATTTAATCCGCACCTGTTAATAATGTATGTAATATAAAAAAAATGAAGTTTGTAATTCGCTTTATTTACTCAATGACTAATTTTTATCTCAATCTCTGACTTAGGCTGCGTTTCCACCAGAGATGCGTAGCGAGGAATGTGTTTTTATCCGCCAATAGGATCGCCACATTAGATCTATGACGTGCTAAGCTGTGAAAATAAAGCGATCCTATTGGCGGATAAAAACGCATTCCTCGCTACGCATCTCTGGTGGAAACGCAGCCTAATGCTGGATTTAGGCCTTTCATTAATGATTAAGATATAGATGACTGCTGAAAGGAGGCCTTTAGGTGACACATACGTCATTCTAATGGAGATTAAATAATCAGTATAATTCGGCGCCCGTCCATCATAACTCCAAAGAAATTATGATCAACTTTACTAATAATTTATTCATAGTTATGAACTGAACTAAAAATAACACTGGCACAAATATATACATTCAAATTAGGAACCTATGATTCGGATTTTAGCATTGAAAAATAATGGGTCTAGTTAGTTGTAAATCTCTAAATAGTAAATAACAATCTGCCTCTCTGTTTCTCCGCTTACATTTTCTAAACCACGCAACGGATGTAGATACGGTTTACACAAAGTAAAAAAAAAAAAGCGATAAACGAGGAAGGTTTGTGTATATAAATTGCATCCATGCGAAGCCGGGATGGGTCGCTAGTTACGCAATATAAGGACAAACCGCACATTTGCTTTTAATCTATGTATGTATAAATAACTTTGGAAGAATGAAAATACCGGAACTGCTTGCTCGGAAAATCAAATTCAGAAGCGTGTGAAGTCTGCAAATCCTCACTGGACTGCTCGATTGCAAACTGTCTTAAATCCACCTTTATAAGGGGAGGCTCGTGCCCCTGATGCATATGACTTGATGCTATTGTACTCAGGCCTATGTTTACTAAGAAAGGCCTCCGACCAGCACGTTTCAGATGTAAAAAGGCCTCCGGTACCGGTACGTCACCATGTTTAATAGAATAGAGATTACGCTATGATCCCACGGAAATCTCGTAATCTAGTTTAATGGAATGTGGGTGACATTATTTTCGTGTTGTCCCGCACTTGGCTTAGTCTAGGTTTAGCTTAATCTATACCTATTAATATGTCTCTGAGTAGATTGACCTTTTGTTTCTTAGGTTGGGTTATCCTTAATTAATTAATGATCATAGAAAATATAATAAAAGAATGATAAACTTCGTGTGCTATTAAAATATTTCCTCTTCCAGTTAGATAGGTCCAATAAAAAAACTATTCCTGGAACTATTCACATTCAAATTTCAAACACAACTGAAGAATACGGCAAGCTATAAATGTTCGCAATGAATTAATTGCTGTCCAAAATTATGTTCTATTCCATCGAAATAGCTTCTAAGTCAGTGTTATAGGATGATAGAGTTAACTTGGTGTTGTAACGTTAGTTCGGACAACTGCGGTCGTTCACCCATGACGTACTAGAGCCGTTAGATTAAAATTCAAATTTGGAACTAGAACCTCGTATTTTGAGGCAGCCAGTACTTGAAGGCTCAAAGGACATTGAACTGTGACGTTTTGTGGGTGTGTTACCTTTTTTTATTAAGGTTTTTTTGCCAATGTAGGTTTTGTGCCAGGATTGTCTTTTGAATAATTTTAATTTCGAATGCCAATGATAACTTTTTTTTATTATGTTATTATTTTGTGGTGTTTTAATTTCGATTCTAAATGGATTATGGACAAAGAAGGAAATCCCTCAATAAACTATGATCCAACTGGTTATAATCGATTTATGGCGATTATAGCTCTATGGTAGTGATGTCGAATACCGTGGTGAAGGTCATGGGTTCAAATCCTTCAATGCGTTAGAGCTTTCAGAGAAGGAAAACACCGTGGCTTGAAAATCTGTCGTCAAGGTATCATCTCTTACCGTGTGGTCAGATTGTGGTCTACCACAAGCCTAATCTTCTAATCGTTTTGGAATAACGTTGGAAATACCATTGAAAATTCAATTAATGGTAACATTTGTCAAGGTGAATGTTATACAATATATAGGCTCTAAAAGTAGGAAGTTAATAACAACTACCTGGCCGAAAATCTTGAAAATCTGTCGCCAACCTACCTATTGGTGTATTCCGGGAGATGCCTTCTAGGCCTTATAAAGGTCGGCAACACATTGGCAATCCCTCTGGTATTGCTAATGTCCATTGGCGACGGTAGGCACTGACATGAATTTTTTTTTTTTTTTCAAAATTCCTTATAAGTTAATGTGCTTGACCGATTTGTAATTTCCATGACATTTAATTTTCTATTTTAACATTTCATTCTGTATACAAATAGGTCGATGTAAACAATTTTCCATTTATTGTTGTATTCTTCCACCTAGTACCTACTTGTTGGCCACCTGGACTTGAAATTAGAATAATGTTTGAATCGCTTTCAAATTTAGAATATATTATACCTAAGTGCGACCGCCACACGCACACACACGTGTGCGTGTGGCGGTTTCATTACGAATCATCGTTGTGTAAACCGCCAAACGGTATTTTCAAACATTCCAAAACTTTAAACCCCGTGGTGTGACGTCAGACGTCCGTGATACAATTTCGAACTTGGAAGTTGTGGAACGCTCGAAATGAACTGTCCGAACGTTTGAACGGTGCTCGGGGGTCGTCGGCCTCGTGACGTCACAATCAGCTGGTCGAGTGCAGCGGGGCAAGTCGGGATAGCCATTATAATGACATTGCTACCTTTTTTCAAATCGACGGCATGTTGTGATTGGTTCTTCTAATACGATTTTGGTAGTACATCACTACATCTTTTTGTATTCCGAGGAATTTCTATGGGTTTAATTGTGTATTTGAATTTGGAATTTAGATCTAAGAAAAAAGGCATTTAAATTAATTATATGGCGTCAGTATATAATTTAAATTAAAATGAGGTTTTAATGAAATGAAAACATAAAAGTTATAGGAACCTATTTTACTTCAATTCCCTTTCCGTCCTATACTGAGAATACGTCCTATACTTTTTTGTGCTAATCACGATCGGCCACAACATCACTAGATTGTGAGATTTTGGCCGAAGATAGTAAGCACACAAGCCTAGAAGGAACTGGCTCTCAAGTTCAGTTGCCGGAACACATCAATAGGTGTTTGGCGACAGATTTTCAAATTGAGAGTGGTAGCCAGCCAGGCGGGTAAGTACTACAAAGTACTCTACCACCGTGCTATGGTTTCCTCACGATGTTTTCCTTTATCGAAAGCTCACGCTCATTGTAGGATTCGAGCCCACGATCTTAGCTGCGGCGTCCGACGTCACTGCCACTGAGCTATCGCCTATACGTCCGTAATTGGGTCATCTTAATTTATTTTACCAAATCTAAACTATTTTCATTCAGTTAAAATAAATTGTAATAGACGGCTACAAAGACAGACATCAGAGCGGTCCTAAAAGGGTTCTATTTTTTCGGATGAACTGAACCCTAAAAATAGTCACACTAACTAATCCTACGATTGGTTGAACTGAACTTTCTGCAACTAAATAAGAAATTAAGTAATGAAAAACAAATAAAGTTAATTCAAGTAAGCAACCTTAAGCTCTATTCGAAAGACTAACGGACGGTCTATTAAATACGTAGGAAAGGACATTGCCAAACAATGTACCTACTTTCGTAAGCGCATTAAAACGCACGAACTTCAATAGCTGTTACGTAATACGGAACGTTTTCAAAACTATTGTTTTACGTTCCGTTCCACGCAACCTCGAGTTGAGAATGGCATTTTTTAATTAGTCTGTCAATTGTTTTATTGGGAAACATCCTCTATCAGAAAATTAATGTTCTAAATTGAAATAAAAAATAAATGCTGTGCTTAAATGTATTTAATATTAATTATTTAAACTTAAGATGACCTTATGTCTAATGTGAATTGTAGAAGTCTATTGTCTATGGCATCAATCTTGTGAATAGATTTCTTAAGTGTTTTTTTTTTCTGTGTTCAAAATGATACATACATTGCACTACGTGAGCATAACATAAGATGAATTATATATTTCTTATTTATCTATATTGGAAAAATTTGAGCTTATCTCTACTCGTGGCAACATATTAACTATTTAATTTTATATGTCATTAAATCATTAAATACAAATTAAACCGAACTCTTTGGTAATTTGTAAGGATTTAAATATGTACTAAGAAAAATTTTGGAAGCAATGACGAATGAGTTTTTTTGGAACGATTTTAAATTTTCAAAATATGAATTGCATGACAACCGGAACATTCTTAAGTAAAGAGGTGAACTTTTGAGATCTGACGTCACGTAAGATACTTTTATATTGTGCTTACTATATTATTCGGGCGTCTAGCCTCAGATATGACGTAACCAACATCTGGTAGAGATGAGAGGCGGGAAATTAATGGGTTATATCAATTTTTACATAGTTTTTATTTCAATTCCCTTAGGTATATATTTGCCTATTTTAGTATATTAAATTACAAACCTAACACGACAAAATATAATGTATACCAACTTAACAGGGACACATTAAAAAATAGTACTACAACTAATATGCTAAGTTTGAGATTAGGTGGCCGTGTATGATGACCTGAATATTAAAATAAATGGCTACTTAACATAACCTAGTCTTTGCTGTCGCGCAGCCGCGTATAAATAAGTTTTCCAATAGTAAATAATATACCTTTCCGATTATTCTACCGAGATTTCGGTTGATGTATGTACTATGTACTTATAATTTTTTTTAGTTAGATGAACTTTTTCGAAATCATTTTTCTACATTAATTTACCATCAGTTCACGCCCTAAATTTATTTATAACAATAAGAAATACACGTATATAAATTATAAATCTCGCTGACATAAGAAAAGGCTGAGTCACTCCTTAAATTGGGTAACGAACGAAAAGCGTGAACGTAATCTATCACTCCCATCCCTACTCTAAGGCTTGGCACACACTATAACTTCAAGATGCTCTAAATAATGAACGAAAAGCCACAAACACATAATAGGTGTATTAAATACAGACTTTATCCAGTGCATACCATCCTTTTAACTGCGGTAAACATTAAACCATTATGTCCAAATTGTTTATTCGTGACAATCGATCGTGTGCTCTAGTCCTTACACTAATACAAATGTATTGTGTTACGCACACATACAAACCGGCAGTCATCGGCCGCGCTCCGACCTTGCCGGGGTCGACGAACTCCAACCAAAAACGGTTGTCGGATGAAATTCCCTTTTCGAATTTTTAGCCTCCAATTTTGCCTATTGCCAGTCTTATTTATTTTTATTTCGTATCTCAATTACTAAAATTGCTCTTTCAAAGGATATATATTCGATTTCCATTCGATTAGAGATATTTTTATAGGTACCTAACGTACCTACCTACTATTGTTTTGTTAAAGAGTAGCAAAGAACTACGAAAATATATGCTTTTATTTTTATTTCTTATAAGTTTATTTTATTTACGTTGTCTAGAAACTAAGCGATTAGCGATTTATTAGGAATTTTATTTTTATTTTGTGGCTTATTTACCTTTATTGGACTTCTAATATTTATTCCGTGTGTTCGAAATATGAACGTTCACTGTACTTTAAAAAAAAGAATAATATTCTTTTAAAGAAAGAACATCATTTAAATGCTCACATTTTTGCCCATAGACAATATTTAAACTTTTTTTTTTCTCTTGTTACAGCCCAGATTGAAATAATACCATGCAAAGTGTGCGGGGACAAATCATCTGGCGTACATTATGGAGTGATCACCTGTGAAGGATGCAAGGGGTTCTTCAGACGGTCGCAGAGTACAGGTCGGCTTCTTTACCACTGCTATTATTATTTTTATATATTTAAAATAAGAATGTATAGAGTTATGGTGCAGGGATGCAGCTCTCACTTTCTTCATCTTTGTATGTCGGCGAAAAAAAATGGCGGATATCTGTCAAAATGTGTTGAATTTCGTAGATAGTTTTTGACAGTTGAGCCGACTTGAAGAATATTTCCTTTAAACGATCCTAGGATGAAAGTATAGTCCGCGTAAGGGTGGAAGATGGTCCCCTGGACCCACCATCTTCTAGTCAGGTCAAAAAAAAAAAGGATGAAAGTTCAATCACTGACCCGTACCTCAAAGACAAACTTGGAAACCACGAATGCTTAATCAGAGATCAGAGGGTATTTGTAGGGTCGGCAATCTGCGAGCTGTACTCCTAAAGGCAACGGTAACCGCATACCATCAGGCGGGTCGTATGCTTTTGCCAACTTAGCGGTATAAAAAAAAATTACATTGGTTTTTCGGTGAACAAAAACATTTGGGCCCACGTGGTGGTATATTATTCCCCCTTATTAGGGGAAGTTCATTATGTATTGATGATGATGATGACATAGATAGGCTTGTGCTTTGACCTCATGGTGATTATGTGGCCGAAGGTGGTAAGGATGCAAAACATGGGAACAAACAGGTTCTTTAACTTAAGAACGTTTTACGAAGTTTTAAAAAGGTTTTCTTACGGACTTGTTATTGTGGCAATTTGAAAACCTTTATTAGGAAATGAAATTAGTATAAAATAGTAAAAGGTGGTATAAGAAGAAAAAAGTCCTATGGTTCTATAATTCAGAGGGCAGGTAAGCACTTTCAATCAGTTTCGTTTTGACCAAGAAGTCATTCAATAGTAGGCCTTCTTGGTAGACTATTATATATCCGTGATTTACTTAGATCTGACATAAGTACCGCTATCCTATAAGACAATCCATTTGTCAGTTTTATAATTAGTGACGTTAGTAAGAAAGAAAGAAAGAAAGAAAGAAAGAAAGAAAGAAAGAAAGAAAGAAATAAAGAAAAACATTATTCACTGGAAATTAATGAACGCACATACACAAAGTAGAATTTATAAAAACTTTATCAAAATAATATTTCCTTCTTTAATTTATACTAAGAAGAGCTTCGATTATTGCATCATCAATTTGATATGTCATAATAATTATGTTAAAATGTCTAATATAATATATATGCCGCCATGTTTTTGAGTCGATGACGCGTCCTTGTCGATTAAATTGTTCCGAATGGGATAGATATCGAGAATCGGGTGGTTTTTAAAAATACAAAAGTTACTTGTCTATTTAACGAAGACAAGACATGTCTGTTTTTCTCCAGTCAGGTTACTACGTAAGGTTAGACACTCGACTACCACTCTACAGGTCGTAGCTTGGATCCCATGTATTATCCGTCACAGTGGGTGGTACAATTTATTAATACAGTTGTTTTTTTTCAGTGGTGAACTACCAGTGCCCCCGCAACAAAGCCTGCGTGGTAGATCGGGTGAACAGGAACAGATGCCAATACTGTCGGCTGCAGAAGTGTCTTAAACTTGGGATGAGTCGTGACGGTAAGCGACTTCTTTATTTTGCACTATATTATATTTTATGGCTTTGTAAAATGTACTCATTTAGTAATCTCGCGTATAGGTAAGTACTGTATGTTACTTTATTATTATGGTTTCGATATGGATATTAGGAATACGTTTGGTGCAAGACTTATTGGTTTATAGTCCCATTTCGATTTAGAAATATATTGATAAAAAAGTAAACGAACGATACAATAATTGTTATTTTATACATTTAGTACAATTTTAGAGGCCTATATAGAGGTTTTGAGGACTCAGACAATTCAAATCCAACTAAGAATTTATTAGCTACTAGCTTCCATCCCGCAGTTTCATCCGCGTTCCCCAGGGGTCTTATGTATTCCCGGGGTAAAAAGTAGCCTATGTCCTTCTCCATATCATAGGCTGTTAACATACCAAATTTCATTGCGATCGGTTTAGCGGTGCGTGAAATACAAAAATAATTAAAGGCCTACACTCACGGCACCCTAAACGCTTAATGCCCGTACCACACATGGCTCGCTGCGATGAGGAAGCGAGCCAGGGGTCAACGGCCTCCTATCAGTACTGATAACACAATGTTATGTTTATACTATCGCGCGGCGGTGGTTAAGTAATTAACTGAGGCGGAGAGCGGATGATAAAAAATGTTTTACTTGCATTTGTTACAATTTCATGTGATCGAAGGTGATAAGATAGTTTGTAGAGCATAAATCGATGTGTTGATGGTCGTGGGTTCGAATCTTACAATGAGCTTTAAGGAAAATATCGTGGGGAAGCCATGTGCGGTGGTAGAAACGTTGTGGTACTTGCCTCGATTGCTACCATCTTCCAGTTGAAGATCTGTTGCCCAGAATTTGCCGGTATGTTTTGGCAGGTGCAGAAATATTACAAAAGTATAAATTCAATGAAACGGTATAACGAATAATAAAGACGTGTAACGCCATCTATTGTCGAAAATTTAAAGCTAAAAATGAAAAGTGCGATTTTCTAGATTTCGGTATAAAAATACATTAAGTATTTTTAATGGGACTTCGCAGTCATTAGTGTCCGATTTTTTATGGTCAGGAAGGCTCAGTATTTTAATATAAATCATTCAAGCTGAATCAATCAACCGTCCATGCTGTGTTTTTAGTAAGAATTACACACATATCTTTCTCATTATTTTCAATAGCTACATATTATAACCTTTATATTAATTACCGTAGACTCTTTTAAATATAATACAATGAAACATAATTTATCTTAAACAATAAAAAAAAACAATATCTGATAACGAATTTGGGACATCACTAAAGCAATTTCTTTTGTGACGACAATTCTTATCATCATGATAATTTCCTTTGCTTCTGACATGATTAGATTTAAAAAAAAAAAACAAATTCCCGCGCACCCGCGACACGGCCAATGTGTCAATGTGCACATAGCGAGACGTCGTCGAACCGTGCAGTGACGAGTGCGTTGCGCAATACCACGTAACATAATAATATAGTGATGTGCACTCACGATATTTTATATCGATGTAAAAACAAAAAAATATAAGATAAATATTGTTAGTAGCTACACCTGCTACTATTTAACGACATTTCCTGTTACCCAAAAGTTGTCTGGAAAATATTACTTAAGCGATAAGGCTGCCTATGTTGTATTTTCTTTTTTACTTGTATTGTAATTACTTCTCCTGTATGTGGTGTATACAATAAATAATACTTCTATTCTATTTTTACTAGGAACATACTTTGACAATATCACTCTGGTATGAGATGATGTGGCGGACAGTAGCTTAAATAAAAGGGAAGGTTAGGAATAATAGCAGATACGTGTGTATCTCCGTGATCTTCATGATTTAAAAAGAGACTTTAACAGTTTTCATAAACTATCATTATTTATCGTCAGCCAATCCATTGCAATCATTTTTATAGTGACACTTAAATTAGCTAAGTGTTGCGATGGTTCCTTTTTTATTCATTTTAGTTCCTTGTATTTTATCCTACAAGGTTACTATCATTCCAATCACAACAGTTCATAATTTTCCGCCAATTATACATAGTGTATTTGTATCGATAGTGCTTTTAGACTATTTTCATTTTGCCAAAGATTCAGTTTTGACCCAAAAAACTGTTGGCCACTCTCTCTCTTTAGAGAGATTCGGAGAAATCAAAAAAATATGGGTGAAATACCTCGTTAAAAATTGAATTAATTACCACACGTGACAAGCCAATATTTTCACCCAAAGCCCAAGTGAGTGTTTGGGTGACCTAAAACTGCTACAAAAGATTAAACTTGATTAATGAGCCAAAAACTGGGTCCCCACACTTGCGCGGTAGATATACGCTATCATTCTCTGTCATTACAAAAGAAAATACAAATTATATTTCTTTTCGCGCCTTTTTGTTTTATATCTGCATATTCTACAACTGAGTACATCTATTTTTGAATAAAATAAAGATAAAAGGTAATTTAATGAAGGTAATATGTAAATTCAGTTCAAATACTGTATTGAAATAGATGTTCAAATGTTTCATTAAACAACTCCTATTTCACAACCAGTGGCGCCATCTTTTGGTATCATGAATAGTTATAAAATTTATTTAACTCATATATCTTTAGCTTCTTGTAGTGCTAAATTTAATAAAATTACTTAGTTGAATTTAAATATTAATTTAGAAAATTATTATAGGATTTAAACCATATTTATTAATCAATTTTCAGAAAATATCGATTTCGATAATTTTACGTAATCGCCACATCACTAGATATTGTGCAATGTGGCATGCGTGCAACATAACTTAGATATATGCAAGTTTTTATATGTAGTACGTAATAATATACATACATACAGACACACATACCTTGTTTTATTGATTTATGTAACACGGAGGCGTGACCGCGCGAGGGGGACGTTAAGCTAATTAGGGCGCGGTCTGTATTTAGATAGGTGGGATTGAATATATAAAACTGTGCATGAGGTTAAGTAACGCAAGCCGAGGTTGGCATAAGCTTGGGTGACCGAAAGCATGGCTGTTTATTTAGCTTTTCTATTATAAGATATAATATTTTCTTTTTTTTTTAATACAAGGAAAAATCTTCAATGTTTTTATAACATCGTTGGGTCAGATTTGCATAACAGTTATTTTGGACAAGGTACGACATGGGAATCTGCAAAAAGGGTGTAAAAAAAAGCAATTCAAAGTTTATAGGCGGTCAACCCTGGTTGTTTAGTTTACTGCGACAGACAGATAGACAAGAGACACATACGGGTTTTATAACATACAAACATCGAATGTGAACTCATTTATAAATACTTGCCACAAATTGGGGCTTAATTATCAGTAGCGATGTACAAGAAAACATTTGGAAGGAAGGAAATCAGTTAAAAAACTAAGCCATTTTTTTATCGAAGCTATAATAGGCTATTATAGGGTCAAGGTATATTATGGCCGTAAGAGGAACGTTGGTACTGTGTTATCCAGAAACTAGAAATGTCTGGTATGAATCCAGTTACCTTAATTTAGGATCTTCAGTTCATGAGTTCCTCATCACAGATGTTTCTTTCGCCAGTTCCATAGTACGAGAATAAAGGTTAACTATGCCATCTATCGGGACAGTGTTGAAACTACCTAAATATTTATAATTATGTATGTGAAGTTAAATAAAAATAATTTAACACGCTTCCGCCGCCGCGATAACTCATAATTACAACAAAAAATATTTTTCTAACATAAATTACTTAGAGCTATTTGAATTTCTTTGTTTCCTCCAGAACAGTAACACTATTGTTCGCTTTTAATTGTTTTCTACCAGTCTTTGTATGAACTATCGAATGTGGGACGCTTAAAAATACCTAAATAAAAAATCGACCATAGTACAAAACCTACCTTATCGTATGTAATGTATCGAAAGAAAGATCTCCTTAAGCCAGTCATGCATAAAGTTCATCGAACTTTTCAACAAAGAAAACTTTTCATAGACCAACAGCCGAAAATTTACAACTACATGAAAAAGAACGTGTACTTAAAAGCTAGCTAATAAAATTTGATAGGACGCATGAAATGCGTGCTTTGTAAGTAAAGAAGGGCGTTTTAAATCGGCCGGGTAACCGGCCAACGGGATTGAGCGCCTTACGTAGAATGCTATACGTCACTCGTACGTACATCGTATGTATACATGTACATACGTCAGAGTTCGCGAGTTCGTTGTTCTACTAGGCAGTATGCCAACGTCCGAAGTATCCCGAACGCACACATACACAAATTCTCTGAGTACGAGACGCACGCAACCAATCAATGCTCAGTTCACGCACACGGACGTCACTCCACAGATTTCGCACACATCTCCACATCGATGTGTGCAGGTATTGAGTAACTAAGCGATGCTTGCTAGGTGTCATTGAGAACATACTAATTGCATTGTATTGTGAGACTTACCGATTTTAGCTCGGTTTTTTACGTTTGGCGTGTGAATATCAAGTTGGGAGCCATGGGAACACCGCTAAAAACGAGTTCTCTGTTATATCATTGCGTTCATTAATTTTTCGTGGCGCATACGCAGCGCTCGTGGCGGCGGGTAGAGGAACTAATAACGCGTAACATTTATAATTAAATTTTCAGTAATAATTCCAATTGATAATTGTACGACTAGATTTAGTAATTAATATACTTACTATTCTCTTTTCAGCGGTTAAATTCGGTCGTATGTCGAAGAAACAGCGTGAGAAAGTCGAAGACGAGGTTCGGTTTCACCGTGCCCAACAGAAGTTACATGATACTGCACCGGACTCCGTGTACGATGCCCAGCAACAAACACCGAGCTCCAGTGACCAGTTCCATGGTCATTATAATGGGTGAGTAGCGCCATCTCTTATTTGTTTTAGACACTTTTTATATTGGAAAATTTTGGAAAATGAAGATCTATAAAATCGTTGAAAAATTATAGACACTCAAATTGTATTCTATGCAAGATCAAACAATATACTTGTTATTCAAAAACATTAATGTTCAGATGATTTAAAATGAGAAGAACCGGCAAGACTTCAGCAAATTATTATAATTATCTATTTCTACTATCATTAAATATATTTTTTGTTTAAACCACTTCCACTCAGTAGATACATAATAGATACTTCAGTATATTTATTACTCTTTGTTAAACAAAATTACTAAACTATCCATGTTAAAGTACCCAACAAAACCTTATTTATATTTCAAACAGCCTAGAAACATCTTCAAACCGTGTTTGTTTTTAAAGTAGCCGTAACTCAAAAGCCTAACTTGAAAAGGAATTACCATTAGCCATTGTACAAATCATAATACCGTACAATCTATTCGTGTCAACGCGGTGCAACAGACATACTGTCATTATTGCATCTGTCGAACGGTAAAACTTCGTCGTGACATCGCTTTGAATGACGGCTAACGGTATGTGGGACAGCGCCACCTAGTATCAGATAGCGGTACTAACTGCTTCTTATTAGCGATGATAGATAGAGCTGTTTTTGCTGGAGGTAATTTATTGCTGTATTCAATTAAAGTTGCGTGGATTATTTTTTTATAGTATGTTATGTGGTGTTACCTGCATTCTATACTACTCTATTTCTCAGGTTATAAATTACCATTATATATATTTTTTAAACGGTGATGTAGTATTTTGAGATTATACCCCTGCAGATCACTGTATAAACCGTACCTACATATTAAATAGTAATGGTTTATTATATATGTATAATTAGGTAGGTACTATTATTTTATGTTTATTGTCTCCAGAGTACAGACTACCGACCTTCGAGCTGGTGGTCTACTCAAAGCCCATCTCGGGTCCTTAGGTGTCTTAGGCGTTTTCTCTAGGTCAGTCTTTTGTTACAAATCCTTATTAAGGTGTTTGCACATTGTGTGACGATTGTTATCACCACTGTCACTGGTTGGCACTTACCCTTGGCTATTCGTGTATTGTATACGTTTATGGCATATTTAGCAAATATATGGGTAGACAGTGTCTTTGAGAAACTTATCTAAGGAGCCAACCAAATTTTCGAACAGCAAATAAATCGTCTTGCCTAACATCATAATGTGCGCTGATTTGTGTTAAGCAACCATACGTTGCACGTCTAATATTTTACCATATACACGAATAACGAATACGCAACGCCATGTGAAGTGCTACCAAGACATTGGTTTGCGTTGGTCATATTTATAGCTGCTTGCGATCAGCGTTCATGGTCTGTAAAAGTGCGCGACCACCCTAATCTTCCGTATATATAAAAGGAAAACGTGACTGACTGACTGATCTATCAACGCACAGCTCAAACCACTGGACGGATCGGGTTAAAATTTGACATACAGATAGCTATTATGACGTAGGCATCCGCTAAGAAAGGATTTTTGAAAATTACAGACCCAAGGGGTTAAAATAGGGTTCGCGGGTGAAACCGCGGGGCGGAAAGCTGCTTCATATATAAAATGGTAAGCTAACTTAGGTACTGTTGATATATCAACGGACAGCCCAAACCTAGAGACTTGAAATTTTGCATAGATACCTTATACAGTGTAGGCATCCACTAAGGAAAGATTATTGGAAATTCAACTCCTAATGGGTTAAAATAGGTACGCGGGTGAAACCACGAAGCGGAAGGTTAGCAAAATATCAGATTTCAATGCAGTCGACACAAACATAGAAAACTGTATTTAAACATCTTTGATTTGTAGTCGAATACATATAAAAAGAAAAGTCCTGACTCACTCACTGACTGACACACCAACGCTGTTCAAACCATTGAACCTAGAAAGCTAAAATTTTGCACAGCACTGTATGACGTAGACGAGGAATAACGTCGAAATTAAATCCCTAAGGGGGTAAAATCGCGGATAACCCCGCGCTGACAAGCAAGTATGTTATAAAAAGTTCTTGCCGATTCTTCTCACTTGAAAGTTCAGTGAAAAATACTTTGTTAGTGTTTTTTTGAGAATAACAAATATTATTTGAACTTCGTAACTTCAAGATGCTATTATAACGTATAGTATTTATCCACAATGATGACAAATGTACTTTAGATCTGTCATACGATACCACAACCTATGACACAGGATTTACGATAAAAATATGAAATCTTTATCAAATTTCATTCAAGCACCTAACGGTGTATTCCGGTTGCCTTCTAGACTTTGTGTATTTAACACCTTCGGCCCTTCATCACTTATCATTGTAACATTGTGGTCAGTTGTCTTTTATGGCGATGATAGCTCAGTGGTAGTGACGTCGGATGCCGCGGCGAAGGCCATGGGTACAAATCCTACAATGAAAGAAAACATCGTGAAGAAACCGTAGCACGGAGGGTACCTACTTTATAGTATCCACCTGGCTGGCTACCACCCTCAAGTTGAAAATATATCGCTAAACTACTGGTGTATTCCGGCAGCTGCACTTGAGAACCACTTACCATAGACCTAACCAAAGTAAAAAAAAAAGCATAAGCAAGTATTTTTTTTGCATTTTTTTCTATGAACTCGTTTTTAAATTTCCAGATACCCCGGCTACGGTTCACCACTATCATCATACAGTTACAACGCTGGGCCAGCTCTTCCATCTAACATGAGCGGAATGCAAGCGCAGCCGCAGCCGCAAGCGTATGACGTGTCAGCCGACTACGTCGACTCCACCACCGCATACGAGCCGAAACAAACTGGTGGATTTTTGGACACGGATTTTATTGGCCATGGTGAGTTGATATATTATAAAATACTCAAAGTTATATATAGATAAATCGTGGGAGAGAGACGTAGGATAATATTTGACTGGAAGTTTAAACGATAGGAGAAAAAACATGTTGAATAGAACAGAAAATAAAATCGTAAAGATATAAATAAAAAAAATAAATATATAGGATTCTCAGATCTATTGCGTTAATTACATAAAATAGTTTGCACTTCATGTACTAAAGATGTGCCTGAATTTTATTAATACATCAACCTGCCCCGGCTTTGCACGGGTGCAATTTATATACATAAACCTTCCTCGTTTATCGCTCTTTCTATTAGTGAAAATCGAATCAAAATTCATTGCTTAGCTTAGAAGAAGTAAGCGGAGAAACAGACAGGTAGAGCTACTTAGAGATAGGTACCTATTACTACATTAAATATAAAATGAAAATTCATACTAACCATACATTCCCACTAGACGACCAACAACAAAAATCGACGACCATCGTTCGACCAACCGGCTCCACTTCGACCACCACAGCGACCACGTCAACAACGACCATGCGTCAAACGACCATAAGCGAGATACCACGCCGAATACAATCAGATTTCGACCGTTACGAATCTGACAGAATCCAATCACCCGCCTCAATTTCCAGCGGAGTTATCAATATAAAACAAGAGATAAAGCCTGAAGCGTCAATGGGTGTCGACAATCTTGTAGCAAGTTACGTCGATTCGACCACATTTCTGCACAGTCCGTCAAATATGCAACATAGTCCGATGGATATACAAAATACAGTTTTGGTCGGTGGTCCGAGTTCCGTATCGTTGACTAGCGAAGATTTAAGTCCGGATGACTTGACGTCGAGCAGTGGGCATGGGAGGCTGATGGATCCATTGAACATGAATATGTCTGGCATGGGCATGGTGAACCCTAATGCTGTGACGAATAGAAGACACCAGGGGTCAAGTCACAGTGGTTCGAGCGATGATGGGCCGTGTAAGTTTGTGGTGGATGTTATTGGTTGGTCGAAGTTTATTTTTTGGTCGATTCTGTTATTTTTATTTGTTGTTTAGATATTTTTTTGTACGTATGCAAGCTAGTTGTTTTTAATTTATTTTATTGCTATTTTTTTTGTTATTTTTTAAATATTTAATTTATAGAAACAATAAACGTGTAAGCAAAATAATATATTTACACAATTTCATGCCAAATTAGTAGTCCTTTTGTCAAAATAGATGCCTTTTTTTGTTAAAATTAATTTGTAGTTCCTTCCATTTTGTTGTGCTATAATATCTTTGTTCATCTGAAAAATAATATAGAACTTTAATTACATATTTGCAAAATTCTATCAATGAGAATTCTTGAGGGTAAACCACCCACAGGTTCGACTCAAGGGCCGATTTTTCAATTGTTAGATAAACCTCGGATAATTACTACATGTAAAGATTACAAATTCAGAAAAACTTTTTTTTATGCACACAAAAATGTTAGTATTAGGTGGCAGGTTAGAAATCTAGAATCGACTAAGTATTTTCCTCGTGGCATTTTATCAGATCACATAAAAAAAAAGATACTCACAGTAACGTTGAACGCGTCGTATTGTGGTTCGCTGTTTCCTTTATTTTTTTTATCGTTTAATATGAGTATTGGAAATGGTAGGATTGGTAAATATAGGCAACATGGTATACAACACGCTGGAAAAAGGATTAAAATTCGGATAGGTGACATATTTCAATTTTTTAAAAAATCCGCTGAATTGTCGGGGAGTAGACTTTATAGAATAAAGTTATAATGACTAAGGGTTAGTAAACATTGTGTTGGAAGTCATGGATTCGATAGTTGAGAATTTCACAAAAGAATCATTGACTTTTATATGTAGAAATACTTAAATTTCAGAATGTTGTATTTTACGAAATTCTGGTTTTAAACTTACGCCAGCAGGCAAACAGACACGATCCTAAAAGAAAAGCTGTACATGGGTCTATGGCCATCTTTATTATATGGCTTAATTATAAACTGTATCCATTTATAAAGTTTTAAATGATTTGATCATATTTATATTATTTATATTTACATATGTCATATATGTCAAAATGTTACTGTCAAAATGACAAAAATAGTTTGCTTGCTTATACTTTATGGTTAATTTAATTTATGTTATTTTTTATTTTTTTATAGAATAATATTTTTAAATTTTCCTTAACTACGTACATATCTAAATTGAACTCTATTCCTTACAGCGGAAGGTGACATCAGCAAGGTCCTGGTCAAAAGCCTGGCAGAGGCTCACGCAAACACAAATCAGAAATTGGAACAAATACATGAAATGTTCAGAAAGCCTCAGGATGTGTCCAAGTAAGTTAAAAAAAAAGAAAAATACAACCATGCCTTCATTGAGATTCATTTTGTCATGACCTACATATGACCTTGACCTAATTCATTTTGTACACCTGACCTGCTTTGGAACACCTTGTCCTTTATAATGTAAAACATGTCACCTGCCTTAACCAGCTCGCTTATAATTACTATCAGCATCTTGCATGACTCAACTTGATCATATTTAATTTTAAATCCAGAACACGCTTGCGAAACAAGCTTGTTTTAAAATTAGAACGAGCAGAAAGAACTCCATAGTATAAATTTGAATACAGTTCATACTATTCGAATATATATATTTTTTTATAAAATAACAGCGGTGAGTCATTATATCATATTTTAGTCGATTTCATTAAAAAGAAGCTAATTATTTCATTTAATCAAAATTTAATTAAATTGTAATTTTTAATTGAATATTCACCACTTACGTTATTATTTATCATTATTTTTATATTTCTTGTCATAAAAATTTGTGTAACTTTAAAAATTGATATTTTAGTGAATTTTCAGTTTAATTACGTACAAAAATGGTTCACATTTTAGCTAATTTATTTTTCTGAAAGGCGCTTATTGCGAAAGCTTTTTTTTTCATGAATTTGCTAGATTGTCGGATCTCGGTCCGGGTTTACAGCTCATCATGTCATCACCCTCATCATCACCACACCACCGTGATCATCGCAAGAGGATCATAAGTCTCGTAATTTTTTAAATTATTCATATTTTGCAAAGAGAGGCAAAGGTTTGAAATGAAATAAAAGTCATGGAATAATTTTACCTATGAAAATCTTGCACTTAATTGTCATCCACTAATTGGTATCTGGTTTTAAATGTAACTTATAACTTTCATTTAATTTGAGATACATTTACATTTAATGTGTAGAATTTAGAAAATATATCATGAGTTTTGCTTGCTGTCATTCGCATGCTACAATTTATTCCTGATAAACAAGAAAAAATAGTATTCGTAGTAAAATAAAGTTTATTCTCCGACAGACTTCTGTTTTACAACTCGATGACGTACGAAGAAACGTGGCTGGACTGCGCCGAGAAGTTGACCGGGATGATCCAGAGTATCATTGAGTTTGCCAAACTTATACCTGGATTTATGAAACTCACGCAAGACGATCAGATATTGCTATTGAAATCTGGTAAGCTTTTTAAAATAATATTAACTCTTATCGATATTACTTGAGTTCCTTCTAGATTTTTAGTCAAAAGATCATTAATGAAATACAAAATATTTACTTATTTTACAACTCTTCTATGATTTATTCTATGACTACATGCTCCTTGTATTTAATTGCCAAAATCTGTTTTTAGGATCATTTGAGTTGGCGATTGTCCGTTTGTCACGACTGATAGATGTGAACCGCGAGCAGGTTCTGTACGGTGACGTGGTTCTGCCTATAAGGGAGAGTTTACATGCGCGGTAAGATACAATTTTTACATTTAATTTCAGATATTGAGAATTTAATAACAATGAAATATAGTCGAGTAACTCCTTTATCTTTATAATTAATTATCAAAATAATATTGTTTTACTTTTTATAGGCATATTTAAAAAAATAATAAATCTATTCACAGTTATAAATTAGAAATTATCACATTTTTTTTTATAAATGTAACTACTCATTGTTAATTTTTATTTATAGCAAAAGGTAATAGAGGTGACTAATGATTGTTTTAATTTTTATTTGCAGTGACCCACGTGATATGGCATTAGTTGTAGGCATATTTGAAGCAGCCAAAGCCATCGCGCGACTCAAGCTTACTGAGACTGAATTGGCTCTATACCAGAGCCTTGTTTTGCTATGGCCAGGTGAGTAATAGTATGATATTGAGTTACTTGTATTAAACTTCAATTATTTATTTAAATCTAAGTAAAATTCAGATGTTTCTATAATTTTAATTTCTTTATTTCCCAATACATTTCTAAAGATGTAGTTTAATAGTAACGCAGAAGTAGCCTAGTACTATTGTCTATAAAGGTTACTTATATTGTATTAATTGAATCTTCTATAAATATTTTCTACTACCTCGATAAATGGGCTATCCAACACTAAAATAATTTTTCAATTCAAACCAATAGTTCCTGAGATTAGCGCGTTCAACCAAACAAACAAACTCTTCAGCTTTATAATTCCCTGTATTGACCTATTTTTTTTTATATCTAGAACGGCAAGGCGTACGCGGCAATCCAGAAATTCAGTGTCTGTTCAACATGTCGATGGTGGCGATGCGTCACGAGATCGAGACGAACCACGCGCCGCTCAAGGGTGACGTCACAGTCTTGGACACGCTGCTCGCCAAGATACCCACCTTCAAGTAAATATATATTATTATCATTTTTTAATTTGTATAGCCTTGTATTTCGCCACAATCTCACTATGGTAAGTGATGATGTGGCCGAAGGTGGTAAGCACACAAAACCTAGAAGGAACTAGCTCTCAAGTGCAGCTACCGGAACATACCACCGTGCTATGGTTTCCTCACGATGTTTTCCTTCACCCAATGCTCTAGCTCATTTATTATATTTTGTTATTATTTTTGTAGTTATCTGGAATATTTCGTCGGCTCAAGTGTATAACAATCAAATAAAAAAATATCCTACATGTAGAAATTAATATATATGTAAAGGAATAGCTTATACTCAGCGTGTGTTGCAATGCACTTTTCTTGTCAGGGCGAGCGCTTAATAACTCACCAAAATTTTATCGCAATCAGTTGTATGGTATAGGAGTGCATATATTACACACAAATAGATAGACAAATATAGATTTTAATCATATACAAATTATGAATTATGCAAAACTAACCGTGCAACAGTATTAATACTTACGCGATTTGTAAATGGTTTTAGGTTTATGCGAAATTCAACTCCTTCGCTGGTAATAATAGCAGGTCCACCACGCTGCTGTTTTCATAATATTTTTAAATGTATACTTTTTTAATTAAATAAAAATAAATATTCTAGGACGTTATTCCTCACACACGGCCATCTGACCCCAAACTAAGCAGAGCTTGTACTATGGAAGCCAGATAACTGATATACTACATATACTACTTTTTCTTTTGTAAATACATACATATATAGATAATTACAACCAGACACAGGACAAACAGACATGTTCGTGCACACAAATGTTTGTCCTGAGTGGGAATCGAACCCACGACCTGCGGCGTGATAGATAGGGTATCTTACCAACCACGCCAACCGGCCCGTCAATTATTAAATATGTGGTGAAATTATAAGTAACATTTATTCATTTTTCAAATTTTTAGGATAATTTAATTCGAGTAGCTACTCTATAGATATTCTGTGCCATTTATAAATCCGAACATATACAAAGCAAATTATTGACAACTTACATAAATTTGCATATTTTTACATCATTATAATGAAAATTAATAAAATTAAATAATGGATGTCAAAACGTCATATAAGTTGGGTCCCTACTTAATACTAAATTAATATTTATGTTGTGATAATTTTAGGGTTCATCTTACAATATTTAATTTAATACATAAAAATCATTGTCGTTATTCTAACCTTATATTTCACAAAATTATTTTGGTTAAGTATAATAAAATTATTATCGTAAAGTTAAAAATTGCTTTTGATATATGAAAATTAATATATAGGTAACTTTATACAACATTTTTTTTTATAAAATTTGCTTCCCCTTCGCAGATTTACGCAGGGATAAAAAAAAATCCTATATGTTATTACAAGATTTACCTATGAGCCAGGTTTCATCTAAATATATTAGTAGAAGTAGGATAATAGGATTAAATGAAACTTTTTCTTTATTTACATTTAATTTCAGTATCGTTTCAAATTATTAATGATATTTTTTGTTTGATATATCATTTTAAACGTATTCCTCTTCTTGTTCCAGAGATCTATCGCTGATGCACCTGGAGGCGCTCTGCCGCTTCAAGGCGGCTCACCCACACCACGTATTCCCAGCACTCTACAAGGAGCTTTTCTCTTTAGAAAGTGTTCTAGATTATACACACGGATAATTACGAATATGAAGCAAAATTTTATATTCCACGGATATTTACGTTGATTTATATACGGTTGCTTCGATCTCATTTTTGCCTACGAAAGCTGGACGATGGCAGTTTTGAGGTGGACTGTATATTATATTTTTTTCTTTTAAAGACTTGACAGCTATGTATTTTTATATATTTTATTTTCTGTCGCCCCCCTCCCCCGTGTATGGTAGAACTAAAGGCATCTACATATATAGTTATTTGTTAACCTATTTATAAATTGTATGTATGTACTTTGAGACTGTTAAAATGATATTTACGTATAAGTACGTACGTACAATACTAATATTTAAATGTTTATTTAATTCGAATCTAGTTACGTAGGTGCTTTTAGTTTTACATCATAAGCGAGAATGTTTATAATGAAGGTAGTTTTTGTTATCACTTTTATTTTGCATAACAAGAATGTAGAGTTATGGGAATATATGAGAAAAAAAAAAGATTTTTGCGACCTATTTATATCTATATACATAATGAATAATGGATATTGTTTTATTGTGTATTACATATAAAGGGCGTACGTAACATTAATTATCATAAAGTGTATCTAACTTTGAATGAAGAAATAATAATTATTATTATGTAAACAATATAATAATAGAAATAGAGTTTTTATTAAGAAATAAATAAAGAAGTTATAAAGGTGTAGCGAGATAAAGATCACACAACGGTTTCTTTTAAAGGGAACTCTTTTAAAATAGGTCTTTTTTTAATTATTTTTAACAGTTTTTTTTTAAAGAGAATTGTAACTTGTTATTTATTTCAAATGATTATTATTATTATTGATGTTTTTTTTCTCTTCAATGTAGATTTTTTCGATTAAGTTGTAATATAGGATATACACGATACTGCCCGTTTTGTATTTTTCGTTAGCTTTTTTTAATTATGAAGTACACGAATAGAAGAGACAATATAGATCGAGACAGCGTGAAATAACGTAATATATTGTAATAATAATACGGATAATCACGTAATAACTTTGCGGAGCGTTGAACAAACATGCGGTGGAACACAATTATTGTGAAAAACAATTTATACGGACAAATTAAATAAACAAAACATTTTGTACTGTTTCTATTAGCAGGCAATTTCTTTTTTGTAGACTAAATTTGATCTCATTATGATTTTGCACGATTTCTTCTGCTTGAGTGCCATTTTTGAAGATAATTCACGGTATGTGCATAATAATAGTAAAAAAAAACTCACAAAAAATGCATAATAATCGTTGTTAAAATAATCAGCAAATACGTAAATGTTTATTTGAATTCCCCCACAGTAAGCTACCAATGCACTCCAGTTGTACAAGAATCATTGCTAGTTGTCCGATCCGTTAAAGTTTTAGCTTTATTTTTTTTTATGTTATACGTATATTCAAATTGCCTGCTATAAATTAATTAGAAATATTCATTTAATCATCAAATTTTCTAACACTTACGCTAAGTTTGTCGAATAGCCTTTACTATAGACTGGTTTATATTAATGTTAAAAAAAGTATAAAAACTTAACTCGTATTTTGTAAATAGCTATTAATCATATGTATTTTATATTAAATATCATAAGGTTCGATGGGTTATTTTTAATTTTTACATTCTATTAAAAACAAAAAATTAATGAAAAAAACATATTTTCCACCATGGACTAGCGAGATATGAAATCTTGACAGATCATGTGTAAGATATTGTTTTATGTCCCTTTCTATATATTATATATTTTTTGTTAAATAAAGCAATCTGTTATTGTCTATGCTTTTCGTTTTATTTTTTTGTTGATATTTTTCGGTTCCTATATATAAAAGCAGTGCATGATAAATACAGTATCACAATTACCTATATCACATATATTTTTCAGTTTTTTTCGAAATTATAAAAATAGGGTTAAATAATAAATAGTGAGAAAATAATAGTTTTAAAATAATACGGGTGGTTCAACACTTATTATTTATTAATAACATGTTATTGAATAGAAATATATAATTATCATTCCATTTTTATTTGTGTTAAAATTTTTGAGAAATATGTAAATGCCAGATGTATAATATAATATATTGATTTCAAAGAGTGTATTTCACGACTGTTAGAAAGATGCAGGATTTCTAAATGAAATATGTTTCGTGTAGATGCACTATATCTAGGTAACTAGGCGAACTAATTTAGCTATATTACGGATAATGTCCAATTACCTACAAAAAAAATATATGCGTACTAAAAAACAGTAAATATCTATAATTTTTAATTCAATGATTGTTTTAATAAAAAAAATAACTTGCATATTGTAACGTTTGTAACAATAAAAAAAAGTAACACAGATTACAGTAAAAAAAAGTAAGCGTCATAAAATAAAATGTTAAATGTAATAATAATTGCAATTGACAATCAATTATTATAATTAATAACTATTATTAATAAAAAAAATGAAAAACAGTGAAACGATGCGTAAACAGTAATTGGACATTTTCCATTACGATTTACTTTTAATATTACAATGAAAAAAAAACGTTTTAGAGCACTAAGACTGAAAATTGGCTAAAATCTTAATCACAAGAAACCCATACTTTTCCTGGAAGCATTTACCTAACGAACATTCTAGAACGAAATCGCAAAATGTCCTGAAAACATTTTCATTTACATAAATTACACCTTAACGACTTATCTTCTAAAGCCGGCCATGTTTACGAATTTATTTTAAAATTCAACTTTCTACTTGGGAACCTTTTGGAAGGATGGGTGTCCATGGCCTGTGACGTAACGTGAAGCGATATATCGCTTTAGAATATCGCTTGATGCCCGATAGATCACGGAATTAATGACATCTTCAGACATCGACTAAGCAGAAACAGTAACTGACTAAGAAAAAAGCGAATAAACATACGTCTAATTCATTCGGACATTTACACCTTTGGGTACACCTTAAGGCATTGAAATGTTACCAATTAAGCGGTGTTCAGTGACAGTTACTGTTTACGCTTTATTACGTCATAAGTGATATTCTATGCTAAAAAACGCACGTCGCAAAAATTCGTTTTAACGTAGATTTTGAAAGGTGCAGAATAATTATGAAGCGAGATGCGTAATATCTCTCTTTCACACTTGGAGGGATGTTAATGCAATAGTGATAGATATAGGGTAAATGTAAAATCGCTGGGTAGTATAGTAGGTATTTCTAAAACTTTTGTACTATGTTTTGCTAAATTTTCACTAAAAATGTATAGATTTGGACACATAATGGATAGCGTGCTAAAATAAGTATTTTGGGAATGAAAGCATGGTGTAACATAGATGCAGGAATAAGCGGTATTAAACGTTTGTTTGAGTGTGCGATTGAATTAGTTACATTATAAAACAGTATTTTTTTTCTGTTTTGGTACAGTTGTTTTAATGAGAGCTTCTATTTTGTACAAAGGTACCACAAATTACGGGTATCTCGATGCATTATAAATAGTAAAGGTGGAGAAATGAAAATTTTGTATCTGTTGTTTTTTCTATAAGATTATTTATATTATCAGAATTATGGATTTGTTAAACGAAAGTATTGAGTATTTTTACACATTAAACTGAACATATTGATGATGAGAACAAATATAAAAAAAAAACATAATATATCTATGTAAAAAGAATCAGAATATATAAAAACATATTTTTTATGTGCGTGTCGATGGGATACTGTTGAGAATAAATTAATAAAATATACAACCCTTTTTATATTTTCAGTTTTTTTTGTTGTTGAAAACTGAAATATTAACAGTTTTCGATCGGCATACATGTAGGCTTTGTTAATTTATGAATTCAATACAAAACATTGTACCTAAAAGTAGATAAAGATGGAAATAAGAACCAATAGTAAATAAATGTTATTGTTTTTATTATTCTTGAATCACTTGCAATGGGATCGTGTTTTATTTTAAAACCTTTACCCAAACTTTATTTTTTTACATATTACTAGTATTATAGATTTGCGTTTTGTAAGGTGGCTTTTAAGTCAAAGTCAAAGCCTTTTATTCAGTTTAGACTTTAGAAGCCACTAGAAGGGCACTAATGAAAATACTGAAATTACCACCTGTACGCTAAGTACGGAAGGGAAATGGCTCTTTATTACAGCTACCGCGGCCGCCATTGCAACTGAGTTTCACAACTAGTTCTAAAAGGAAAAAAATATCTTGCTACGCTGCTAGTTGCCCAAGAAGATATTTTATTCTTTATTCACAAACAGTTGCCAACTAAGAATTCCCTCCGGCCGCCAAGCGACTGACATTCGCAGCCAGTTGTTTTTAAAAATAATACAAGCTGGGATAGCCAGGACGAGTGCTTGTAATGAAATTTAATTTTGGAATATTTTGATTAAAGCACCTCTCAGATGGTGAGGAAACATAAGAATTGGAAACAAAAACATCGAAAGCTATAATGGTTTTAGAAATAATAAAATAAAATATTTCATGATTAATATATACATTTCAATTCGATTTCATTATTTTTTATTTATGTTAAAATCTATTTTGTGAATTGGTTATGATTGCGTTTTTTTTTTAAGCTATAAAATATGTACAAACTTACACATCATTAATCAATAAATAAAATTTATAAAGTGCGTGTCGGACCACGCACGGTGAAGGGTTCCGTTCCATCAGCAGTGAAAATAATTATGTAGTTCTCAAAGACACTGTGAAAAGCAACGTTATTTTTGCGGTTGTTAAGCTCAAAATAGCGTGTAACTGAAACCAATTTTCTTGTCACCAAAATTTTATTTTTTGAAAAGTTGAAGATACTTTTTACTATTTTAGAAGTATTATACTGCAACCTCAATATCACTACTCCTGTGAGAGCAATATCTATTCTATATCTTTTTTGACTACTTGGGTTTGATCAAAACCGTAACATTGTATCGTGTCTGAGGACATGTTTTGCAGTGCAGGAAGTACAGGTGTATGGTAACAAAAGATTTTACTACCTTGAACCCCACGGTTGCACCCCCGTTCTCGGGATCAAAAGTAGCCTATGTCACTCTCTGTTTCCTAATCCTGTCTCTTCTATGTAAAAAATCATGTGGGTTCATTGATCAGTTGCTGTGTAAAAAAAGTACAAGCAAATAAACACACTTACGCATTTATAATAGGGATAGGGATTTTATAGAAAAAAATATTCAATATTTCCCTTTATTCGATCGTGGACCCACATATAGCCCGACTAGATAACACAATATTTTAATAATTAATTTCAATCACAAACACCTTTTAATAAAAATTAATCATCACATTTTATTCATTTTACTTTTTCAACTTTTTTTTCATGCGGACCCCAAATATATTTTACTAGAGACCATTGTAAATAATAGTTAAATATCATTAAAACAAATATTAATGCAAACAGCAACGGAAAGTATATGGTTCCGTAGAGGGTATGAAGCAATGGATAAGGCCACAAGCCTTTCATAGCGAAGGTGTAGAATATCCTGGAAAAAGAAACATGTTTATAATATAGGTATACAATTTAAAACCATAAAAAGTGTCCAAGATGTTAAACAGACAAAACCTACAAGTCAGTTGAATTTCCCAATGTATTATTGATTTTCTCTTTTAGATTTCCCCTATTTCTAGGGCATTTCATGGCGGGCTTTTGACGAATGAAAAAATTGGTATAATGTTCTGTATTTGTGTGGAAGGTGTATGCAAGTATGTTCGTGTGTTGAGTTTGGTCAACTACCTGTACCCCGCGGTTTCACCAGAGTTCCTGAGAAAAAAGTAGCCTATGTCCATTTCATAGGCTATCTGCGTACCAAATTTAGTTACATTCGCAATAATAATATTAAGATAGATTGTTATGAGCTTGCAGACTATTCTACACGTGTTCAAAATAAATGCTTTTTGTATTTAAATTATTATTAGTTTCCTTCGAGGCTTTGTTCACGTGGTACAGTAGTTTTCTCAAGTTAGATGGGTTTTTTGCGATAGATTTTCAACTTGATGTATTTATTGCCAGTAGTAGATGAGTACAAAACAAGGTCATATTTAATTAGTTAGCGAAACATATAAATAATACGTAAGTAAGTACTTGAGATCCCTGTGATTTTACACGCGCTACGGGGTTCAAGGTTCTCTACTAATTTTCAGATAAACATTCAGACATTCACTATGATAGGTAGTTTATATAAGTAGCTTTTCACCCTTTATCCCTTTTCGATGAAACAAAGCCTATTTGAAGCGATAGCTAATCCTAATAAACCTGTGAAAACCTCATGAAAATCCGTTGGATGGTTTCGGAAATTAGCGTGTTCAAAAATAGTCTCGTTGTATTCTGTTACTCTTCCTACATAAACTACACTCCATTTTTGGTAAAAAAAAAATGTACGTAAAGACACGCCGGTTCTACAAATATATACTAATACTATAAAGCTGAAGAGTTTGTTTGTTTGAACGCGCTATTCTCAGGAACTACTGGTCCGAATCGAAAAAATATTTTAGTGTTGGATAGTCCATTTATCGAGGAAGGCTATAGGCTACTTTTTATCCCGGGAAAACATAAGATCCCTCGGGAACGCGGGTGAAACCGCGGGGCAGAAGCTAGAAATATTATAAAGCTGAAGAGTTTGTTTGTTTGTTTGGTTGGTTGAACGCGATAATCTCGGGAACTACTGGATCGAATTGAAAATTTCTTTTAGTATTGGATAGCACATTTATCAAGGAAGGCTATAGGCTACTTTTATCCCGGGAAAACATAAGACCCGCGAGTGAAACCGCGAGGCGGAAGCTAGTTTATAATATGTAGGTATATAGATACTTACACACTATTATATATAAAGTAGAATGCAATAACGACTTGTAGATTTAATTTATGTGATTTCGGTTCGGTTCTTGGATTGAACAGCACTTCCCATAAAATCACAGGTAAAATTGCCAAATGCATTATATAATTAGAATTTTGGGAGAACACTTTGTCTATGAATTCTGGGAAGATTATATTTCTGTCGTATATGTAGAGAGGCCAGAAGATCGTTAACACGAGCTGAAAAAAAAGTCATGGTTAGTTTTTACATTTTCAGAAATAATAATTATCACTGTTTCAAAGAGGTAAAAATTAAATGAGAGGTTTTTCACGTCTCATTTGAAAAGAGGGTATATCTCTTTGTCTCACTATACTTGTCTCTTTTTGGTACATGGACATGGCTTAATTAATCTAGAAGAGTTTCAAGTTGGTAAAAGTACCTACTATCAATATATTTTTTCCATTTATTTTCATTGATATTGTTATTTTTTTTCTTACAATTCTTAGTTCATATTATATACAGGAATATAAAAAGGAAGCTCGAGCAATATTGCTAATGCAATTAATTTTTCATAAATACCAAATATTTCAATGAATTAAATTGTAGTGACCATTTTACATCAAACATATTGAAATAAGTAGGATCTGCCGAGAATTCGAAAAATGAATTGCATTAGCAATATTGCCTGAGCGGCTTTTTAATTTTTCATAAATACCAAATATTTTAATGAATTAAATTGTAGTGACCATTTTACATCAAACATATTGAAATAAGTAGGATCTGCCGAGAATTCGAAAAATGAATTGCATTAGCAATATTGCTTGAGCGGCTTTTTTTGGGGGCGAGGTCTATAAAACTGGCAGTGACAAATGGACAAAAATCTCCTCAGATTTTTAAATAAAATTCAGAAACGAAACGGATACTTTAGGCTAGAAGTGTATAGCGACGCGCACCGAGCATGGTTATTTTTTTAAATAAAAAAAAATGTTTTAGCCCCACTAAACTTTACAGCAACAAATTTTGGTATATTTGTTTTTTTGATTATATCATATACAGCAATTTTTCGTGCTATCTTTACGTAAAGGTGCAAGTCCGAGACCGACTGCAGCAACCGACCGCAGCTGCAGACGGCAGAAAATGTATAGGAGCCACAGCGTCGCTTGCGGTTGGCGACAGCAGTGTCTATGAAGTGCAGTTGCGGTCGGTCGCTGCAGTCGGTCTCGGACTTGCACCTTTAAGCTAGCTAGCATTGTTATCGAATTCTCTTTGCCCATTTGTCACTGCCAGTTTTATGGAGCTATAATATACAGGGTAACACCATGGAAACATACCAAACTACCAGGGAACACTACACTAGAGAAAAATGTCTGTCTGAAATTCCTTATAGACTTTGATACGAGATAATCCTTATTCATCATTGTCAGTACTTCACATGACAAACCAAGGCCAGCGTATAACAGCTGGAATAACTGAAAAAAGAAAACAATTTTACATTAAAATTAAATACGCTGGTACGGAACCGGATCTTATATTTTCGGCGAAGGTAAACATCGTGATAAAACCTATATGGAGGAGCAAGATGGACTCCTCCATTTAAAGGGAAAATCTTCCGCCAGGATAGGTCATTGTGCCTAGCGACCGTCCGTAACGAGTGCTCAGAAAACTTTGATAGCGCGATGTAGAATCTTAAAGCGCCATCTATCCACGAGTAGTGGTTGTTTCTTGTGTAGTTAATAGATGTCGCTACAATCTGCATATTAAGGCAAGTGAAGCCCGCCATCCACACAGGCGCATGTGGTGGACCCTGCAGGGATTATATAGTTTAATGCAAGATTAAATAAACGTATGTAAGTAACTTTTAAACTCAGTACAGAGGGGATATTTTTTTCACTTGCGTAACTTTATATATGTCAAAATTCAATTGAAACTCAGACTTCATTTATTTAAATTAAACCCAGGGAACTAATAAAGCTCTAGAACGTAACAATTGACTCTCCGGTTCGATACGCTTACTCGTGGGTACAATGAAGTTGAGGTTATTAACGATTTTAGTTTTAATTGCTCAGGTAAGAATGGGTAGGTTCTTGTTTCAATGACCGCTTGTGTCGTCTGGACTTTTGGGTTAATGATTTTGGATTGAATAAAGTTTTTAACTATAACACCGTCGGCAAATTTTAGGGTCACGAGCATATATACTCATTTTTTTTTTTGATTCTTGATTTTCTTGATTTCATTGAAATTTTATGATGTTACGAACATAGTATTATCGAACCAACACTATTATGATATAGGTGTTATCTCAAAGTTGCTATTTTTATTTCACAAAAAATACGCTTTAGAATTTTACTAAATGTGCATATATTTATGCTCGTGACTGTACAAACAAGGGGACTCCGGCAAGAAACTCAGTACGGATATATAAATAATAGTAGATTATGCACTAAGGGGATAAAGCAGTGTCTTTCGTCACGGGCGGCATATTTACGGGCCGGTTGGCGTGGTTGGTAAGATACCCGATATATCACGCCGCAGGTCGTGGGTTGGATTCCCACTCAGTTATTTGGCTTCCATAGTACAAGCTCTGCTTAGTTTGGGGTCAGATGGCCAGAATGTCCCAAAATGTTCCAGAATATTGTAACGAGGGACTCTAGTTATTTAAGTTTAAACTTAACTGGCCAGGTTAAGCGAGGGTTTTGTAGAGTCCTGAGTGAAGCGAGGAGTTCAAGCCGTCCAAGACGAAGACAGGCTTTATCCTCGATATGAGAATACTCTACTTTTCATTCCTACTGCGAGACAATAAAAACCCAGGGCTACATAAGATACCACTCACAGGCTACACCATAGGCTGCTTGGCTTTCGGGTTGATGCTAAGTGTTGGAAATAAACGAAAAGGACGGGTCCGAACACAGCCTTGACTCTTTTTGTTGTTCTCCATTGATTAAAATCGTTAAAGGCTTTATCGTATTTATCTTTTAATTTTAGTAGTTTATTAATAATCCCTAAAGCGTCTGATTTAATAAACTCCGGAGTCAAATCACTATCGCTCGACGACATTTTTTGTCATCGTGATTTTTTTTTAAATACGGAACTGTTAAAATTGCACCAAACACTGGGTATGTTCCGATATACACTGGGACCACTGTTCAGTGCTCTTACTGGGGAGAAATACGTTCCGTTATGGACTGATAGTATACTGCCGCAGTATCCTAGGGAAACATAATGACGTCATAAACGCCGCCATTTTTGTACTGTGAGCACTGGTGTTTTTGAGGTAAGGTGCTCTCAGTGCTCTGATCACGTGATTAACAGCGTCCAGAATGAAAGTAGGATATATACATGGATGACAGATTGACAGACAGTATACTGCACTGCGTTCCGTTTTAAACAGTAGCCAGTATAACTAACTATAAAGGAACGGCTTCTCAGAATACTAAATTGACGTCACCTTACAGTGCTAGCAGTGTATATCGGAACATACCCACTGTCTTTTGTTTCACATTCTTCTTTTTTTGTGTTCTGTCTAAGGTTGCCAGTTTGATTTTCGAATAAACTTTCCTCAAAATGCCCATATCTTTTCTAAGAGTTTTCATATGAATTTCAACGTTCCAAATTCAAATCACATTATACCCTTGGGATTTTCATATAACTTTATATCCCGTGGGATATAATATTTTACTTTACGTTGAGATTACGTGATAAGTATATAATTGGACATTGTCGAGCAGGTGAAAATAAATATTAAAAAAAACTTTACCAAATCCAGACTAACTTTATCCGACATCCGAACTTTGACGTCATCTATATATATAAAAATTAATCCCTATTTCCCTTGGTCACGCCATAACTTGAGAAAGACTTTACCGATTTCATTCTTCTTTTTTTAAAACTTTTATCATACTTTGTAGAAGGTTCTTACGGAAAGAAAAATTACGCAGAAAATTGGAAAATAAGGGATCGCGGGTGAACCCGCGAGGCGGAAGCTAATGTAAGATAAAAGTATAAAGCCAAATGATATCTACACTTGCTGCTATGATTATATTTACATACAAACAAGTCGTAATTGATATGATAAGAAATGTGAAAGAGAGAAGGAACAAAGTCTATTTCCTGGTAAAAACACATTAAAGTTTTATTTAAAAAAAAACGGATTGTTTCTTGGAAAAGTAATAAAATAGTTCCTGTTAATATTTTCAAGTTATTTGGATGGGTAAAATTGGAGAAAAAAATCATTTTAAATTTTAAAAAGGCACAAATTCTCGATTTTTTTCTGACGTTATTTATGATTTTTTTCTAATTATTCAAAAATAGTTCCCTGGCATAAATCCTCTAGTTTAACATATACTTTTTACAAATCTCTCGCATTAAAGAATACAGAGAAAAACTTAATGTAGAATCATCATTTTGCGTATATCGTCGCCTTAAATAATTATTTATCACGTTTACGTTCACGATAACACCTTCGCCAAGGTTTTAATAATTTAGTGTAGAACACGTTCTATGATTTTTTTAAATTCCGTCATACAAGTTCCTGAAAGACCTAAATTATACTTACTGTACGTACTATAATCGCATAGCCACACCGCGAGAAATTACACTCAGTACATATCTATTTCATGCTAGTTTTTCGCCCGCGGCTTCGCTCGCGCAGACTTTATAAAAAAAATAAAAAATTTCTTTTCGCCCGATTTCGATGGGATACAGCCTACTTACTCGAAACGCCAAGTGAAGCTGCATTTCCATGGAAATCCGTATAAACAGACATACAGACAGATAAAAAAATATAAAAAAATCTCTGCATTCCATTACATATTCATATCTGCATTATTTTCATATTTATTTTTATGATATACCTACTACCTTTTCAACGCGGTATCACCCGCGACCCCGGTTTAAAATCAGTCCACCTTTTCTTGAGTTATAAATGGTGTTACTAACACGATTTTGTTTTATGTACCATATTTATATATTATTACTAGCTGTCCCGACAGATGTTGTCCTGTCCAACTCATACACAAAATTTCATCCAAATCGGTCCAGCCGTTTGTCCTATCTCTCAAGTTGGACCAGACTGCTCACGGTGTACCAATTTAATTTAAAATCGGTTAAGTAGTTTAGGAATCCATCGCGGACAAACATCGTGACAGGAGATTTATATATATTAAGATATACATTTTAAAGAAAATATCTTCACGCCTACCTTCCCAAAGAGGTTTTTTTTTATACAACATAGTTGGCAAGCAAGCATACGGCCCGCCTGATGGTAAGCGGTAGGCAAGTCTCGGAACAAGGACTTTTAAAAGTATAAATTAATTTTACATGTGTGCTTTAATTAAGTTGATACTGATTTAGTAAAACAACTATAAATAGACAAATTAATGGCTGAATGTACATACCTACATAATATTATATTTATTTTATTTCCTGATTGTAAAGCCGATTTTGGTCTCGAAGTGAAGTTTTGAATATATGAACAATGATTAATAAAATAACATGCTGGCTTCTGCCCCGTGGTTTCACCCGCGTTCCCAAGGGATCTTATGTTTTATCAAGATAAATAGTACCCTATATGTTATTCTAGGGTATGATTCATCTATGGGTCAAGTTTCATTCAAACTCATTGAGCTGTTTATGTGTGATTAAGTCACAAATATACAAACTTACACATCTATAATATTACTATCTTCCGCCCCGCGATTTCACCCGCGTTCCCTAGGGATCTTGTGTTTTCCTGGGATAAAAAGCAGCCTATGTTCTTCTCGATACCACAGGCTATCTGCGTTCTAAATTTCATCGCGATCGGTTCTGCGGTTTAGGCGTGAAAAGGTAACAAACATACTCACTTTCGCATTTATAATATTATATATAGTTAGGATAGTTAGGATACTAGCTGTCCCCCGCGGTTTCACCCGTGTAGCGGTATAAGAAATAGTTTACGACCGATTCTCAGATCTACCAAATATGCACAAAAATTTTCATAACAATCAGTCGAGCCGTTTTCACTGTTACACGAGAATTTTATATATTAGAAGTAGGATATTTATTATAATCTTATGAGTTATTACATTAATATTATATTATCGTAGCGAGCCCGCCAAATCAGTCGTTCATCTTTGTTTTCCACGACCTTGTATGTTTATTGATGACGAATATATTTGAATATCGAATCCGAGAACTTTAAAAAATGATTTATTATCAAAAACGACAATGTAACCGATGATTACATTCTTTTTTTTTATTTTTTGACATTATTTGAATTTATTCTTAATAACTTTATCAATATTATCGTAGCGAGCCCGGCAAATCAGTCGTTCATCTTTGTTTTCTACGACCTAGTATATTTATTGATGTCGTATGTATTTGAATATCGAATCCGAGAACTTTAAAAAATGATTTATTATCAAAAACGACAATAGTGTATCACAAATGTGTGTTGCTGTGCAATCGACTAATTGTTAATTGAATAACAATAATTACACTAATATATTATAGCTAGTAATTTCACATGTTGTCATACCTATCATCAATTAGGCATATTGTATTCAATGAAGTATTTATTTAATTTCTTGTCTTCGTTGAGGTTAAGGTATTTGATTATTTATTTGATGATGATTATGCCCGGTAAATTAATTTTAACTCACTATGTTCAATCCAAATATAGGTATGAAAAATATTGTTGCTTATTTTAGGATATAACTAGCAACCCGCTCCGGCTTTGCACGGGAAGCGGAGCATTATACGCCTCCTTTTTTACATGTATACTAGACTATAACTCTATTTGTTTACGCGGCGCACGCGAGTAAAGCTCCCAGTCGGCATGATTTTTTACGGCATCGTCAACAATCATAACCATCAGTAACCATTGACATCTTATGTACCATGCTTCTAGTGAGTGAATAAATAAATAAATAAATCATCGTCATATTTCAGCCAATTTACACAAAACCTTCAATGAATTATATTATATTTAAACCTTCCTCATGAATCACTCTGTGCATTGGTGAAAACCGTATGAGAATCCGTTCTACTGTTTTTGAGTTCATAGCGAACTTACAAATAGACAGACGCGGCGTGAAACTTTGACTTATAATATATATATACATATAAGGATTCATAGATAGATGTACCAAATTACGGGAAATTTCTTTCAAAACCATTTATCCGTTAACTCACCACATTCCAAATAGTAAGGAAGTTAATCTGCATCTCAGATAAAATCTTTAATTCCGGGTCCTTCATCAACCTCTCGTCTTGCATTGCTGACAGCATCACTAGTGAGTTGATGCCATGCAACGCTATGGTGGTGGAGTACCCGAAGATTCGGAAGTATATCAAAGACATAGTGCTGTAACAATAGGAGTAAGTTAATCGATACTTTTAGGAAATTAAAATTATTTCCTATTATATGAATATAAAAAAAATATCCACAAGTGTTTACAATAAAAATATAAAATACAAACTATAATATATGCTAAGTTTTATGCTCTCGCAGCTGCCGATGGGCAAGGCCCCCAGCAGACTGGCAGCGTTTTTGAATTATTAGTCTATAGTAAATCTTTTTTATTTTTAAATTATATCCTATAATGATAATTATACTCTTATGAAAACGTTAGATAACATGATTAAGATTTCTCTGGCTAAAATCCTAAATTGTTGTTTTAATGAAAACAAAGTGTGGTCTCAGGCCACCCTTCCCGTGTGTTATGGTGGTCTAGGAGTGCGGAAAATTTCAGACATTTATTTTTAAATTATATCCTATAATGATAATTATACTCTTATGAAAACGTTAGATAACATGATTAAGATTTCTCTGGCTAAAATCCTAAATTGTTGTTTTAATGAAAACAAAGTGTGGTCTCAGGCCACCCTTCCCGTGTGTTATGGTGGTCTAGGAGTGCGGAAAATTTCAGACATTTCACTGCCGGCATTTCTGTCGTCGGTATATAGTGTGGGCGACCTCGTTGGATCTGTTTTGGACCCATCTATTGGATCCGTTGAGGTTTCTCACCTGTCCGATGCCAGAAATGCCTGGCAGGCAGCTTGTCCAGGCACAAAAATTCCGTCGCTAACCTTAAGTCACTTTCAGAGAGAGTGGGACAAGCCTCTATGCGAAAAAACTTGGCAAAATCTATTTTCCTATTTTTCTTCAAATTCGGACCGCGCACGCTTGTTAGCTGTCTCTGAGAAGGAAACGGGTCTCTGGTTGCAAGCCATTCCATCTACAAACATCGGTACTTTGTTAGACCGAATCACTTTAAGTTTATGCATTTGTCTCCGTCTTGGTTCCAGGACCAATCATCCTCATCGCTGCCGCTGCGGAGACTTCGTCAACGAGCTCGGCCACCATGGGCTTTCGTGCTCTTTAAGCGCCGGCCGTTTTTCACGCCACGCGGCTCTTAATGATATTATCCGTAGGGCTCTTGTTGTTACCAACGTGCCTTCTGTACTAGAACCAGTCGGAATTGCGCGTGACGATGGCAAGAGGCCGGATGGTATGACTTTGATCCCGTGGAGTGTTGGCAAGCCACTGTTGTGGGATGCCACGTGTGTAGATACACTTGCGCTTTCCCACTTACTGGCGACTTGTAAAGTCGCTGGGGCGGCTGCGACCGGTGCTGAAAAATCCAAATTTAAAAAATACGCTTGTCTTGGTTCTAATTTTTCGTTCATGCCATTCGCAGTTGAAACCATGGGTCCATGGGGGTTCGAGGCTCGCCGATTTGCTCGGATTTTATCATCCAAGCTCATCGAGGCTTCGGGAGACCGACGGGCTGGGAGCTTTTTCCGCCAACGCATAAGCTTGGCCATCCAAAAAGGGAACGCTGCCAGCCTGTTGGGAACCTTGCCTATCGACAGCAGCGAGGGCTTTGAGGATGTTTTCTATATATCATAGTTTGTATTTTTTACTTTAATTGTAAATATGTAAATAAATTAAGTATTTTTCTTATTTTTCATCATTAATTATGACATTCAAGATTATTTTAATGATAAATCAATTACAATTAAAAAAAAGCAAAGCAAAATGCAAAATTCCCAGTTAAACCATTGTTTGACTGGTTTTTTTCTTTATTATTATTTATTATAATTCAAAACAAGTATTTCCAACAAATTAAAATGGCGGAATAAGGAGCTGTTCCATACATAATGGAGTACTCTGAGTAGGTACTTTTCTTCTGTCCAATGTTATCAACTCCCTATCTTTTACATATACTCCATTAATTGTTTTCCTCGTACTCGATAGGTAAAAGTTAATAAGTTTAAAAACCTTTCACTTTTCGGCGAAAACAATTCAAATTATGTAAACAGATACATAAAAAGTACACGGTCCCGGCCACAGGTTCATTGAACTATAAGGACCAAAATATATATATAAATACATAGTAATAATGTATAACCTTTTATTACTAGTTGACCTTTCATATAAATTCGTCATGTCCGTCCGTCCGTCCATGCGCATCCGTATATCACAGCGATTTTACTTGCTTTAAATAAATGTTTGAATTTTGATATGCAGTATTTTCTGTTGATCTTTATCATACGTAAGGATTATAATACGTGAAGCAAAAACTTTGGTACACCTTTTTACGAAAATTACGCGGACGGAGGAGTGTGAAATTTGGTACAGTTAAAGTTTAGTACCTGGATGACTGAACTTTACTCATATTTTTTTTTAAATGACGTTTTCAAAAAATTAAACCTAGCTACATCGATTTATCGCCCCCTGCATATTAAATTTCATGAAAATCGTTGGAGCCGTTTCCGAGATTCAGTGTATATATTTATATATACAATACAAGAATTGCTCGTTTAAAGGTATTAGATAGATATGTAGAAGGAGTGGCGAAAGCTAATATTTTTATAGAATATGCATTAAGTAGAAATAAATTAAATTAATAAAAAAACATTACATTCACTACCATGCATTTGCTACACACACACACACACACACATGTCACCAATGTCAGTGCCAAGGAACATATTTACTCCTAGGTCAGTGCTTTGTTGATAACGCGGCAATGTACCTACTCTTTTGTTTAATTATAGTCGAATCTTGACCACGGGCGACCTCTGGTAATAATGTATGAAGTAATTCCGATACCGGTAAATAATAAAACTATAATAATAACTTTCAAAGTCAAGGTCAAAGTCATTTATTCAGTTAAGGCCATAGAAAGCCACTTATGAACATCAAAGCTACTGAAGTTACCACCGGTTCGGAATTCGCCTTCAACTGAGAAGAACCGGCAAGAAACTCAGCAAGGTTACATTTTTTATATATTTAATTATTTTTAGGAAGATTTGAAAATGTTAGCTTTTTCCGTTAAATGGTTTTACGTCATTAAGTATGTCTTGGATGTACAAGGTAATTAAGGTGATGGGTTATGAATGAAGAATGTATTTAAGTTAAGATAATGTTAAAGAACATTATAAAATCACGTAAAATTTACCAATACTTACTATTTGATAAAAAGCAGACATAATAACCATACAATCTTATCTAATCTTATCTTACTAATATTATAAATTAGAATGGATTTGTATGTGTGTGGTAACAAACATTGGGTGGTAACGCAGCTCCGTTCAGCCGTCACGCATTTACTTAGATAAAATTTGGCACATGCATAGATTATACCATGGCATTATAGGATACTCTTTATCCCGGGAAAAATAAGATCCACATAAGAAGAAGGGTCGGAAGCTGAATAATTATAATTACCTACTTAAAATAAATTAAAATCCTTACAATCTTATAAAAAAACAATCGCCAAATTTGGGAAAGGATCTAATTTTCGCGGTAGTGACATTTAATTGACGGGCCGGTTGGCGTGGTTGGTAAGATACCCTACCTATCTATCACGCCACAGGTCGTGGGTTCGATTCCCACTCAGGACAAACATTTGTGTGCATGAACATGTCTGTTTGTCTTGTGTCTGGTTGTAATTATCTATATATGTATGTATTTACAAAAGAAAAGTAGTATATGTAGTATATCAGTTGTCTGGCTTCCATAGTACAAGCTCTGCTTAGTTTGGGGTCAGATGGCCGTGTGTGAGGAATAATGTCCCAGAATGTCCCAGAATAATTATGGTGGTTTATTTTTGATATTTAAAACCGTCATGACAGTCGACCTCCCTATTGCTGTTCTTTTTACTGGCAATAATTTGAATGATTTTGATCTGTCGGCTTTTTGGCGGGAACTTGCGAAGTGACGTTGCGTTTTCGTTTTATTTTCATGAAATCGGTGTATTTTAAGATTTATTGAATGATATTGGTGGCGTTTTGTCTAATAAAGAGAAGTACAAGTGCACGAGTGATGTGAAATTAAATGAATGCGTGTATCGTGACTTTTCATGTTGTCTCAAATAGTCCACGAAAAGTTTTAGTATTTATTTAATAACATGGATGACGAAAAAAAAAACAAATTAGTGAGTGACTTAGTGTATATAAGTGGATAAATATATAGCAAACTCAAGCAGACCACCCTAAGTGACTCCAGAAAATGTAGTCACAGTTTAATATAATACTAGTTTCCGCCCCGCGGTTTCACCTGCGTTCCCGAGGGATCTTATGGTTTCCCGGGATTCAAAGTAGCCTATGTGTTAATCCAGGGTGTCAGCTGCCTCCATACCAAATTTTATCAAAAATGGTCCAGCCACTCACAAACACTCACAAACTTTCGAATTTATAATATTAGTGTGATAGTTACATAATAAACCAAAGCGATTGTAAAATAACTTAATTATCATTATAGTAAAAACAATAAAAATTTAGACACAATAAATCGTCTGAGTGTGAAATGACGTATTTAATTAAAAAACTTAATCCTCAATGAGGATATATTATTAAAATAAACCGTGCAAGTGCGAGTCGGAATCGCGTACCGAGAGTTCCGTATAAACTTGTACTTGTAACCTTGTAGGTATGTAAATAGTTCATCTGTCACGGGAATCGTAACGAAAAGATAAACTGGATTGAGGGACAAACTTAACTTTGCCGTTGGAAAACTGTTCTTCCCATACATCGACATACTAGGTTAGTTTACCAACTGCATATAAGTTTATTTATTTATTTATAGACGAGCAGCTTGAAGCTGATGTGTCTATATCTTGCAGTGTTGAAGTAAGGGTCGCACTTCATCGATCACTTATGCAGTTTGTTGGTTTTTGTCCAGTTGGTTTTTAAAAGCGTTTGTTGTGGTCCCTGATATCACATCATCGGGTAACCGATTCCAATACTGGACTACTCTATTACTGAGGAAATGGTGAGCAGTGTTTGTCTTTGATGGTGCACGATTAATTTTACATTGATGCGCACGGGAGGATTTAGTGCTCTCATACTTAATAAATATACTTATACTTAATCGCAGAAAATAAAATGTCACGTAACTACCAATTTACGGTTTTCGGATGTTTCCCTTTACTACTTGTGCTTTAAATATTGCTTCTTGGCAAATTTTATAACTAGGTCAACGGAAAATACTCTTTTGTTTTCCTTTGCGATTGTTAAAATATGCGGCATAAACGGGTGTATCTTTTGATTGCGTTGACTTAGAAGCTAGATTTTTTCACAGCTCGAATGGATTGACTTGAGTATTTTCATATTAATTTCAACTTGACCTCGCGTTCCTGAGAAAAATGGTCTTGATAGACAGACAGACTGACTACGAAGTGTGTTGTGGGTTACTTTTTCCTTTTGAGGTACGGAACCCAAAAAACAAACGATATGTTTTTACCTCTAGCTTGTGCTCTAGCTTTGTAATTATTAACTACTAGCTTCTGCCCCGCGGTTTTAACTGCGTTCCCCAGGGATCTTATGTTTTCCCGGGATAAAAAGTAGCCTATGTCCTTCTCCATACCATAGGCTATCTGTATACCAAATTTCATCGCGATCGGTTCAGCGGTTTAGGCGTGAAAAGGTAAAAACAAACAAACTCACTTTCGCATTTATAATATTAGTTAGGATTAAGATTTTGTACTGTTTTGAGTTAAAAATACTAAAAATAGCTCTGTACCTATATAATATTATATATAGAATACCAGAACTAAGTATAGTTTATAGTTTTATTTCACATTCTGCTTGCGTTTTATACTTCCTACTTAAGTGTATAAAGTCGTTTTTTGTTAAAAACAATTGTGATTATTTTGTTTCCGCGTTCTTCACTAATTTTATATTCGTATGTTTTGTGATTGCATGCGGTGCACGCTTATCAGGGTAATTAATCATCAGAATCATGCAAAAAATAAAACCTAATGATATTTCAGATTCATTATTTTACTTCACCCGCGTTCCCGAGGGATCTTATGTTTTCCCGGGATAAAAAGTAGCTTCCTAGATAAATGGGCTATCCAACACTGAAATAATTTTTCAAATCGAACCAGTAGTTCCTGAGATTAGCGCGCTCAAACAAACTCTTCAGCTTTATAATATTAGTATAGATTAGTATAATATATAGATAACCACTCAGTATTTTTTCTATTTTGAATATTATTATAAACTAGCTGCTACTGCCGTTTCACCCGCGTTCCTGGCATATTTTTTTTCGATTTTTTAGTATGTATTCTGCTATTCAGGGCGGAGACAAATCCAACAAATCAAAGATCATAAAAATCGGTCCAGCCGTTCTAGATTTATAAATGGTGTTACTAACCTGACTTTTGTTTTTAAATAATAAACTATTTGTTTGTTATTACTCGTTATTTATAAAATAATGCTTTAAAAAAACTATTTTACAAAAGTAAAAGTATGCAAAATAGTATCTATTTAATGTTATGAATATCGAAGAAGTGATATACCTTACACTAATTAGGTGAAAAAAATTATAATATATAACCTGTTGGGAACCTTGCCTATCGACAGCAGCGAGGGCTTTGAGGATGTTTTCTATATATCATAGTTTGTATTTTTTACTTTAATTGTAAATATGTAAATAAATAAAAGCTTAATATATAATAAAAAAATATGTATAGTAAGTAATTATGTTTTGAATTATGAGTTATAGCCATTATGAAAAATTATAGTAGTATGAGTACAGTCAGCGTCAAAAGTAGATTGGCAGTTTAGGACCCTTTCATAATAATCTATTGACGACATTTCCTTGACAGTTTGTTTGAAAATTATGAATTGTGTAATGTGACACGGACACGGTGTTAAAGTGCCAATCTACTTTTGACGCTGACTGTACCAAAATACTACGTATTTTTTTGTTGTGAAAAACAATAGAAAGTAGTGTCAAAATCGAATAGATAACAAGGCCTTTCATCTTAGGCCCATTGGCTCTTTCGACCTTGAACTAACATCACTTTTCACTTTCACTTCTCATTGGTACAACTGGGTACAACTTTCGCGCGTTCCTTCCCATCCGTATCAATTTTTTTTTTACTAAAACTGTGAAATAGTTTTTTTTGGATTTTTTAATGCATTAATGGTGGTGTCCGCATCATCATAGACAAATACTTTTTCGGAGAAATATCTGCCAATGTCATTTTGTTAGTTATAGGTCAATTCCTAGGTACCTACCTACTACAGAGCCACTTAAAAAACTAAAACTAGTCAAGGAAATCATTGCTCATTGGGTTTTAGCAATATTTTTGCAAACTCGTAATATATCTCGACTGGTTAGAATAAAATTAATTTTAGTACTGACTAATTGTTCCCCGCGGTCTCACCTGCGTTCCCGTTTGGTATAAAAATAGCCTACGTCTTTCTCCGGCCCATAAACTATATCTATGTAAATAATCACATCGATCCGTTGCTATGTCAAAGAAGGACAAACCAGGGCTTGAAACTGGTTTCGAAAATACTGGTAAATAAAGGTTAATACCGGTTTTTAGTAAAGGTTTCGTTCGGACCGGTGCCTAAAACCTTAATAAGCCGGTTTAATCCACTATCCGTATGACACGAACTACTTCACTCTCTCTGTAGTTGGAAAGAAACTGACATAAAATCATTATAAATTTAAATTGAATGAATCGGCGATGGCGATGTCGGTAAGAGCGAAATGAAAACCTCAAAAAACCGGTAAATTGATTCAAAACCTATTTAATTACGGAAACCGTTAAGGTTAAGGTAGAGCCAAACCTAAATAAAACACTCCTAATGTACTTGACACTGATTTAGGTTTGAAAATTAACCGGTAAACAAGCCTCGGGGAGAAACAAACCAACACTTTCGCATTTATAATATTAATAAAATGATGTAGAGATTATTTCTTAAAAACATATTATTTGTATTTATTATTTTATGATTTTATTATTCACATAATTATATCAGTTGTATTTAAAGTATTTAAATAATAATTAATTTATTTAAGAGATAACTAAATTAATTACATATCTAATATAATTGTTAATAAATAGGTAGTAGGTATATTTTTTTAAATTAAATTTTTCATGCCAGTTACTGCCAGTGCGAATATACTTGTAATTAAAATAAAATCATATTGTGTACTTCAGTTTCGAGCAAAATAAACTATTATATTCTAAATTTAAAATAATATTCATGGTGAATTACGGAACCGATAATAATTTTGCGTTACCTTTGCTAATAATTTGTTGTATTAGAATATATTATATTGAATAATTATACTAGGTATATACTATAGGTCTATGGAAAATGCGCAAAGGAGTCTCGGAGCTAATTTTGTTAAAAACTTAATTTGTGTGATAACAAATAAAATTACTAACCGGGAATCGATACTGTTTATTTTGAAAATAAAATACAACCGTATTATTTCGCTATCCCATAGTGTCGCAAATTCTGTTAAGTAATGATAAATGGCAAATTGTTTCATTTTACAAGCTTTTATTTAAATAAATAATATTTTTATTTGAATATAATTAATCCATTAAATAATATAATTTAACCAGAAAAATAGTAAAACATAATACCAATGTTTGGAAATAAGTAAGTAATAGGAGATAAAATAAAAAAAAAGACAGACATCCATAAGATCTACTGAAATTACTAACAAAATAATATTTACGCACAATTTTTATTAATCTCATTCCCATGGAATCAGAAAAATACTTACCATAGATTAAATACAAACACGTCTGACACTAAACTCGAAATTCGAATTCGAAAACTTTTTTTTTGATTTAAAACTTCTTCTGTATTTATTTTTGTTATAACTTTAGTTTAACTTATAAACATATAAATACAGTTTCACGTCCGTCCGTAAGTAAACATATCGTCTACTTTCAAACGACGCTTGCGCCTAACTGATATGCTACAATGACTTTTAATTTGAAAGTACAAATATGTAAAACCGGTCAGTCGGTGGATAAAAATATATTAGAGTTGATTTTCCTTTGTATGATTTGTTATGACGTATTGCTTTTAAAAAAAATATCGATGTAATTTATAAATCATTAATTTTTTATTAAAAAAAACTTTTTTTTTTATTTTAGTTCAGGATTTTATTGTAAAGAATGAAATATGAACTAATGAGAGTACTTACTTAAAAAATAGATAAATATGTATGTTATTAGGAATTATTTTGAACTAATTAGTTATTTAGAGTATTTAAACAACCTTAACTAACTAAACTAAATATTGTAACAAAATATTTACAAGAAATAAAAGGTAGAAAACTGCGTTTAAATTATATTTATATTTAAAAACAATTTTTTAAATTATTTTAATTGTAAATAAACAATTATTTTGCTATTACTGGAAGAAAAATGGAGAACAAAGAATGTTTTAAAAACCGACCCATGAACAAAATAGTTACTGATTATGTCGGTACTTATTAATTAACCAACTTTTTACATAACACGTGATGAAAAAATTATTTTACTTAAATTTTATTTCGTATGGTTGGTAATTTCAGTGTTCTATAACGATAACTTCAGTAAATTCGACGTTCATAAGTCCTCCTATGGCCTAAACTGAATAAATGGCTTTGACTTTGGCTTTATAAACCCGTCATCAACAGACCCGAACAATGTTAGTTTTCAACGTGAAGAAGTCCCGTGGAATTCATGAAAATCAATCTTGTTTCTTATGTGATAAAGACTTCTTTGGTGGAACGAACTTTAGGTATCGATTGGACTCAAAATGAAAACTTTTAAACACTCCTTTTTCTATGTGATTGTACCGTATTTTTAAAAAACGAATATGACTGCTTTTGGATCATAATTATACCATCACAATACAGTTGACCTTAGCACATAAGTCTTGAAAGAAACGAGCTCTCAACATGCTATGGTGTCCTCACTGTTTATGTTTTCTTTCGCTGAAAGCTCAAGCTCATTGTAGGAATCAAACCCATCTTCGTGAGGCTGTTCCATGTCACCTATCATCACCTTCAAAAATTACCTTGACGCATCAATTTGCTATTACTATATACTTGTTGAGAAGGTCTCATATTTTCTCGTATAAAAACTGGTCGACAAACTATTTATACATTTTGACATTTACAAAGTGCACTTTTTTATTCTCTTAATTAATTTATTTTAATATTCAAGGGTATATAACACATACAGACATAAAAATATACCTAACTAAGTTTACTGAATATTACAATAAATGTGTACACATGCAGTTACTTCGATATTTTAATAATTTAAAATAATTATTGACCTATCCATGGCGATAAAACAAAAAATAATACAAATACATATCTATTTTATTTATTTAAATTTATTACATAATTTAACAGCGCATACAAAATATTATTTTAAATTAAACGTGGTTAAGCTGTCATAAATAAAAAGTACCTAATTTAATAAAAAGTTAAAAAACAGAAAATTAAGTGTCAATGCGGTATCTAGCGTTAGACAGTAGTACTGCATGTAGGTTTACGTTTTATTATTTATTATGTTTTACTTGGTAGATAACTAAATTAATAAAGAAAATTACCGCTAGATGGCGTTAGCTGTTCCTATGAATTTGTTTTCTATAACGCTGTCTGCGCTTGGTGAAATCATTTGTTCTAGCTTCTATTATAATAGAAAAAATCATGTTTGTGTGTTTGTTCGTTCGTTTGTCTTCTATGTGTTTGGCGCGTCGTTCATCTGATAGAGCTGAATGCACAGATTTTGAGCTTAAAAGCGTGAAGGTATTTGAAAAAAAATAATTGAAGGAAGCCTCGCGACGACGCATACCTACCCATAGGATAGCTAAATAAGTAACTATGGTTTTGAAAAATAAATAAAATTATTTTCACATTATCCTTGGAATTATAGGCAGGTCAAGTACTGAGTGAGTATAATATAGGTACTTAGTATATTATAAGTGTCGATTCGGTTGTGCATAGATCTAAACTAAGCATAATTTGACAGGCAGGACTATAATATGTCTATCCCTTTTTCACTTTATGAAGATGATAGTAATAACACATTTTATTTGCTGTCAAATAAAGTTTTGTTTAGTTCTGTACTGTTACTTAATCTGTGGTTCTGTGTACAACCGAATCAACATCAGTATATCCATAGATGTTCAGCGTAGCATAAAAGTTTTAGGTCTGTGATTATATCACTTAATTCGTCGTTGAAAGGACAATGGGCGAAAGTGGTCCAAGAGCCTCCACTGATGGGAATAGTGGGAAACGAGAGTACCTACATACGTCATGTGATCCAGGCAAAAATCTATTAAATTCTGTCCCGGGGCTATTTCTATACTGGGTGTTTTTTTTATCACTGGCAATACTTACAGAGGTGGAAGTACTCATCAATATGAACAACATTTATTATGGGTACCATTCAATGCTACAAATTAATAATTTAGATATTTTTTGTGTGACAGAATTAGTTACAAGATATATTTAGTGTGACAGAATAATTACAAGATATTTTTTTCACTGGAGGAGGCGCTACTTTCACCTAATTGATGGTTGGTAATTAGAAAAAAAACACACACATTCTTATATTAATACTTAGGGTGAGTGGGGGGAAGATGAAAAACGGGGTAACACAAAAAGTCGTCCATAACGCTAGATTTAGTATAGTTTTTGCAGTGATGGCAACATTGTTAAGACCCCCATTTTGTATCGTGGCACACCTCAGTCAGCCTTTGCCGCTTTGAGTGAGTGGTTGTGAGAAAAATGCAAAAGTCTGCGCAGTGACTTTTATGAAAGATAATCGAGTGTTTTAATCTTACCCCGTGTTCTGTAACTTTACTTACGAGGTAAGTATGAGTGTTTTATTGGAATATCTACTAATTATTTTTGATTCTTAGTTGTGTTATTACATCTAAATATGGCTATTTTTCGTATTTTAGAATTTATTAAAATTTTCCGTCTTTACCCATCAATATTTGACGGGGTAAGAAGAACATATAAAATTTTCGATCTCATCCCGTTTCAAAAATTCATACTAAATAACGATATTCTTGTTCATACTTTATGTAGGTACTTATGTACAACAATATCATATGTACCTAATATTTTATTTTGTATACACATCTTATCAGGTACAGTTCGAGAACCTCTACTTCAAATATGTATTTTAAAAAAACGTTATATCTTGTTATCACTGGCAATACTTGCAGGGGTGGAAGTACTCATCAATGTGAACAACTTTTATTATAGGGCTAACTCTGATATCGCGTAAAATAATACGGTTGCTTCATACATTTTGGTCGAGTAGGTATTGAACTTTTGTATGGAACAGCTGATAATTTTTTCATGATTTCACAGTTAGTCCTATAACAAAAGTTTTTCACATTGATGAGTACTTCCACCCCTGCAAGTATTGCCAGTGATAACAAAATCACCCAGTATAGCTCAAGCTATAATAAATTCTCAATTTGTCACATTCAGGAACTCACAATTAATTCAGGCAGTTACTTCACTTTTTGAATTATTTTTCCATAGTAAATTATTGAGCGACCATTGTATATAATAATATGTAGGTACTAATAATGATGATATAGTAATAAACGATGTATTGAATGTTAATGTGTTGTATTTATTCTGGATCGGGTACGGCCAGGCGTTCTTCTCGAAGTATGTGAGTATCAAACTGAAAATAAGAAAAAATATTATTAAAATATTAAACAAAAGAGTATCACTTTCACTCATATACGAACTCTTTTCTTTGTTTTTCTTTGCCGCGTTATTGACAAAGCACGGTGACGACTGACATTGTATCTGTCAAGTGTGTGTGTGTGTGTGTGTCTTTTTTATTTTCTAGCCATGACACTGATCGTTGGCACGATGGAGCCCAGGAATTGAATTTATTTCTAATGAATTTATATAAAATATTAGCTTTCTGCACTCCTTCTCCGTATAAACTTTAACTGTGCCCTTCATACTCCTCCGTCCGCGTATATTTTGTAAAAGGGTACAATGTTTTTCGCTCAGATACCAAAATCTTCTATGTTTTTAGTAACCTCAAGATTTCACCAAGTTTTACCATATCAAAGAGAGATTGGCATTTTATTGAATATTCACACCATGAACAAAATTGGTTCAACCTTAAAACAATTCTTTTATTACTATTTATAGGCTTGTGTTTGAACACAATCTCACTATGGTGGAACGCACACAAAGCCTAGAAGGAACTGGCTCTCAAGTGCAGCTGCCGGAATACACCAATAGGTGTTTGTCGTACAAAGTACTCTACGTGGAAAAATAATGTATAATTTATAGATTAAATATTTCAATACAATTGTTTTCTAACCATAGACATAAGATTTTCTTTTCTTTTTTTTTTGTTCGTTGGGATATCCTCTAAGGATACCCGACCGCCCCGGGGGGAGTAGACATAAGATTTACTTATCTCAACCCAACATAGATAGATGTAAGGATGTAAAGATGTTTGACAATTTCACAAAAAGTTGATTCAAATTTACTTTTAGAATAGTCCATACTTACATAGAATTATAATAGAAAGTGAATGTGAATAGTAGTTTTAAATTGCGTCTATGTGATGTTGGCTCAGTTTTATACAGAAACACCATCTCCCACAGAGCTATGGGTACCACCAACGTATGCATTATGTTGTTAGACGTGCTTGAAATTATGTTGTCGATAAATGAGTACATTATAAGACCTCTGTCATATAGACATAGAGTCCAATATACTGTGAATACCATCTGAAAAAAATGTACATTAGAATTAAAGAAAATACCGATGTTTATTTTATAATATCTATACCTAATACTAAAATGCGTTTATCATACAATAAAAATGAGAAAATAGTTATGTATTTTATTTGGAAAACAAACAGCATAAACTTAGTACTTAGGTAATATATTTTCGAATACACTACCTACTAAATTTAGTTTCGTAGATTATCCACTCAAACTAATTCCTATTCTTTCTATAAACGTATGGGAGTAAGCCCGCGAAGAGAATTCAGTCAGAGAGACAAAAGCTGCACGCAAAATTACATACGTCTATATTATTATAGTCTTAATTCCAGACATTCTCCGTTATTCAGAACTACTCGGTTGCGGTCCCGATCGGGTAGACAAACCGATTGAGTTTACTGAATAGGATGGCTCATATTTTCTCATTTCAGACTTCCATTTGGAATGAGGCAGTCGATCGGTACACGATCGCGGCAAATAAATTCTGCGACTAACACAGCATAAGCCTAATGAAATAAAATCATCCTTTCCGATCGGAATGGCAACCGAATGGGTCTGAATAAGGGGGATTATGGCAAAACAACGTGGTTCAACGTAGCTGGAGAGTGGCAATGGGTACTTTTTAACCGTAACGTTAGCGCGGGTGGCGTCGCGGGGACAGCTAGTATCAAGGTAACGACACAACACTTACACAAGACAGTGGGAACACAAGAGCAGTAAATATTGTTGTCCTAGCGTGGTTTGCAAATTGTACTGAATATTTCATTTTCTTCTCACCATCGCTGTATAAGGCCATACTGTCGCAGTACAGTCCCAATATTGAATATAGTATTTGAACGACCTGGAATACAAAAAAAAATTTTTTTTATCTATATTTCCCAGTTGCCATCAAATGTGAGGTCGGGGGACGAAATTCAATAAAAACAATACATATAAATAATCATATGATTATTTTTTTCAATTCTTGAATCTTTATTACACTACAAAGAGACAGACAGAGAGAGAGAGAACGTCGCATGGAGGTGGCATAACTGGTGACGTCACATCCATAACGCTTTTTCGTTATGTGACAATTTATTACAACATAAAAATACAAAATACTCACAACATTCCAACTAGTCAAATAGCGTGGAAAGAAAGCTGTATAATACAGAGCACTCGGGTCCTTGCTCACCGCATAATCGAAGGTTTTCAACAGCATCGTTATGTTACTGAGGTGGATGGTAATGGTGATCACGTATCCGAACATTCGGAAGTACATTAAGTTGGGTCTGATTCTGAAATTCAGTTTGTTGTGTTATTTCAGGAGTAGGTTTTTAAGTCCGTGGGTGTCTTTTGTTTTGAGCTGTGTCGTGCTAATACAGTCTCTATGGTTATTGGTGTAATAATATAAATTAGAATAATATAATATTATTTTCTTTTTATTTTTCGTTAGTCACAAATAAATATATTTTTCATTTCATTTTAATGAAAGTACTCCAAGAAATTATTGCAATTGTGATAGTTTCATTAGATTTTTTTTAGGCGATTATAGCTTTGTGAGCTCAGTTCGAATTTCAAATCCGGGATTGCCACAATGTGGATTCAAGTAAATAAAAAAATTGCACTCCGCGAGAGATTCAGATTGAGTTTGAGATTGAACGTCAAACTGCGTCTCATCATAACGGTGTCGCGTCTCAACGATGTCGCGAGTCCAGAGGTTTTACCTCATCTAAAAATATGCGTACCGCGCTAAAAGAAGTTTACACTTCAATAATAGGTAGGTATGCCACAAAGCGGTAATTTTACGTAAGTCACTCATATCAAATCTATATACTAATATCACAGCTGATATCATAAAGCTGAAGAGTTTGTTTGTTTGTTTGAACGCGCTAATTTCAGGAACTACTGGTTCGAATTGAAAAATTATTTCAGTGTTGGATTGGATAACCTATTTATCGAGGAAGGCTATAGGCTACTTTTTATCCCGGGAAAACACAAGAGCCCTCGGGAACGCGGGTGAAACCGCGGGGCGGAAGCTAGTTTGATTATATTCGATTTTGGCGAAGTTAGTCAAAGTCAAAGCCTTTTATTTAATTTAGGCCCTAGAAGGTCACTTAATGAACGATAAACAAATATTCTTTTTATTACTTCCTGTTCAATTTAAGTACTGTAACATCAAATTTATTTTGACTTACAAATAGAACTAGAAATATATAACTAAAACATATATATCACGGTCTATTTATACATATGTATAATATATAGGTACCTACATGCGAATGTTTGTGTTACTGAGTCATGCTAAAATTGCTAAGCGGATTTGAATGAAAGTTCGCACATAATAGACATCCTGTATGATAATGAAAAATAGAATACTTTTTATCTAGAGAAAACATAATATGCCTATATTAAAACATAGGAACGCGGTTAAAACCGAGTGGCGAAAGCTAGTGTTGCAACTATCTATATCTAATATATAAAATTCTCGTGTCACGGGGTGCGTGGTTGAACTCCTCTGAAACGGCTCGACCGATTTTTATGAAATTTTGTGTGCATATCGGGTAGGTCTGAGAATCGGCCAACATCTATTTTTTAAACCGCTGTGCGAGTGAAACCTCGGGGGACAGCTAGTAATATATAAAATTCTCGTGTCATAGTGTTTGTCTGCAAACTCCTCCGAAACGGATCGACCGATTCTTATGAAATTTTTTGTGTATATTCGGTAGGTCTGAGAATCGGTCGTAGGCTATTTTTTTTTATACCGCTACGCGGGTGTAACCGCGAGGGACAGCTGATATTATAATAAATCTGTAGACCAGCGTGTCTACATTAACTTTTTTATTATTAAAAATGGAGTGTGGGTTAAGTACTTTGGTTATGTAGGAAGAGTGACGGAATGCAAAAAGGCCGGCATGCAAGGAACACGGGTTTTTATTAATTTATTAAAGGCGACGCCTTGAAGATTTTGGTTGCAAGGATTCTGATTTTTCTCAACAATGACTGAAGCGAACGAACTGAAATTTATTGTAAGAATTCATCATATCTTTGACTTTATTTTGTACGTTGCATAACACGATTGGTTAACTTTTATAACATAAAATAATTAATCAAAAAGACCTCTTTAAAATAAGAGATTCGTATAAATTGTACTTAGGTTTTATGAAATATATTTGTAGTTATTAAATTAAACAATAAAAACCATTTTGTCGCATACGCCCGTTCCGTTTGCGGGTTTTCTATGAGAGGTCGCTATAGTAGGGAGCGGGACGCAGCTCGCGGCGTCACCACTTAATTAATTCAATTTTATTTTATTACTGTATTTTATGACACAGAAATAGGCAACCCAATAATGAGTAGTAAAATTAAATGATGAAAATCAAATAAGTATGTATATAGTATAATTAATTTTTAAATTTTATGTGTGTAAAATATTGAATTTGGAATAAATGGCTATTATTATTATACTTGTATTTTGTTTTTTTTATTCAAGTCTTATTTACTTTTATTAATTTTATTATTTTATGACACTTTAAATAAAAAGAAAAAAAAAACCGGTTTAAATTCTTGTTGCAGTTTTTTGCATGCATGACTTTTTATAATTTTATACTGGTTTATTTAACCTTAACATTTTTTTATAAATGCGTAAGTAAATAAGCTTTTGTTTGTTCAAAATATTATGGAAGTTTTTGAGTAGTCCCAAACTTTTATATTTTTTGTAATAAAAAGAGATTAAATACCATTTCAATTTTACTACGCTCGTATTCCTACTTCATCTGGCTTTACCTTCCCTAACGACAAGGGGTGGCTTGTTTACCCCCGAGAAAGTTATCAGGTTTTTTTTTTTAAACTTACCTGTTTAACAATTTATCCATTTTAGATCCAAAATAGAAGGACTGTTATCACTAATCAGACACAAATTACTCCTACGACAAGGAAATGAGTAATGGCGATGTTTAGGTTCCGCAGAAAGGTTTATAAAGGTACTTAAATAAAACCGGTTGTATTATACTAAAATCGTTATAACAGTTTACATTATTATCAAAATATATACATTAATTTGCGTATTTATTTACATTTTTGATATATTAATAACACTAATGTGGATGTTTATAAAGACGAAGAAAATACTAGATTAAAGATAGGTATCTACCTTTTTTTTTCTTTTTTTGTCATCCGCAATCAGTCGGGAGACTATAAATTATGTTGGCGTGTCGGGAAGGGGAGGCCCCCTTTTTAGGGTTCCGTAGCCAAATGGCAAAAAATGGAACCCTTATAGATTCGTCATGTCTGTCTGTCTGTCCGTCCGTATGTCACAGCCACTTTTCCGAAACTATAAGAGCTATACTGTTGAAACTTGGCAAGTAGATGTATTCTGTGAACCGCATTAAGATTTTAACACAAAAATAGAAAAAAAAAAACAATAAATTTAGGGGGTTCCCCATACTTAGAACTGAAACTCAAATTTTTTTTTTTCTTCCAACCCAAAAGTTTGGGGTGTTTATGGATAGGTCTTTAAAATGATATTCTGGTTTCTGACATCATTTTTTTCTAAACTGAATAGTTTGCGCGAGAGACACTTCCAAAGTGGTAAAATGTTGGTCCGTCTAAACTTCTAAAATAAGAGAATGATAAAACTAAAAAAAAATTATGATGTACATTACCATGCAAACTTCCACCGAAATTTGGTTTGAACGAGATCTAGTAAGTAGTTTTTTTTTAATACTATAAATCGTAAACCGCAATTTACCTTTCATTCAATCAACCCAAATATAAAAAAAAAAATTGGCAAAAAGCAAGGTCTTACAGCACAAATAAAAGAAAAATTCTAAAAAGTTGAAAATTAAAGGTATACACACATAGTAACGCCAATTAATAAAGATCTCTGAGTTGTATCGGCGCTCATACAATTTAGAGGTCTAGCTTAATTGGCACCAACCTCAAATAAGGTAAATAAATAAAATTGTGCATTTCCCGTGATGGACGAACAATGCACGAAGTTTGTACGGAACTTGGCCGGTTTTTTTTATTACTTGTCCCCTTTTTAGTCGAGATATATAGAAATAAAACATTGCAACATTAGAATATATCAATGTATTTTTGGGTGGTTGTTTCGCCTAGATTCATGAAAAAGAAAATAATATTGCTACAGTAAAAGAAAGAAAATAGCATTTATCATAATATATTTATAAAAAAAATCCATCGGTAATAATCATCAAAATATTTTCGGGAAACTTAATGAATATTTCATTTAAATTATAATAAAGGTACACAAGAAGTTGTTGCATCATAATATAACATATGGAACTGAATTAAATAAATGTAATCTTCATTACTTATGTTGTTTTTAATTTTTTTTTATACTACATTGTCGGCATAAGCATACAGACCTACTATTAGGTATATTTTGATACGTAAATTGATGATATTCTCCATAGAAAATATAACATTTTTTTATATTTTCTTTACGTTGTATAGGCTTGTGTTTGACCACAATCTCACTATGGTAGGTGATGATGTGGCCTAAGGTGGTAAGCACACAAAGCCTAGAAGGATCTGGCTCTCAAGTGCAGCTGGCGGAACACACCAATAGGTGTTTGGCGACAGATTTTCAACTTGAGGGTGGTAGCCAGCCAGGCGGGTACTACAAAGTACCCTACCACCGTGCTATGCTTTCCTCACTATGTTTACCTTCACCAAAAGCTCAAGTTCATTGTAGGATTCCAACCCACGACCTTCGCCACTAAGCTATCATGGTCTTATGTTTTGCCCGACTGTTAAAAGTCGAGCAACCTTGTTTATTATAGTTTTTTTTTCAGGTAGTATTTTCAGTATTCTGGTCAGTATATTGGTATGACAGGAAATTTATGATATTTTCCTTCACCGAAAGCTCAAGCTCATTGTAGGATTCGAACCCACGACCTTCGCCGCGGCGTCCAACTTCACTACCACTGAGCTATCATCGTCTTTAAACAAGGACAAATATAGATAAATATTGCCATAAAGTCTTATTTGTCTGCAGGTTTAATTCCTGACAGCTTCGGGTAGATCTTTACATGCCGTCTCTTTGTATTAATTTCGAAAGAAAGAGACATCTGTATAAACCTAATTGCATCTTGTGAAACAGTTCTTATGAATAATAATATACATCACTAGCTGTCCTCCGCGGTTTCACCCGCGTAGCGGTATGAAATATACTTTACGACCTATTCTCAGACCTACTACCGATTATGCACAAAAATTTTCACAAGAATTGGTCAAGCTGTTTTGGAGGAATTTGCAGACAAACACTGTGATACGAGAATTTTATATATTATGATATTAATTCATTACAAAATACGCCTCTCGGAAAATATTTTTCATTGGAAAATGGAAAACAAATGAACAAGTAATTTGTTGTATCTTTGTTGTATTGTGAAACTAAAATCAGGATTTCCCCACAATCCCACGCTGACCATTTTACCGGTTCGTAATCAATAGTTTATAATCACGGTGTATCTGTACCATGTAGGTACCTAAGTACAACGGAAAAGGCGACGATAATCTTGTAAGAAAGGCAGACTCCTTCGTAGCATTAAGGCACCTGTAACACCGCCGACGTTGAGCGAGAAGCGAGAAGAACTAGAAACGTGTTGGCGAGCAACGCCAGTGTGTAGTGTAGTTCCGATAGTTTTGTCGCTGAGTTATAACTGAGTGTGCGTGTTTGACGGGCGATTATTCGCACCACCTACCCGGGGCGAAAATACAAATATTATCATAAAATGCATCATCGTCGCCTTCTGAAATAGATAACTATATAGATGCGTGCACTCTGATCCGCACTGTAGAGTAGAATGACTGGTAGGTATGCATATCTACCATGCGAGAGTATCTCGGCGATAGTAACTTCATAACTTCGACGTTCATAAGTGCCCTTCTAGGGGCAAGACTGCATAAATGGCTTTGACTTTGACTTTGAGTGTTCTGACCGCCATGCGAGCATCGATAAGCGAGTTTTGTATTCGATACCTAGCTCTTGTCGCTGCGACAAACTAGTGGAGAGAGAGTTATCACCGGCGGCAGTGTCAATATTCAGCGATCAACTATCAACACATCAATATCTATTGTACGATTCCTGAGCGAGAAAATAGTCGATAGCTAGTCGCTTCCTCATCAGCGGTGGGACAAGTGCCTAAGCGACGTAAAATTACTATACATGACATTAAATCCGACAGGAAAAATAGCAAGGAAATTAAACTATGAATAGTTGTTTGTGACAAGTATTTCATGAGGAAATGTTAAGTAAGTACCTAAAGTAAATACAAAGTTACGCAGAGACTTTATACTTACTTACTCGCATTATAAATTACTTTTGTATTTATTTTAATCTAAAGAGGAAATGCTGTTATCATGCTGGGAACCTTGCCCATCGGCAGTGTCGGTAGCTTTGAGGAAAGAACCTATACAATTATTGACTAGTTTTTCGCCCGAGGTTTCATACAATTTTTATAACCTTTTTGATAGATACTCGTAGGGTATCTTACGAACTACGCCAACCGTCCCGTCTGTGAATAATAATGTGAGATGTAGAAAAGGATAAAGGAAGGACCAAGTAGGTATTTTTACTCTTTATTCCGGGAAAATATTAAGGAACGCGGGTAAAACCGCGGGGCAGAAGTTAATTGTGTATCAATAAGTGTATTTATGCTCGTGACTGTACTAACGTCAGACGCCTTAATATCGCCGTTACGTCACTAGATGACTTGTTTCGGTTGGAAGGTGTAAGAATGATCAACTTCTGCAAAACGCCTATTGTTTATTTAGGAGCAATATTTTACGGTCACGCAATTTTGCAGTTCAATCAATTGCTGATTTTAATAGGTCTAAGAAACAAAGGGTATTGACCCTATACCTATCTATTATAGAAACATATGCCATGATGTATTTTTTATTTTGAAAAAAATATTTTTTTTATTTCAATTTAGCGATTCTGACCTTTACAAAGAGAATAAAACCTAAAAGACAATTGGCTCTCATGTTGACATAAAACCCAGATAGGTAAGTAAGTAGTGCAAACTAAGTACCCTTCCAACATGCAGAGATGTAATAAGTATTAAAAAATGGTGTGTATATAATTTAATTTTATGTAGGTAGTGTGTCTGATTCAATAAATGTTATTTTTTTCTTTCATCTGTGTATATAAAAGGAATCTGTATGTATAAAAGGAAAACGTGACTGACTGACTGATCTATCAACGCACAGCTCAAACCACTGGACGGATCGGGCTAAAATTTAGCATACAGGTAGCTATTATGACGTAAGCATCCGTTAAGAAAGATTTTTTGGAAATTCCACTCTTAAAAGAGTAAAATAGGGGATCGCGGGTGAAACCACGATCTTATATATAAAGATGTCATGGTGTTTGTGGTCGAACTCCTCCGAAACGGCTCGACCGATTTTTATGATTTTTTAATGTATATTTGGTAGGTATGAGAATCCTAAGTCGTAAAGTATATTTCATACCGCTACGCGGGTGAAACCGCGGGGGCTGCTATCTAACTATAATGCTTAAAGTCACATTAGACTATTGCAACTACAATAATATTAGTATGGGACATTCTGGAACATTATTCCTCACACACGGCCATCTGATCCAAACTAAGCCGAGCTTGTACTATGGAAGCCAGATAACTGATATACTACTTTTCTTTTGTAAATACATACATATATATAATTATCTATACACAGGACAAACAGACATGTTCATTCACAGAAATGTTTGTCCTGAGTGAGAATCGAACCCACGGCCGACGGCGTGATAGATAGGGTATCAACCACGCCAACCGGTCCGTATGAAACGAACAAAAACAACTTGACCTATGTATTATGAGTACGCCTACTCACTTTATGAGTTAAATGGATGGTCTAGTTACCATGGATGCTGGCGTACATTCTCACCTGACCTTCATTTATAATATTTCAGAATAAAGTCGTCTCGTTTGCATACAATAGTATTAAAAAGTTAAATAAAAATATATTATAATTTGTTTATTTTTAAGTCGCTGTATGGGTGACACAGTTTTATTAAACAAAGTTTAATTCACAGTTAGTTTTGTGTTGTCATGGAGCTTTAAGTTTTTTTTTATGTCGGAATGGTGACAAGCAGGCGGACGGTCCACCTGATGGTAAGTGGCTACCGTCGCCTATGGACATTAGCAATACCAATGGGATTGCCAATGTGATGCCGACCTTTATAAAACCTAGAAGGCAACTGGCTCTCAAGTGCAACTGTCGGAACAAGAAGAAAAAATGTCTGTAGGTTAATTTATTTGAAACCGTTTTAAACAATGATATTATAAGTAAAAAGGTGTAGATAGGTTATAAGTGCTCAGCAAGCGGCACGTTAAAATGTGGCTAATTAGAAAGACCTGACCCCAGTGTCGCGTTGCCGGCGTCAATGGATCCACTTTTCGTACCGAATTATTCTGGGACAAAATATTCTGGGACATTATTCCTCACACACGGCCATCTGACCCCAAACTAAGCAGAGCTTGTACTATGGAAGCCTGATAACTGATATACTACATATACTACTTTTTCTTTTGTAAATACATACATATATAGATAATTACAACCAGACACAGGACAAACAGACATGTTCATGCACACAAATGTTTGTCTTGAGTGGGAATCGAACCCACGACCTGCGGCTTTAGTTATTTATGTGTGCGTTGGTGTGCCGTTTTTGAAGATCGAATGTATGTAGGTAACCTATATACACCTTTTTACTTATAATATCCATCGGAGCCACACGCTACGTTAATCCACACTTTTACCGTACCATAGACAACATCGGTGCAACCTGCTATTAAAAACTTGTTTAGCAACATACTGTTACGCGTGGCTGCCTCAGTGACGTCTTGTACGTACAGGACATAACTTGTTTGTGTGTTAGTCAGTATTAATATTCTTGAGGCTAAATATAGTAAAAGGTACGTCAATTTATTTAACTCTACTACTCGTGTATGTGTGACATGTCTAGCTTAGCTAGCCAACAATATTAAGCTACTAGCTTCCGCCCCGCGGTTTTACCCGCGTTCCCGAGGGATCGTATGTTTTTCCCCGATAAAAAGTATGCTATATGTTGATCCCGAATATATTCTATTTATGTGCCAAATTTCAAGCAAATTTGTTTGGTAGTTTTTGCGTGAAAGAGTAAAAAACATTCAGACATCCATCCATCCATCCACACAAACTTTTATATTATAATATTATGTAGGATGTTAGTAAGATGTAGGATTATTTCACTATTCATCGAATATGCCTCTCTTTCCAGAACCATGCCAAAGCACATTTACTTCCGTATACTGGGGTACATCATCACCTTAGTGATGCATTACACTAATCTAATGGCCATGAAGAATTACATCACCGAAGATGCCTTGAAAGACCCTCATGTTAAGGTCTTCAAGAGTATTGAGTATAGATTCTTTACATCTTGGACTTTTGTAAGTATTAATGCACAAATTTCTCATCATCATCACCATCATCTACATTTCCACTGCTGGGGCACCAGCCTCCACCAACATCGAGGGATTTATATATATTACTAGCTGTCCCCCGTGGTTTCACCCGCGTAGCGGTAAAGAAAAAAAAATAGCCTACGACTGATTCTCAGACCTACCGAATATACACAAGAAAAATCATAAGAATCGGTTGAGCCGTTTCGGAGGAGTTTGCAGACAAACACTATGACTCGAGAATTTTATATATTAGATTAATGAATAATGAACGATGAAATAAAACAAATTTTGGGTGTAATTATTTATCTATAAAAGTAGTTTATATAGTAATCATTATCAGTAATCTGGTACAAGCACTGCTTAGTTCGGGATTAGATAGCCGTGTGTGAGGAGTGGCCCAGGATATTTATTTATTACATATTTGTCTCTAGAACATCAATGGCACTGTTTAAAAGTATTTTCGTTCCTTGTGTTGTTCATAGATGTCGCTACTTGTATTATATTTTTCATTTCAGTGCTTGCAAATAGCGTACGCCGTGTTTGGCCTGTTCTGCGACGTCCTTATATTAATAAACTCAGGAAAGAAGGATTATAGATTACCAAAAATGATTAGTGCTTCGAGGGAAATAATGTTTTCTGGCCTCGTTTGGCCTTGTTCATGGGTAAGTAGAAAGAAACAGAGACGTAAGAGGAAATCTGCCTTTGTGGGTATATTAAACATTGGCAAAATACAAGGTTTATTTTTTTTCAATCGGATAATATCCCAGTAGGATATTTTTCAATTCACTATAAGCATATAGTTGACACTTCAATGTTAAGCGTTGTATATGTATAATGAACGAACTTTAAATGCCCCGTGCATAGTACAGGTGCAATTTTGTAGCCGACTGCAGACAGCAGCAGCAGGCGACGTGTCGCCGCGACACTACTGACTGGTTTCTATGTATTTCTATAAAGACGACGTGTCTAGTACTAGCTACGAAAGGTATTTCATGTCACGTCGCCTGCTACTAATTGCACCTTTAGAAAATTCCCGCCAAGTTTAGATTTTGATTCTTTATTTGATATAAGATGCTCTTTCGTTTTATTATTTGAATAAATAACAATTACATTTAATAATATGCATTTTAATCGCACATGTCTTATTTAAAAGTAACTAAAATAGGAACTGTCAGTGGCTCGCCAAAATATGACTTAATCGTCTGTTTTTTTATTTATATAGGCTTGTGTTTGACCACAATCTCACTATGGTAAGTGATGATGTGGCCGAAGCTGCCGGAATACACCGCTAGGTGTTGGGCGACAGATTTTCAACTTGAGAGTGGTAGCCAGCCAGGCGGCCCACCGTGCTATGGTTTCCTCACCGAAAGCTCAAGTTCATTGTAGGATTCGAACCCACGACCTTCGCAACTAAGCAATCATGGTCTCATGTTTTTTGCCCGACTGTTAAAAAGTCGAGCAACCTTGTTAATCATAGTTTTTTTTTTCAGGTAGTATTTTCAGTATTCTGGTCAGTATATTGGTATGACAGGAAATTAATTTTCCCAGATTTCCTGGACAAAATCATACCACCTGTATCAAACCATATAATACATACAATAATTGTGCCCGTTGTTCTTTGGGAGGTGATATTTAGACCTAGATCTCAACCGAGGTCCCACGTGAGGAATATAATGCAATTGATCTTGCATTTACTGGCCTATTTATCAGTGTAAGTATCATCGTAAATAGAGGTATGTTTAAAGCCTCACAAAGCTAATAAAAGTGGCGTCAAATTAAAAAATAAAATATGTATTGAAAACTTCAAATCTCACACTTTAAAATAACGTGAAATATATTTCATTTATTGCTTTTCTGATGACTAAAAAAAAATGTTTCTTTTCTGATAAATTCCGCAAGAACACTGGTTTTAAGGAGACTGGAGCCTTAAGAGATCAAAGTGTGTCAAAGTCTTCATACGAAGTACTTAATATTAAAAACATGTAAAATTAAATATGCAATACTTACGGCCGCCGCCACGCCCACTGCCACGCTCTTGACTTTGATAAAGCCGTCTGCTACTAAGAGTTCTCACAATTTTTTGACTATATTTTGTTTTATTTTATTGTGCATATATATATATATATATAGGCCGTAAGCTTGTTTGCCACCTAGTAGTATATATATATATATATATATATACTTGTTTGCCACCTAGTAGTATATATATATATATAGCTTACGGCCCACCTGATGGTAAGCGGTTACCGTAGCCTATAGACGCTCCTAATACCACCAGCAAAGAAAATACAATATTATATTTTCCCTGCCAGGGGTATCACTCACGCGTTGCCAACCTTGAGACATGAAGTTGTTAAGTCTCCTGTGCCTGTAATTTCATCGGCTCCCATACCCCCCTAACCGAAACACAGTAATACAAGTGCATTACTATTTCACGGCGGAATTAGATATGGTGGTAGTACTTCCCCGGGTGAACTCTGCACTAAGAGTTCTACTACTTTTAAATTTATATTTATTTTATAATAAAACAAATAAAATGAAAACTAAATTATAAATATATTCGCTGCCAATAATAATTCAAACTAGCTTTTCGCCCGCGGCTTCGTTTGCACAGACTTTATAAAATATATTTAAATTCTTTCTTTTACCCAATTTCGATTAAATTCGTTCAGTAGTTTCGGAGATTGGCGTGTTCAAATAGACAGACAGACAGTCAAGAATTAGAAAAATATTAATTCCGTTTTTGGTAAAAAAAAATATGTACAGACACGCTGGTTCTACAGAATTAGACTTTTATGTTTTGTGAGGATTTTTTTTTCGGTAGCTGTACTCCCAGTTCCTTCTAGTTTTTGTGTGCTTAACTTTGGCCACATGATTACTTACCACGGTGAGATTGTGGTCAATCTTAAACCTATACCACAGTATAAAGATTTAACTATACTGGGCGACTTTTTAGTCACTGGCTATACTTGCAGGGGTGGAAGTACTGTATAACGTTAGGAAGGAAATGGCAAATCATTCAGCATCTCTCTCTCTCTCTCTGTATGTTATAGTATATTTTTCTCCGTAACGTTTTGCCGTAGATATTTCAAAAATCAATGGGCAGAAATTATATGTTAAATGTTTTTGTTTTCAGAATGGTTTACACATACTTCGAGCGTGGTTTGTGGCTGTACCCTCTATTTGCGGTGTTGGATGGTACAATACACTTCTTCTTGCTTCTCTTAGGTCTTCTAGGATTGTTTATTGGATGGTATTATGCACAATGGCTCCTTACATATGCCATACATGGATCTCAAGAAGGATTGTATAAGAAAAATCGATAGATATTCGAAAAGTTTTTAGGAAATTTGTTTTTTTTAATGTATTCAAGTGGTTTATAGGTACAGGATGAATTTGAAGTAACACATTTGTATCAGTGTTGATTATTAGTAGATCAAAATAAATATAATTTTGTTTTTTATTTTTTATATTTTATTCCCTGACTTTATTAGTTTGGTAGATTTTTTTTTATGACTTTCTTACTTACATAGTTTTAATCTGATATCGTTTTATGTTCTCTTTCTATTGAACGGCAATGGATATTCTTTTGCTTTTAATTAACAATCTACAATCATTAATATATCTTGGTCAGAGAATCAGCATTGCCATCCAACGTGGCAATGCCGCCAGCATTCTGGGTACGCTGCCTTCTGATAGCGACTTTTTTAATTTAGACTATTTTATTTAAGTTTCTTAGTTTAGTAAGTTGGTCTTGAATTGTTTATTAAATTAAATATAAATTTTATTTCCTAATTATAATATTTTTAATAAAAAAAAATAAAAAAATTAATAATCAATATCTCAACACATTTATGACATCAAAATGTTCGTGATGACGTCACTACTCCGGGCATCTGTTGCCGGTGGTGAAGGTCTGGAGTTTAAATCCTATGAGCAGCTTTCGGTGATGGAAAACATCGTGAGGAAACCATAGCACGGTGGTAGGGTAAGTTTAGTACCCACCTTCAAGAAGAAATTCTCTTGCCAAGCATCTGCTAGTGTGATCCGGCAGCTGAATTTGAGAGATATCTAGACTTTATGTGGTCACCACCTTCGGTCACATCATCACTTACAACGGTGAAATTGTGATCAAACAGAAGACTATTTACAGTATAAAAAACATCTGGAACCTTATACGGCTTGACAAATTTTGAAGTGCAAGTTGTAGTGAAATTTTTTCTCTAACTGGACTGTCTTAGTACTCCGGCCGTGGAAACCTTAGTTGATTTTCTAAGCCCTCTCTAGATGCTCACCATGCGCACCAAGCCGATTCAATCCCCACTGGGAAAATGAAAATGAAAATATTTGTTATTCAAATAGGCCTTCACAAGCACTTATGAATAGTCTGACTCTAACGCACGGTTCGGAAGGTTGCTTTTACTGAGAAGAGCCGGCAAGAAACTCAGCAATTACTCTTTTCAAAACCAACTCAGATTCATTACATCAAATTATTTATCTAGTCTCACTGACAATATTAAGCATTTTCTACTAATACAGCTTTAATCCGTTCCTTAAATTTTTGCGAAGGCAAATTTAAAATTGAAGTAGGGATTTTGTAATAGATAGTCTCTATCACAGTCTTAGAAATGAACCATGCACTTTTTGGAGTCTATAGGCAGAGGTTATGAAGGTCAGAAGTTTGGAAGAGAAACTAACTGCTATTTCTCCAGAATGTTCTGGAGCTATAACCTCGCTGATAGCTCAATACGTGATGGTGTGAAGACCTACCGCAGATGGTCCCTGGTGCCTTATACAGGGCGCTAGGAATAGTCTGCCTCGCTGTATAACCTAACGGTTCAGTAGGTTGAGCTACTAATATAAATATCTATATAGGGAACAATGTCTGTACCCTGAGTGTAAAGAATGACGTAATAAACGCTTACTGTCACGTTTGCGTTTACGACATTACTCTATAGGAATTTACACAGCGCCTCTCGCGGTATACTCATGGAACTAATTTCTTCCATTGACGTAAATTAACATTTTCGTCAATTCTTTACACTCACGGTAGTGGCCATGGCCATAAACTCTCACGTTTATGTCCAAGGATACGGTATTGTAACCTCGTAGGTACGTATGTCCATAATGGCCATCCTCCTCTGGAAGCTATAGATTTTTGTTCTACAGCGTTGGAAGGCTTAGCTTATTTGCCTAAACCAAAATACGGTCTAAACAATCTAACAATATGCCAATGTGTTACATACGACTAATGTTAAAGTTTTAATCTTTGTTTTTATTCATCATATTATACATTACATATTCTACATTATAAGGCTACTTTTCCACCAGAGATGTGCTATGCAGCTATGATACGAGGATGTGAAAGCTAAGCTACGAAACTGTGACTGTTTCCACTGATGCTAAGCTATGAAGTGGAGCACATATAGCACGCATCTTCTATATTTTATGTCGACATCGGAAGGTTGCAGGATCAAACCTTCATAGTAACATTATTGCGTGCAATCCATTTATTTACTGAATTACTCATAATTTTGATACTTATATATATTTTTTTCTTATCGTCATATACGCACAAATATAGTCAGTAAGACTAGATAAATAATTTTATGTAAATTCTGAGTTGATTTTGAAAAGAGTAATTGCTGAGTTTCTTGCCGGCTCTTCTCAGTAAAAGCAACCTTCCGAACCGTGCGTTAGAGTCAGACTATTCATATGTTGTGAAGGCCTATTTGAATAAAAAATATTTTCATTTCATAAAAAACAACTCAGAATTCCATATTCTTGAGTATTTAGAAACCTTTGACTGAATTTTCATTCTACATCAAGTTGTTATCTACTTACCTGTAGGTACTTAATACTAGAAAGAAAGAAAAAACGCTTTATTGAACAACAAAAACACAATACAATATATACATATTTATAAACTAATATAATGTACCTACATCCAAAGACAAAATGCTACCAACCAGTTGGTATTTTTCAGTTTACTTCTCACATACAAATTCAAAGAAGTATGGATAGGTATATCCGATATTTGGAAAACTACACGGATCTGTTTACTTCTATTTATTTACAATCAATGTATAAAATACAAACTATGATATATAGAAAACAACCTCAAAGCCCTCGCTGCTGTCGATAGGCAAGGTTCCCAACAGGCTGGCAGCGTTCCCTTTTTGGATGGCCAAGTTTATGCGTTGGCGGAAAAAGCTCCCAGCCCGTCGGTCTCCCGAAGCCTCGATGAGCTGGGATGATAAAATCCGAGCAAATCAGCGAGCACCGAACCCCCACGGACCCAAGGTTTATACCGCGAATGGCATGAACAAAAAATTAGGACAAAGACGAGAGTATTTTTTAAATTTGGATTTTCGATTTTTATCATATTAATTCTAAATTACATGTTTAAATATAGTTGCAGATAGATTCATTAAATAACAAGGTAAATAATACCGGTCAGTAACCACAACATAAAACCAGAGGAACGTTTTCTCTCAATTAATATGCATCGTATCATGGGTTTGTCCAAACTTGTTCCGATATAAAAAAAACCCTTTTACTTTCCAAAAAAAAAACCTGTCGAATATCGTCCAGTATAAATTTAAACTTAAAATTAATGTTCTTTATTTAAATAGAAGATGTTATTTTACTTAAAATTGTTGCATTCATCTCATTGTATTGTAGTTCTTATTTGAATGCAGTAAAAGTTCAAACTCAAGCATTTTCAATGTACCTATAAGTAGTTTTGTTTGTTTCTCGGCTTGTTCGATGCAGCGTTCCACTTCACGGTCAAGAGTAATAGTGTAGCCAGATTCTATTTTTTCCTTAGTTTTAGGGAAATATTTTATATAAAGTTAATATCATTTAAATTAAGAATAAGATGTAAGGTAAGCACACTAGTCATACTGTGGAATTTTTGAAGTTATACTTCTTTTGGCGCGTTAGGGAAAAATTATGAGAGTAAATTTTTACGATGCGCGCGCACACTGTCACGAAAAACCGATACCATGAAGTTAGCTAGTCAACATTGTCAGGTTGTCCCATGAAGTATAACTTCTTACGTGCGTACATAAGTACACACACACTTTTTTTTTCAATATAGGACTACTTGAGTTAATTATCTTAACTCTTATGTTTTTACCTATATTTTACTTACTTGATATGTTAGACAATTGACTCACAGTCATATAATGATTTTATTTAAAACAAAATTTAAGAAATAAAGTGGATACTTGTATCAATTTAAAGGCCTATTATTTATTTTAATTTTATAGCGCTAGAAGTAGATACCGGCATTGACTTTAAAATTAAATTTTAAGCAAATTAATGAAAAATTTAGAAAGCATAATAAAATTAATGTAATACCTACTGGAAACTTCAGTAGATTCGACGTTCACAAGTGCCCATCTAGGGCCTAAACTGAATAAATGGCTTTGACTTTCACTTTGAAAAATGGCCTAATCAAACTCCAACCCGTTGGCAACTCATAACCGGATCCTATCTCTAAACACCGTAATGCAACGCAACAGGTATGAGGTATCTAAGCATTTCACTACCAGTCGGTTATCGGTGTAGCTCACGTCCGGTACTCTTGCCTTGGTCGTGAAAAAAAAAACGCCGTCAAAATGTCGCTGTCATCTGTTTCCCGCGTTATTAGGCGCGCGTCCCCGTTCTTTTTTCAAAAAAGACGCGATGCGACGATAGCCAGTTTAACCAAAGACGAGTTGCTTATTTTATTGCGGCCTCCTTTGACGAATTGGAGTAATATTATAAGGGAAGCGGAGAAAGTAGTTGGTTATCCGACCTCTTTTATGAATTTACGGTGTTTGTTGAGCGATGAGTTCGCTCATATGGCACTTTATTTACGGGAGCTGGTGAGTTTTTCAATATATTATTTTCATAGTTAAAATTTTATTTATAAACTCAGTCGTTTTTACAGTTCAGTGTTTATATCATAAACAACCCGTTTATCTTTTTAATTCAATATTTTTATTTATGACATAAGTAGACAGCAATAAAACATAATAGTAAAGTTATATAATAAATATGATTTAAATAAACGAAGCAAAAGAAAATACATACAATAATGTAGTTTCAATATTAATGGTAATCATAGACATAGATCAACTGTTATGGTGACCTGAAAAGCCGTCTAGAAAAACCGTAATGTCGTGAAAAAAAAGCCAATTGGAAAGCAAGCAGTTGCTAATGACTTTCACGCGACGATAATAACATTTTCTAGTATTATACTCACTCTACAGTCTATTACGGACCTTTGTAGTTATATTTTGCGTGTTAGATGCATTTAATTTTATATTTCTGGTAAAGGAGCGTTTAGAAATGTAAAAAGTTTAATGAAAATAAAATGGTGTGATAAATATTTGAGGATATCTATACAATCTATATTATATTATAAAAATATAGAGTTAGATACACCATTTATAACACAAGAACAAATGGACTGATTTTTATGATCTTTGATTTGTTGGATTTGTCTCCGCCCCGAAAAGCAGAATAACTACTTCTTTTGGCGCGTTAGGGAAAAATTATGAGAGTAAATTTTTACGATGCGCGCGCACACCGTCACGAAAAACCGACACCATGAAATTTGCTAGTTAACATTACCATGAAGTTAGCTAGTCAACATTGTCAGGTTGTCACATACACAGTAAAACGTGAAGATAGTATCAAAAAAAAATTAATAGAGAAGTATAACTTCTTACGTGCGTAGATACATAAGTACACACACACATTTTTTATACGTGGAACGCGGGTGAAACCATGGGGAACAGCTAGTAGTTTATTATATACACTAATTAGGGTACTCAAGGACGTCAATTAGAATTTAATTAAGTTTATCTAATACAATAAATACCCCGAAACTACTACGTAAATTACATATACCTACATTATGTGCATTTTTAATTGGTAGTAGGTATTTATAAATTCAATTGATTTAGCTGAAGATTTTACATATAATCTTAAATTAAAGTAGCATAATAATACCTGCGGCTCCACCCGTGTGGTTATTTTTCTTGGCTTACACTAAAACAGACACTGAACTCAACAAGCTTAGAACATCAAGAACCCTTTTAGAAAACCGCGTAGAATCGCATCAATCAGTGCAATAGTTCTCGAATAATAAGCGCACAAACGGACCGACAGATTGACAGGGATACGTTGTGTTTTACTTTTATAAAAATAAGGATGAATTGCATTATTGATAAATACTTAATGTTATCCAATTCCAGGTAGGTAGCAATCATCTTGTAATGGAGACGGCAAAAAACATCCTATACGGAGATTCGAAAAATATACAACCTTGGGGTCTACTCATTCTCCTATTCTCTAAATCAATGAAAAACGTAACATTATCACCAAACAGCAAGGAGGAGCACACAAGAACTCTAGCTGAACTAACAGAAATGATCAGAACAGGACATTTGATACACAGGGGAATTATAAATGTACCATTTGTTAAAAGAACAGATTCTGAAACAGCAATATTTGGTAATCAATTAGCTATACTTCTTGGTGATTATTTATTAGTATCTGCTAATCATAGTCTTGCAAGTCTTCGTAATTCTGATGTATCATTGATAATGTCGACAGCTGTTAAGGAATTGTCTGAAGCAGAGTTCTTGGGGGAAAGAGATGAACAGAATCTTCCCCTACCAGGCAAGCCGAAGGACAGTGAAGATGACTTTGAAGTTATCTTTGATACTTCAACAATAACTGTTGATGATGCATTAGGGAAACCTCGAAAGGAATGGACAACCCGAACGATATTTAATGGAGTAAGTCTATTAGGAAGAGGCTGTCAATCTGCCATGGCTCTTGATAAACAAAGTTGGGAAATGCAGAACTATGCATACAACTTCGGCTGTCATTTAGGTTTGGCATGGCAGGCTGCTACAGAATTACATAACTTAAGTTCAGACAGTAAAGAACAATTTAGTTTAACTAGTGCCCCGATGCTGTTTGCCTTAGAAGGTAACCCGGAACTTTACAAAATGATAGAGCAAGCTAAGAAAAATGTTAAAGATGTAGACTATGAAGATTTGAAGTATAATATACTGAAGACTGACGCTGTTGAGAAGACGAAGGTGTTACATGAGTATCATGCAAAGAAAGCGACAGCGTATATTGAAAGTGCCGGGGAAAATGAATCTGTTGATATAATAAAAAAGTTGATTTATACATTTTGACATGACGAAATTGATGATTCTATTTTAAACCTTATGATATTACACTAGCGATGTTTTTAAGATGATTAGAATTAAGATGTGTGTATATGACATTGCTATTCGTTTTTTTTTTTCAGCGTCTGGTACTATAACATCGTGAATGTCTTTGATATTAATGTTTATATTGAAACTATTTTTTTTACGTGCATTCTAATAAATCGAAGAAAGATTGGGATACATAGAAACGTAACTAAACCAACCTGTATAATATGGATAATCTCCCATGAATGGTATTCTGTAACTACAATAATAAATGTAATCTAAAATGTCCACTCTATATCTTTTCTTGTGCATAATATATCAATATGATATTAAGTAAATCAATACTCTTTGTGTTACATAATAAGGTCTATATTAGGACATATGTAAAATCTTTATATTATGAGATAGCAAACATCATGTCACTTCATTAGCGTTAGCTTGATAATTAAAACAAGGTTATGTACTTATGTATCGATGAATAGGTATTGTAAAGTATTATTCGATGTATAAAATATATTTTAGATATTAATGTGCTCTATATCAGTTGAAATTGTATAAAATAAATAATTTAATTTTGTAATTCATCATTAAATTATTATTGTATTCTAATAAAATATTAAAATAATAGTGGAACTTTTTTGATACATAAAGGAAAATAATTAAGTAAGAGTTCGCGCCAACAAAGATGTCCCGAAGGCCCACCACTGTCGCAGAAGAGATATCGATTTTAATTAATTCCACGGGACATCTTTTGTGGCACGAACTCTAGTAAATTAAAAACAAAACAAAGTCGTGTTAGTTACACAATTTATAACTCAAGAACCGCTGGACTGATTTGTATGATCTGTTATCTCCGAAGAGCTGAATATCTATTTTAAAACATTGTTTTTTTTTTATACCGGGAAAGCGGGTGAATCCGTGGGGAATTGCTAGTAGGGCATAAAAAGAGTTTCTTCTATTGTAACGTACAATGAATAGTTGCCTATTGCATATTGCCGAGTAGGTGTTATTTTTTAGGGACAAGGTTGAAATTAGCGACCATGTCAATATAATGATGAGTAGGTACATAATAAATACATATTATATCGTGATTAACATCACTATAGACCAGGGGTCACCAATTAGGTTTATTAGGGGTCCGATTTAAAAATATAAAAGATTATCGCGGTCCGGTTGGTAGATGATGACTGGCGACCAAGCTTAGATCTTTTCCATCAAATTCTCCTATAATAATAATAATAATAAATATTCTGGGACATTATTCCTCACACACGGCCATCTGACCCCAAACTAAGCAGAGCTTGTACTATGGAAGCCAGATAACTGATATACTACATATACTACTTTTCTTTTGTAAATACATACATATATAGATAATTACACCCAGACACAGGACAAACAGACATGTTCATGCACACAAATGTTTGTCCTGAGTGGGAATCGAACCCACGACCTGCGGCGTGATAGATAGGGTATATAATAAGAATATTATAAGATAGGATACTATAATGTTAAATATACTAATAAATCAAATTATTGTGATTTTGGATGTGCGCGGATAAAATAAAATAACCATGTGGACATTTTTGTTTGTCAAGGTCCGCACAATAGAGGTCGGCGGTCCGGAGTTGGACCGCGGTCCGCTATTTGGTGACCCCTGCTATAGACTTTCGAAGCTAGCTAGATTTATTGTTGAGAAAATTAGAAAAAGAATTAAACTTCTGGGGTCAAACGCAAAAAAATAACCTACAAAATAAATCAAAAACTAATCATTACCTTTATAGTAAATCTTTCTTTTTTGGTAGAGGGGAATAAATCCTACTTAGGGATAGTACTATAATCCTACTATATATATCTTATTAATATTATTAATGTGAAAGTTTGGATGCTTGTGACTCAATCACACAGAAACGGCACAATAAATTTAGATTAAATTAGGCACATAGATAAATTACAACCTATAATAACATTATGACATATAGGATATTTTATGCCGGGAAAACATTAAATCTTTCGGCAACGCGGGTAAAACCGCAGGGCAGGAGCTAGTTTAAAATAAAAGAAAACACAAGAAAAATTCACGACATCTATGTATAATTCAGTAAACTAAAATAGAATTTATAAGGCTAAAATAAAACCTACTCCGTGACTTCAATTTATTAACTTAGTTTCGAATTTTCATCACAGATGGCGCTAGATTGTTGTTGTGCTTGGAAAATTCACTGACTTCAGATTTCCAAGATTATATTGGTAAGATGTATGAAAATGCAAATATTATGTTTATGACGCAGAACTCTTGTAATAAGTATTTGTCGTTCATAATAATTAGAATTAAATCAATTTCGAGATGTAAGTATCCTACCTTTGAAAATAAAAACATGAAAATCGATTGCAGATTCTCTTTGTACCTGCATAAATTAATAAAAAAACCCAGCCAAGTGCGAGTCGGACTCGCGCACGAAGGGTTCCGTACCATTATCTATAAAAACGGCAAAAAAATCGCGTTAGTTGTATGGGAGCCCCCCTTAAATATTTATTTTATTTTGTTATTAGTATTTGTTGTTATAGCGGCAACAGAAATACATAATTTGTGAAAATTTCAACTGTCTAGCTATCGCGGTTCTTGAGATACAGCCTGGTGACAAACGGACGGACGGACGGACAGCGAAGTCTTAGTAAGAGGGTCCTTTTTACCCTTTGGGTACGGAACCCTAAAAACGATACAAATTGAGTACCACCCTTATTGATGTCGATCAAAACATTACCCTCCTTCTGGGGCAGTCAGGTAAAAAGGTTCTCATTACCATTTCACATTTTATATTACAGATTCTATATTATTATAGGTACTTCTAGTACCTATTCCTCGTAGTACACGCAGTGTTAGGAATGAAGCTGGAGCTAAAATATCAAGTTTGTTAAGTTAAAAAAAAATGAGAAAACCTGACGGTGGAGATTAAATTCCCCCTCTGCCATAGGTCGTGGGTACGATTCCCACTTGAAGTTGGCAGAACACACAAAGAGTGCGATGCTCATCTGTAAAAACAAAAAAAAAACACAAGCAATGAAACGACAGTATTTTATTCTTCTAACTAAACCAATCGAAAACTTAATTTGAAAATCGAAATCACAAAAAAAGACCAGCCAGTCATCAGTTTATTAGTTCTAATCAGTGATTATGGAGGTACATACCTATTGTAATTAATTTAAATCGAATTTTAAAAATCATTGTTGACGTAAGAAACAAATGAAGCATTATAATTATCAACCACGTGATGGTTTTTTAAGTTTGGAATTTTGAGATTTTTTATGTTTATCCGCCTCGCGGTTACACCCACGTTCCCGCGGGATCTTATGTTTTCCCGAAATAAAAAATTGCCTATGTGCTTTCTCTTTCACATTTATTAGGATTAGTAGAATATGACGTAGGAAGTAGGATGGAAGACAGTATTCAAATAACGCTTGAAATAAAAGCAATTAAATTTATACAAACTTCATAGATCTAGATCTAGCTAGCTGATAAATATTTGTATAAGATTAATAAATTTGAAATATTAATTGCTTAGATCTCTAATCATAACAGGAAAGTCCTAAATTAATTATAAGAATCTTCATAAAATGGACGTTTAAATTAAAACTAATCTAGCCATTAGCTCAGTGGTAGTGACGTCGAAGGTCGTGGGTTCGAATCCTACAATGAGCTTGAGCTTTCGTTGAAGGAAAACATCGTGAGGAAACCATAGCACGGTGGTAGGGTATTTTGTAGTACCTAGCTGTTACCCTCAAGTGATTTTTTACCTACCCTAGGTGTGTTCCGGCAGCTGCATTTTAGAACCAGTTCTTTTGAGGGATTACGTGCTTACCACCTTTGGTCACATCATCACCTACCATAGTGAGATTGTGGTCAACCTTGGGCCTACCTAAATAGTATGGATATAAAGAAATATCTGCGATTGTTTTGTCTGGGGGCGTGGCTATTTTTATTTCCTTGGCTGATTTTTAATTATTGATAAATAATTTTATTCAACGACTGAGAATCATTGCATGGTCTAGCTAGACAGTCACATAGAAGCGTGTAATTTGGGCATGATATTTAAATTATAATATTAACACGTGAAGCAAAAACTTTGATATACCTTTTTACGAAAATTACGCGGACGGAGGAGTGTGAAAATGCTAATATATTTATGTCTGCAATGAATGCCAACTTAAAGAAAAGATTTCGTATATGTGTGTAGTGATTTTCTTTATATTATTAATTAATATATACTCTTTTGTGTAATTATGGTCGAATTTTGACCACGGGCAACATCTAGTAACTATATTAAATCAGCAATCAGCGAAAGTTTTAATAGCTAGGTCTCATATTTCGGAAAATTAGTTTTCTCTAGTTCCATAAACAATGTAGAAATCCACTAAGAAAGGGATTTTCAAAATTCAAACTCCTTTACTTGGAGCTTTCTATTTTTTAATCGACTTAAAAAAAGAAGGAACCCATCTATATTTTTTTTAAGACAGTTTAATACACACAAGGTCCTAATAATTTCAAACTCAATAGTTAACTAATATTATGAAATATTAAATATATCATAACATACATTAATAGTTGAAAGAAAAGATGGCCTTCATAGATTAATAATTATAACGATTTATCTATTTACATAATTTTTTTACTAATGCAATAAACTTGTAAAGTTTTTTTTTTGTCAGAAGGCTGTCTAGGCTCGGCCACCTGATGATAAGATTCTTTGACTATGAACCCGAGAGAGGAAAAAAAAAGTAGGTAGTTAGTTAGACAAACTACAAAATTAAACCGCCTTCAACTGAGAAAAACTGGAAAGAAAATCAGAGAGTTTTTTTGGTTAATTTGACTGTAGGTCATGGTAGTCTGTGAAACTGAATAAATGTAAATACTTATGTGTTCCTGCGCGTGAGTAATGTCGCCAGAGCTTATCGGGGAGGGGGTTAGGGTCGGCAACGCGCGAGTGAGACCCCTGGCACAGTATAAAGATGTAACCAGTATGGAAACTAAGCCAAGTTGATAAAATAATTACCTACACTCCATTGAAGCAAAAGGGTTGACATTTTTAATGTTTTATAGTATTGTTTTTTTTTTATTAAAATTTTATATTTTCTATAGTGACTAGTGACCAATTAATCGAATTGAAATAGCTAGTTTACAAATAAAATTTAAAATAGGTATCTCATTGTGTCGGTTAATCTCGATAGTTTAAAATACGGAAAACAGTTTAATATTAACACACAGCTTGAATATCTTTTTTTTTTTGGTAGGTTACTAACTTATCATTATGGCATAATCTTTTACAAGTTTTGGCGAGAGCGTAGGCGAGCTGCGGTTGGGCGCGCACTAGGCGCTTACCAACCCCAAAAATGCATGTGATACCTAGTATTTAAAAAACCATTCCATAAAAAATACCTTTATTCTTCATAAATAACAAATTATTGACTGCAAAAGCACTATCGGCTTCAACACCCTTGAAAACCATCGATACGACATCCATGACGAAAAAGATGATATTTTCTTGCAGCCGCCATCTTGAATTTACATTTTGACAGCACTATCGGCTTCAACACCCTCGAAAACCATAAAAACGACACCCATGAAGAAAAAGTTGATAATTTCTTGCAGCCGCCATCTTAGATTTGTATTTTGTGTTATGTTTTAAGAACTTAATATGATCTTAAAAAAACGATATCTCCGGTTTTGTTGAAGCAGAGTTCAAACAGCCGTATACTACGCAATACGCTCGTGGCATTTTTAAAAAGATCGCGGAAATAAACTTGTACGTGACCAGTCGTCTTGACGCGGCACTCACTACTGACAGCACCGCGAAAACCGCTTAGGACCCCTGTCGATGCGCATCTTTGTGTGAGTGAGCCGTTTCGTCCGTTTGTAGGTAGTTTCCGTACTGGTTACATCTTTATTCTGTGCCCCTGGTGTTGCAAGCGCTCATAGGCTACGGTAAACGCTTACCATCAGGCGGGCCGTTTGCCGACTATGTTGTATAAAAAAAATATATATATATATATTAATCAGTATAATGCTAACAGGTGTTATACATTTTAGATTTTTGATGAGAAGCTTCTGAATTATTAATTAAGGTAGGTGCATAGTAAAATATTTAGTCCAAACTAGATTTATATTGACGGGCCGGTTGGCGTGGTTGGTAAGATACCCTATCTATCACGCCGCAGGTCGTGGGTTCGATTCCCACTCAGGACAAACATTTGTGTGCATGAACATGTCTGTTTGTCCTGTGTCTGGTTGTAATTATCTATATATGTATGTATTTACAAAAGAAAAGTACTATATGTAGTATATCAGTTATCTGGCTTCCATAGTACAAGCTCTGCTTAGTTTGGGGTCAGTTGGCCGTGTGTGAGGAATAATGTCCCAGAATATTTATTTAAAAAAAAAAAAAAATTACTCGATTTTTAAACAATATTTCACCCTGATGTAGAACTACCGTTATTTTGTTTCAGGTTACTGGAGAAAAGTGAATTTAATAACCTGGGACATGTCTTCACCCTCCGAACACTTAATTAATCTTATTTTACCTTTTATAGTAGCCAGATAACTGATAAATACGAATAATTTATTACTTTTTCAATTGATATAATAAAGTCAATGCCATTTATTCAGTTTAGGCCCTAGAAGGGCACTTATGAACGTCGAAGCTACTGAAGTTACCATCACTACATATTATAAAACAAAGTCCTCCGCCGCGTCTGTCTGTCTGTCTGTTCGCGATAAACTCAAAAACTACCACACCGATTTTCATGCTGTTTTTACCATTAGATAAAGTGGTTCTTGAGGAAGGTTTTAGTATATAATTTGTCAAGTTTTTGTATACATTGGCTAAAATATAATTATATTTGTTGGAGTTGTCGGAAAAAAATAAACCACCTGGGAGCTTTCAACGAAAACGCTGCCTAAACCCTTTGAGATATAACAAAATGATGTATGGTGGAATTGTGTATCTTATATAGGTCTACAGAAAAGTCCGCGATGGCATACGTCTATCTCTTAAGGATAACATACTATATCCATTTTAATACTAAAAAAAATGGACAATTAATTGTAAGAATTCATCATTTCTTTGACTTTTTTTTGTACGTTGCATAACACGATTGGCTAACTTTTATAACACAACATAATTAATCAAAAATACCTCTTTAAAATAAGATATTCCAATTTTACCGGCATTGAGGATCGATATGAGGTTCCAAAATTTCTACATATATTAATTGAAACTGAAACTATAAATCGTACTTAGGTTTTATGAAATATATTTTTAGTTTTTAAATTAAACAATAAAAATCATTTTGTCGCATACGCCCGTTCCGTTTACGCGGATTTTCTATGAGAGGTCGCTATAGTAGGGAGCGGGACGCAGCACGTTGAATTTCAGATTTTTAAGCTTAACGCGGCGTCACCTTAATAATAAATAAAGGTTCTTAAATAACGATATTACTATTGGTGGACTCTTTATTTATAATTATTTCTTATTTGATAACAATATACCTAATTATTTCTTTTCGTTCTTTTTAGGGTTTGGTACCCAAAGGGTAAAAACGGGACCCTATTACTAAGACTTCGCTGTCTGTCCGTCCGTCCGTCCGTCTGTCTGTCTCCAGGTTGTATCTAAAGAACCGCGATAGCTAGACAGCTGAAATTTTCACAAATTATGTATTTCTGTTGCTGCTATAACAAAAAATACTAAAAACAAAATAAAATAAATATTTAAGGGCTCCCATACAACAAACGCGATTTTTTTGCCCTTTTATTTCTATATGGTAGTTCCCGTTGACTTAGAATCACGAAATTTGGCAAAAAACAAGTTCTTCAAGCACAAATAAAGGGAAAATTCCAAAAAATTAAAAAAGTTGAAAAGTCCCCATACAGTTACACCAATTAATAAAGACCTCTGAGTTGTATAGGCGCTCATACAATTTTGAGGTCTAGCTTAATTGGTACTAACCTCAAATAAGGTAAATAAATAAAATTGTGCATTTCCCGTGATGGACGAACGATGGACGAAGTTTGTACGGAACCCTCTGTGCGCGAGTCCGACTCGCACTTGGCCGGTTTTTTTTTAATGATCTTTCGTCAATTTCATCACCAAAATGCCAATATTAATCTTAATATATATAAATCTCCTGTCACGATGTTTGTCCGCGATGGATTCCTAAACTACTTAACCGATTTTAAATTAAATTGGCACACCGTGAGCAGTCTGGTCCAACTTGAGAGATAGGATAAACGGCTGGACCGATTTGGATGAAATTTTGTGTATGAGTTGGACAGGACAACGTCTGTCGGGACAGCTACTATTTTATAAATTCCCATCGAAAATACAAAAAATATTTCTAGCAGAATACATAATTTGAATGAATTAACAACTGTTTTGCTATAAATTCTAAAAATATGTTTCGTCCAGGAGTATAAACCTAGCTAGCTTGTTGGTTGTTTCTTTCTGGCTAACAAGTAGGCAAACCTTATGGTATGTCACCACGGTCTATAGACAATGACATGTGCAATACCTGGATCTTATGTAACCAATGATATTAACCTTCAGCTTTGTTCAATCCTGAAGTTCAAATTATTCATATACCATTTGCGTGTTCTATCATAGAAACCCACGGCGCGGGCGCAAGTAGCATCCTATATAAGTAGGAACCTTGTCGTCATTCCATTAGAGACCGCCATCCCTAATCCTCGCTATCACGATAAAGCTCAGCGTAGAGTCGACGAAGGTAGTCGGTTCGAATCCTAAAATAAACTAGAGCGATGTAGGAAACATCGCGAGGGAACCATAGCACGGTGGTCGGATATTTTGTAGGAACCGCCTAGTTGGCTGGCTGTCAAACTCAATCTCATTTATTCAGTTTAGGCCCTAATAAGGCACTTATTAACTTTACAATTGATTCTACCACCGGTTCGGAATACACTTGGACTGAGAAGACTCCGGCAAGAAACTCAGTAGGGCATGTTTTTATGTAAATCCCACTTTATTTATTTACATTATCACAATAATGATATCGCTACTCTTGATTTATAAACTTAATATATCAACTGCAATGACCTCCAACAAGATTTTTAAGCGTTTAGGTTAGGCATAATATGAGATTCCGTTTCAGGAATGTGGGTGAATCCGCGTGATAACCTAGTCAAAAATGTCAAATACATGTCAGACATATCACATCCGCTAGATCTATGAGATCAAATATATATCGATATGTGGATCATTAACGTCGTTATTAATATCTGGAGATATTGATCTGTACACTTGAAGTTCAACCGGAAAATCTATTAAAAGTATAACGTAAACATTTTTCTAGTTTGTGGTGTCCTCAAGCTGGTGTGTTCTTAGTGCATAAGCGGAGCGATTTTTTAATCGTTTCATCTTTTTTATTAATGTAATTGTTTTTTTTTTAAATTCATTGGGTTTGCGTTTGGCTACTGACCAGTCCAAGGACGATGGAATTGAAATAATTATAATAAGTCTGAGGGTGGATGTAGTACACGCTTTCTTGCAAACTCTTATGTTATGGGAAACATAATTGTAGTTATGGATATGAATTAAAATATAAAAGAAAGTTTTTATTAAAAATAATATATTTTATTAGCAGCGCAGCGCTCGTGGCGTAGCTTGATTAGCCGTTCCTAACCGATCGGCAAAGTTAAGCAATGTCCAGTCTGGCCGGTACCTGGATGGGTGACCGCCTAGTGGTATTTCATCTTGAGCGTTTCCGTGCTTCGGAAGGGACGTAAAGCCGTTGGTCCTGGTTATCACTTAATTGTGATAGTCGTTAAGCTAGTTGGAAACCTCCTAGGTGGCTTGACAACTCCAACAGTAGGTTGACCACTAGCCTACCTCCACCAATCGGCAGTGGGCACGCGTGGTGGAGAATTTGCCAATTCGCCTTTCACCCTTATTCGTGAAAGGAGGCCTGGCCTCAGCAGTGGGCAGATATAGGCTGTTATTATTATATTTTATTACTCGTTTGTTACTAAACAATATCCCAAATTCTGTTAAATTCTGAAGTTTTGACAAATATTTTAAGCCCTATTAGCCAAAACATCAAAAATAAACCACTTTATATTTCAATTAGCAATTTAAATCGCTTCGCCCATCCAAACGCTCCGTTCATACTATAAGACCTCCATGCGATTCATTCGCCGACCAGTCCACCAATCTGTCGCGTAATACCAACCCTCTATATAAGCGTAACTCTACAGCTCAGTGTTGCAGTGTAACGTTGACATCCTGTATACAAATATTGTTCGAAAATTGAATCGAGGCCTATTGTAAACTTTGTGTGATCGTTAAATCTAGTGCTCAGTTATTCAGAAGTTATTCGCTGGTATGTATTTTTAGTTAAAATTTTGAAATAAGTGTAACTAGTTGGGTATTTAATTTTAAATAATCTTTGAACGAGGATTAACATAAAATACTTTTGTTACTGAACAAACAAAAGCTAAGAATTTTTTTTCAAAAATATTTTGAATGAATTCATTTTTAAGTATTATGGCTTATTATTTAAATTTATAATTAGTTTAGTTTTATTAAGGGCAGTATGTATTTTTGTTTTATTTTTATTACATACGTCTAAATAATAAACTAATAAATTAAATTATCACAAATACAACATTTTTCTCAGCTTTTGATAGGCTTCCTAGATTTGAGAACAAAGTTCATTTAAGTAACATTTATTAACCGACGAATTTTAATAATAATTTGATTTTATAAGTTAAGCTGAATTAAATGCACAAATAAAAATCAATTTTTACGAAAAAAACTTTTCAAGTAAGCACTACCAATGGCTTTTCGATGATAGAAAACAACGTGAGTAAACTGAACTTGCAGAGGAATTAGTTCCTGAAATGATTTATGACGTATATAAAGAAAAAAATAAACATACTTTAAAATAGGTTTTCACTGAAAAACATATTTATAAGTACTGGTACTACCTACTGTTTTCAAGTCAACGAAAAAGAAACAAAATGTTCTATAGACAATTTAAAATTTTACCAAGATGTCGAAGGATTTTATTTACTTTTTCGTTCCTTTTTTGAAACCGTTTAAAAAATGAGGTGTTGATTATTTATTTTTATTCAAATATGACTTTAGCAATTACTCTTTTAAAAATAAATTAAATTTATTGAAACAGAGCATGAATTGTCTTCATTTATATATAAATTTTGATGACGATTAGTGATCTTGGAACCAAGTTTTTACTTATACAAAACATGAATAATGATGTGAAAGTTAAGAATAAATTCCAATCTTTAGATAAATACGGACCTATTATACTTAGTCAGTGACCTGATTATTACGCGGGATCCTTCTGTACAGAGATTAGGCTTTTTTATTTGCATGTTACTGACAATATTTGGATTCTGGCAATATGTGTTATTACTATTTAGGATTTATTCTACTTATATCTTAATTTATAAAATTTTCGTGTCACAATGTTGGTCCGCGATGAACTCCGAAATTAATGTAATATTTTTTTCAAAATGTGTGATTTGTTGCAACCGCCCGAAATTAGTAACCAATCAAAATAGTTTCTATCCCAATTATATCCTTTTTTATCCGTGGAACGCGGGTGAAACCGCGGGGAAAGGCTAGCATAAAAATAAATAAAGAGCTTCACACCTTATTATGTGTAAACAATTCTGAGAATTTCATCTAAAACTAACCCCATAAAAGTGTAAAAAGAACACCCTCTATAACTCGCCTATAAGAAGGTCAGTTGTGATAGATTGTGACGTTTATTGATAGTATTTGTGCAAAAGGACTTTTTAACTCGGAGGTGTTTTAACAGAGTTGAAAAGATTGGTTTGTACAAACTAAGGATTTATTTGTTTACTTTTAAGGTTCCGTAGTTAAACGAACCCTTATAGTTTTGTCATGTCAATCTGTATGTCATGGCCATTTTACTCGTAGATTATTACATACAATTAAATACATAATTCAATATTTACTACGTCTTCAAAGTTTTAAACTTGCATCTTATCGTACTGACAACGGAACCATACTGCGCATATTCGGACACACACTTGCCCGGGATTCTTTATATTAGATTGGTTTGCCTTTGACAATCTCCCGTAGTAAGTGATGTTGTAACCTACAGTGGTAAGCATACAGAGGCTTACAGCTAGTTAACAATCCTATTTTCATCACCATCGTTGTTAAAAACCCTTGTACCCAGGTAATTATAATATTATAAACTGTCAATAAAATATTTATCTTTGAGATAAAACATACAGTTTTGGTCTTACGTTGTCAACATAGTACCTAAGTGATTTTATAGACAAAACTAGCTTCACGGTTACACCCGTATTTCCGAGAGTTCTTATGTTTTCCCGGAATAAAAAGTATTGTACATATTAATTCAGAATATATTCTATCTGTGTGCCAAATTTCATCCAAATCCGTTCAGTAGTTTCTGCGTGAAAGAGTAACAAACATCCATCCATCCTCGCAAACTATCGCGTTTAGTATGATGAAGAAACTTAATAGTCCAGAATTAAAAAGTTGAATTTCTTTAGTCTTTTTATATCTCTCTCTTATATCTAAATGATACTGATAGTAATGTCAAATATCGTAGCGAAGGTCGTGTCTTGAGCTTTCAGTAAAGGAAAATAATGTGAGGAAGCCATAGCACTGCCATTTACCACCAATAAATTGAAAATCTGTCGCTTAAAGAAAGAAATAATTTTTTTTTTTATTTAGACACACCTTATATTAGAGCATGGATATAAAAAAGAATTTACAAAACAATATAGGTACATATGCGTCGAAAATAGTTCGCTCAGCATGAAATTACGTCGACTGGTTTTCAGCGACGCCTACACCTAACGGTGCCAGTTACCTTCAAGACTTTGTGTGCTTACCAGTCACATCATCACATACCCTGGTGAGATTGTATATAACAGCACTTTGGCAACAGTTTTTAATCTTAAAGGTACAACCAGCTACAAAACATGATATATGAAACGCAATTTCGGTACAAAACCGTCACTTTACCACATAATTCTTTAATCCTCATCGACTAGACATGTGCTTGTATGTAAGAAGCCATAGTAATGATGGAAAATGTCGATACTACTCTATTACTACACGATATCCACTAATACGATACTTTAATGCCTTAACTATAGCATGGTCTTTCTTAATCTTGCTCGCAGAATCCAATATTCTCAAATTTCATTATTACACGGTATAGTACTTTGGTTTGCCTGTCTGGCTATCATTTTCAAGTTAAACATTCTTCGCCTATCACCTACTTATGGTCCGGCAGTTGCATTAAATGAAAATATATTTTATTCAAATATGCCTTCACAAGCACTTCTGAATAGTCTGACTCTAACGCACGGTTCGGTTGCTTTTGCTGAGAAAAGACGGTAATAAATTCAGCAATTACTCATTTCAAAACCAACTTAGATTATTTATTTAATCTTGCTGACAATAATGTGGGTGTAATATAACGAAAAATTAAAACAAAATTATGAGTGAAAATAAATTAATAGATAGCATGTGAGAACCAGTTCCCCCTTCCAGCTTTTTGTACTTATCACTTTCGGCCATATCATCACTAACTACGATGAAGTGGTGAACAAAAGGCGTTTCACTCAATGGGCGTCACTCCTTCCAATTTCTTGGCATTTACGTTTCCATCTACGTTTCAAGGCTACTTTTAAGAGGTCGTTGGTCCAAAGGGCTGCAAGGTATACGGTTTCCACTCTAAATTCCTCTTCTGCTCCATACACAGGCAGTTCTTTGGCAAATATGACTGCACTGTCTCATTAGTTATGTTATGTCAGCCTAAGAATACAGGTCTAGCTCATCTAAGTCAGGTTGACTAAGCTGTTATTTTCGTTAGTACAAAATTGTGATATGCCTGTAATTTGTATGAACTTATAATTATTTTTGTTACTTTAATTTTATTCTCTGATATCAACTTGGTAATTAATAAATTACCCCAACAAGATTTTTAATTTTAAAATTTTGTGTTTTTTTTTTGTAGAATTAATTACCTAGTACTATTAAGTCTATCTTAAATTAATACGAAAGCCTATATTGTGGTCTTACAGTTTCTAGGAAATATTGACCCCGAAACGCATTTTTTTATAGATTTATTAATGTTTCTTGTATTTCAGGTACTCGCTTATCGAAATGGAGCATGCAGAATTTCGCGTGAAGGGTAACTTAATTTTCACATGTTTATTTCTTAGATTAAACAATGCAATCACAATACTTACTGTAGTTATAGTTACACAACCAGCTCTAATTACGTCAAAACTGTTAATTAATCTTTGTTTTGATATTTTTTTTCATTGGAATATTTCTAAGCAAAGATATAAAACGTTCGAATATTCATGCAAGGGTAAATCTTTAAACTGTCAATTATTAGTTTGTTAAAATACATTTAAGTAGTGTTTTTTTTTATTATAGGCAAAAGTAACACGGTGAAAGCGTTTTATAGCAAAAAAAAAATTGGCAATGATGACAAATTATTTTTTACGGTACTTTATAGTATATTTTATTGGTACAATATGCTCTTATCTGTGGTCAAACGAATTCAAATTCGATTTTTAACGACTTTTACTTAGAGATTGTAAATAACACCCGTAGGTATTTTCATTATTTTCTTTGGAAGTTAATTATAGAGGACCTACTTACATGATTTTTATACATTATATTAATGTAAGTTTTAAGTAGCAGTCAAAAAATAAAAATAAAACAAAATTGTCTAGAAAAATATTAATTTTATAAGACCTAAAAAGTTAAAAACTGCAATAAATGACAATAAAAATTAATACAGTAAAGCTAAAATAAAAATATGTTTAGACAATAATTGGCTTAAAATTTCTAAATCGTCTATAATATCATTGTTTGTACTATAAAGAATTATTCTGCACAAATAATAATAAATGGAGCGTTTAAAAAAAAAACAACATAGATTGGACGCTCGTCAGCCGCTCTCGCAGCTCACTCACTCCACTCACTCGACTCGCGCAGTCATGTCTTCAGTACGGTGAAAACTAACACTTAAGGGGTAAACGCAGGTATTACCGCGGTAGTCAAAAATCTGCAGGTATCACCGAGGTATATACTATATAACATAATTGCACTTTTAAGCAATAGGGAATATGCATGATTTTTTTTTATTTCTTAAATTTATCATTTACATTTTTATAACATGGAAAAAAATATAAATAGGCTTGAAAAGAGCCAAATTATTTTTCAAAGTGAAATTTAAAACCTTGAATAAATTTGAGCCGTTCAAACGCCACCATTTAGCGCGCGCTTTTGATGACGTCATTTGTTATATCCCACGTTTGTTTACTATAGTGTTTCAGTTACTTCATACGTATTTTCAGTTTTAATTGCTATACAAATCATGGAAGTAGTTAAAAAACCATCTTACAAGTATTGTATGGTACCGAAGTGCAAAAACACTATTATTAGTACACCCGATAAAGTGTTTTTTCGTATTCCATGCGATGCGAAATTACGAAAAAAATGGTGTAAGATGATGAGAAGGGATATTGTATCTCCATTATCGGTTCTATTTTGTTGTGAAGATCATTTTAACGTAAGTATAGCATATATTTATGTACAGCTTAGTGTGAAAATAGGAGGTTTGGTCTAAAACTAACCTAGCCTTGTTTACAAAAGTTATTTAAAAATGTATCTAAAGATCTTTCGGTAAATTTATTTCAAATGATTTTTTGAATGCATATATTTTTTATTCGACAGATAAGTAGTTGCTTTCGGAGTGGTTAAAGTGTGATTTCTCTAAACCATTACTTTGTAATAGAAAAAAATATATGTTGCAAGGGTCGAATTCAGAAATTTATAACTTTTTAAAGCAGTTTAAATAAGAAATTGAGACGATTTTGAAAAAAAGTAACTAGATAAGATTATTGTAAAGGACTTGCCGACAAATGTAATCTGAATACATTTCTTGTTTTTATTATATTTTTTTCGTGGCGAGTGCATGAATGAGACCCTCTACGCGTGGAACGTAAATAGAGGTAAGTTTAAAGCCTCATAAAGCTAATAAAAGTGGCGTCAAATTAAAAAATTAAATATGTATTAGAAACTTCAAATCTCACACTTTAAAATAACGTAAAATATATTTAATTTTTGTTTTTCTGATGACTAAAAAACAATATTTCTTTTCTGACAAATTCCGCAAGAACACTGATTTTAGGGAGACTAGCCTTAAGGAAGATACAGTTAATTATATTGAATATAACATAATGAAACAGAAAGGAGAAAAATGTAATCTACGGTTAAAGAAAGGAGTTGTTCCTCATATATTTTTGTGTCAAAAACGGAATATGCCACCACCAGTTGAAAGAATGGCTGTAGTTAAAAGGCAAAGACTCGAGATTTGATGCAAAATATGCTGACATCATAAATGCATCTATTTTCGGCAGATTATCTGATTGTGCTTTAACAAAACCAGTTTCTGTCATCGTCCTCGATTGACTACAAATATATATCCACAAGTAATCACACAGGAATACAGTTTTAAACACTTTTTCTCACAAACACTACTTTAACACAGTATGAATATCGACGCCGATAAATTCAATGACGTGACAATTAACGTCACATTTCGTTTCGACCAATGGTGACGCGTTTTGTAAGTTTGAATTTTCCTCCCTTATTTTTCACTTCTTATGTAATATTTTCTGGGTTTAAATAATAACTAAATAAAAAAAATACCTTTTAAGTATAATGTAATGACAATAAAGAATCTAGAAAAAAATATTTGAGACAAATTTAAATTTTATGCATATTCCCTATTGCAGGCATGTCTAGCTCAAAAATGTAAACTTTCATGAAAGCTCATTTTTTGCCCGAATGAAAGGATTCGTGGCTTTCTATGCACAACAAAGTAGAAAAACAATAAAACGATTAGTTTGGATACCTCCATACAAACGCGAGTCGTCAAATGTAAGTACACTTAACATTTTCTTAGATTATTGTATCGTAAATACACCATTTACAAAAATTCTAAGTAGGTCACAAGGTAGACTATAGTTTCAGCTATGATTGTAACAATCTAATTTTCGTTTATTTTGTACTATTTATCGACAGTAAATAAAAATAAAATACCGCAGTGATAGCTTCAATTTTTTTTTATTTAATGTATTGACCGCAGTATACTCGGTTATAGCATAAATCATTATTAGAGGTTTTATTTACTATTTATTAAAAATGTATATGACAGTAACCCAAATCGTTTGGTAATTCGTTTAGTTAATGAATGCTGAGTACACAAAACTATTTCTGCGGTATGAAAATCGCACTGAAACTCTTATTTTTTAGACCTAAATTGAGCCAATAAAATAACTTTATATGAGAGCACTAAATTGAATACAATATGAAACCTAAACTTAAAGCCTTATACTAAACCTAAGTATTTAATTGAAATATCATATTGTTTTAGGTTAACTTTATTGGCTATCGATTAAACTGTAGTTTCGATTAAAAATTATCAAATTTTATCCCTCGGAATTAGATTATATTACTCTATCACGGATGAAGCTAACACCGATGGTGAGAACAAGGTATCACTCGGTAATAGAGTTAAAGTTAAAAATAAAATAAAAAAAACTTTATTAAATAAACTCATTTACAAAAAAACTGTTACATTTAGTTAGTTAGTTAGTAATATTGTTTTTGCTGCCCCACCCCAGGAAGTTATACAATTCGTTAGCAGGGATTGACACAAAGCTAAATATACCTGTTTGATTAGTCGATAGTCGGCTATGTTACGTAAATTTTTAAAAATATATATTAAGTTTCGTACTCTAGTGCATAATAAATCGATATGCTTGCGAAAATTTAGGTTTGTGTCAAGTGTGACACCTAAATATTTTATGTTGTCCATTTTAACTAAAGCGGGGCAAGTACATGCAGTGTCAGCAATCATTGAAATAATGAAATGAAATAATTTATTCATTCAAATAGGCCTTCACAGGCACTTAAGAATAGTTAGACTCTAAAACGCACGGTTCAGAAGGTTGCTTTTACTGAGAAGAGCCGGCAAGAAACTCAGCAATTACATTCTACAGCTATGAGCGTATATGCTTTGGTGAGTCATCGGCATGTTAGTATTTCTCATTGAAAATGTGATGTAATGCGTTTTATCCGCATTTAACGTAAGAAGATTTTTGTGAAGCCAATTACCTACTATGTTAAAGCCCTCCTGAGCGTATTCGTAGACCTCAACTCGTGACTGAGATGAGAAAAATAGCGCTGTGTCATCCGCATAAGACATTATAATGCCATTTCGGAGATTTAATTTGCACAGGTAATTTATATATATCAGGAATAGGGTAGGACTTAGAATCCTTCCTTGTGGAATGCCATAACAGCTGTTTTTTAGGTCTGAACTTGTATTTTCACTGATTTTTACACATTGAACTCGATCTCTAAGAAAATCGGAAAAGAGTTCGAGTTGTGTTCTCCTTATCCCAAGTGTTTCAAGCTTGTGGAATAATATTGAGCTTGGAATTGTGTCAAAAGCTTTGGCAAGATCTAAAAGATTCCAATGGAGTGCATACCACTATCTATATTGCTAGTAATATAGTCTGTCAGTTGGTGTACTGCTTGGCTTGTTGATTTTTTCGGCCTAAAACCAAATTGCCTGTCCGAAAATAGTTTGTTGTCTTCTAGATATTTTATTAATCTAGTGTTTATAATTTTTAGATAGACCAGATAAAATTGAAATTGGCCTATAATTATTAATCTGTTTTTATCTCCAGTTTTGAAAATAGGAGTGACCATCGCTTTTTTTAATAATTTTGGGAAATCTCCTTTATTTAAGCATAGTTGAAAAATATGCGTAAGTGGAGGCGCCAGATAATCTTTGAATTTTTTAAGTATATTATTGGGAATATTATCCCATCCCACTGCACAATTATCCCTTAACCCAGTTATTATCCGCGTTACTTCATCAACATCTGTATCTAGCAGTACAAAAGAATTTAATGTGGGAGAGGAGGACGGCTTAGATAAATGTGGAGGGAAAAAACTGCCTGAAAGCAGAGCTCTTTCTGCTAAGTTTTTGCCAACATTAGCAAAATATTCATTTACTTTATTAATTGATGCTGAGGGGCAGGTTTCAATTGTGAGTAAATCAAGGGGTGGTTATGGGATCTTTGATTTGAGTGTATGTTTTTTTATAAAATTCCAAACATTTTTGCTATTATTTCCTGCCTTTTGCAATTCGTTTTTGTCATGTTCAATTTTTAAGTTTTTTAGAAGATTGTTACAAAAATGTCTATATTCAAAATTCAAAAATCATTTATTTAGTTTAGGCCCTAATAAGGCACTTATGAACGTTACAATTGATTCTACCATATCTTTTATATGTTAAGGACAGTATTTCATTTCCAGGGTTGAGTTTCGACTTTAGGTGAAGTTTGTCTCTATTTCTTATGCAACGAACAAGCCCGGGCGTAATCCAAGGTTTAATGCTTTTATATTTTCTGGGCACATCCATTGTAGTAGTATTTTTCAGTATTGCAACTTTTAATGAATTAATAAAATGACAAAGAAATATTTGCATTGTTTGAAGTGTAAACAGGTTCCCAGTTAATGCTGAGTATGTCACGTTCGAGGCTTGTCATGTTGACCTTACTAAGAGTGCGCAACCCGTTTTTTCTAGTTAAAGATAATTATAATGTTAGTAAAATAGCCTGATGATCGGTAAGAGTAGAGTTACTAACTCTACTCTAAAGTTAGGGATGGTTTATATGTTTTTATCATAAAATGATCTAAGCAAGAGCCGCTTTGATGGGTAAGATGATTATGAGAAGGTAAACGCCCATGATATGAACATATGTTCAGGTAGTTATGCGCATGAAAATCGGTTCTCCCAAAAGCAATGTTAATGTTTATATCACCCGTTAGAATAATATTTTTAAAATATGTTAGTGTTTTTAAATTTATGTCAAGCGATTCCAAAAACTTATCAATATTTTGAGAAGGGGGTCTATAGACAGCTACAACTACTGTGTCGTCATTAATTATATTTTTTAAGCAATTACAGTCCTGGAACACGGGTTCTTCTACGCTAACTCTTCAATTATCTTTAAAAATCTTTATAAAATTTAATCTTTATCTTTATAAATTACTAGACCAGCATTTTGATTAATAATTTTCTCTGTTTTGTAGATATGGTACCCATCAAGTAAGGGTAAATGATTTGTTTGGTTAGACAACCAAAATTCAGTCAGGACAACAATATCACAGCTGATGTCAAGAGTATGCAACAGGACTTCAAATGCATTCATGTTACGGTTTATGCTGCGTATATTTTGTGTGAGGATTGTCAATGTCTTCTCTCTAACGGGCATAATCTTTTTGCAGTCTTCTATATTACATGTTTGAGTTTCAGACAAAAAAACTATCTAAGTCATAAAGTAACTGATTAGTCATATTTATTATAAACTAGCTAAAATAAAATAAAAGGAAAGACTATTGAATTGATGTAATTGAGCTCAGCGTATTACGTGCCGGACAACTTACGTCACCCGTTTGATGGTCGCATTTTCTTTTAAATCTCTTGCACGTCGCACAATTTGAAGTTAAAGTTTTCTTAGTGCACTCCTTAAAAGTATGTCCAGACTCTCCGCAGTGGTTACACGTAGGGCTAGTTTCTCTGCAAAACTTGGCTGCATGACCATACTGTTGGCAATTGTAGCACCTGGTGACTAGGGTGTAGTCTCTGACTGGGCATGAGGTCCAATTTATAAAGATTCGCCCTAAATTGATTAGTATTTTCCTGATGCTAGCGGGTACTTCCAGTACATAGTTGCAGGTAGGAGTCTCTTTTTTGCCTGATTTATGGCTTAGTTTAATTGTCGCCAAGAGGGATTCTCGGTTAGAATTCGGAAGCAGTTCTGCCAGGTTTTGTTGCGAGAACACCAATGACAGTAATCCTAGGGTGGCGTTTAGTTGCTTCTTCCACAGTAAGGCCCGACGAAACAATTTGTGCTGAGTTTTTGAATTTTTCTATGTCGCCTCTGCTCTCAGTGCTAATTAAAACTCCCCCATTCCTTACTTTTTTTAGCCTCGAACATGAAGTTTAAGTTCCTCCGGCGAGATAATTTGTTGGACCAGAGACTTCGTTTCGTTGCTTGTTTTGGTCTTATCGCTGGGATAGATGATGGTGAAACTCAGGTTATTTGGAAGGATATAATTATCGGCATCTTTTTTAACCATATCAGCAAAAGACTTATTTTCTGATGGTTGTTGTATCTTCTCTTTTAGTTGATGTATTGAGGTATTTACGCCATGTTGTTCCTGCAAGTGCTCAATAGTCATATGAGCATGGATGGATCTTGGCTTCAAGGCTTGGTACAGGACGGCCATTTGAGATGTCCCACTCATGACCTTACGACAAAGGTTTGTGACGCAAAGTTTCTGCTCCGAATTCAATTTTCCCTCCGTCACTATTGAGCACACTTCATTTAAAAGAGTATCAATGGAGCCAATCCATTTCTGAATCTCCAGTGTAGATACTACTTCACTCGGTAATTCCTTTACACTGGGCACAGAAGGATTCACGTCAACTGGGTCGGATTGTTGAGTTGGAGTAGGAGTCGTTGGAGGACTTCGCCGTAATAATTGGCTCCTGCCAAAGGGGCTAAGGGTTAGACATTGCTGACACACAAAGTTATTTCAGTTCATAATTTCCGTTTGCTACAGATAAATGTATGTTACTAACTCACGACGTCGTGACACACATAAATTGCTTACGCCGCGGCAAATTATAATTATATTTTATGTTAATTATTTAATTATATTTCAATGCACAACAAAAAACACGACCGCGCGTAATTCCATATGTGACGGTTAATGCATTGTAATACATTGTATAAGAAGCTATTAAAGAGTGTTCTTATGCGGTATTAACTTCACCATAGAAATCTAATACCGATTGATATTAGCATTTATTTTTCATTTTAGGGTTCTTTAAAAACGATATCCAAAATTCGGAGTTCTACTTTTACTTAGGTCTTTCTAACGCAACATTTAAATTTTACATGGTGAAAGTACAGTACGAGATACATCAAGTTACCTCTTTTCGTTTAAAATACGCGTACTTAGTTTAAAAAAAGTTGTGAACAACTTGATACGTCGCCAACGCTACCTCCTTAAAAACATAAGTAACATAGTCAATAATTAAATTTTTGATAAAGATTTTGTACGGAACCAAATTGCCTATTATTTTTCTACCTTCGGTAATAAAATCAGGATCCGCGGTATTAGCTGCAATCAGACTAGCATACATCGGTAAAAGCTTCATCTGACTTATTATTTATTTATTTATTGATCAAAACAATTTTACACCACATGAATAGTTTACAATACATTGATCACCAAACGAAAGCCTGAGAGGCATATACTTAAACATTTTTTTCGTCAAATATTTATTCAAAACCTATCTAATAGATCTCTACAGATTCCTAAAGAACAAGCCTCAATGTATCTGAAAATAAATATTCTTAACTGTTTTTATGATTGGAAATTCTTATTTTGAAGGTTCAAACCTTAAGGACTTGAAAATACCTCGGTAATACCTGCGTTTACCTTACATGTCATCTCCTCATCCCCTCATCATGCGTCATGATGATGAATTTATCGAAATATATAGTTTATAAAAGTATAGTAAGTTCCAAACTATGTACTATATGTCATAACATATAGTATATAGTTTCAAAACCCATGGTTTACCGCAAAAGGTATGCCTTTAGCGGTGGAAACCATGGGTTTTGAAGGAGTCCAAGGCTCGCCAATTCGCTCGGATTTTATATTATCAAAACTCAACAAGGTTTCGGGAGGTTTTGTAATTTTCTGTAAGTGTACGTTATGTAAGCGACTCATGACTCTAAGGTCTATGTGCAGAATGTTCACCAGTGGACATCCCTAGGTCGATTATGATGATGATTATATACCCAGAACTAGTGTTATTATTAATCTTACCTTCAATTTGCCTATACTTAGTTACCTAGTTGTGATCTTATGCTACAATCATTAGTCAATTATTATACAATTATAATATCGAAGTGTATATAATATACAATTTTATTGTAATTACGATTGTTTACTACAACATCGGAATATTAAATGAGTTTAGAGTTATGTGTCAAAACTAATCGAGAAATCCGATCTTAATTCTTTTGCTACAATTATTTTAAACTACCTGTTCCCCGCAGAAAACTCATTACAATTGAATAACTTTTTGAAATCCCTGACGCTGTCGATCTAAACGCAGTTTTTTTACCTTTGGTTGCTTGTATACATAGTCTGGCCATAAATACTGTTACAATTAAAAATAAGAAAGATATTACATTTGAATTTGGAATCTGTCATTTTTATACGATTGTTCATTGGGTTTTCTAATTTTGGCGCCAATACATTGGACAATATTTTGCGATATTAAAATGGAGTGGGTTGATAAAGAGAACCGAATCGCTGTGATTGCATTACACAAAGTTGGTATGGAGCCAAACGCAATTTTTAAAACTCTCCATACGCTTGGTATTAGTCAAATGTTTATGTACCGGACTATTAATAGGTACAATGAGACCTCCTCTGCTTGTGACAGAAAAAGATCTGGCCGTCCACGTAGTGTTCGTACGAAAAAGGTGGTTAAAGCAGTAAGGGAAAGAATTCGAAGAAATCCTGTCCGAAAGCAAAAGATTTTATCTCGGGAGATGAAGATAGCACCCAGAACCATGTCGCGTATTTTAAAAGATGACTTAGGACTTGCAGCCTATAAGAGACGCACTGGTCATTTTTTAACTGATAATTTAAAAAAGAATAGGGTGGTAAAATCGAAACAACTACTGAAGCGGTACGCAAAGGGAGGTCACAGAAAAATTTTGTTTACGGATGAGAAAATTTTTACAGTTGAGCAACATTTTAACAAACAAAATGATCGTATTTATGCTCAAAGCTCTAAGGAAGCTTCCCAATTAGTCGACAGAGTGCAACGTGGGCATTATCCGACTTCAGTGATGGTTTGGTGGGGTGTTAGCTATGAAGGAGTGACTGAGCCATATTTTTGTGAAAAAGGTATCAAAACATCGGCACAAATGTATCAAGATACCATTCTTGAGAAGGTAGTTAAGCCCCTTAACAACACCATGTTCAATAACCAAGTATGGTCCTTCCAACAAGACTCGGCGCCGGGTCATAAAGCTCGGTCCACGCAGTCTTGGTTGGAAGTAAACGTTTCGGACTTCATCAGAGCTGAAGACTGGCCGTCGTCTAGTCCCGATCTTAATCCGCTGGATTATGATTTATGGTCAGTTTTAGAGAGTACGGCTTGCTCTAAACGCCATGATAATTTGGAGTCCCTAAAACAATCCATACGATTGGCAGTGAAGAATTTTTCCATGGAAAGAGTGCGTGCTTCTATTGATAACTGGCCTCAACGTTTAAAGGACTGTATTGCAGCCAATGGAGACCACTTCGAATAAGCTTTTTATATTTTAAATTGTTTTTTATTTATGTATTAAACTAACATACTGTAAAAGTAATAAATATTATTTGCAATAAAAAAAAATGTTTTTTCTTTGTGACAATATTTATGGCAAGACTAGGTATATTTTGTGTACGTCATTTCAAGACTAGGTTATATAAATGGTTGAATCAATATAATTTTTACGATGTAAAGGAACTAATGACATTATAATTTGATTTGATTTTGATTAAAAATGTGTCTAATATTATATATTAAGAATAAAATAGTCTAAAATTGGCGGCATTGCCACGTTGGATGGCAATGCTGATTCTCTGACCAAGATATAAGCCAGCATTCTGGGTACGCTGCCTTCTGATAGCGACTTTTTTAATTTAGACTATTTTATTTAAGCTTCTTACTTTTAGTCATAAGTTGGTCTTGGATTGTATATTATATTTTTGTTGTATTTTAAGATTAAATTAGTAATTAATATACAAATAAATATATATATATATATTTTTTTTAATTAATATGCCATTGTAATTAAATTGTTAAATAAGTTGCATGCTATTATATAAGCAACACATGTATGACCTATAATTTTCAATGTATCTGACATCTATTACTACCGTGTGTTATGCAAATAATTTTTTATCTCTTTAATAATACTAAGTTTAGTTAGTTATTTTTTTAATTTATTTAAATACTTTGAAATAAAAAATAGTAATATGGTAGGAATTTCAAACATTCGTGGTGATATCTAAACGTGCTCTTGCTCAATTATAGTAAAAGCGTATATAAATAATAATTATTCCATAAATTGCAACACCCTAACAGGGTTCATGTACTGTACTGTGCTTCATTTATTTTGTACTTGCATGTTTAGCAATAAATAAATAAAGAATCGAATAACACAATGTAATAAACTAAAATAAGTCTCAACATTCACACATGAGGCTTTACATAGTACGTTATTGAATCGTTTGTTCGTGTTATATCGATTTAAATAAGGCCAAGTAAAGCCGTTTTATGAGGGAGTTGGATCCCGAAGTCCCGATCAGTTTATTGATGTTGAAACAAATAAAGGTCACAATTTGAGATACTGTTTTGTTGCTGTGATTATGTCGACTTTAACTAGTATTTTACTTGCTAGTAGGGCATTATAATATAATAGCTTCCGCCCCTCGCATTCCCGAGGGTTCTTATGTTTTCCCAGGATAAAAAGTAGCCTTCCTCGATAAATGGGCTATCCAACACTGAAATAATTTTTCAATTCGAACCAGTAGTTCTTGAGATTAGCGTTTTCAAACAAACAAACGCTTCAGCTTTATAATTCTTTTTAATTTTAATTTTAACTAGGTAGATGTTCGCACACGTTTGCGGTATGAAAAAAAGATAGCCTATGGTATGGAGAAGGACATAGGCTACTTTTTATCTCGGAAAACATAAGGTCCCTGGGGAACGCGGGGCGAATGCTAATAAAAATAAAACAAAAAAAAGATTAAATATGTTACCTATAATCAACGGAACCCTTTCATACGAGTGCGTGACACTCTTGATTCGTTTGTCGGTTGATTCAAATAGTATTTTATTTGTAGGGCACAAACACTTTTCAATGATTGCATGTTAAAGGAAATGCTGCCCTTTTGCAAATACATCCTTTGTGGTATTCTTGATAGGATTCTGTGCAGTAAATTGAGTTTACAATTGATTTACTTTTTAGTTTACTTCATTGGAAATGTTCTCGTTACTAATTAAAAAACTTTCTGCATTTTAAAGTTAGGTTTTTTATTAAATCTTGTTTTAATTAAATTAATTGGGAACTACATTTCACTTACGGGTGATTCTAAAGAATACAAATAATTTAATTGTAAGAGCCCTTGTTTTTCCCTTGCCCATCAGCAATGGCGATAGCGTCGAGGATTTTTTATATATTTATAGTTAAATATTATTTTGGGACATTATTCCTCACACACGGCCATCTGACCCCAAACTAAGCAGAGCTTGTACTATGGAAGCCAGATAACTGATATAATACATATACTACTTTTCCTTTGCAATTATCCATATATGTATGTACATATATGGATAATTACACCCAGACACAGGACAAACAGACTTGTTCATGCACACAAATGTTTGTCCTGAGTGGGAAACGAACCCATGACCTGCGGCGTGGATAGGGTATCTTACCAACCACACCAACCGGCCCGTCCGGCCGTTTGTATTTTTGTTATAAATATATTTATTATTGATTGTACTTACAAAAATGTTTTAAGCAATATATAACACAATAATCATAAATACGAGTACCTAGGTATAATATATGATATCTTAGATGGCTTAAATAAATCCTACTATCATTTTTTTTTGTGTCACGAGCAGACAAACAGTATAAAACTCTACTTGATAATTAAGTGGTCACTTTAAATTTTCCAATACCTAAATTGAACAAAAAAAATAATCTGCCCTTTAATAAATACCACAATTTTCCATCAGCGAAAGAGATGGTTGACTACATAGCAGACTACCTGGAGAACATTCGGGAGCGCCGCGTCTACCCTGGGGTGCAGCCGGGGTACCTCCACAAGCTGCTACCCAAGGAGGCGCCTCACACCCCAGAGAAATGGGACGACATCTTCAAAGATGTTGAGGAGCATATTATGCCTGGTGTAAGTCCCATTGTCCGTTATGAGACACAACACGGACACAGACATACAGAAAATCTGTCGCCAAGCTAAGAGAGAGTTCCTTCTTGGCTTTGTGCGCTTATAACCTTCGGCTACCTACATCATCACTTACCAAGTATAAAGTAAAATAGAATAGAAAATACGTTTCGGATTATTTTATAGCGAAAGTTGGTTATGTGTGTGTGTATGTCAGTATGTTTGTTACCACTCAGGGCTATAATGGCTGAATGGATTTGGAAGAAACTTGGCACATAGACAGATCATTCCCTGGATCCCTCAGGATCAAGTTATTCGATACGTCGAAAATATTTCAAGATGGCAGATTTTCAAAACCTATGGTGGGTTCGACATCAACAAACTTTGACAATTTTGATCTCAATTTAAAGGAGCAAGCTTGAAATTTGAAATTATTTTCGCTATTTCAGAGTTGGCCCCATGACAGACCTACCATAGGTCTCCATCTCTAAATATCCACCGGTGTAATATCGTAAGAATATTTTCAATTATTTTAATTGAACGAGAAGCTAAACTTCATCTTATTCATTACAAACTGTATTCAAAACTTTCAACCACTACAAACTATCCATACTACTTAAGTATCTTTAGAATTACTTACCGTCTTTAGTCTCTTTTACAAAATGAACAACATTCTTGTACTTGCGATGAATCGCCTATTTAACTTTTAAACATCTGTATAAAAGGAGAAATGTCGGAGGGTCTTAAGACTTGAAATTCCGCACATTCCTTATATAATGTAACACTTAGAATTTTCAAAATTCAATTCCTATGGGGATTACGGGTAAAATCGCGGGGAAAGTCATCCATACACGCTAATATAGGGTCATCTCACCTATCCAAGTAATTAACGCCAATAACAGAGGAGTAGAACTCACTCCTGGAGTTGTTGTTCCCCGTTTGACTCATAAAAGCGAATAGACATTTTCTGGGCAAGAAGTCTTCAGCCTAAATGTATGTTTGCCCACAGCTGGTCCACTGGCAGAGTCCTCATATGCACGCGTACTTTCCAGCCCTGACATCCTATCCATCCATCATGGGTGAAATGCTTTCTAGTGCTCTCAACGTCCTGTGTTTTACATGGGTAAGTAGTATTTATTCTTCTAAATGAGTTGCATCACCTGAAAGCCTACTGGAAGGTGGTTTGTTTGCACGCTGAAAGCCTGTTGCCAAAATTACGTGTTCCAGTTGTATCTAAAAGAGTTGCCTAGGCTTTGTTTGGTAATCCCCTTGGTATTGCTAATTCTCATACGCGAGGTCCAGATACCATCGGAAGGAACATATTATCTGCTTTTCAGCCTTTTATGATTAATAAAGGTATCGTTGAAGATGATGATGATGATTTTAACTTTAACGAGAATTAACATCCTGTGTTTTTCTTTGCCATATCAAAATAGCATAGGCATACAACACATCATTCTTAATGCTTTGAAACAAACTTCCATTTGGTATCTAAAGAACTCCAAGTCAAGCAAGATGTCATTTTTTTTTTCTAACCAGGCGTCATCACCAGCTGGTACAGAGTTGGAGACCATAGCAATGAACTGGCTCGGCAAGCTGCTGGGTCTACCTGATTGCTTCTTGAACGAGAAGAACGATAGCCCAGGCGGTGGAGTCATCCAGGTTGGTTCTTACAGATTTGTAGCAGTAATGTAAGCAACAATCATTCTTAAACCATTTTTTTTTATTATTTTCATTATAATATGTGTAGTTTTCAGTAGTCAGCCTCAAATTACATGATTTTAGTACCGTGTCAAATTATGCAATTCACAGTTTTCATACAAAGTGTCAAGAGATTGCCAATAGATTATTATGAAATGGTACTAAAGTAGTTTTCTACTTTTAGGAGCTCACTATACTTTTTGGGACTACAAATTTCAATTTATTTCCCATTCCTATCTTATGAGATATTATTCGTCAAAAGCACCTTATATACTTCGATTAACCTTCAGACAACAGCAAGTGAGGCAACTCTGGTCAGTCTTCTAGCAGCTCGAACCAGAGCCCTCATGGAGCTATCGAAGCTGAACCCTGAAGTCCAGTCCGCTGAACTGCTGGGGCATCTCATCTGCTACTGCTCAGACCAAGCACATTCTTCTGTGGAGAAAGCTGGCTTGATTGGTAAGTTACATGTTCTTCTATGTATTTTTATGTCAGTAGGCTGATAAGCAGCCAGACCCAACTGATGGTAAGTGGTCACCGCCGCCTATGGACATTGTAATACCATGGGGTTTGCCAATGTATTGCCGACCTTGGTACTACGGTAATAAGCACCATTTCCTATTATAGACTTGGGTTTGACCACTATGTATTTGGTATGTGATGATACCTTATTTTTTTTCTGATAATAGAATAGAGTAATTCTTTACCTTGATTTTTCTTGAACTTTATTAGAGTAAAATTTTTAAAAACTAGTCTACGGATTACAGTCATAATTATTCTCCTTTAACCTGTATCGACCCGGCGACCTACGCGTTCGAACAAACAACAATAGAAGATGACTCATTGGGATTTGAAGAGTTATGGCATGAAAACTAACAATTACACATGTATTTCAGGGCTTTAATTCTACGTTAATATTCTTCATCTATTAGTTATATATTTTATTTGTTTGGATATCCTTAGGGGTGGCATATATTCAGCTGTGGACGTCTGAGATGATCATTTATTCGTAACATGTAACAAAAGCACTTAGTTACTAAATTTATATTGATCATTCTTTTTTCAAATGTCCTTTTTTCTTTTGATTAAAGAGCTCATGTTATCCACAAAGCTTTAAAATGCTACTCGAATTAAATAAAATATCATTGTTTAAACTAACATACCATTGTGGGTCCAGGTTTGGTCAGAATGCGGTACATCGAGTCTGATGAGCATCAGAGCATGAGGGGGGACAAGCTGGAGGAAGCTATCATCACTGACAAGGAGAAGGGTTTAGTGCCATTCTGGGTAAGTGACATTTTTTTTTTCTATTGTTTATAGGCTTGTGTTTAACTAGGAACTGGCTGTAAAATGCAGCTGCCGGATTGCAGCGGTAGGTTTTTGGCGACAGATTTTCAACATGAGAGTAACCTCATCACGTTATGGTCTCCTCAATTTTCTTTCACCGAAAGTTCAAGCTCATTGTAGGATTCGAACGCATTGCCGCGGCATCCGACGTCAGTACCGTTGAGTTATCGCCGCGTAAAAATTGATTATGAAATATAGTAAAATTCGAGTATGATTGTCTCGTGAAATATCGATTGCAATTTTGAGATTATCTATATAATAATAAATAGTATTTGTTTGAGAATACTATGTTCGTAACACCATCAAATTTCAATCAATACTTTAAGTGAAAATCCCTTTTGAATTTTGCTACTTACTCATATGTATATTTATTCTCAAGACTATACGTGTGTATCTTAATTCTGAGAACTATTATTTTTATCAAGATATTATCTTATGGTATGATGTATGACGTCATTAGTTTTGGGGTCACCCATTGATCTTTATCTTTAATTAAGGAAGGTATAATCTTTAACTATTTTTCTACCGGACATTCGTTATTCAAATTATATATTTTTGAAGTGAAACTTCTTTATCGACGTATGGGAGAAATTTTTGTAGCAAATCGTCACGTTTTTCGGTTACGCGCCATGTTGCTTTTATTATGTTTTCCCGTATTTTGGAAGGCAAAGGGTTCTAGCTCATACAGCCTAGCCATTTATCTTATTTATCTTCTTAGTTTTGAATTAATGTCTTACATCTTAAAATATAAAGGTATGAAGTTAGCTAGCGAAAATGCATGGCAACCAATGTTTTTAGTAAGCGTTACTTCCGTCAGAATTTTAATCAGGGACTTTTCAGAAGTTTCACTTCTACCATGTGTGACTTGCACACACACACACTTTTTTTTACTACTTACCGAAGCGTCAGCGATCCATATTGTATCTTTACTGAATTTCTAAGCTATTGTATAACTTTTATGGCCTGCTTCGGGGTTTTTTAAGCTATTGTATTGCTTCGGGGTTGTAGCGCGGCGACCGAATCAAGAACTTTTTTCGTAACGAAAAAAATCCGTAACGAAAAAACGTAACACCTCCCACACACACATACACTCGCTTAACGTGTTTGTATGTGTGTGTATGCTGTTTGTGAGAAGGTATATAGGTGTATAGGTATCTATTAATATAAAAGAAAAAAAAAAGTAAGAAAAGAAAAAAAAACTGTCCAAATAAATAAAAGTTTATTTATAATTATTTATTTACTTACAACAAATATTTACAATCAATGTATAAAAAAAAAAAAAAAAATGCTATGCAATAGCTTTACCGCGGCAGTCCCCGAGTGCCACACGTATTTTTCTCTCTTTCTCGATCCTGCGCTTTTTCTTGTCAGTCACTCAATATGCTCTGGTCAGGCTCTATCACGTCGTACCAGTGCTACCTAGGTTGGCTGTCCTGACTTCGTCCAGTAAAATCTCATTTAAAAAGTTTTACTTTACCTACTTCCCTTTAAATACTAATAATCAATATTAATGGTATTTGAAAATACTTAAAACAGAGCCTGAGTATTTATCAGATTAATTTTTACGTGAAAATAGAATAGGGGTATGAGGCATAACACATAAAAAAAATAATGGGTTACAGAGAAAACTGAGGGAAGAAAATGAAATACAATTGTATAGGAAAATAATCGCTGCCTAGCCGTCTTTAAAACATGAAAATAATAGGTTACTTTTAATTCTTTAACTAAACTTTTATTATGTAACCAAATCTGATTTTTATAGCTAAATAATTTTTCAAATAATCTTCTACAAATACGTGACACTATTGCCAATAATTTCTACAGTAAACTGTAACTGAGAAAATCAAGAAAAATATACAAAAGCACTCAAATTAAACCACCCTATTATTTGAAGATTAGTTCTGTCGTTGTTTTTAAATTCAAAAGCTTTGCTTGTCCCATGGAGACCAATTTGTGTTGTCTTGCAATAGATTATGATTTTGCGGAAGGGAATTTAGCTGTGGTACAAGTAATAAATGGAAAGCGAGTCAAGATAGCGTTTTTATGGACGAATAATTAATAACAATCAGCGAGATTTTAAGGCCCTTAATCTACACCAATATTATAAAGAGGTAAAGTTTGTTAGTTTGTGAGGTTATAGGGGGTAATCTCAGGAACTACTGATTCGAATTGAAAAAATATTTTAGTGTTGGATAGCCCATTTATTGAGGAAGGCTATAGGCTAACTTTTTATCCCGGGAAAATATAAGATCCCTCGGGAACGCGGGTGAAACCGCGAGGCGGAACCTAGTTAATCATAAATTATGCTGAAAGTTTGTTTCCCTTTTCCCATTATCATAAGTCAAATATTTATTTTAATGTGTAGGTATAGAATATTTATAAATGAAATTAAATATCCACAAACTAAACAATCGCTAGTTCTTAAGACTCGGGCCGAATTGTAGGTTTAATCATTTGTAGTATGAAATATTATTTTAAACTAAGAAGTGATATTGTTGACAGCTAACAAGGTTTAATAGTCCCAGAGAAACCTCTTTTTAATAAACATAATGGAATAGCAACATAAATATTGTAAATAATTAAAAAATAACTTGAATGAGTGGTTGTTTTACTTCGTCCCACTCCTGTTGGGTTTAGAGTTATTGACCACTAGGGCCGAGACAATTGATGGACTTTTATATTTTCCTTAAATGAGTTCTTTGGTATGCAGGTTTCTAACGTTTTCATTGTCATCATCATCATCTTCTCAGCCGCAAGTCGTCCACTGTTGGACATAGGCCTCCCCTAAGGATCTCCAATAGGACCGTTGTTTTCCTTCTGAGTTAGATCTATATTCTATCTTTGTTAAAGTAAAAAATACTGTGAATCTATATGCTAGTAAAGTTAAATTGCTTTGCAGATTGTCGGTTAGCACTCTTGTGAGGCATTGACTTACTTATAAAGGGCTTTTTAACTACTAAGCAGATTAAATGGACACGTAAGTAAACAACGTCACATTGTTTGACAGTAAAGTGATCGATAAATATGTGACTGCTTAAACAGTGCACAACAACACTTGCAATGTAAACTTTTTTTATATATTTGACATATATTAGGAATCTCCTAAGCAACGTGTTACTGCAAATGGGTATAGGAATAAAAGTTTGGGTACTGAAATCATCATTTCCATGGTGATATTGTGACCAAACACAAGCCTTTCTATATACAAATCAATGTTGTCAGTTTGTTTATAAAGTATGCGCTTCTATACCATTCATCCGATTGAACTTGGGTGAGATCAAAAAAAGAAAAACAAAATTAAGAAAGAAAGAAAAATATTTTATTTTGAGCACGCCATCCGACGCACACAGCCTCAACAAATATTAAATAGAGCATACACTAATAATACGAATATAATAATGTGCAAACAATACATATAACAAAAAAGATAAATAATAATTAACTAATAGATTTTTATTATTAAAAGATTCCCTGTTACGCCCGCTGGGTATTAGCTTCTTAGTCTTTAGTTATACAAAATGTCCACCCGTATTATAAAAGCAAAGGTTCGTAAGTTTGTATGTTTGTTCATACAACCTTTTTACCTGAACCTTGTTTTTACTTTGTACATTGGCTTATGTTTGACCCCAATTTCCATGGTATCTTGAGGGTGGTAGCCAGCCAGTCGGGTACTATAAAGTACTCTACCACCGTGCTATGGTTTCCCCACGATGTTTTCCTTCACCGAAAGCTGAAGCTCATTGTAGGATTTGAACCCATGACCTTCGCCGCGGCATTACACGTCACTACCATTGAGCTATCATTGCCTTATAATGGATTGACGCCTGTTGATTTTAAATTCGATTCAATATCTGAAATAACCCTTGTAACTTCATAAAACATGTTATTATTTAGCGAGCGCACGTTCTTATTATTGCGAAGATGTAAATCTAATAAATATATCTAGATGTCTTGTGAAATATACATCAATTTTTATTATATATTATGTTTATTTCATACTAATACACTACACATCATATAATTAGCATTCCTTGAAATACTTTTTCTTTTTATTATTTATGTTAGTCATCATGCTCACTTTGGGGTCTTTGCTTGCGGCGGCGTCGTGTGACGGGTCGCTCACTTTCCTATAATATGTGCAAGGAGGGCGATGGCTGCCACATGCGTCATACTTGTGAGCAGGTGCTGCTTGTGGGGGCTGGTCTGCTTAAGTTTGCAATCCATTTATTAACTAAGTTACTCATAATTTTGATGTTTTTTCCTTTTTGTCATATAAATACACACAAGTTTTGTCAGTGAGACTAGATAAATAATTTGATGTAATAAATCTGAGTTGGTTTTGAAAAGAGTAATTGCTGGGTTTCTTGCCGGCTCTTCTCAGTAAAAGCAACCTTCCGAACCGAGCGTTACAGTCAGACTATTCATAAGTGCTTGTGAAGGCCTATTTGAATAAATAATATTTTCATTTTATTTTACTGCATTTGTATTTTATAATGTGAGGAAATTAATTATCTGTTCACCACAAACTCTTTTCGGTGACATCCAATTCCTAAAACGCAGTAACCGTTTTGTTTTTCCATTAGCTTATTCTATAATACATTTTTAATCTACAATGTAGCAAATATACGTAATATCTTTATGAACTCACCACAACCATTTCGGTAGAAATCACTTCAGTAAAAAAAATCGGTAAAGCAAAACATCGTGAGGAAACCATAGCAAGTGGTAGAGTAATGTTGTACCTGCCTAGTTGGCTACCACCTTCATTTGAAAATCTGTCGCCAAACACCTACTGGTGTGTTCCGGCAGCCGCACTTAAGAGCCAGTTCCTTCTAGGCTTTGTGTGCTTCGGTCCTTCGGTCACATCATCACTTACCAAAGTGACATTGTAGTCAAATACAAGCCTACACAAAGTAAAATGAAAGTCTCTTCCAGCTTAGTTTTATATCTTAACTAATCCATCGGTATTACGTCGTTCAAGGCAACGTGTAAGCTTAACTCGATTTAATTGGCTTTTAATAAAGACTGCAAAATGTGAAGTGTGCTCGAGCGATTAACTTTATTTAATTTACGCATAGATTTACTAGTTTTACCTGTGGATCGTCTCGTACTTTTAGGGATGTTTTAATTTGCTTTATTTCTCCTCGATGAGTTATTTTTAAATAGCTATTGTGAAATGTGTATACTGGGATAATTTTTTAAGATCACTATAGACTGTTCTGTAGCAGTTTCCATAGATAGATTACTAATTGTGCACTACCTACTATATTTAAATGAGTTTAAAAAAAAAACTAAATACTGCCTTATAACCTGAAAAAAAAACGTATCAAATTTTATCATAGAATAGGCTTCCGTTTCCACCACATCATACTTTTAATAAATCAAAGCACTTATAATACTTATGAAAGTTGAAGTTAACACTGTATTAATTTGGTGATTTGACATTAATTTCCACTATTTCCAGGTATGCGCAACCCTCGGCACAACAGGGTCCGTGGCATTCGATAGCCTGCGCGAAATTGGAGCGGTTTGCGAGAAGCATGCTGCATGGTTACATGTGGACGCAGCGTATGCAGGCAGCGCTTTCATTTGCCCTGAGTATAGGTAGGTAACTGGATAAAGCGGTTGATTGCTGAGAATTAATTTACACACTAGTTGACTAAATTTGAAAATAGAAAGAATTATGTAATTGTGTTTTAGGTGTCTCGCAAGGCTCTCATTTTGGTCTTCGATTGTTTAATATGGTTAATAGTGACTTCAATATAAAGTTATAAATCGTTGATAGTTTACCGGTTTTTTTACTTTATATGCGTTTGAACATTATCACACTTTGTTAAGTGATGATGTAGCCATAGACAGTAAACAAACAAAACCATAAATGTATGTAGTTATTTAACAGTGATCTTATAAAATTATTTTTGTTTTTCAGACATTGGCTAGATGGAGTAGAATTAGCCGACTCGTTCGCTTTTAACCCATCAAAATGGTTAATGGTTAACTTTGACTGTACTGCTATGTGGTAAGATTTTCCTTAATTTATTACTAAATTTAAATCCCAACATGAGCGTGATATCATGTGGTTCGCATTGTCTGTCGGATACATTAAATTGCAACTGTTGTACTTTTTCTGGCTCAAAATTGCTCTTTATATTTAGCTGAACTTTATATTGCTAAACCATCGAAACTATTGTTTAGAATTTGTTAATCTGTCGTATGTATCTTTGTCTCCAGTTTATAAACTTTATTAGTCTGATATCACCTTATACAGGGTTATTGGTAAAAAATTAACAACGTTGCAGGACTGTAAATATTATTAATATCATAAACAAAAACTTTTGTTCTATGACTTTTTACAAAACATAATACATTTACCAAAAACAAACATTCAAGATTTCGTTGTCCTATCTAACACATTTTAATTCTACATTTTGTTATATCTACGCTTCCCGTGCATCTCTCACTCGTATTTTGCAACGCGTAGAGTTCGTGACAGTTAGAGCGTTGAATTTAAGTAAATATTTTTATTTTAAATAAAAATCTGATGAAATCAAACGTCATAGAAGAAAAGTTGTTCTTTATGATGTTAGTAATATAGTCTGAGAGGTTGTTGAAGTTTTTCCAATAATCCTGTAAAATAACAATGATTTGATATAATTTTAGGGTTAGAGACAGCACTGCTCTTCACAGGACTTTTAACGTTAACCCCATATACTTAAGGCACGAGAATTCTGGTAAAGCTATTGATTACATGGTAAGTTATAAGTATATTTTATTATGTTTTATATGTTAGTGTCGTTTTGTTGTTACATAACTGTGTTTGTATATGTATGTAGTACTCTATGCTATTGTTACAAACTTACTATACAGTGTGATAGATTGAACAAGAGATTAAATTGCAGGAGTGAAAGTACTCATTATACAAACCAATTTTTACTATGGAATCTCAAAAAAAAAAAAACAATTTAAAGAGCTATCGCTGATCGCTGTAGCGGTAACTATATTCGATGAAAATGTATAGAAAAAAAATATTTTGCTATAGTTGTAAGAATTGGTCGTTACGAAGAGTATTTTTATCCCTTTTAAGAATGTCTCGTTCAACCTGTAGATAATCTAAGTATACTAATATTATAAAGCTGAAGAGTATGTTTGTTTGTTTGTTTGTTTGTTTGTTTGAACGCGCTAATCTCAGGAACTACTGGTTCGAATTGAAAAATGATTTTAGTGTTGGATAGTTCATTTATCTAGAAGCGCTATAGGCTACTTTTTATTCCGGGAATACATAAGATCCCACGGGAACACGAGTGAAACCGCGAGGTGGAAGCTAGTCTATAAAATAAATGTTAAGTTAATGGAGATAGCCAAATCTCATGTTATATCTGACAAAAATAACCAAGAAAAGACATTTTTTATGTAAGTAGGTATTTTACCTATATAAAGTTACCTATTTTACCTACTTAATGTTAACACATAGATGGGTGACAAGCCAAAAAATTACAAAAAAAAACCAATGAGGAAGATAAACCAAATAAAACCTACGGAAAAGAATAATTCACAAACCATCTTGAACAATATTGAAATAACTAAAATTTATACAGACGACGTTGATGATAATAAATCTAAAAGCTTAGAGAAAGACATAAATGGTAATGTCAATACCGAGGATGATGATGATTTGTTCAGAGATGGTGAAGAGAACCTTCATGGATATAATAAAATATCACCAGGGTGTGGTGAAAAGATTCAATTGGAAGATCCTGATAAGAAGGAGTTGCTTGTAAGACATTTGAGTCTTGGTGATGGGTTTTTGGTGATTGATGGGATTTTGGTGATGTTGTTGCTTAACGTTAAGTGATTTTATGCTGTAAATACCTTAGTTAAAAGGTTTTTACTTGAATTATAATTTTGCTTTCGCCTTGACCATAAAAGTGATCATAAGTAAGCATGCTAAGACTCAAAGCAAAAGGTTTTCAAATTGGTGGTGGGTGGCTAGAAAGATACTACAAAAATCGCGGCCAATGTTTCATTTGAACCTATGGCTTTCAACGTAGCCCCTATCAGCTGAAAAAGTAGGGTTTCTGCGGATGGTGATGGATTATTTAATATTTTTATTATATTATTAATCCCTTATCTTTTTTTCAGCATTGGCAAATACCACTGAGTCGTCGTTTTAGAGCGTTGAAACTCTGGTTTGTTCTGAGGAACTACGGTGTGATTGGATTGCAGAAGCATATCAGAGAAGTAAGTTACACCTAAGTACATAATTTTGGTATTAGGACTAGAAAAAAAAAATCATGAACTGATTCTCAAAAGAAGATGTTGCATTTTGGAGAGCGTCAAAAATGATACTCAGTCTGTCTTTCTCTATCTACCTGTTTGTATAAACCATTCGGAAATGCTACATTGCTTTTTATTGTTACAGGGTGTCCGTTTGGCTCAAAAATTTGAGGCTTTGGTTCTTGCTGATCAGCGTTTTGAGATTCCTCAACCAAGAAATTTGGGTAAGCTTTTACGTTAATTAATTTTGGATTGGTATTTGGTGTATGAGTAATAATTTAGTTTAATGAAATCATTTCCTTACAAAGCCCTTCTAGACCCAGCCCTTCTAGTATCATTTCAGTTTTGATACATTAATTACTGATTTGTGAGCAGAAATATCATCATTTCTTTCGAAATACTTTTAATAAGTTCACTCGCGATTCCTGGAATTCTTTTTTTTTTGTAAGTAGTTTTGGGACGTGCGTCCCATTCGTGAGCCAACCGATTAAAGACAACTAAAGTTTATATAAGAAAATTAATTCAGGATAAACACTCTTTTCATGTATATTTGAACTATTCCAGGCATGGTAGCATTCCGTTTGAAGGGAGACAACGCCCTCACTGAGCGACTGCTAAAGAGACTGAACGGTAGAGGCTACATCCATGCTGTACCAGCTTGCTTCAAGGGTACCTACGTCATCAGGTTTACTGTCACCTCACAGAAGACTACTAATCAAGATATTTTAGGTAAGCAAAATTAGCATTTTGTTGTTAAAGATATCATATGAATGTAGCTGCTTTGGATAATGGATCAGCCTATTTTGAATTACTTACAAACTACTCAATTCTTAAATTTTAAATGCAAAGATTCTCGAAGAGTACGAAAGAAAAATGGTCGCAAGAGGGTCAAATCCGTTTTGATGACTAAAAGCAAATTCAAAATCATAATAAATGTTCCATAATATTTTGTTTTTAGATGACTGGAATGAGATAAAGATTGTTGCTTCGGAGATCCTCATGGACGTATTTGGATCTGAAAATGGAAACATAGTGGTAGTTAAGAAACCCAGGGTATCTTTGAAAGGTAAACATTCTGATTCATAAGTAATCCCATCTTTAAATTTATAGATAACATAAAAGACGGAGGAGAATGCTTTAAGTTTTGCTATTTGTTGCCATGTAGGTACAATGCAACGGTATTAAATATAATTTAGACAAATCCAACTGTTTTGATGCTATGAAAACGATCGTGTTTCGTTTTATAGTGAAGATTTATCTAAGCTACTAATAATGATAATGATTGTTGGTTATATAGAGACCCGCGAAATAAACGCAACCTTCGGGACCAGCCTCCTTCTGGCCAACAGCCCGATGAGCCCAAAGATCGTGAACGGCACCCATGCCGCCATCTGCGACTATGAACAGGTCCTCACATCTTGTGCGCAGACCTTTGCACAGCTGAAGATGGAGCCAAAAGATAGTCCTGGTGAGTATTCATGAATTTTAATGGTCTATTAATAGAGCTTTAAATTGCATGACTAATAACTGTATAATTTCTCAACCTGATCATCTATTTTTAACCGACTTTGGTCAAGCTTTCATATTTTATCATTCATGTATTTTCTTTCTATTGTAGAATGCATTTATTTATTTACTATTTTCATTCAACAACATCTCAATAAACTTGGCAACTTGTCAATAGAAAATGAAATTGCAAAAAATATAATCTTCGGTCTCAAAAGAAAAATTCAGTAGAAATAGTATTTTTTTATTTAATGGTTTTTATTTATGTAATTATTTCCTTTTTTATATGGGTTTGAATAGCAGATAGGTCAAAATATGTCTAACATACTATCTTTCAAAAAGCCTGCATACTAACCGGCAACTAACAAAACACTAAACGCAGAGATGCGCCGACGCATCCGCGGCATCAAGATGTGCGGGAAGAAATTCTCACTGGACTCCTGCATGGATATGGTGCAGGGTATGATGGTGGAGCAGTCCCTGCCGCAGTGCTTTGAAGAGGAGAGGGAAGATGCTTCTAATGGTAGGTGATGGAACTAAGAACGAACTTCCTCTTATGTAGGTTGTAAGTAGTAACTCTTAGTGCAGAGTTCGCCCGGGGAAGTACTACCACCATATCTCATTTCGCCGTGAAATAGTAGAGCACTTGTATTACAGTGTTTCAATTAAGAGGGTATGGGAGCCGGTGAAATTACAGGCACAGAAGACTTAACAACTTCATGTCTCAAGGTTGGCAACGCATGAGTGATACCCCTGGTAGGGAAAATATAATATTATATTTTCTTTGCCCGTGGTGTTATGAGCGTCTATAAGCTACGGTAACCGCTTACTATCAGGTGGGGCGTAGGTAAGTTTGCCACCAATGTAGTATAAAAAAAATACGTAGAATTTAAGATTGCTGCTAAGACACATACCAGTTTAACCAATTCAACGAGGTAACGTTACCAGCTTTTTAGGAACCATGTCTGCGGGTGGCGATCTAAACGTAGTTTTCACCTCTAGTTGCTTGCACCTTTTAAAAAAAAGAAGCAATAAATAACAGAAAGGTTTGGTTTGATTTAATTTTGTTGTTTAAATTGATATTATTATCCTTTGTGTTTTTGGTGGCCACTGGTTGCTTTTCAATCACAATACTTATAAGAAAATATTATATCAGTTTAGAATCAGTTTTATTCATTTAAAGGATTTTTCATGTCATATAGGTTACAAGAAACAACTACAGGAGAAAGTCATGTTTGATTTATACATTATTTTTTGATTCCCTTGATTAATAACATTATAACTGGGTTAAATCTGTTTGCAAATAATAATCCCATTTCTGGTGTATCAATTTTAATATGATTGGAATGTTTTTTTTTTGTATTAATAAATATAAAATATTATTATTCTAGGACAGAAAACTGATGTAGTCGAAGCTCAAATTTAGATTCGAGGTAATTAAATTTTATATTCAGGTGGCGGGGTTCTAGCTAACATCACTTACAAATATTCACTAAAATAATTATTGTTTTTGAACGTACATTAAATTGTATATGTTTATTCAAATAGGCATTTATAGGCACATATGAATTAACACTCTTAATACACGGTTTGGAAAGTTGCTTTTGCTTTATTGACGTCATCAATGCATCTCTTTAGATTTTGCTATATCAAATAAGTAGTAAATAACATCATTATTTTTCCTTTACAAAGTCAATTAAACTCCAGGATCCAGTCCAGCTGAAAGATCATCACTCTCATCATCACCAGTGACATCTACCGGCACAATCAAACAAGAATTTGGCACAGACTCAAACCAACTGCAAGTACCGCTAGCGCCATCTAGGCAATACCGCTCGAAATCCGTCGACGTCTCCCTAAGTGGCTTACGCTTAGACGACGCAAAAATAACCATAGATATGAAAAATAGTGAAATAATTATTACACCGACAGGCTCAAAGAGTATCGTAGATGAACCCGAAACATCAAAATCCGTACATTTCAGTGATATAGAAGAAAAATTAAACATCGGAGATAAAATTACTCAAGCGTTTGAAAATTTTCAAGATGGCTTGCAGATGCTTAGTGAATATAGACACAATGCTATTGAAGATAAAGTTGAAAGTACAACTGAAGATTGTAATACAAAGCTTACGATTAGGGGCCCAGGGAGTTATATTAAGAAGTTGATTCAACAGTTCAGTGAAGGCCCTTTTGAAGCCGAGGACCCGAAGCCTGAATCTGAAAGGGCGATGTCAACACAATCGATCAAAGATAAGGCAGATGCCATATGTAAGAAATGTTTGCATTATAAAGGGAAAATTTCGAAGTGAATTGCTGATTTCAATGTGTAATGTAGCAATAATAAAGTAGAATTTGGATTATAATTGTCAATAGAAGACAATTAACTCGATTTTTGGTTATCTTTTCAAAATGTTTAGTATTTTTTTTTATGTGACGACAACTTTTACTACTGGATATTTTTTAGTCTATGCCACGAAAAAAAAAAACCCGCTATTTCAAAGTTGGTTTTTTTGTAAAAGTTTTTAAGCATGGCGGATCTATTTAAGGTTTTTAAAAGATTATTAAGTATTCGTTTTAAAAATTTAAATAATATAGTTGCATAAATATAAATAAAGTTTAGTTTAGATTGAATGGGGCTAAATAAGTTTTATTTTTAGAATATTTTAATGCACAATGTATCCAACTTACATTATAGTGATTTAATATATTTCTAATCAATTAGTTGATTTAAAAATGAAATATAATATTAATATTTCAAGAAAAATCTGTAAAAAAATAATATATCCCGAATATTTCTTGCATCTCTTGTTATTTAGTAATTAGAAGCTTTTTGTAATAGAAAAAGGCAGCTTATATAGAAGTTTTTAAAGTGTATAATAGCTTTGTAGATGTAACCTCTATATTATGTGTATAAAAAAATAATTAAAAAAAAATACTGCTGTGCTATATCAATAAAAAAGTGGATTTTCCAAAATATATTCGACTCTTGAGACAATGTAGTTAGTAAGTCTATTGCTCTTATAGTCAAAATATACTATATTATACTATACTATATTATTATATACTATATATTATAACGCTCAAGTGGTTAAGTGTTACATAACATGGCATATAATTTAACTATTCATATAAATATAATGTCATATGAATAGTACAATTCGTGTATATCTGTTAAAATGTATAATGATGATTATGTTTTTCTCTAACTAACATTTCCAGGGAAATAAAAAAATAAAAAAGTATATTACTAAAATAGTTTTAGCTTTAAATCATAGATGTCGTTACTGTAGAAGTTATTGCGATATTATTTAACGGACAGTCGCAGGCGTAGAGATTAGATACACCACAGCACTGTGGGCTCGATTCCCATCCAGGACAAACATTTTTATGCATGAACATGGTGTAAATTTCAATATAATTTGTAAATTTATATACAGGACGATCCACGTCTTTGCGACACAGAGGAAAATACAGGATGTATTATGACAATTATTATTTTAATTATCAAATAAATACTTTTTAATTTTAATTTATTAAATCATGTATCAGGTTGGGGAAAAAGTTTCTTCGCATTTTTTAAGAAAATTTCATACATTTTTTAATATAATTTATTTACATTTAACTAAAGTATGTAGGTACCATTTTGTTCGATAACTTTTTGCCATCTTGTAGGCAGGGACATGATCCCATTGCTATAGAAATTTAAACATTAAATGATACCAAAACCAGCCAGGTACCAATAGTATAGCCAAAGAGATTTTATTACAAGTTCATACATACTATAATGCGAAAAGACTTTTTCCCCAATCTAATATTTGTCTCATATTTATTTATCTGACAATAGTGTTATTTCATAGAATTTTAAACACTATTATAATTATAAATTATCTATGAATAAAGCTTGATATTTAATGTGTAATAAATATTTAATGAAGCAAGAGAAACTATATTTTTTCTTATTTCCTTAATAATATACCTATGTTTCTTTTCACAATCTCTTTGGGGACACAATCATATTTTGTAGTAATTCAGTACTTATTATTACAATTTACAATAATCTTATATAAACGGAAAAGGTGACTGACTGACTGACTGATCTATCAACGCACAGCTCAAACCACTGGACGGATCGGGCTAAAATTTGGCATACAGATAGCTATTACAATGTAGACATCCGCTAAGAAAGGATTTTTGAAGTTTCCACCCCTAAGTGGGTAAAATAGGGGTTCGCGGATGAAACCGCGGGGCGGTAAGCTAGTTACAATATAATGCGTTGTGGTCGATATTAAAATAACAAGAATTTCGTGTAAGTAATGGTAGTTTTATTTGCTCAATAGCTATTCTTATTACAATAGATATTCTTGCTATATTTAATGGATGCCACAATCTCACTATATTAAGTGATGGTGTGGCCAAAGGTAGACTAAGCCTAGAAGGTCCACTGGCTCTCAAGTGAAACTGACATAACATATTATTATCTATGGATGGCCAACCAGCCGGGTACTAAAAAATACCCTTCAACAGAATTAAGTTAAGTTACTTTTATGCTAAGTATCTCGTACGGTGAAATTGTGGTCAAACACAAGCTTAGATAATTATACCAAGTAAAAGAAAAATATGAGTTAAAGTATAAAATAAAAAAAAATTACCTTATTATTAAAATAATTTAATAAATGCATAACAGTCATATTATTTCAACATTTTATTTGACACTAACTACCCTATAGTTTTTATTTGAGCGTTTCATATTTTTTTGACTAATAATGAGTACATTTAAAATGGTAAATAATGTACTCTGAGCAAAAAAATATGCACACTTCTATATTATTTTTTAATTACAGTAAATAATTTTTATATGTTCAGTCTTAAAGCTAAATTACACTATACAATAATAAATAAATAAATGCCTTTTTAATTTACAAATTAAAAGCTAAAAATTATACAACTCTTGTATATTACAATATTTTTTTACAAAAAAAATGGCATATCGTCAAATAATCATTTTAATTTATTTGTAAAATATTCATGGATAGAGAGCTGCTTGTTATAATTTATTTTTCTTTTTATTATTTTATACTCTGCAAATTATAAAAATAAATTAAATTCACATAAGTGCTTTATACTGATTAAGGGTGGGATACCTCTACTTTACTTTATTTAAAATAAATTATTTGTTTATTATTTTCTTATTAAATACAGCAGATATCCTTCCTTTCGATAACAATAGATTTAAAACTATAATTTATAAAAGAATATCTCTCATTCACATTTCACTATGTATTTTTCGAAACTCATAATTCAATTTACAATTTCACTAATTTTTACAAAAAAGTTTTAGTCACTTTCAATTTTATTTTACAAATTGTCCACATTTTTTTTAATTTTGTCACAAATTCTCAATGTACCCCAGTGAAACTCTTCAGCCAGGGTTTGTAGAAGGTGGTCCTCATGTAGACTCCAGGTAGGAAGGGGGCGGCACACTTGATGCCGTGAGAGACTGTCCCCACGAGCTGCCACCTGCCGTCGTCTCGCTGGAGGACTAGTGGGCCTCCACTGTCACCCTGGAGACGAGATATTTGGTTCAAAATTAGGGAAAATTGGTTATATAAATCTTCACTAGCTTTGAGCTTCACACTTTAAATTATAAATGCGAAAGTTTGTGAGTGTGTTTGTTTGTTACTTCTTCACGCTCATACGGCTGGACCAATTTTGATGAAATTTGGTATGGAGTTAGCTGACACCAAGGATTAACACATAGGCTACTTTTTATCCCGGGAAAACATAAGAACCCTCGGGCCCGCGGGTGAAACCACGGGGCGGAACCTAGTTCTATTATATTTATTTCGCCTTCGGTGATTTTTTATAAAATAAAAAAAATCTATATGCCCAAGCTAAGAGAGTTAGTAGACAGACAGACATAAACTAATTAAAACAATTTCTTTATATTCTGTAAATCATTCTACTGGGTGATTTTGTTATCACCGGCAATACTTGCAAGGGTGGAAGTACTCATCAAAATGAACAACTTTTATAATGGGACTAACTGTCATGAAAAAATTATCAGCTGTTCCATACAAAAGTTCAATACCTACTAGACCAAAATGTATGAAGAAACCGTATTATTTTACGCGATATCAGAGTTAGCCCTATAATAAAAGTTGTTCACATTGATGAGTACCCCTGCAAGTATTGCCAGTGATAACAAAATCACCCTGTATGTCACCCATCAGTTTTTGGTTCTACAGTTTTATTAATTACCCGTCTTGAGTACCCAAGCTGAAACTCTGTTGTCAAGCTGTACTTGAGAGCCAGTTCACTTCGAGGTTTTAAGTACTTACCACCTTCGATCACATAATCACTCACCATGGTGAAATTGGTGTCAATTAGAAGCCTATCCTCAATAATAATAAAAAAAACTGTAATTTAAATTCCAGCCATGTTTGATCCACCTCACCGAAAAACAAATTAAATATAGTTTTAAAACTTACTTCACATGAATCCTTCTGTCCGTTAGCATATCCAGCACAAATGAAGGAACTGAGTATTTTCTTCGCGTGACCAGCTGTCTGGAACATCTCCTGGCAAGCGCTGTTCTCTATCACAGGCACCTGGAAGACGATGAGGGAAATTTTGCATGAAGTCGGCAGCGGCGCCGCAGCGGCAACTTCGAGGAATTTTATATATATCTACTAGCTGTCCCCCGCGGTTTCACCCGCGTAGCGGTATGAAATATACTTTACGGCCTATTCTCAGACCTACCAAATATACATAAAAAAAATCATTAAAATTGAACGAGCCGTTTCGGAGGCGTTTGCAGACAAACACTGTGACACGAGAATTTTATATATTAGAAGATTATAGATTGTATTGTTATAAAAATAACTGCAGGAAATATAGTCATAGCGTGTGTGTGGTCATACACAAACCTACATTTATTATATTTAGTAAAAAAGAAACATAAAAATGTGGTAAACTTAAAATGTGTACAAGATATTTTTTGTTCACTTTTTTCACGTTAAATTTAAACAAAACTAAACTCAACTAGAATCTTTACCTATGTGTATGATAAGACAATACAAGTAAGGTATTACCTGAACTTCCTGAAGTACCGCGGGCACCCCGCCCCCGTACTTGAGCCGCCCCCACCCCGTCACCGTGGCCATGCGCCCCGTGAACTCGCCTTCGTCAGGAGGCATGCAGATTGGCACTGGAATTACAAGTTTAATCCTTTATTTAGATTTCTTTTCAAGGAGAATCAATTACCTACAATAGTTTTTAAGTAAGTAAGACTATGAAAAGTATAAATAACCCTATATAAGGATTATTTTAAAGTAGAAGATAATTTAAACGACCCACTTACCAATATGAGCGTCAAACTTAATCGGCGACTCCAACTCAAGAAGCGCAAGATCATTCTCGAAGGTCGCAGCGTCGTACTGCCTATGAACTATTACTCGACGTACGTTCCTTGACACAGGGTTCTTGGGTTCTTTATCACCAGAAATGTCATTCTCCCCAAATACAGCTACAAGAGACGCTAGGAAACTGAAATGGTTGAAGATGTATAAATAAATAAATTTTCTGGGACATTCCTCACACACGGCCATCTGACCCATAACTAAGCAAAGCTCGTACTATAGAAGCCAGATAACTGACATTATACTACTTTTCTTTTTTTGTAAATACATACTTACTTATATAGATAATTACACCAAGATTCAAGACAAACAGACATGTTCATGTACACAAATGTCTGTCCTGAATGGGAATCGAAACCACGACCTATGGCGTGATATGGTCAGCATTTTATTTTAACGAGATAGATTTTAATTTTTATAGTTTCACATTTCTTTCAAAGTTTTTTTTTTATGTCAGAAGTCTGGCCAGCATGCTGGCGGTCCACCTGATGGTAAGTGGCTACCGTCGCCTATGAACATTAGCAATACCAGTGGGATTGCTAATGTGTTGCCGACCTTTATAAAGCCTAGAAGGGATCTGGATCTCAAGTGCAACTACCGGAACACACCAATAGGTGTTTGGTGACAGATTTTCAACTTGAGGGTGGTAGCCAGCCGGGCGGGTACTACGAAGTACCCTACCACCGTGCTATGGTTTCCTGACGACGTTTTCCTTCATTGAAAACTCAAGTTTGATGTAGGATTCGAACCCACGACCTTCGCCGCAGCATCCGACGTCACTACCACTGAGCTATCACCGCCTTCCAAGGAAGAACCGACAAGAAAGTCAATACATGAAAATAAACAATTTATGAATTCAATCTTTCCGGATTTTTCCAAAAAAATAATAATAAGAGAACTGTGAATACTTACCCAGGCTGACAATGCGCCGCAGTAGTTACAAATCGACTGGTGATCAGTACCCCACCACATTTGTTCTTGGTGAAGAGTCCAAGCCAGGTAGACTCCCGGACCAAGACTTGCCACGGCCACTCACCAAACCTGGAGTTCTTACCACCGACTATACGCCCAGATTTAGCTAAGGGACGGACGCCACATACTGGAAGATATGGAGTAAATAATAATAAAAATAAAGTTATTAAATTAGTTTTTTAAAACACAGTTCAGTATTTAATTGACAGTACATACAATTTGTTATATAATATTATTATATATTTGTTTAGATGCAGTGTTATCAAAATTATCACTGGGAGAAGTTCGATATTTTTTTAAAACTTCACGTGCGGGATCGTTACATTATTGTGCCGGTCGCTGCACTGTCTGTCTGATTATATGAGTCTTCTGACAAAATAACTGAAAATTCTCATTTATAAAGATAGAAAAAAAAATAGAGATTTTTTCCTAGATCAATACTACATTTCCGATAATAAATATCATCATCATCATCTCAGCCGCTAGACGTCCACTACTGGACATAGGCTTCCCCTAAGGATCTCCAATAGGACCGGTCTTGGGCAGCCTGCGTCCAGCGGTTTCCGCCGACCTTTATAAGGTCATCCGTCCACCTTGTATGTGGAGGTCTTACGCTGCGCTTACCGGTAATTTCCAATAATAAATATAGTGTTCCTCATTGCGGCTATAAATTTAATAAAACCTAGCTCCTTAATTTAAGACTGATTCTATCAAAGCAATATTAATTAGGAAATCTGCTTCTATAAGTCCAAATATATTTAATCCCATAGAGCCTAGAAGCCTAAAAGTTCCTCTTCCCAATAACTGTCCCATATAAACGTCAGATAAGCTGGGATAGTTGCCTATTTAACCTCACACAACTCTTAATCATGTGCTATGTGGGTTTATATAATGCTTAATAAATCACTTTTTGTCTCCATTGTATCTTTAAATGAATCAATAAAGACAGTAAAAGCATTCATAAGGTTTTACTCACAATTTTTATCACTGTAGTCAATCGCCTGATCAACGTAGTTCTCTGTGGTGATTTCATCTGACAGTTCTGTGGTGGATGTAGGTGCTGCCGTGGTGGTCACCTTCTTAGTGGGCTTTGGTTTCTTTGTCGTCGTTACCTAGAAGTAGGAAAATTAAAATCCGAGACACGTCTTTTTGAAGATGGTTGTAGACTATCATCATCTTCCTTGCTTTACTTATAGTTGATCTTATGACGTCACATTTATGATTTTTTACTTAAGATTTTTATTAAATTGACGTTATATTAGGAGTCTCCTAATTTATGTATTGGTTAGTGAAATAATTAATACTGTACTTCGTAGAAATACCAGAATAGGGTATTTTACTCCATTAAAAAAAAATCTAAAAATGTACAATTTAGATAGCTTAGGCAATAAGCAGTAGGTAAACGTTAGTTTTAGTTCATAAAATAACTTAATTAATTTTAAAATTCATTTCAAAGTTTTTGGTTTTTTTGATCTGTTTCTAAACAAGCGAAACAGTAGCCGCCATTATAATGACGTCATACAGTGGTGTATGTAAACTAAAAAGTGTCAACTGAAGTATTATTTTTTTTTTTTTACACTAGTATTCATGCATTCAGGAACAGTACACTAATAAAAAGGATAATAGCTCATTTTCAATTTATAAAAATTTATAGTATAAGTCCGCATCATCAGCGCATTTATTTACTGACAAGAGACCAAATAACGTCATGACCGTAGAGTTACATGACGTCCAGCGTTTTCATCAAACTACTTCCGACATTTGAAAATGTAAAATTTAAATGATTTTTTATGGCACTTATCGATTGAATAAAATGTTTGTGTTATTTTTGGTGGCTTATTAGCACCTAAGGAACGAATTGAGACATTTTTCAAAAATTGGTGTTATACCCTATTGTCGAATTTTTATCAGTTTATTTACTTATATCAGCATTATTTTAATTATAAAGTATGGTGTTTTGACTAAAGTTGTGGAGATTTTTTTGTATTTTATTTTAGAGTCAAATAAAAGTTTGCAGATATTTTGACTGAAATATGGCTGACAGCGTGATACTATCAAAACAAGATCAAAACTATTTACTGTATCACACTATCGCACTTATTGATGATACAACTAGATGAAGGAGTGGTCTCTCTCACTCTCTGTCTTTCCAGTTGTCACTTATAGTCAGGCCTAGATATTTATGTTCTTTATCCAAATAATAACATTTTCGTTCAAGTGAAGTTAAACAAAGCTCTCACCGATTTTTTTGTGGTTGTTGTCGGAGGGGGGGCCGTCGTAGTAGGCCTTCTTGCTGAAGTAGTCAACTTTGTTGGTTTCTTAGTAGTCTTAACCGGCGGTTTTTTCGTCGTAGTTAAGCGAATCGGCTTTTTCGTTGTAACCAACGGTTTTTTCGTAGTCGCTATCGTTTTTCTCGGCTTTTGAGTCGTCGTCCTTGTCAAATTTACATTCGGCTTTTTATCTAATATAACAATGTCGTGTAACTCCTGGAAAGTCCCTTGTAGACTTCCAACTATTTTATTTACAAAAAGACTCATTTTCTCTTTCAGTTTCTCATCTTCCTGCCATGTTGGCGTTGTAAATTCTAAATCATGTAATATATCGTATTCATTTTCAGACATGATACTAGTGTTGTATAAAGATGGGTTAGAACCAGTAACGTTTAGCATTGGGTTCCTTACTGGTGGAAAATTGATCGAGTCATCTGGCGATGTCTGTTGCTCAGGTTTTAAAGTCGTTGGAGTAAATTCAATTATTGAATCGAAACTTGGACTTGTTAATACTGGAACAGGTCTTGCTGATGCTTTTATAGGATAAGGAGTTGTTATCGGTGCTGGTTTTGGTGTTATAACTACTGTAGGTGTTGGAGGTCTTGCGTAAGTTGGTGGTGGTTTTCCCATATAAATATTATTCGTTGATGCGATATGATTATTCACTGTAATCTGGCTGACAGGTTTTTTAAATGGTTCCTGAGATATTTCAACAAATTGCGGCTCTTTTTGTTCTTCTGGTTTTGGTGTTTGATAACTATTGAGTACTATGACAGTTGGAGTTACACTTGAGAATGTATCTGGGGCGATATCGTAGCTTGGAGTAATACTAGAAGACTGTAATAAGGAAGTAATTGGTCGTCTAGAAGGATTAGCTCCAGTCACATAGCTAGTAGATGGAGGTTTTCGAGTTGATGTCGCTGGTTTTGGCTTTGCTGTAGTAGAACTAACATAAGTAAATGTAGATACTGTGTCGCCAAAATCACTTGGGTCTGTTGGATATCTGTTAAATGCATCGATATCTTGACTAGTAGATTGACTAGGGATAGGTGATGAATAATAAGGTTTACTCGTCTTCTCACCTTGGGGTATACTATTTGGAGTCGTATACACATAATCATAAGTCGGTTTTTTTGTATAAGGTGTTTTAGTAGATAGGAAAGTGGACGCTGTACTCAAATGCGTCGAAGGTTTTAGGGTTACGTAATGCCCTGTTGATAAATAATAATCTGGATATGTACTGCTATATGAAACAGGTGATACTGTAGCAGTTGGTAAAGGTGATGATTTGGTTTCCATTTCATCGAATGAAGCGGGAGGAGTTACTTCATCTTTAAGACTTGGCGTGCTATCATTAAGCATCTGAATGATACTATCTATTGATGACAAATCATTTTCTTTTGTAACTGTTGAGACCATTACATAATTTTCTGTTGATGTTTTGATTGGTTTAGGCTTAAACACTGGTTTCGTATAAATTGGTCGATGAGTAGATACAGTTTTAGGTGTTGCTGTAATAGTAGTTGTACTAGGAGTAACAGTAGGTTTAGTTTGCATTGACGATATTTGTATATTAAAATCGGATGGTCTAGCTACAGTATCGACTATAGTACCATTTGTATGTACTAGTATAGTATCAGGTCCACCATGGTTTATAGAGCTGTGTGAGTAATACCCATCTGGTTTGGCGGGTTTGATGTAAACAAAATTATTATCTTTTGGTGGCGTGCTTAATAGGGTATTTGTAATCTGACTTAATCCTTCAGAAATTATTTCAGCTTGAACACCCTCAGTGCTCACATTTTTCTCAGGAGTTAAAGTAGTAGTTTCTCTCTTTTCACCAGGTTTGTACCCAGGAGTGACTACAGGCTTAAAGCTGTTATGTAACGCATATATTTGATCTGAATCGTAGTCATCAGTTTCTGTTTCCGCATCAGGATAATCTAGATAACTGGTCATAACTACTCCTGGGCCTTTTGGTATGTGAGATTGACTGTCAGATTTGAGTTGACAGCAAGCTCCAAAAAGGAATCCATCCATGCAGGCTCCAACCACCTCACCACCTCTTTGCACACATTCATGATTAAACATACATATTTTATTTCCTCTATTATATTTGGCAGCTCTTGTTGCTTTACAATATGATGGTGTTATTCTATAACCGCCGAAGAGTTTTCTTGAATCTGAAATGAGAAATTTATATTGAGTACAATTATACTACTAATAAAATTAAATGTAAAGACTTTAGTAACAACTAGACTGGCAATTACAAAAGAAAAGTAGTACATGTAGTATATCAGTTATCTGGCTTCCATAGTACAAGCTCTGCTTAGTTTGGGGTCAGATGGCCGTGTGCAAAAGTGTTCTGTGGCCGTGTGTGAGGAATAATGTCCCAGAATATTTATTTATTTTTATTATTAATTCGTCTGGACACTAGCCGAAATAGTAGATTATTAACCAAGGGGATAAAGCAGTGTCTTCTGTCGCGGCTGACGATTTAAATCGTGAGCGTAACGAAGGACTCGAGGTTTACTCCCGAGCGTAGCGAGGGTGTTAAAAACTTAAATCCTGAGTGTAGCGAGGGATTTAAGTTCACCCAAGACTAAGACAGCTTTATCACCTAGGAAAATACTCTACTTTTCGTACCATTTGCGAAAAAATTAACACAATAATAATATGAGATAAGCATTTATTAAAAGTAAAAGTTAACATTCGAAACATTGGTCCAATTATTGATAGAGAGATACGGCCTCGTCGGTTTTCGTAATTTTATTTAATAATCATAACTGCATAATAAATGCGTATTCCTTTTTCAAAAAGATGTGTAATGCTTTATATACAAACTCAATGGTGTAAACACAGATGTAGTTCAGTATAAATTTCGGTAAGTATTCCAAATTTAAACCACATTCTCCCCCTAGAGGATGAATGAAATTCAGTACAATTTTCTTTCCCTGTTTTTAACAGATTAAAAACCGGCCAGGTGCGAGTCGGACTCGCGCACCGAGGGATCCGTACAAACTTCGTCGATTTTTCGTCCATCAAGGGAAATGCACAATTTTATTTATTTACCTAATTTGAGGTTGGTGCCAATTAAGCTAGACCTCTAAATTGTATGAGCGCCGATACAACTCAGAGGTCTTTATTAATTGGCGTAACTATGTATGTATGGGGACACCCTTTAATTTTCAACTTTTTTAATTTTTTAGATTTTTTCCTTTATTTGTGCTGTAAGACCTTGCTTTTTGCCAATTTTTTTTTTAATATTTGAGTTGATTGAATGAAAGGTAAATTGCGGTTTACGATTTATGACGTATTAAAAAAAACTACTCATTAGATCTCGTTCAAACCAATTTTCGGTGGAAGTTTGCATAGTAATGTACATCATATATTTTTTTTAGTTTTATCATTCTCTTATTTTAGAAGTTACAGGGGGTGGGGACACACATTTTACCACTTTGGATGTGTCTCTCGCGCAAACTATTCAGTTTAGAAAAAAATGATGTTAGAAACCTCAATATCATTTTTAAAGACCTATCCATAAACACCCCAAACATATGAGTTTGATGAAAAAAAAAATTGAGATTCAGTTCTAAGTATGGGGAACCCCTAAATTTATTGTTTTTTTTCTATTTATGTGTGAAAATCTTAATGCGGTTCACAGAATACATCTACATACCAAGTTTCAACAGTATAGCTCTTATAGTTTCGGAAAAAAGTGGCTGTGACATACGGACGGACAGACAGACAGACAGACATGACGAATCTATAAGGGTTCCGTTTTTTGCCATTTGGCTACGGAACCCTAAAAATGACTATTGTTAAGTTCGCTTTTTGTGGCATAGAATGTCACTTTTTTGAGCAAGTGGTACGAAAAGTAAATTTAAGTTATATTCTTGTTGTTCTATGTTGAAAGTTTATTATAAGTATATTTTACAACAATTATATATTACAATTAAATAAAATAAAAACTATACACGGGCAGCGTTCCCTTTTTGTTGAAAGTATGTTTGATATACAATTATTTATAGTTATCTTGCTTCTTTAACGACCCAGTTTTATCACCACCTAAGTAAATAACGATTCTATTAACCTTATTACATGCTTTGAAATGAATATCAAAGTTATTATATAATTATATTTCTAACTATTTACCACAGGATGCAAATATCGGTCACACGACGAACGCTGAGTCATCTAATAAGTATAAGTAAGTCTCGTGACAGGAGAAACTGGTACCAATTGGTTTGGAAAGTGACGTATCTGTGGGCATAATTTACCTGGAGAAAATTGTATTTTCTTATAAATTCTCATTTTAAATTGGAAATCAATTTCTGATAGGAAATCAAAAGATAATAATATACAGGGTGATTCATACGAGTTGGTATTGAACTTTTGTATGGAACAGCTGATATATTTTTCATGATTTCACTGTTAGTCTCATAATAAAAGTTGTTCATATTGATGAGTACTTCCACCCTTGCAAGTATTGCCAGTGACTAAAAAGTCATACAGTATGCTGTGTGCGTTTATCAATTCAAGTTATATTTAATAGATTTTTCACATGATAAGAACTAACTAATAAATAATGTTTTACTCCTGTGTATTATCTATCTATGTCCTAAATTTCATTCGAATCGGTAGAGTCATTACGGCGTGATAATATATATTTTCAACTGTAATCTGTACAATATAAAATGGTAAACCGACTGACTTTGAAATATCATCGCACAACCAAAACCGCTGGACCTAGAGACTTGAAATTTTCCACATAGATACCTTATACAGTGTAGGCATCCACTAAGGAAGGATTAGGACGGACCGGTTGGCGTGGTTGGTAAGATACCATGTCTATCACGCCGCAGGTCGTGGGTTCGATTCCCACTCAGGACAAACATTTGTGTGCATGAACATGTCTGTTTGTCCTGTGTCTGGGTGTAATTATCTATATATGTAAGTATGTATTTACAAAGGAAAAGTAGTATATGTAGTATATCAGTTATCTGGCTTCCATAGTACAAGCTCTGCTTAGTTTGGTGTCAGATGGCCGTGTGTGAGGAATAATGTCCCAAAAAAAAATGTCCCAAATGTCCCAAATTTTTGGAAATTCAACCCCGAATTGCCTTAATGTTGCAGGCGTCAATGTACTATGGTAACTGCTTACCATTAGGCGGGCCTTGCTTGTTTGTCACCTCTTTTAATTACGGTGAATCATATGTATCCAAACTATACTATAATATCGCACATACGGTACAATAAAGTTACTTAAGCAAATTATGTAATATTTCAGGAGAAGCATTTGAAAATTCAACATCTTATTACAACGTATAGGTCTTCTCGACTAAACAAATAAAAAGATAATATTTAAACTACAACTTTAAGCTTAATTTTAAATTAAAAGCAAATATCTCACTAATTACTATAAAAAAAATATAAACGTTTTAAAATTACTACCCTCGCAATAGTGACGTGATGGCACTAGAAAACAATTAACAGGACAATTATGTCAAAGTCAAAGTCAAAGCCATTTATTCAGTTTAGGCCCTAGGAGGGCACTTATGAAGGTCGAATTTACTGAAGCTACCACCGATTCGGAAATCAGCCTTCAACTGAGAAGAACCGGCAAGAAACTCAGCAAGGTTACATTTTTTATATATATATTTATCTTTTTTTTTTATAATCTGACTATTGGCTATATTTTTTCAATAACAGCAAAATGTACAATACAATATACAATTAAATCAAAAAGTAAAATACCAATACAAAGTAAATAATAAAATGTAACGCAAACAAGTTCAACAAATTTTATTTATTTACCTTATTTGAGGTTGGTGCCAATTAAACTAGACCTCTAAATTGTATGAGCGCCCATACAACTCAGAGGTCTTTATTAATTGGAGTTATTATGTATGTATGCAGCAAAACTAGTTGAGACAAACAGCAAAATAACATCACGAACTTGACCGGAAAAGTACGAAAATTAAGCAGGATGCAAGCTCAGTAAGGCGGCCGGTGATGTGAATCGAATAATAATCGTTTTAAATACATTTAATCGAGAATACTAACACACTTTCGAATAGGAATTCGGTCTTTGAAACGATTAAAATTCGTGAAACCGTGTTTTTGGGGTATCCAGATGTAAATCGTGACCTTGTATGTTTATTTGATGAGTTACCATTCTGGATATAAATATATATCATATACCCTTAGGGACTCGTTTATAGCAAGTGTGTTGAACGTCTGTGTGTCATCATACTATATAATAATTATTATAATAATAAAACTACTGGACCGATTTCAAAAATTCTTTCACCATTAGAATGCTACATTATCCCTGAGTAACATGGGCTATATTTTATCCCGAGAACGCGGATGAAACCGTGCGGAAAAGCTAGTACATTACATAGACGCGCGATCCGGTCCCGGGTGACTCTAACCATACTATCTTGCCTAATATATACCCTAGCTTTCCCCCGCGGTTTCAACTGCGTTCTCAAGATAAAACGTATCTTATAATCTTCCTCATGAATTAGGCTATCAAATGTAAAAAGATTTTTTCAAATCCAACCGAGCACTTTCAAATAAACAAACAAAAAACTTTGTTCCGGGAATGCGGGTGAAACTGCGGGGAACAGTTAGTAATTAAATTATATATATATCATTACCTGTAGGGTATCGCAAAATTAGAAACAATAATAATCTTTTATATTACCTGGCAAAGGAAAAGTTCCGTTATAGTATTTTTGAACTAATACCTATCTATCAGAGGTAATTAACCCCTATATGTATCCAATTATTACCATAGGGGTACAATTTATTAACTCGCACTTTTAAATAATACTGTTAATGATTTTCCGTAATCCAACTTTACCGACATAGCTCAATGGGTAAACATATGCTTACGATCTAAAGAGGGTAGATTCGATTCTCGCGTACCTCAGTTTGACGTTTAGTTTTATTTTGGCGATCATAGTAGAAAGATTTATGTTGCGGCGAAGGTCGTGGGTTGGAATCCTACAATGAGCTTGTGCTTTCGGTGAAGGAAAACATTGTGAGGAAACCATAGCACGCTGGCTGGCTGGCTGGCTATCACTCTCAAATTGAAAATTTGTCGCCAAATATTTATCGGGGTAGTATGAAAAAAAGTTAATGGTGGAATCAGATCGAATAATTCCTATGCACACACCCCAAAATTGTAATTGTGATTCTGTATATCGACAGGCAAGCAATCTTTCGCCGATGAACCACGTTTGTTACCAACTCGGTCTATCAAGTCAAGTGCATCCAGCTGGTACTTGGCGGATGCATCCCAGAGGTCATGTGCAGTTTTTTAGTAGTGGTTCCTGCTTTTGTCTCAATAGAGCTGCCGAAATGAAATTTTGGCTGATAAGGGCATACCAAGGAGATTAAGCTGGTCGTCAATCTAGAGAACATATCCTGGAAAGTATGAGTCAGGGAGAAAATACTCCGTTTCTAAATGTTACGTTGATATTTATTTATCGTATTCCAATAAAATTATAATATTTAATCAATAAAATATCTAAATTTAAAATAATACTTTAAATAAGTTTATTTTTGAGTTTGCTTCGAAATTGACACTAACTAAAACTTTCACAGAAGTTAACATTTTATAAAAACACTATCATTAGTTTCGCGGTTTCATCCACGTTGTAAAGTAGAGTATATTTTTTTTACATCATGAAAAGTATGGTTCATAAAACCAATATATTTATCGAAAGGACTTTTAAAAAGCAGAAAGCCACACGCCTTAAGGCTTTGTAACGCCATAACCAGCGTGATAGGGTTTCTTACCAACCACGCCAACCGGCCCGTCTACAGAAAAGGTATTTTTTTAAATGATAGAGACACCTTTATCATTTATCATTCATCAGTAGATTAGTCACTTGACAGACAGACAAACAGGAAACCTTACTTTCTCATTTATTTATTTTTTAGTAAGGATTACTGAAATTCCAACTCTGACGCATATATCCGTAATCCAAACAGGTTGATGTCATACAGTTCTCTGTAGGAAAGAGAAAGTGACTTTTATTTTTCATCTGACTCATGCCGCAAATAGATAGGTACAGAAGGTACATTTAAAATCTATGAACACACAATAAATGGATAGGCGGTTGCGTACACTATAACTCCCATAGTAATTGCGTTCACATTTAGAGGATGACATTATTTTACCAACTCCATCGCGTAAAATTCGGTGAAAGTCAATTGATTTGTCTTACAATAATTATCCTGTGCGTGAATCCTCATTTAGGCGACGCCTTGAAGATTTTGGTTGCAAGGAAACCGATTTTTCTCAACAATGACTAAAGCGAACGAAATGAAATCTATTGTAAGAATTTATCATATTTGACTTTATTTTGTCCATTGCAAAACACGATTGGTTAACTTTTATAGCACAAAATAATTAATCAAAAAGGCCTCTTTAAAATAAGAGATTCCGATTTTACCGACACTGAGGGTAGATTTGAAATTCCAAAATTTCTACATAATATTAATTGAAACTGATACTATAATTTGTACATAGGTTTTATGAAATATATTTTTGTAGTTTTTAAATTAAACAATAAAAACCATTTTGTCGCATACGCCCTTTCCGTTTACGCGGGTTTTCTATGAGAGGTCGCTATAGTAGGGAGCGGGACGCAGCGTCACCTAAAAGCATTAAATGCCCGAATGTTGAATCTGCGTATAAGCGTTGTCAAAGTATATGTACAATGTTTTCAAGGACCGGACGGCGTGAGTGAGCTTCTGTGTATACCTATTTTGTGGTCATGCATGTATTGCCGAATTTATTGTTTCACGCCGTATTATAGTTTGAATACATTTGTTTTCGAGATTTTACTTTCAAAATATTGTTTGTCACGGTTAAAAAAAGTGCTTTGGTGTCATAATAGACGTCTATTAGTTTAGAAAAGAGTTTGATTTATTTTTATGGACAACATTTAATAGGTTTTATCACTGTTTGAAGATTTCAAAAATATAAATATCAAAATGGGCTATCATTATTTATATTCAAAGAATAATAATTAACTATACTAGAGTAAATCCGGTATTTTTTTTTATTTATAACACTAAAACTCGTCAATAGCTACTTAAGGCTCCAGTCTCCCAAAATCAGTGTTCTTGCGGAATTTGTCAGAAAAGAAATATTATTTTTTAGTCATCAGAAAGCAATAAATGAAATATATTTTACGTTATTTTAAAGTGTGAGATTTGAAGTTTCTAATACATATTTTATTTTTAATTTGACGCCACTTTCATTAGCTTTGTGAGGCTTTAAACATACCTCTATTTACGTTCCACGCGTAGAGGGTCTCATTCATGCACACGCCACGAAAAAAATATAACAAAAACAAGAAATGTATTCAGATTACATTTGTCGGCAAATCCTCTACAATAATCTTATCTAGTTACTTTTTTTCAAAATTGTCTCAATTTCTTATTTAAACTGCTTTAAAAAGTTATAAATTTCTGAATTTGACCCTTGCAACATATATTTTTTTCTATAACAAATTAATGGTTTAGAGAAATCACACTTTAACCACTCTGAAAGCAACTACTTATCTGTCGAATAAAAAATATAAACGTTCAAAAAATCATTTGAAATAAATTTACTGAAACTAAACATATAACACAACGAACGGCTGTCAATGCCCAGCGGAATTGAATGGAATTTTGATGCGTTTTATGTTTTATTTGTTTAGTTTCGGTAAATTTATTTCAAATGATTTTTTGAATGCATTCAAAGCAAGCAAGCAAGCATTCATGCAAGGGTCGAATTCAGAAATTTATAACTTTTTAAAGCAGTTTAAATAAGAAATTGAGACGATTTTGAAAAAAAAGTAACTAGATAAGATTATTGTAGAGGACTTGCCGACAAATGTAATCTGAATACATTTCTTGTTTTTATTATATTTTTTTCGTGGCGAGTGCATGAATGAGACCCTCTACGCGTGGAACGTAAATAGAGGTAAGTTTAAAGCCTCACAAAGCTAATAAAAGTGGCGTCAAATTTAAAAATAAAATATGTATTAGAAATTTCAAATCTCACACTTTAAAATGACGTAAAATATATTTCATTTATTGCTTTTCTGATGACTAAAAAAATTATTTCTTTTCTGAGAAATTCCGCAAGAACACTGATTTTAGGGAGACTGGAGCCGGAAGAGAAAATTTAACTATTTTGTTTTAGCCTATATATTTAACTAGCTGTTTCCCGAGGTTCCACCCGCATTCCCGGGATAAAAAGTAGCCTATAACCTTCCTCAAAAATTGGGCTATCAAATGATAAAATAATTTTTCAAATCCGACAAGTACTTTGAGAGATTAGCGCTTTAAAACAAACAAACAAAAACTCTTTGCTTAATTATATTAGTACCTATAGATAATATCTGAGAGTTTACTCATCAATCTTCTTCTATGTATGTTTTTAAAATGAATAACTGGACCGTACGTTTATTACGTAAAATTATCAAGCAGCAACTGTAGCGCAATTACTACGCTTTCGGTTGCTCGGATGAAAAATATTATCTTGTAAATAAATAAATCATAATAATAGATTCGTATCTACTAAATGACAGCATATTTTTATAATATGTTTATTGTTTAACTACTATAATTACTGCTATTAATAATATGAATTACTTTATACAATCTTGCTCGTAAATATCAATAAAATATCCTAAATAAGTGGTGCATTCTGCGACAAAATAATAATTTCGTAACAAATTTAATTGTAACTATCTTTTCATCCTTTCACCTGATTTTAATGAAACAAAGCCTATATTCTGCTCCACATTAATCTCTGTATACCAGTGAAAACTACATGAAAATCCGTTCAGTAGTTATTGTTCCGGAGATGTGCGTGAACAAACAGACGGACAGACTGACAGAAAGAAAAAAAAATATTATTACATATTACTCTTTTTTAGTTACCTCCTTTCTATTTTTTTTTCTACAATGTACAGACACACCGAATTCTACTGCTTTATTATATGTATATAGATAAGAGCGTTACCAGCAACCTATAATCCATGGTACATAGAATGTAAAATATTCTTCGAAAGTATCATAACAAAGTTGGTAGTGTATGTTTTAATTTAAATTCAAAAACCAAAGTAAACTTACGTTCACATATATTTTAGAATGCTGGTTTAAAATTATAAAAATACTTTTTGCACATGCAACCAGTTGCAGATTTACACGATAATATCACAAAGGTGATTAACCCGAACATATCAATTAAAATCAATCGATATCACCGTGAGAGTAGTGCGGTGCAGTGTGAGTGAATGCAATGCACCCGGTATGCGTTTCTACCACGGTCTGGTTGCTATGTGGGCCTGGTTTCCGTCTCTGATCGCTGGGTATTCTAATGTTATCGGTATTATCTTATATTTAAAGTAAAATCAGCGTCGTCAGCTAAAGATAAGCTTTGAAAATGTCAAGGATATTGAAGAGCCGATAATCGAAAGGGTAGAAAGGTTCTCGAGTGAAAACCAAGCAGCTGAAAACGTCGACTGGGACGGCCAAGTGGATCACAATTAATATGTTCAGAAGTGGACATCCTTGGGCTGAGGTAAGCTTGTTTTTGATAAATTCAAGAACAAGCATAAGTCACCGACGTCTCTCATAACGCAACAAAACTCCAATTAATCCATAAAGCGGAGGTTTTCTTGCTATATGAGCTCCATGTTTTCTTGCTTTGAGTGGAACTCACTTTTGTATTTCCTGACACCTATAACCAGATGTATTCAAGGTCAGAGTGGCTTGCAAGCGTGCTACATCCACGGCCTCGTCTTAACTCCTCCTGGGGTCAGTCGATGGTCCAACGCAAGCCCATTTAACATAAAAAAATATTGGTTTCCTTATCAATAAATAATGGGCATTTATAATTAAGGAACCAATGTATAGATTTCTAACATTTTGAATGCTAAATTAATCCATACGTATAACTTAAAACGCAATAAATATAAGTAAAAATTTAAAATGACTAGGACCTTAAGGGCAGTTAATTGATGTCATAATGATTTGTTTGGTAATCCCTGGGCAGACCTTAGTTCAGCAGTGGATAAGTCTAAGAAAACGGAGCCAAGCACCAAAAGTTTTAATATATAATAAATAATATATAAACGGTATAAATAAAATAATTATACTATGGTAGATAGATAGATAGATAACAGTTTATTATTACACCAAATGTGATGTATGACTCGTTATATGCATATTTAATAAATTAATTAGAATTTATAGTCTTAAAATATTTTTGATCACTAAAACGTATTTGAGTGTAACTTTATGACACTAACTTTCGATGGATAACCATCACTTAAATCCTGTCCGTCTACTTTTACCACAGATTAAAATCTTTAAAAGTATTTATTTTTTCATTTAATTGAGTAATACTTAGAAAGTTCTACTTTCAGTAAATCAAAAGTTTATTTTATTATAGCGTTCAAAGAATTGGGATGTTTTTATTTTTCTTTTACTTTTTTTTATCTCAGAAGGCCGACAACCAGGCAAGCGGTACACCTGATCGTATAGTGGCAGTAAGTGCTTGGCGATAGATTTTCAACTTGAGTTTTACATATCTTTAACGCTTTTATTTAATCTAGAGTAAACCTCTAGAGAGGTTCTAGATATTGCTAGAGAGTGCTAGATATGCAGCTCGACTGGGGAAGTACCTCCACCTTACAGAATACCGCAGCCAAATAACTTATAGTGTGTTCCTGCGCATGAGTAAGGTCGCCTGAGCTCATCGGGGAGGGTGGAAGGGTCGGCAACGCGCGAGTGATACGTCTGGTGTTGCAAACGTTCATAGGCTACGGTAACTGCTCACCGCTTTACTGTGGCTTTACCATTTTTTTTTTATTGATAACACCAATGCTTAGTTATTTACAAGCATTAGTATGAGCTAGTAAAAAAAAAAGATTCGCAAACAAGAGAAAATGGTACTAAACTATTTTGTAATTGTAATTCACACACACATGTATATGACGCTTTTTCGTTACTGTTCCCTTCTCCTACTGCAAACTACGCAATGGTACTTCGTTCCAAAAAGCGTAAAGCTTATAACCAGTCCAAGAGCCCGATTCTGGCGGTCTTCGACATCAATGTCGCTTTTGACATTTGCCGAAAATTTGTGCGAACAACTTTTACTAAGGAAATTGGCTTACTAAGATATGTAATTCGCTTTGACAGTTACCCGCTATATTTTTAATTATACGAGAATCGGGAATCATACCACAGGTTTACACAGAACTGGTATATTTGATGGTACATTTAAATGATTTCACCCAAAAATTATTTAAAAACAAAAGTCAACACACATGAAAACTTCAAATAACCATAACGTAACATGACTTCAATATAAATGATTATGTGTATTACAGTGTCATAATTTACTCAGAATTATGTCTGACTGACAGTGACATTGATAGCTAACAGAGCAAAATAACCATTAAGAGTTAACTCCGAGTGAAAGTTGGCAAGAGAAATGGCCGTGCGATTTGTTATAACAAATTTAATTAACTAAAAAGTGAAAGAACACGTGCAGATACATCGAGTTAATACACAAATACATTTGTTTTCATAAACCTGTCACTTTTTGAAAGTGATATTATGATTGTACGGTACACTATAATGGTTTTAAATTTAAACTTGAAGTTTCTGTATAGAAAAAGATCGTGAGGAAACCATAAGTCTGCGGAACTGGCCCTCTAAAAAGGCCGTTCAAGCAATATTGCTAATGCAATTCATTTTTCTAATTCTCGGCAGATCCTACTTATTTTAATATGTTTTTAGTAAAATAGTCACTACTAGCGTTTTTATTAGCTGTAAGTCCTCCATGTGCTAAATAAAAAAAAATAAAAAAATAGTCATATATACAATTTTATTCATCAAAAGATTTGGTATTGATGAACCTACCGTAAATTTGGAAAAATGAATTGTATGAGCGATATTGCTCGAGCTTCCTTTATAGCCTGTCCGTAGTACCCGCCTAGTTAGCTACCCTCTATCAGTAGATAATCGCCACTGGTACTTGATAGCAATTTCCTTTTTCTGCTTACCACATCACTTAAAGTACGTTACACCAAAGAAGTCCCGTGGAATTAATAAAAATCGATCTTATTTCTGCTGTGATAGAGATGGGCCTGAGGGACTTCTTTGGTGAATAGTTTACCATGGTGAGAATGTCAAACACCAGTCTATCGATAGTTAAAAAAAATAACAGTTACTTTCCATCTCAAATTGACAGACCTGCTAAGTTATTCAGTACTAAAACTCGACGGTGAATTCTCGAAGCGACTATTCTTTGTCTCACTCGTGAATTCCTGATTACCGAGTTTCACGAGCGAGACAGACAATAGTCACTTCGAGAATTCACTGTTGAGTTTTAGTACATAATAGCATAGCTGTTTTTAATTCTATCGCGGAAATATTTATGGTGTGAAGTTTGCCATCTTTCGATATGTATTCACCGATGAGCTTGTCGACGAAGTGAACTTCTATTGTATTTTACCCCCTTAGAGGTGTTTATCAGAAAACCCTTCTTTCATACACCCCTACGCTATAAGAAACTACACAGTAGATAACATAATTTTGTTTTAGGCTCTACGGTTATCTCACATTACATTATTAACCCCTAGCTCGTGTGTGGGACGCGCGTCCTAAAACAACATACTAAAAATATGAATTCCAGTAATCGTCAATCAGCCAGCTCGTGTTCTTGCGTATGAAATCCGCCAATCAACCACGGCCCGCGTAGTGAATTGTTGTAACCTGCCTTGTTTTAAGGGAAATCTCATCGTGCTCCTACCTGTTGGGAAGTACTTATAATTAATTGTTATATTATGTTAATGCATTATTTAAAAAAAAAGATTTACAAAACCTAATTTTCATTTGTACATCTCCCGCGGTTTCACCCGTGTTCCCAAATTACATGGCGATCGCTTCAGCGGTTTAGGCGTAAAATGGTAACAGATAGAACTACATTCGCAGTATGAATTACTTAGTATAGTTGTTCTTATTTTTATTCACGACGTGTTTATCATTAAAAAACGAGTTATGTATGTACCTATCTATCAATCTATACTATCATACTTTTCATTCTAAACCAATAAAAAAACTGAAACTAAAAACCTATTTTTAAAACAAATATTATAAAACTAAGGTATTAAACATTTTGAACCTAAATAACGTACAACAAGAAACATATTCCCGTTATAGTAAAATACCTTTGTAGTCGTTCTCAGTGAAAGTGGGAACATCTAGTTCAAGGCTATTTCAGGGAAGTGAGAGCCTTTGTTATGGCCATTACGGCGTTGAAGGAGAGTTAAACCATTTGTAGTGTATCTATAGGCACTTTATAAGAGAAACCTAGGTAAGCTATTATGGATTTTTGAGCTAGAAGACTGAAATTGCGTTGATAGGTTATAGTAAAGTTCGTGGGTTTGTATTGTATCACTGATAATAACGGATCTCTTACATGAGTTGAGTTCCGTGAGTCTAAGGCGATGATAGCTGATGGTAGTGACATCGGACGCCGCGGCGATGGTCGTGGGTTTGAATCCTACAATGAGCTTGAGCTTTCGGTGAAGGAAAACATCGTGAGGAAACCATAGCACGGTGGTAAGGTACTTTGTAGTACCCGCCTGGCTGGCTACCACCCTCAAGTTGAAGATCTGTCGCCAAACACCTATTGGTGTGTTCCGACAGCTGCACTAGACAGCCAGTTCCTTCTAGGCTTTGTGTGGTTACCACCTTCGGCCACATCGTCACTTACCATAGTGAGATTGTGGTCAAAAAAAAAAACAAATGAAAAATAGTTGAGCTAAAACTGTTGCAGCTGAAGGCAGAGTTCTACATCAAGAACACTTCTATACTGCTACAGTCATGATCATCATCTGTGCCGCAAGACGTCCACTACTGAACGGATTTTCATACGGTTTTCACCAATGGAAGGAGTGATTCATGAGGAAGGTTTACGTATATAATTAATTAATGTTTTGTGTAATTTGGCTGAAATATGACGATGATTGTTGAAGATTTCGGAAAAATACATGCTTACTGGGAGTTTTACTAGTGTGCGCCGCGTAAACCAACAGCTATATGCTTTAAAAAAAAACTGGCGAAGAGGTGAGATGCCGGGGAGGGTCGTTAGTAGCAAATATTTTATTGCCTTATTTATAATATTACATGCACAAAAAAAAAGGAATGTGTAAGAAGTTTGTTGATATACTGGGTGATTTTGTTATCACTGGCAATACTTGCAGGAGTGGAAGTACTCATCAATATAAACAACTTTTATTATGTAACTAACTGTGAAATCACGAAAAATTTATCAGCTGTTCCACAGAAAAGTTCAATACCTACTCGATCAAAATGTATGAAGCAACCATTTTTATTTACGCGATATCAGAGTTGATCCCATAATAAAATTTGTTCATATTGAGGAGTACCTACTTCTACCCTGCAAGTATTGCCAGTGTAATCAATCTGTATAAAATGAATGCCTATTTCCCGTGGTCAAGCAGAACGTGAGAACGGAAACGGACTTTACTAACGAAAAGAAAAATTAAGAATACTGTGCAGAAAAATGGAAAATTCGGAAGACTGAAAGTATGGGATTTTACACTAATATTTTTGCGTTAGATAGGCAGTTTATTGAGGAATAAAAGCTACTTTTTTAATTGTGAACGCAGGTATTTTTTTTATTACGTCTATTACAAGCACCTATGAGACTTAATTTTGTGACTTGCGCCCAGGGCGTATGGCAATGGATTTATACATTTAAATATTCTATTGTTCTTTAATCATACATTGTTTTTAATATGTATTTATTCTTTCTTGTGTTATTGTACTGATGCTGTGTCTAATAAATGTATTATTCTTTCTTTCTTCTTCCTTATAGTTTCGTAGATGGGTTCTTTAATTATAAAGAACCAATGTTATATATGTAAATAGTAAAAAAAAACATAATACGTCTTCCCAAGCGTTGAAGTAATAAATGAAAACGCAAGAAATATCCGTTAAAATCAAAATAAGAATATCCTGGGTCATTACATCCCATCGGTATAAAGCCATTTGCATCACCGTGAAATACCTATCATTAAAAATCTATACAGCTGTTATACTCTTTAGCAAAATAAATGCAAAACTCCAGACATTTTCTAGCACGTCCGAATCAACACACTAACACCGACATTTACATAAACCTGTAGTAACACCAAACTGTGACAATAGAAATTAGGAGACAGTCATAGTGAAACTCTGTAGGCTATAAAACGGACCGTTGAATTACAAATTAGATGAAATCGCAGTACATCGATGCTTTAAAACCATTGTTGTTGTGTGCCGTTGTGAATGTACCTTCAATGGTTGTTTAACAATTAGATATTATCGTTTTTATTTGAAAGTAAGTGCCCACAGGTCATTGAGAGTGAAAATTGTGTTGCGTATCGGTTTTATTTGTACAGGTGTAGTTACATTATGTTGAATGTGGATTTTTGAAAAATTGCTAAGTTAAATGTGGAATACTTTTGCGAGTAATTTTTTTTAAACTGTGGCAAAATGCGGGACATTTATTCTGATTTTAAGAGGTTATTGGATATTTCACATAAATATTTGTACCTATTACACTGGTCTACAGTGGTTTTGTTGTCCTAGATATGAATATGATTTTGGGTCTATTTATGCACACAATTCATGAAACTATGAATGATTTTGTAAGATTTGCTCTGATTTTTTTAAAATCTTTATTTTAATTTTACATTACAAAAATCAAAAAACGAGAAACAACATAACAGATATATTTATAATGTCAGTTATGTTTTGAGAAATTAGGATACATCGTAGTAAATAAAGAGGAAAATGTCGAAAATATATTTTAAATTTTCCATAAAACGCCTTTTATAAATTTTCAGGGGACAATCTCTTTTCAATGACCAGCAGTAAATTGTTTAAAATATAAGATATGCAAAAATCATGAAAATATACGAGCAAATTGAGAACTGTCAAGAATATATTCGTAATCGGGGCACTTGAAAACGTAAAAATTTTCAGATTTTTATGTAGAATAATTCAAGTTCTTTTTTTATTTTATTCATAATAAAAAATGGCGTAATATTTTCAAATAGGTAAGTATTTTACTTGTATTTTTTTTTCAAATTTCCAATGGAGTGTCCTTGCTATATAATCTTTACTAATATTATAAATGCGAAAGTAAGTCTGTCATACAAACTTTTTCTTAACTACTGTTACACGAAGATTATGATGCAAATTGACATACGACATATTTTATTCTTAGAAAGCGAATGAAACCTAGAGGCACAACTAGTCCAATCTAAACAAATATTCTACAACAGTACAGAGTGATGTAAAACGAAATGCATTGTACCGTTTTGAATGAGTAAGTTAGCGCTAAGTTACGTTAAGCATTGAGTTACGCTTAATTATCACGCCATAGAACGGTTACGATATAAGTTAAAAATACTTTAAGTCGCAATTTACGCTTAAACAGTTAAGTTGAAACCTTTTTTAAATAATTACTTAACTCATTTTGCAATGCTGTTACTATTTTTTGGACAAAAAATGTTTTGTATTTTAGACATAATGAACTAAATGTAGGCAAGTCTTTATTTGACATATTTCACAGTTTATCTTGTACTTAGTCAAAATTTTATCTCAAATATATAACATCAATAAGATCAGTGTTAGTTCTTATTTGGGATAGCAAATATAGAACAAAGTTAAGTTCAAAGACACTCCGTACCGTGATTTTAAAATGTGGTCAATTTTACTGACCACATTTATAAAAAGTGAAGTAAATAGGTAAATTAAATTTTTTTTATTGATTTCTCATTATCATATTTTAATCTATGAATAGTATAAAACAAAGTCGCTACCTACCTGTCCGTTTCTCCACTTACTTGTACACGCAACGGATTTTGATACGGTTTTCATTAATAGAAAGACCAATAAACGAGGAAGGTTTGTGTAAACTATCGTGTGAAGCCGGGGCGGGTCGCTAGTGAAACTTTTTTTTTTTATACTACTTAGTGGCAAACAAGCTTACGGCCCACCTAATGGTAAGCGGTAACCGTAACCAATAGACGCTCATAACACCACGGGCAAAGAAAATACAATATTATATTTTCCCTGCCAGTTGTATCACTCACGCATTGCCAACCTTGAGACATGAAGTTGTTAAGTCTCCTGTGCCTGTAATTTCACCGGCTCCCATACCCTCATAACCGAAACACAGTAATACAAGTGCATTACTATTTCACGGCGGAATTAGATATGGTGGTAATATAATATAAGAATCTGCCTTTATTAAAAAGAAATACAAATCAATCGTGTGAAAACTACAGCGCAATAGATTACTTTGTAGTACCCGTTGACAATCTGTTACCAAGTACCCTTTGGTGAGTTCTAGCAATTGTACTTGAGGGCCACTGTCCTAGGTTTTATATAAATATTCTGGGACATTATTCCTCACACACGGCCATCTGACCCCAAACTAAGCAGAGCTTGTACTATGGAAGCCAGATAACTGATATAATACATATACTACTTTTCTTTTGTAAATACATACATATGTAGATAATTACACCCAGACTCAGGACAAACAGACATGTTCATGCACACAAATGTTTATCCTGTGTGGGAATCGAACCCAAGGCCTGCGTCGTGATAGATAGGGTATCTTACCAACCACGTCAACCGGCCCGTCAATATGATAAACATCTTTGACCAAATCATCACTAATCATGGTAAAATCAAGAGCAGCTCGACTGGGGAAGTACCTCCACCTTACAGAATACCCCAGCCAAATAACTTATTGTGTTCCTGCGCATGAGTAAGGTCGCCAGAGCTCATCGGGGTGGGGGGAAGGGTCGGCAACGCGCGAGTGATACGTCTGGTGTTGCAAGCGTTCATAGGCTACGGTAACCGCTTACCATCAGGCGGGCCGTATGCTTGTTTGCCAACAATGTTGTATATAAAAATAATGTAGTCAAATACAATACAAACTATCGTTAATATTATTTAGTAAATTGAATGACTAACACAGTAAAAAATACAGTATGATCCAATTTTCGCGTTAGAACCCTAAAAAATCACTTTAACTAGGTTATGAAACAGTAATACTTGTAATAAAAAAAAAAAGTGAAATTCCTCTGCTATCTTCTGTCTGACTTCAACGAAAGTGAGTCATGACTTCACAATTTACTAACTAAGATAAAGGGTTTACTTTTGTATTATTTTGCCTGAAGTGCGTTTAAATACATTGTTGGTGTTTTTCTTTTTACTTTATATAGGCCCACAACTACAATCTCACCATGGTTAGTGATGATGTGGCCGAAGGTGATAAGCACACAAACTCTAGAAGAATCTTGCTCTCAAGCGCAGCTGCCGTTACACACCAAAGGTGTTTGGTGATACATTTTCAACTTGAGAGTGGTAGCCAGCCAGGCGGATACTACAAAGTACCCTACCACCGTGCTATGGTTTCCTTACGATGTTTTCCTTCACCAAAAACTAAAGCTCATTGTAGGATTCGAACCCACGACCTTCGCCGCGGCGTCCGACGTCACTATCACTGAGCTATCATCGCCAAAAGTCATTCAATATCAATATCAAAGTCCATCCAGATTCCAGAATATACTAAGCCAGTTTCTTGTTATTTTTTTTAAAGAAAAACAAAGGCGTAATACTATAGGTACATATTTTATTATAAAAATTCCATTCGTGGCACCACTGACTCGAAATCCTTTTGAACTTTGCCGTACACCGCACCGTAATGAAATCAACTTATTGAGAACAATAATTAAATCGTTTTTACTTTTTAATTGTGCCATAACCATCAGACTTTCCGACACAATCTGAACCGGGTCAATTCCTGCGAAACAGGTCGCTTTTTGGCCAAGACCGGTATGGTGTACCGTGATAATGGAGTCTCTTGGACCTTATAAAGTACTCGTTTGACGGATACACAGACATACGTGGCTTTTCTCTTTGTTAAATTGTCTTAAAGTGCCTTCGTTTTATTCGATCAGATTTTGAAGCAAAATATCAATCGAAATTAAAGAGAACATACTCTTTTTTTACTTTCTCGATTCATTGTAAAGTCAATTTGAGACAGGGATTTTACCTTTTACAAGACTACACTTGATATAGTGATGACCCACCCGGCCCCTGAATTTCAAGCATCGATATCCCATAGATGTAAAAATTAGGGGGCTGTCAAAATTAAATCGTTGACAAATGTGAAATCCTATTGATGTCAAAGACGTGATTCCGTGAAGTCCCTATAGAGTTACTATGAATCGCTGGATGCAAGTCTTGAGAATCCATTGAACTTACCTATGATCAGCTTTGGACCTCGACAATCCTAGACTGAATATGATGTGTCATTTATTATGTGCAACTTAATTTTAGAATTACGATAAATTCGGAAAAATTTCTTGGATTTGGCTATAAAGTTTAATTTTTATTTATGCTATTTTATTTTCGTAACATGTAAGTGGTTACACCCATATTTCCTTTGATACAAAGTTAATACAAATATTGTCAAATTGAAAATTAGTCGCCAAGCACCCGTGTGTTCAACTGCACTTGAGAGCCAGTTCCTTTTAGATTTTGTGTGCTTACCAACGTCGCCCAAATCATTACTTACCACGTGACATTATGGTAAAAAAAAACATCCATATAAACTCTCGCAATATAATACATATTTTAAATACGAAAGTTTTCTGTATGTTTATTATAAAGGAGGATTATTCGAGCTATGCCACACCCTAACACTAGTCTTAAAAGGAGCATAACAACTATTCCCATATGGTGAAGTTCAACAGACGGTCAGAGAAAGTGGCCATCTAAATATAATGATTATTATAGTTAATTTAACCACTTTGTTAACTTGATCTGTAACATAAAATGGATCAACCATTTTATGTTTGTAGGTACATATATAAGAGTGCGTTTGTCAGTCTGTTTTTGTGAACAACGTAACTTTTAACGAGGGTTGACAGGGAGATTGTTCGTGGATATTTAACCTATACTTAATATTATAAAGCGGAAGAGTTTGTTTGTTTGGTTGAACGTGCTAATCTCAGGAACTACTAGTTCGAATTGAAGAATTATTTTAGTGTTGGATAGTCCATTTATTGAGGAAGGCTATAGCTTACTTTTTATCCCAGGAAAACATAAGATCCCTTGGAAACGCGGGTGAAACTGCGGAGTGGAAGCTAGTTCATACAGTATTTCTGAAATAATTGTACTCAGTCACACCAGAAGATTTGATCCTCGTGGGCCTATGTACCATCTCCTTTTATAGTGCACACACACACAAATAAAATTGGCTATAAAATATTTTATAACCTCAAATTCTTCTGGTTTATCGGTTTTTATACTGTTTATTCGGTTTAAAAACCGAAAAAATCAAATGCTTTTGTGCAACCACTCAGCAAAAGATATAGACTAACTAAATATTTGAGGCTCGAGTCCTAGCATACATTTCTACAGGTTTTTGGACAGATAACAAAGTTATCGTATTCTATTCTTGTTATATATCTCCTTGGAGTTTAGTTTTTATTCTCTTTATCTACTAAAATACCTGATTTAAAATAGTAATCATATTACTAATCGCCTAAACCACATGATATCAGAAATATGTCATAATTTTGTGGTTGCGGTGGTGCTTCAACCATGACAGTTTTTTAACTGAATGTCCTACGGCCACTTATAATTAAATACCTTATAATATATAACCTTATAAAACTATATAATATTATATGTATAGTGAATATATTTCAGTACAATTAATTCTAAACAAAATAGATTAGTATTTACATACAGAAAAGGCTTAATGTGTTGCTTACACTCGCTTTAGTTAAAAAAAAATTTTTTTTTTACCCTTGTTCTATAAAAAATATTGAATGCAATCTAGGAAAAGCTTTGGAAATAAAATAAAATGTTCTGATTGTTTCGTATTTTTTTAAAACTTTTAACATAAATTTATACATAAGTAATTTACATTACTTACCATAGATTATTTTTGTAATTTCATCTTTTTTTGTTATTAGATTAGAAAAAAGAAAATTAACATACCTCTATCAAAATTTTCACCCTTACATGTTAAGGGCAAATTGTCCAGTATCGATAAAAACACTAAAAATAAAAACAATACTTTCACATCACTACTGTGTATCGGTTTTCCGAATTTCAACCACTTTCGAAACGTCATTTTGACGTTTATATTCCCGCTAAAATACTACTTTTAAATCTACCAAAACTCGTTCCTGTGTACGTTCGTTTTTTAAAATCACAAATTCACATTTTATTCCTTTATTTTTTAAAATTTTATTCGGTATTTAAACGCGACAACGAAATGGTTTCCTCGGCATTTTCAGACGAAAGATTTTTTTTTATTTGCTATAGTGGCGTGCGTTGGATGTCACAGTGTTGAACCTACTAGCCGACTGACCAACTTAACACTGTAAAATAAGAAACATACATATTACTGACTAGGATTTACACTGAGAAAGTATCATCGCACTTTCTCTTGTCACACGAATATACACTCTATTTTTGAAATCATAAGGCTTTCAAAAATACCGCTACACTTGTTATTAGAACTCTGTCGCTGTTAATGTTCGACTCGCTAAACAAGTGAACGGTGAAATGAGAAATTGTGAGAGACAGACATACGTCGGAAAGGGATGGATAGACATTTCTTTTTATAATTTGAACACAAAGATTGTGGACCTTAGTTAAAAATAGTTTGAAGAAAAGGATACTCATAATAATCTAAGAACAGGCTCCATAAGTTTTCATAGCTCGCTGGTTTCATGCCTCCCTGTATGTGCTTTCATCACCTATAAAGTCTAATCTTTCTCTCCCCGTTGTAGCTATGATATTTTTCAGGTTTTATACCCACCGTCCGAAGATAATAGTAATAGTTCATGATTATTAGTCGATAAACTTAGACTCAATCTTATTTGGTTTAGGAGTTAGAAGACTGAGGCAGACTGAAGGATGGACGGATGATGTAGTTTACACAACAGTCAAGCTACGTTTTCTTCCTCTAGGTATGCAACCGTAATAAATTGACGGACCAATAATTAGTGTGGTGACTACCATGCGCCTCAGGTCGTAGGTTCGATTTCTACCCTGAACAAATATTTATGTGCATTCTTTTGTCTGTTTATTCTGTCTGTGGCGAAAATTTATTAAATTTACAACAAATTATTCAATTAGAATGGTATAACTTTTAGTGAATGATTATAGTACAAGGAAAGGTAGAGTGGGAACCTAATTGTTTTTATAAAAGTAACTTACAACAAACAAAATTAAAATATTTACCCATCTCCAAGGTTTGAGTGGTCTTTATACAAACATCATACTCAATAGGCATCTCACTTTTTCCAAACTACGAGAATGACATAATTTCACACAAAAAGAGAACATATCTGCTTCAAACTCTTATCAATAGGCCACTAATGAGACTTCAATGGGTGCAAGTAAGACAGCTATAGTCATACGCGTCCCGTCTGTCAAGTAGGCTGAATCAACTCTCGCGCAGGTTGGAAGGTGAATATTGATCGTTAATTGAGTTAATTCTATGGGAACGGTAAATTAATTATCTCTTGATGTATTGATTTACTTTTTCGTTTAACTGTACTTTTATGAAGAGCATTTATTTTTATTTTTGAAAGGCTTTTTCTATCCCTTAGCTGGCTGGTCACCCTCAAATATAAATAAATACCAATAAAAACAATAAAAAAAAATCCAAAGCTCTTAATTAATACAGATAAAACTAATGTTAAATCCAATGACAGATTTACATTTTGCTAATTAAATTTACATATTAGACAGTTATTAATAAACTTAAAAATATATGATATTCTTGCAATCATAATAGACTGAATAGGAAGGTCAGAAACAAAGTCAACTCAATACAAGGCCATGGTCATATAGACAAAAAATAAAACCATACAATGCAACCTCTTTTATTCAATGCAAGTTTTTTTTTACTTTTTTCTTTACGTAATATAATATAAATGATTTACATAATGAATACCATTCCTAGATATTTTTTTAAATTGTTCTTTTTTTTAATTATTATCTCATTCATATTTGGATCACATGAACTAGCAACTGACTAAATTTCTTTAAGGTTGTATTAATTCAAAGTTGGACCGGTTGGCGTGGTTGGTAAGATTATCTATCACGCCGCAGGTCGTGGGTTCGATTCCCACTCAGGACAAACATTTGTGTGCATGAACATGTCTGTTTGTCCTGTGTCTGGATGTAATTATTTATATAATGTATGTATTTACAAAAGAAAAGTAGTGTATATAGTATATCAGTTATCTGGCTTCCATAGTACAAGCTCTGCTTAGTTTGGGGTCAGATGGCCGTGTGTGAGGAATAATGTCCCAGAATATTTAATTTAAAATTATCAGAAACTTCTTTGATACCATTTTTTATAGAAAAAATACAAACGACCTTTATATTAGCCTTATTTTGTTGGCTACATCATCATTAACCATTACATTTTCACAAAAACCAGATGACTTATCATCAGGGCCATCACGCAGTACCCCTGGGGCTGTTTACTCATCCATCAGGCTGGGGGCCTCGCCTCGTGCTCCATGTGCGCTTATGAAAAAACGGATCCAGCATTCTGCAAAATGCATAAAAAAACTTAATTTACACCACCATGCACGTTCCCTCAGCTGCCTCTTGGACTTGTAGGTTCCTCAATAAATAAAAAATCTACTTACATATTACTCTTACAGTTACATTTAATTACTCTTTTTTTTAACCCAAGTCAGTAAAAAATCAGGTTTTTAATCTGTGTCATCATTTTTCTTCCACGATTTAAGCACTTTCAATTTCTCACCGAAAGTATGTCAAAAGGTCATCGACCTCAGTGACATAGTGTGACCGATTTAGCGAGTGTAGGCGATCGGTGAGTATCGATAACTATTGATAAAGTACAACACTAATCACCTTGACGGAGATGCTGGACTTTCGCTTGAGGGTCACGTTCTAGGTAACCGTGGTTTATAGTGATGGGAGAGTATCGTTGGATTAAATCGTAAGATTTGTCGATAGTTATTTTTAAAAAATTCTACCCATCAATAAATAAAAAAATAGATAGATAGATAACTCTTTATTGTTACACCACATGAGAAAACGAAAAGAACATAATAACAATAAGTACCTAATTATATTAACAGTGTCACAATGGGCGGCTTTATCACTTATAGCAATCTCTACCAGGCAACCTTTATTAAAAATACTTTCAATGTAAACGACAGTTAGTTTTATATATATATATATATATATATATATATATATTATATATTAACAAATCTTATTTCCATTTTATCAGTAAAGCTCATAATGGTTAAACTTTTTAATATTATCTGTATAAAAAATATTCAAATGCAAGTAATTTATAACTTAACATATTTTATATTACTGAAAAAACTACTGTAGAAGTCATGGCTTAATAATTTTAAACATTAAAATATTTAGATACCTATATAAGTCAATATTTGATGGTTTTAAGAAAGTACATGTTAATGAATTTAATATATTATGTAGGCTGATGAGCCAAGTCGTTATCGTGAAAGATGTGTTATTTTTTTAACTAAAACTACCTATATTTGTATTTTTTTAAAGTTTAACAGAGAAATCGCAACTCTCAGATAAATCTGCACTAGTTCAAGGGTGTAAAAAAATTATGTATCCCTTATTTTTTTTCCTACTAATTATTATAAATGTGAAAGTTTGGATGGATGGTTGTTACTCAATCACGCCAGAATGGCTGACCAGATCTGGATGAAATTTGACACAGAGATAGATTATAGTCTGGAATAGCACATAAGCAACTTTTTATTCCGGGAAAACATAAGATCCATCGGGAACGCGAGTGAAACCGCGGGACGGCGTTAAGATAAAGAAAGTAAATAAAATATATATGTTTGTGATTAAGTATCATAACATGCATCCATAATGGGATTAAGGCAAAGGAACCACAAATACAAATTAACTATACTAAAAGTCAAAATACATACAATAAATTACTCTCACAAAGTTTCACTCTGTAACAAAACGATAACAAATCACTCGAAGTCGTTTCTATCGATACAAATTATCGACGGTCATCCATCACTAGCGTCCCACGAGCCATTATCGATAAACTATTCGACACGGCTCTACACAATAGAAAGTTTATTTGTGCTTCGGTCCCTCGAAGAGTCAGTAAAAAAAGTAAATAATTGTTTTACTTTTTCTTTTTTTATTGACTTGGTGTTTCCTTAGTGCTTATTCAAGAGGCTCAATGCACATGTTTGAAGTAATTTTGTCAGTCATACTCACTTCATATAATATCACCTATAGAGAAAATAAAATGTAAACAAATACATTTATTACTAAAAAAAAAAACCACGTGGGTGTCATTTCACCATGTCCAAAGATAGTAAATACAGAAAACCACTAGTAGTTACTAGTTAGAGGAATCAGTGGAATCAGAGGAATCAGGAACTCAGTAGTCAGAGTTTGCATACAATTGTTGTGGACGAGTCGGTGATTGACCGAAGTAAGGTCACGACTTTATGACATAATATTCGTCACATTATTACTATTATCATTAGATCCCTATTTACAAAAAAAATATATTGACGCATTAGATAAACTTAGTTTGGAATTGATAAATCAATGTTAAACTTTATTTAAAAGTTTTTCGGTTAAACTTTCAACGACTCGAATTGCGCTAGAAACCTTAAAAAATCTACGAGTATTTCCCATCATTGTTTTTTTTTTCTAAAAATAATAATAATAATACTTTATATTCAGAAAAATAACTTCCATTTTGTTAGTATTACAGTACCTTAAGACTTTGTTAGTAGAACACATAAACGGGGAGATGATTTAGGGCTAGGTACAGTAGGCCACATGAATCCTGCAACAATGGTTCATGTACCGCCCGACCAGCCGACCTGCGAACATAGCTAGGATACTGTTGGTGCTGGCCCGCCCTCTGCAGAGCAAGGACGTGCATTGCGCATTATGGCATAAAAACAATCTGTTCGCGCCTCTGCAAACATGCCTGATGCACTGCAGCCGCAACAGCACCCGAAACGCGATATTATACTGAATGTGCAGGGCGTTGTATGTATGTAAAAGAAGCATTGTTTTATATTTTGTAAATGTGATATTTAAATGTGATATTTTAATGTATAGTTTAAAATAAACTAACTTCCATCGGAATTTCCATTTCTACATCTCACAAATTGCATCTAAATTTGTGAAACCCTTTCGCCGTGATTGTGTAAACTTACAGCACACTTTCACGTTTATTAATAGGATGGGACTTTTTTGTAGCCCCTACCTGTTTACAACAAATACTTGGCAGGTATCAGAAGGTCATGCATCTCCCATAAAGTCAGGTGTACACAATACAATGCAATATAATAAAACATATTGTTCACCACATGAGAAGTTCCTCGATGTACACTGTCTTTATACAAAAGGCTGTTTTCGATTGAAATGAAAATTTTAGAAAATCTTTACAAGACTTTCAATAACCTATTAAGGAAATAATTGGGATAAAAACTTTCCTAACTTTTCCGTTGGAACAAATCACATATTTTGATAAGAAATCAGATATGGTTTCGACGCGGACCAATATCGTGACACGGGAATTTTATATTACGTACACCCGCGTATAAATGTGCCTCAAAATACATTGTTATGTTTTTTTTAATCGCTTGATTGATCGAAAGCTCGTTCCTACAAATCAGTGAGTGATCAATGTAACCAATTATCATTAACTAGTTTCCGTGCCAGTCTCGCATTTATAAATATTAGTATGATGTTGAATTTTTTTTTTACTAAAAAAAATATTTTTTTAAAACAAATGCAACTTTGCATTTTTTTTCTTCGTTTTTTTTAAAGATCCAATTATTTTATAATAAAGCTGAAGGTATTTAAATAAATATGATAAAGTGAACGCAAGTCACAGCTAAAAACTAATAATAATAATTACCACGGCGCGGGCGCATCCGCATCCACGCACAGTTAGTTGCACGTTGTATGAATGTGTAATTTTCGAGGTCATTCTGTGTGAACTTGTCGCAATTTCACTTCAAACAATACCTTATTAAGAGGCCGTGAGCTTCGGGACTATAAAGTATATAGCTAGGCTTACTTAGTCGGTTAAAGAAGACAGGGAAAACTATTGTTTGATACTCAGCACATTTTAAACTGGTCTATTGAGCTTTATTTCATAAAAGGACAAATCATAATAGAATAGGTATAATTTTATTTACAACAAGTATTTACAATCATTGTTTAAAATACAAACTATAATATATAGAAAACATCCTCAAAGCTCTCGCTGCTGTCGATAAGCAAGGTTCCCAACAGGCTGGCAGCGTTCCCAAAGCTCCCAGCCCGTCGGTCTGCCGAAGCCTTGATGAGCTTGGATGATAAAATCCGAGCAAATTGGCGAGCCTCGAACCCCCACGGACCCAAATTATATTTTTAAAGTTAGTTCCAACACGAAATAGTTTTTCTGAATGACTCTCGTTTCTTTAGTAGTAGGTTTTCATTCGATGAATAAAACATAGACAAGCTATTCATCGGATAATTCTATACAAAAACTGTTCAAATTTTAAATTAACAGTCAGATACTACTCTGGCCATTGAAAAATCAGGCCTTTGTTTTGTCGCTTTATGCTCTTCTTGTCTGTCAAATGGTTTAACTTTTAAAAACAAAAAAAAGGTGCTGTACCGTTGATGACAATGCAGTATGAAAAATTGTTATCCGTCCCGCGGCCCTATTTTACCCCCTTAGGGCTTGAATACTGAAAATCCTTATTGAATCCTTCGCTAAGAAACCTGTGTGGAAAATATCAAGTTTCTAACCCCAGCGACTTAGGTCATGCGCTGATAGATCTTTAGGATGTGTATAGAAAAGAGATGTACAACTTTTTTTAAATGCGAATCCATTTAAATTCACGGGAGAAACCGCATAGTGAAGGCTTGTTTAGACTATTTTAAAAATAATGTGTACATAACTAAGTAACTTAAACAACCGGCAACAAATATAATATAGTGTGAAAAAAAAATTGTTTATGCAATTCTACAATTTTATCCTCCAGATTGACCCCGGGGGAAAGTGACTTTCACTTTATCCACCGTTGAGTAAAAGTGATATTTGTACACTCCACGCGATCACTTGGGGTTTTAGCTTTAAATTGTTAATGGACGGTTGCCATGGCAACAAAAAAAGTTGTAGGTACTTAATAGTATAGCAAGATAAAATTTCGTGATCTTAGAAGTCATTTAGCCTTTGGGAGAATATGTGCTTTTATTTTAGCGTTATTAAAAAAATACTACAATATGTAAGGTTTTCAACTAGTGCTTTGAGAGCTTACAATTTAGCTTTATTATTAGTATACCTAATATATTATTTTTATTTCATTTATATAAAATGGTAAACTGACTGACTGTTGATATATCAACGAACAGTCCAAACCGCTGGATCTAGAGACTTGAAATTTAGCACAAAGGTACCTTATTATACTGTGTAGACATCCATTAAGGAAGGATTTTTGGGATTTCAACCCCTAAGGGGGTAAATTAGGGCGTAATCTATCATATCGTTCTTACATTGTATTTTTACGAAATATACCAGGGAAATAGCGTTAATGAATATATTAAATTCGGCAAATATCTAGTATTTATGCAGCTGACTGTACAAACTTTTAGAACCTACCTGCAGATGTTATTACAAACTTCGTTGGAAATTTGACACTTACATGGGTCGCTGCACATAATACCTACTGCAAATAATCCCACACTCTGGCAACTTAGTTTTTATGGAGAAAAGAAAGAAATAAGTTTTCTTTTTAAAGTAGCACTCAGTGATAGGTGCACTTGAGAGCCAATTTAATTCTAGCTTTTGTGTGCTTACCACCTTAGGTCACATCATCACATACCACAGTGAGATTGTGGTACAAGCCCTCAGTACAAGCCTATACAAAATAAAAACGTATCTTCCAAAAACTGTTTAGATCTAATTCTAGTTTTAAAATTCTTTAAATATAAATTTAATTTGTTTTTTTTAACAAAAGAGGTCTTTAACAGCATTATACAGTTGCGCTGGACCATCGAGCCAATAAAGTACGTTAAAATTGGAACTCGTGGTCAAAACGTTAACAGGGAAAGTCCATAACGTAATTGTTGTCAATTTCCCATTACGTATTACGCTCATTCGTACGTTCTAAGTTAATTCGATGTATTTACGGTAACCACAAATTGGTTTATAAACTTTCTTTCATAATATGGAGTTGGTAATTTTGGTTTTCATAACCACGTTGTTAGAAATTGTTGTCCTCCATTTAGAAGTAAATTATTTGAACTAACTGATATTCATTCATTACTAAAACCTGTGACCCAACATCTTTGGTTTTTGTCAGATGGTTGACAAGTAGGCAAGCGGTCCACCTGATGGTAAGTGGCTACCGTTGCCTATGGATATAAGTAATACCAATGGGATTGCCATGTTACTGAACTTTTTTTATAAAGCCTAGAAAGTAACTGGCTATCAAGTGCCACTCCCGGAACACACCGGTGGATGGTTGGTGACAGATTTTAAATTTGAGGATGGTAGTAGCCAGCCAGAGTACTACAAAATACCCTGTTAACACAGCGTAAAAAACATACAGTGGTCTATCGCGTTTGAAGTCACGCGAAATGCCGCTTTGTATAGGCATTCGTCACTGCTGCATTAGGTCCCAAGCGATCTTATGGCAGCTTGTAACCGCCCCTCTCTCACCCCGCAAGCCCGGCACGATTGCTCGTGTCCGTTGGCAGACTGTAAGAGTTACATATACTGTGCTATGGTTTCTTCACGATGTTTTCCATCACCGACAGCTCAAGCTCATTGCAGTATTCCAACCATCATGTAATATCATTTTATTAAAATAAATATTCATTCATTCGTTTTTACAGTAGCAACACTAACTTTTCCAGCGTTATTGGCTCTACACATTAGTGACCCATGCCATAAACAAATAATAGAAAGTAAAAACAATGACACAACATTCTATCCCCGGGAGGCAAAACAGAAACGACCTGCATGCGTATAAGTAAAATTCACTTTTACAAATTTCACTTGTGAAAGTGCATCTAGATTCGAGAAAACAGTAAAAGTTATACATCCCTTGAGATAGTGACTTGGTTAAAAATTGAATGCATTCGGTTAGGTATTTGGTAACGGCGATGATAGCTCAGAGTGACGTCGGATGCCGGTTTTGTATATTGTAAATTATTATCATGGTACAGTTTAGTTTATGTAGAATTTATAGGTTTATATATACCTGCCACGATTTTATTTATTTCCTGTTACCCAAAAGTTGCCTGGAAGAGGCCGCCTAAATTAGCCCTTTCTTTATTTTATACTAGCGGGGCAGACCCGCAGTTTCACCCGCGTTCCCGAGGGATCTTATGTTTTCCCGGGATAAAAAGTAGCCTATGTTCTTTTCCATCTGCATACCAAATTTCAAAGTGATCGGTTCAGCGGTTTAGGCATGAAAAGGTAACAAAAAAACAAACCCACTTTCGCATTTATAATATTAGTTAAGATTAGGACTAGCTTCCGCCCCGCGGCTTTACCCACGTTCCCCAGGGATCTTATGTTTTCCCGGGATAAAAAGTAGTCTTTATTCTTCTCCACACCATAGGATAGGCTATCTGCATACTAAATTTCATCGCGATCGGTTCAGTGGTTTAAGCGTGAAATGGTAACAAACAAACTCACTTTCTCATTTATAATATTAGTCAGGATTAGTTAGGATAAGGATAGGTAGGAAGTTAGGATTAGGATGTCCACACTTCTCCTGGATGTAATGATCTTATTTGAGGAGGAGAGGATCAAAACCTCACTTTTCCACTTTTGACACTTTCGTTTTTTTTGTTGTTATTCGACTGATAAATGATAAAATTCACTATTTTGCTAAACATTTTTGATCAAAACAGCATGTATCCCTCAGTGACACGCAAACTAAATCAAAAGTTTCGTTCAAAACCACCACAAATCCTACTGTAAAATTATATTTAAGTATCATGATAAAATTCGAAGCCACACACATCCCTTGATTTTTACAGTAGGACATAATATGAAGTAGGTCAGAATCGCACGTATCCATCTCTCTTATCAGTGTACTAAGAATAGTTTAGTTTTTATGATTTTTTAACAAATTGCTTTAAGTGGATATGTGAGGTTTTGATCCTCACCTCCTCATTTCTTACTATCGTTCTGTATGTATATGGTGAATACAATAAAGATTATTTCATTAATTCATTCAAATCTCAATCGATTGGTGCCATAAAATACAGGATATTATATTTTCATATTGGTGTCAGTTTGATTCCTGGTTGAGGCTAGCGACGTGAGATTGTGGTCAAACACAAGCCTATACAAATAGTCAAAAAATGTGGGAGGTGGGGGTGTAAGAGCGGACTGGTTGCAAGTGAAAGAAGGGAGGGGGAGTGGCGGTTGACTGCCGCTCTCACGTCATTGATAATTAAATTCCAAGTAAATACATAACCATAGCGAAACAACCCCTGATATAATTTGATGGGTCTAAGCGATAATCATCATACCATATAATATAGGCACTTTAATTTCCCGCAAGTCTCATCAGTGGAGGCTCATGGACCAAGTTGCTAACATTTTTTCCCATTGTTCTTTTCACATTTATAATACTATAGTAGTTTTCCCCCCCGCACTTTTGCCTACCTATGTCCCTTTCCATGATATAGGCTACCTGCGCATAAAATTTCATCACGGTTGGTTGTGCCGTTGGGGTGTTAAGAGATAGCAAATAAACAAACTCACTTTCGTATTTAATTTTGTTAGCATTATTTTTATTTTTAAAAGCAGGCATAAAAATTTCAATAACTGATTAACATGACCGTGAGAAAATTGAATACAATAAAAAATTAAGAAGAAATTTATATAACAAATAGTCAGGAGCTAAAAAACGACGCCAACATGGCTTGCTTTTCCTTAGCATCACATTATGCTGATGGGAACATTTCTTATCTCTCCGATGGAGTCACCAGTCCTAACAGGACGACGCAGTTCTGAAGTATACATATTATGATTGTGTTTACCAAAACATCCATTTTTCTCCGTTACGTTATTGTTAGAATCTTTTAATGTATGTTTTTCATTTTACAAAGTATCCATTTTTGTTTAAATTTTCTTTTTGAAACATTATCAGTTTTTGTATTCATAGAATCCAACTTTACATTTGTTTCATAAACCGTCTTCAATCTGTATATGTTGTCATCAAATTATATAATATTATTTTCATTATCTAACATCATATCCCAGACTGACCATATATTTATACAAATGTAAACTTTACCATGTTTAGAATAGTATTTAAGCTCCCTTGCAAAATCTCCATTTTATAAAACAAGTTATTTCTTTCTTTCTAATGTCACTTCACCATTACCAAAATAGATTATAACTTCGATATATTACATTTCATATTGTACCTTGCAGTCCAATTCATCAGACTTTGTGGATTGTCCATCAATAAAACCATTACCTTTAGAGATACAAATCTTCTTTTACACAACCATTACGACAGTCTGCTTTGTCAGTACTAGATATTTATTTATATATGCCATTTATAGCCCCTATGTCTGATCAAAATTCAGGATATTAAATTGACTGACTCTTTAAATGTAACTGAACTCTCTTGTATTTAAATTTAATATTTTTATTGAAAATGCAAATTGTTTGAGGTGCAATCGTCTCGCTGAAATTGTGGTCTAATTGCATTTTCGTGTATTAGATAGTAGTGGCACATGACGTTTTTGATGACGTCAGCTCGGACGCTCATCACTAACACGTATGGGAATGATGAACTTAATTTTGATCTGAAATTAAAATTTAATATAAGGATTGGTGCGGCACGAACTCGTTTGATATAATGTATATCTAATTGTTCTGTTCGTGTATTAAAATAAGAGAAATAGATGGTCAATTATCCTACTTATACTATACTAGCATCCGCCCCGCGGTTTCACTCGCATTCCCAAGGGATATTATGTTTTCCCAGGATAAAATGCAGCCTATAACCTTTCTCGATAAATAGGCTATCCAACACTAAAATCATTTTTCAATTCGTTTTTCTAAGATTCGGTCATTCAACCAAACAAACAAACTCTTCTGCTTTATAATATTAGTATAGATATGTGTTTCTGTATGAATGTTTGTAACTATTCAGCTACGTAAAGGCTGAACGAATTTCGATGAAACTTAGGATATCATATCATACCCTAATAAAACATAGTAATGTATCTTCTTACAAACTACTTACAAAAAAAAACATAAATATTTACCACTAACGTTTTCACTTTAATTTTACTTTAACCTCACTCTAAATCGGTTAAATTTAGCTTGAAACTTATTAGAATTGACAGCGAGTGCCCTAAGCTTCTGATTGGTGCAAAATATTTATTGAAACTCACTAGAAATTTAAGATATACTACGGGCCAGTTGAAGTTTACTCTTCTCACCATTCCGCTACGCGGTAAAGTAGGTAAAATGTTTGAATGACTGCGGCAATTTTATACTCATATAACTTACTTACTACAAATTCCAAGACTGAACCTCAACTCATTTGCTACTAAATATCTATTTTTTTTTTATATATAAAGCGGTTCCTCTAAAATCTGAAATGACATAATTTGTGATAATTTTTTAGGCGTACCTAAAGGGTAAAAACGGGACCCTATTACTAAGACTTCGCTGTCTGTCCGTCCGTCTGTCTGTCACCAGGCTGTATCTCAAGAACCGCGATAGCTAGACATTTGAAATTTTCACAAATTATGTATTTCTGTTGCCGCTATAACAACAAATATTAAAAACAAAATAAAATAAATATTTAAGGGGGGCTCCCATACAACAAACGCGTTTTTTTTTGCCGTTTTTATAGATAATGGTACGGAACCCTTCGTGCGCGAGTCCGACTCGCACTTAACCAGTTTTTTTTTATAATTTTGAATAAGTAGAGAATTCACAAAACAAAGTAGGATAACGCATAAGGTTTGGTTTTTGGTCTATACACAAACCGATGCTGTAAAATACCAAATTAAGCACCAGTCATAGCTAGAAATTATGGAAAGATGTAACAAATAGCCTCTCAAGAAACAAAAAGTCTACATACAGCACATGTGGCAGCCACACAGCTAGACGAGAACTAATAAAACAGTTTATTTATCCGCGCTATTTATACATAGCGATTTCTTTATGTAGATACTTACTTACATCAAAACTTTTGCAATATTTTTGAAATGAAGACGTACGATAACCTTAAGTTCAAGATAATATTACGTTTAAAATACCGGCCAAGTACGAATTCGACTCGTAACACGAAGGATTCCGTAATAATAATACCAACTGAATTTGGTTCTGTTTAAAATTTTCTGTGCAATTTCGCTATGAAGTGGTTAGGTACTAGGAAAATATTTATCTTTACTCAATAAATAATAGTTATGCTTCTTCACAATGCACTTTATTTTATAGAAATACAAATTATGTAACCTTAAATAATATTAAAAATACATGTACTTAATTATATTTTTTGTAAATAAAAAATATGGTAACTTTGAAAATTTTGGTAACCGATATAGGTACATTATATCACAAAACTAGGAAATCTAAATGTAGTTCATAAGATTTTTATTGCAGTGTTCAAAAATATAATCAAAAAGTTTAATTTTAAACTATAAGATATCATATCTACTTCAAAATCATTCGCATCGTCAAATCAACCCAAAAATATAATTTTAGGTCAAACTGACAATTTATCAAAAGCAATAATAATCTTAAATTAATCCTTATTATAGAGGTATTAAGAACTATTGATAAAAAAAACTTTATTTAAAATCAAGGCTTACATTTTAATCATTTAACGATAAATCGTAAAAAATAGTATTTGTTTTGATGATAACTAATAAATATATAAAAAAAACTTGAATTACATATTTAATTACAAAAATATTTATCTAAAGAGAATCAGTATCTAGGATAATCTCAGCCAGTCCTAATGATTAATCTGTAATCTATAAAAAATACTTGAAAATTATGAAAGTCCTACAAATTAGGTCGGTTTCCTTCCTTCTGTACTGCTCTCTGTTTTCATACTCCTTTCTCTTTCTAACAAACGTCGTCTCACTTCCTCAGGGTTATACCTCTTTCTATACACACGTCTTACTCTTCTCACAGGATTTACATTTCTAGTTTTAATAACTTTCTTTTTGCCAAAATTTCCTGAGGTTATCACAGAAGGAGCCCTTTCTTCTAAGGGACGAAGACTTTTTGCCTTCCTACTAGAATTATTAAACAAATCTCGCTGTTCTCTTATCGTTGCATCATAAAATACTTTTCCATTTACAATCGCTTTTCTTATATTCTCTGTTGTACTCAATATACGGGGCGGTCGAACAAACGTTGTCTCACTCACCTCTAAGCTTTTATCTATATTTCTGTCTCTGTCTATCTCATCCTTGCTAACTTTTTGTATGGTCCCTCTTCTTTCTGTTGTCGGGAATCTATTGCCAAAATTGAAATCAACTAGGTCTTTGTCGATTGCAATGCTTTTTGATTCCAAATCTTTTTGAGATCGTTTCTCTAATATAAGTTTACCGCCGCGCCTTGATGCTAATAATCTTCCAATTGCTTCTATTTGTCTCTCTTCCGCTTCAAGTGTTTTCAAATCTGCTATCTTATCTCCAGTTTTCGCATCTTCTATATCCAAAACTTCGATGGAACTTGAAAAATCGTCTAGTTTATCATCAATACCTTCAATAAGATCTGAATCTTTTTCAATCATAACGTTTTCTGGTTTTACTGTCTCTACTTTTGTATTATTTACTCTAACATCTTTTTCCTCAACTTCTGTAGGTACAACTTCTGTAGTAACTGTCTTAACTGTAGTAGTTACTTTGTCTAAATCTATATGAAATATATCATCATTCACATTACTTATATTTCTTCTTTTCTCATCTCTATGACTTTTGTCTATATTATTACCATTTGCTTCTATGTTTCTTGATTCTGGATTGTCTTTAGGTGGATTATCAGGTAGTTCTCGTGATAAATATTTTTCCGTAGTTGTTATTTTAGGTGTCTCTGTTTCGTTGTATCTAAAGTAGGTCATGTTGGGAGGGGGGCCTTTATGGAGGTAGGCTACTGGCCAATACCTGCAATAATAAATCAAGAATATTAAACTTCATTATTTTAAACTATGTTCAGCATTTAATTAAACGGCTAAAGCAAAAACTATTTATTTAAGGACTTGCACAATGAATTAAATGAAAGGCCCCCATGTTAAACTATCAAACAACAAATCCATCACTTCCCCTGAATATTAGAAGAGATTTCAAGCGCACTAAATATGCCAGCCTGTTGGGAACCTTGCCTATCGACAGCAGCGAGGGCTTTGAGGATGTTTTCTATATATCATAGTTCGTATTTTATACAATACTTGTTGTAAATAAAAATATGTATATAATAGTTTTTGATTTTAATACTTCCTATAACCTCAAAAACAAGAATTAATAATTCGTACACAAAGACGGTGTTCTCCTGCAGAAGTTGAATTATTATCATACCTAGGTACTCCAAGACTTCCAGGTACAGAGGGGTCCAACTGTGATCCAGACACGGGCACCCAATGTCCAGATCCTGGCCGCGGGTTGTTTTGCTGATACTTTATATACGGACGACCTTCTGTTGGGACTCGCGAGTAACCTGTGGAATTTGTTATTTTATTTGAATTTTCAAGTCAATTTAAGAAAATTATATGACACTTTACTTGTCAATAAAGCGGAATTATATTTGTCCTGGATACATCTAATCTTGACTTTATTATAGCCTTTAGTCAGCAGAATTTACCAATTCAATAACTTATTCAAATAACTAATAATGCGATTGTGTGTTTGTTTGTTTGTTACCTATTCACACCTAAATCGCTGAGCCGATCGCGATGATATTTGGTGCGCAGATAGCCTATGGTATGGAGAAGGACATAGGCAACTTTTTTTCTCGGGAACACGAGTGAAACCGCGGGGGACAGCTAGTTCATATTAGGATCGGGTTTATTTTGCAACCAAACATCACGTTTTTGTATAAAATACTATTTTATGCTCTCTTAACAATCGATAAGCATCCGATCCCCAAGACCCTAATTTCAACCCCAAATGCTAATAATATTTTGGTGAGAACCAAACATACAAACCTTACCTCTTTAAAATATTTGTGTAGATAAATTGAATACCCTTCATAGCTACATAAATTGAAAATATTTTTCTGTACCTGGCAATGGATTTCCATATTTATCATAATAAGCTTGTGGTCCATTTTTGTATAACTCATCCCAATACTTGCGGTCTGCTTCGGACAGGTATGGCCCGGGATTCCTGTCCGGTACGTAGGCAGGAGGACCGGACGGGGCAGACGGACGGGCTGGACCGGACGGACGGTCATGCCACGGACGGTTGGGACGAGGTGGCTCATCTGTTGAGTTTATCTCACAAATTAATACATACTTTATTGTCTCACATTAAAGTATAGTTAGAAGAAGTAGTATACCTTAATGTGAGTATAGTAGTATAAGAACAAGTTATAACTTCATCTTTGTTCATTAAATAGATATAGAAAGAGACAGGGCTAGTGTAAATCAACAATTAAGAAGGTACATTTAACGTGTCTCTGAGGACCTACGGTAGATTGTATATGAAGGGAATCGAATTATTATATTATAAACTAGCTGTTCCCCGCGGTTTCACCCACGTTCCCAGTGAATTTTTTTTTTCATTCAAACCTTCCCCTGACAATAACAAACACGTAAAAGAGAGATTTATCCAATTTGTTGCAGTCGTTTGGAAGTTATGCGCGTACAAACATTTAGGTGATTCATTTTTATATCATTCATATAAATGTGAAAGTGTACCAATGGATTTTTGTTACAGAAACACGTCGTATTAGTTGAACAGATTTGGATGAAATGTAGGTGCGAAACATAGGCAGCTAATAATTTTGAAACAAAACATAAAATACTTTTTATTCCAGTAAAACCGATCCATCTGGAACACGGGCGGTGCGGAAGTTGAAAAAATAAATGGGCAAATTAAAATAATTAAATTTTCTTCGGTTTATAAACTTTTTACATAAAATAAAAATACCTCTATGCCCTTGACTAGGATGTGGTACATTGTGCTGATGGTAAGGGTAGTACTTCTCGCTGCACGGACGCCATTGGTCTTCGGTGGGACCGACGTAGCACCTGGAATATTTACACATTATTACTAAATTATTATTTTTTTTACTTTGTATAGGCTTGTGTTTGACCACAATCTCACTATGGTAGGTGATGATGTGGCCGAAGGTGGTAAGCACACAAAGCCTAGAAGGATCTGGCTCTCAAGTGCAGCTGGCGGAAGACACCAATAGGTGTTTGGCGACAGATTTTCAACTTGAGGGTGGTAGCCAGCCAGGCGGGTACTACAAAGTACCCTACCACCGTGCTATGGTTTCCTCACGATGTTTTACTTCACCGAAAGATCAAGCTCATTGTAGGATTCGAACCCACGACCTTCGCCGCGGCGTCCGACGTCATTACCACAGAGCTATCATCGCCTTAAAATGATCCATTATAGACTCATAGGTATGTTTGGAAACAAATCCATGAGTCATATGCGACTCTATTCTTCTTATAACTTCATACGCATTTTTTTTAACGTATGGCAAAGACATGAAAACTGATTCATTTTTGTATATGGTAATATTGATTAAAAATGATAAACGTAAGGTGGTTTTGAAGATCCTTCTATGGGGACAGGGAAGTTGTTAAATAGATAGTATAATATAATAGACAGACAAATAATTATCTCGTTATTTATTATCAGGAAAAAATTACGGAAATGATGACTGAGACTTATTCTATCTTACCATGGTTTATGGAATCCTTCGCTATATCCACATCTATGGGTTGGAGCACAACAATAATCCCATGAACCTGGAAAAAATGTGAAAAAGAATATTATTCCGATTTATTGTACCACTAGATTCCGCCCCGCGGTTTCACCCACGTTCTCCAGGGATGTTATGTTTTCACGGAATAAAAAGTAGCCTATGTCCTTCTCCGTAACATATGCTATCTGCATACCAAATTTCATCGCGATCGGTTCAGCGGTTTAAGCCTGAAAAGGTAACAAAGAAATCATACTAATTGAACCATGTAAATTGTAAGCTCATTCATTTCATCTTATCTTCTATTTCTAACTTCTCCTTCTTCCTTCCTTCTCTTTCTTCTACTTAAAAGCTCACTCACGCAAAAATAAAGATCAAGAGTAGCTACTAGTTGTCCAATGTCAAAGGAAAAGCTACATTATCTAGTTATAGTAGAGCTCAATTTTATAACTTACCAACTTCCCCACCCTCTGGTTCACAAGCCCAATGTCCGGCAACCTGATTCTGAGCACACGTGGTTCCAACTCGACAAGGGAAACCTGACACAGTGTAGTGACGCCAGGATGCTGTTACTGGAATTTCGTGGAAAAACAATATTGAAATATAGAATAAGGTTACGGATGCACAAAAAGATGTTCTACGGAATGTAAGAAGATTTAAAAATGGAATTCCAATTTAATTTTTCTTTAAGACACGGTCAAGTCTGTTCGCTGGAAATAATTATTGTTTTTAACACTTTAATAATTTCCATCTTTAATAGAATTCCCAGGTAGAAATAGCAGAAAAAAATGACTTTTTGAGACGGTAATTTGCAAGGCCTTTAGAGTAATAATAAAATGATAAAAAATTGTATAATTCAAAGTACTTAATTCTATAATGTATCAAACTAAAACAACAATTTCAAATTCTATTAAAAGAGATATGAGAATACAATTTTTTAATTAATTAAATCAGTGTTGATGAAATATAATGATGTGAAAGCATTAGTAGATCGTGATATTAATGCATTTATAAATGATAATGATAATGACAATGATAATAAATGAACAAGAAGGTACTACTTATTTTAAAACTAGCTACGTTAAATTAGGGAATAACTTTACTTAGATTCTTTTTCAAAGAGACCTGTTGAAAGAAAACATTTAAATAATGTTTTATGTGCTGAAAAAATATGGCTGTTTTTCTGTCAATTATTGTTTGACGGGCCGGCTGGCATGGTTGGTAAGATACCCTATCTATGACACACAAGTCGTGGCTTCGATTCCCACTCAGGACAAACATTTGTGTGCATAAACATGTCTGTTCTGAGTCTGGGTGTAATTACCTATGTAAGAAAAGTAGTATATCAGTTATCTGGCTTCCATAGCACAAGCTCTGCTTAGCTTGGAGTCAGATGGTTGTGTGTTAGGAATAATGTCCCAGAATTAAATATTATTATTAATTTCATACAGAAAGTAAATACATAATGCAGTCTCACTAACTTATATATACAGTTGATCTAGTTGTATTAATGAAAACGTCAAATGAAGGCAATATTTTCGACTAGATGTCCCCCGTGGTTTCACCCGCGTTCCCGTTTCGATCGGTTCAGCTGTTTAGGCGTGAAAAGGTAACAAACAAACAAAGAAACAAACTCACATTGTCATTTATAATATTGGTTACACTCGGTCCATTATAAGAATAATTTTTTGACGTTTAAGAATGTCAATAAAAATAACCTTATATAAGGTTCAGCTATATTATAATTAACCATATATTTAATAGATAACAGATAACCTTATTGCGACGCAATATGGTTCATTGTTCTTTGACATTCTTAAACGTCAAAAACGTGTTTCTAATAATGGAATAGGTATAGGAAGGATGGTATTTCCCCCCTCTACTGTACAAATAAATTAGTGAGTTTTTTTTATCTGCAAGACTTTATTAAACTCTCAGTACAATATTAACTAGGTCCACTTTGCTTCTAATATATACATCCAAAAATAAATAAAAATCTACTCACTCAATCCATGCTCTTCCCTGTCACCCGGATACCCTGGCTTCTGACCAGATCCCCCAGGTCTATAGCCTGGACTAGATTCCGGTCTATACCCTGGGCGATAACCTGGTCTATTATCATCTAAATACTCTGGTCTATAAACAGGTCTTTCTGCAGGTCTGTACCCTGGTCCGCTGGGTTCAGTAGGATATCCACTCGGTTCGTAACCTGGTCTGAAAGGTTTATAACTAGGTCCTGTTGGTTTGTAGATTGGACCACTAGGTTCTGGGTACCCTGGTTTGTACCCGGGACGACTAGGCTCAGGTAAATACCCTGGTTTATACCCAGGACCACTTGTTTCAGGTAAATACCCTGGTTTGTACCCTGGTCCACTTGAACCAGGATATTCAGGTTTAAACACAGGTCTACTTGGTTCAGGCAAATAAGCAGGTTTATAACCTGGGCCACTAGGGTCAAGGTAACCCGGTTTAAATCCAGGGCCACTTGTTTCAGGTAAATACCCAGGCTTATACCCAGGTCCGCTCGATCCAGGGTAACTGGGTTTAAAGCTAGGTCCACTAGGTTCGAGATATCCTGGTTTATGTGAGATTTCAGGGCCAGATGGATATAATTGAGGTTTGTATCCAGGACCACTTGGTGGCCCAGATCCAGGGATATATGGTCTTTCTGAGGGTAGAAAAATATAAAAATATTGAAATGGTTGAAATATTAGATGTTAATCTACACATTTTATTAATGCACAAGATAAACTGGGTACTTTGAGACGCCATCTTTGCAAAACCCCCCTACCTGCTTGTCAACCTTCCAAATGGGAGCCTAAATCTATGTAATTCATTAAAATTTTCTAACGCGTTAGTCCACATGGTAGGTGTATGTCACTCGTGATCCTTTCTTCCCCATCGGCTATCAGCTGTTAAGGCAATGTGACTGGATATGGTACTACAGCTTACTGACTACGATAGTGTCCAAGCTACAGGTTTTGCAAGATAAATGAAGTCTCAGAACATCAGAAAGAATCTAAAAAGAAATAATAAATTACCTGGTGCTTCAGGCAGATATCCAGAACCACTGGGACCTGACGCTGGATAGGGCTCGTTAGCTTGTCCAGGGATTGGACGGGGCAGTTCAGAGGATGGTTCTCTGTGGTAAAAATATATAAAGGGCATTAAGAACTGGCAAGAAACTCAGGAAAGTAATACAATTATAAGTAACGCAACGTTCTTTTTAGTATACCAGAGAACTGACACACAACAAAATTTTATTAGGTATGTATGTATGATAAAGCTGCATTTGTTTTTAAAACGTCCATGCTCTAGTATTTATATTAAAGGCGGTTTCACCAGCGTACCCTATTTTACCCTTCCTTAGTAACCACTAAGGAAGGGTAAAATAGGTTTTATCATAAATATGTAACAGCATAAAACTCATAGGGGCAAAGCATTAAACTATTCTACAGGTACTGATCAATCTAATTTATGATTTCGGTAACTTTGTTTATTTCAAAAAATATTAGACCTCAAATAGTAACAAAAACAATATAAATAATAATAGATACTCACTCATACTCCCCTTTCCCGTGGACTTTCCTCCAGCACTGTCCGTTGAACAGATCAAAGGAAAATAGCCAGTCGTCTGTGGAATGCACGTAGTCAACTCCCTTTTGAAGGTCGAAGAGACGAATCTCTGAAAGGAGGCAGTTGTCCGTATCTGGTGGAGCATTGTTGCTGAAAAAATATATATATCATGTATTAGTAATAAACTGTGAACGCAGTAGTTTACAGAAGATATATCTTTATTAAGTCTTTCAGAGTACTTTTGATAATTTGGGAGTGTTAGTTCAAATTACAGAAATGATTCAAACGGTGCCAAGTTCTTCGTAACAGAGGGTTTACTGAATATTTTTCTACTTGAATACAATCTCACCACAGTGATATGCCACACAAAGCCTAGAAGAGAACTGACTATCAAATGCAGCTGACAGAATACACCAGTAGTTGCTTCCCGATAGATTTTTAACTTGAAGGTTATTCAGCTAGATGAGGACTTAAGAGAGCGTTACTTCGTTCATAATGGTCATAGCCAAGTCCTGAAAGCTCTTTACTATTTCGTTTGAAATTAAATTTGTTTTACTTACTTGAAAGAGAAGCTCAAGCATCTAAACGGTGCATCAGTGCAGGCGGCTCCACACGACATCTCGTCCGTGACTCGTGCCTGTCCACGGATAGCTGACCCTATTAGTTTAGCGGCGCTGTCGTATTGTAGGTAGCATTCTAGAAGAGAAGATTTTAGAACTGGAAAATAAACGACAGAACGAACTTCCGAGCGGCAAGATAGCAACTATCGCTCACGCGTCGCCAACGTGCGATCAACCTTAAAGGAGTTAATCAAAAATAAATTGGTGGTCGTATCTGTAAGAAGTGATCTCTTCCAGACACTTTTGGATGAAGAGAAATACGTTCAGCAATATCTACAGGAATAAAAAAAATCTAAATAAACCAATAATGTGTCATGAAAGGAAGATGTCAATCATACGTCTATAGAGGTCAATATCCTTCAAACTTCCTTCTTCTTTTGTATGACAGGTTATCACAGAGAACTAGCAACACACTACTGGGTACCCAAACAATGCTAAACCATCATCAAGTACTTACCACGATCCCGATGCTGTACATCGTCATACAAAGCCGGTTCGCACCCTCGGCCGTAGTTCCCTCTTGCATAAAGCTCATGGCCACTATTAGGTCTTAAACCATGACCCCTCTCCAGTGAAGTGGGGGGTGATGACGTGAGGATGCAGTTTTCCAGGTCATCACCTATTGTTGGTGAGTCAAATCTGGAAGAGTACGTCTTTAATTTTTGTAGTTTCCTTTTTATTAGAAGCTAGATAGGCAAGCAGAAGAATGTAATAGGTTTATTAATCTGTAGTGGGTATGTACTTTAAAGTCAGACTTAGCACAGGCAGGCAGTAGTAGGCAGCCAAATACCATGGGGATTCCTCGAGTTTCAGAACTAGGGGTTTCCCCATTTCATGTTATATCTTTTTAGGTTTCCCAAAATGATTTATTTATCATTTTAACCCAATAACAAAATTTTCCAAACCCATTTAGTTATTTTGCGTTATTGTATATAGGTACAACATACCTTGCATAATGTTTCTTTATTATATATATATATTTTTTAGTTTTAGCCATTGGCGTATTCGCTGTTATTTAATAAGAACTTGTTTGCGTTACATTTTATTATTTGCTTTATATATGGGTATTTTTCGTTTTGTTTTAATTGCATATTGTATTGTACATTTTGCTGTTTTTGAAAAAATATAGCCAATAGTCAGATAATTAAAAAAAAAAAATGTAACCTTGCTGAGTTTCTTGCCGGTTCTTCTCAGTTGAAGGCTGACTTCCGAACCGGTGGTGGCTTCAGTAAATTCGACCTTCATAAGTGCCCTCCTAGGGCCCAAACTGAATAAATGGCTTTGACTTTGACTTTGACTACCATAAAAGAGAAAAGAATTACAAATTGTCTCTACACAAAATCCTGATCCACTTGCAACCTACGATTGATAAAAAGGCAAAAGTGATATACATAGTGGAGAAATATCATGAAGCGAGCTATTATCGGTATACCTACACAATAGAGCCCCTAATAACCTCATCAGACTTATACGGTCTAAAAGAGTAATACCTGAAACTGAATCCCCTACAGAAGAATGCGTGGGCTCTTATACATTCAGCCTCACATGCGCCCAGTCCGGCAACTGTGAGCGCTGCTCTCAATGCGGCGTTGCTAACTGCTGCACCGGATCGTACGTGCCAGAAACATTCTGCGATAAAAAGAACTATCTTACTCACTATTCTCCCTGATAATACTTAAACGAAATCTGATAGAAGCGATTCTCCAAAGTGTATGCCATTGTAAAGGGAACCTAATGGTAATGACTCAAAAATCCAAGTTTTTATGGCTCAATGTAATCAATAATGATTATGGTTGGTTTTAAGGTCGATGAATGACTTTTAAGGGTTAAGAGATCTTGAGAAACACAAAAAGCTTTCTCTGTAATCATTTTAACACAAAGTAGAAGATTTTGGTCTTCAGACGTTGCATATTACTTAAAAGCTACCGTCACATCTTCAAATAAGTGTTAAGTACAACAATGAGTCTTACCGCTCTCAACCCACGGTTTATGGTTGATTGTAGAACAGCCCTGATCTTGCGGCATGGCGTATACGTCGGAGCCACTGTCTGCTGACATCTCCAACCCTCGGTACGGACGCTCGCTAAGGAAGCAGTTGTCCGTGCCGTGGGACTTGGAATATCTGTAGAGGGCGTTATTACTTAGTAAGCTTTGATAAGAGATTCTTTATAGCACAGGGGATTAAGACAGTTCCAAAATATATCATTTTTATTTTAACAGTTGAATAGATCTTACTGAGGAATTATGCTCTAGCTTAAAGTAGAAATCTAGAATTAACAATCTTCGTAACAAATAAATGCTAAAATGCAGACTAACTAGTGGCTCTATATTGTCGTAGATTCTGAACCCATTGACGGAAATAAATTGATTACAAAGATGTAGTAAAATAAAAATACGTACCGGTAGCTATATGACACACACTTAAATTCTCTTTCACTGAAGCAGGCAGCCTCACACTCTACCACGTTGCGTGCTATTAAAGATCTTCTGATGGCCCCAGAGCCCAGGGACATGCCTGGGCGACGTCGGGAAGAACAGTCTGCAATCAAATATTCATAAACATGTGAAGCCATTATATCCCATATTCTTTCTATTCAATGAGTTATTTTGGAGGACCGGATTAGCCATAAAGTGACAGAGATATTTTTGCAAGGAAATTTCGATGAGGGCACAAATATGTGAAGACTAATACGAGTTACATCATGAAAATTTAGGGCATAATAGTTTGATACCTACCTTTTCCCTCAATCTCTTCACTCCTCTCAATCGGTTCATAGTACAAAGGTTTTGGCTTATAATAATTGGATTCTCCATAATCCAGTCCATTGAATGTACTCCCACCAGAATTGTTCCATCTCCCTCTCTTCCACGACCCATAGCCATATCTTCTATTATCCCAACCATCCATTTTACCTAAGCTGTGGTAGTCGAAGTTGGAGTTTTGCCCAGTTTTGACACCGTATGAGGGGCGGGTTATGTCGGAGGCTAGTCGCCAATGATTGATAGATTTGTGGTAGTCGTTTCGATCCTTATAGTAAGTGTCACCACCGTAGACGCCTCCGTATTTACCCCAGTTTTGTTGGTCATCGTTACTTCGGCCTATTCCTGGAAAATAAATTTATTGTAGCAACATCTATCAACAATACAAGAAACTATTCGCTACCCGTGGATAGATGGCGCAACAAGATTCTATATCGCGGTATCAAAGTTGAGCTGAGCACTCGGCATATACAACACGAGTTCCCGAGGTTCCCAGACACGATGCCTTAGCTAGGCGGAAAAATTTCCCTTTTATTTAAATGGAGGAATAACTCCACAACACTCCATAACAGTATGACAACATTTTCTTGCAACTTATAAGAAAAATAAATAAAATTACCTATCTGATAAGGCACAAAAACCTCATCTTGATATCGCCTATTCCCATAATGCTTCATACCTCTCCTATCATCATAAAACCTATTCTGGCTGCCATGGTAATGTGTACTTCCCCAATCAGATCTGTCCGTCCAACCAGTCTGGTATCCAGGCCTATTCGGCTTCGAAGATAGGTAACCAGAATGTAAGAGCCCTGGTCCTCTTAAACTTTCCGGACAATTAGGTTCCAAGCTATTTCGGTCTCGCTCGTAGAAATCATAGTCTTTGTCTTCAACGAAGTCACGGCGAAGGTCAAACGCCTCAATGGGTTTCGTCATTAGTTCGCAGAGGCCTTTGGCGCGGAAAGATGGGTCCAGCCTGAAAGGAAATCCTTGATGAATTTGAGATTTTTGACTCTTGCTACCTTTAAGATTAGAGTGAATAGGCTATTTCTTTAGGACTCTTGGGCAAGTCTGCTACACCAAATTAAAAATGTAACTGATTTTTTTGGTAATTTCTTCAGAAAAAGACTTGTGAAATTAATCACATGACTAGAAAATAATTTGGATTTCGAAATGTCACAGATTTTTAAAATACGCTCCTTAATTTAGAGTCAAAGCCTCAGGAATTTATGAAGGTTGAAACTACCGATGTCCTACTGATACCACTCAGCCACCGAAGACTCTCACTAGATCGTCAAACACTGTGCCGCTCGAAGCTCTTCTTCCCTATCAATACAAACGCTGTAACTCATAGAGTAGGTACATATAAATAAACTCTAAGGGCATTTTTGCTAAAAAATGTTCATGAGGCATTCTGTAATTTTTATACTTTTAAATTTTATATTTAAAGAATGATTAATTTAATGAATTTAATATTTTTTTGCAATAAAAAAATTTCTTCTTTGAAAATATAAGGGTTGATTTAGCCCCACTACCCTTCAGCCAGCTCTGCGGTTCTCTACTTAGATTATAGGAGAATAAAATTATTGAACAAGTTTTCAGCTTGCCTCAAATACCTACCCAAAAATGTCTATCAGCTCTCCTACTATCCGTATACACATTCTATAATACGACTAATTTGGATTTCATGGCTATTATATGAATCAGTCGTGATGAATTTATATAATCAACCTTGAGTGATACACTTATGTCAGTGTAGTATACAATATTTAGGCCACTATTACATGGTGCAGAGATCATTCTCATCACCTTTTATGCAAATTACTGTTTGTACTTTACAGGGTTGTATTTGGTACAGTACCCTTTTGGCTATAAATTGTGGCTGAAATTAATGTGTATGTTCCGTCAACTGCATTTCAGAACTAAGGATCTAATATCACCATATTTGGGGATACATTTATTCACCTTTTGTTCCTTTAAATTAGAAACAAGCTAATTCGAGGCGGCGTTAAGGAAGTCTATCGGAGTAAACGAAACATAGGTACATTTTGGATTACTTACTATTTATAGTTACTGACCGCATGATGCCATAATATCATTTCTTATCATTAAATGTGATAAAACGTAACACATTTTATTTTAGAAAACCATAAACGAAGAGTGCTTTCGTCGAATCGTTCCATCTGTGGACTATGTTCCCAATCCGCACTATTAAATTAAATTAAAATTAAAATAACCTTTATTTCCAAACTCAACAATAATGTTATAAATAATAAGATTAAATTAAAATTAAATCAAATTTCAAATAAAATTAATTGAAAATTAAATCAAAAATTAAATTATAAAAGGCACTATAATGCTCCTAAGCTCCTAATTAGGCTACGTTTCTACATTAGAGATGCGTAGCGAGGGATGTGTTGCGCCAATAGGATCGCTACATTAAATCTATGACGTGCTAAGCTGTGATAAAGCGATCCTATTGGCGGATAAAATCACTCGCTACGCATCTCTGGTGGAAACGTAGCCTTAATAAAACACTCGTATGTGGAGACAATGACCAGTTAATGATGGATAATATAACAAGTTAATTTTGCATAATAAGTTTCCAATTAACATAATCTCACCATGGTAAGTATCTGCAACTTTTCCATCACTTCGCCATTCAAATATTTTATTGTTAAACATTTCCGCCTAATCCGTCCCTGTGCTATCGGCGCTCGCGCAAGGTGATCGCTCGGCCACTGTACAACAATGCTGATCCGTTGGACTGATATAACAGACGAGGTTGAGCGTTTGGGATGTTCGTTTTGAGGTTTTGTCTTATTAATACTATTGCAGGGCGGTAGTAAGGTTCTTTTACTATGTATAGGCCTGTGTTGACCACAATCTAGTGATGGTGTGGCCAAAGGTGTTAAGCACACAAAGCCTAGAACGAACTGGCTTTCAAGTCCAACACACCGGTAGGAACTTGGTTGTAGATTTTCAATTTGAGGGTGGAAGTAGCCAGGTGGGTACTACAAAGTACCCTTCCACCGTACAAATTACAAACGAATTGACGACTGATTTCCGAACCGTAAATTCAACCTTAATAACTGCCCTTATAGGGCCTAAACTGAATAAATGGCTTTGACTTTGAAGCACTACGCACACCAAGTCGAACCTTATTACAGACATGATGATTGATTCCATATATTTAGAGGGGTAGATATTGCCTATACAGGCCGACCCATGGATTTAAATATTTGTTATTTGTGATTATGACTTCTGAGTTTTCTCTTCTGATTATCTGATTATCTGATTGTCTGGCTCGGGTGAGTGCTATTATTGATGAATGTGTTATCCAAGCTGTTTACATTCTTGGAGATTTTAATGCTCATCCCTGTAAAAGATTTGGACTGGAACTAATCGATTTCTGCAGTGAGCAGAAGTGGCATTGTGTAGATATTGAGTTGTTGGGAGTTAACTCGGACAGTTACACCTTCGTTAGTAACTGGGGTACCCAAAGCTGGTTGGACCATTGTCTTACCACGGAAGCTACTAAAAACACTATACTCTCCGTAAATATAGATAACGATGTGTCGTGGTCAGACCACTTTCCTGTATTTATAAAATGTAACATTGAAGGTGTAACTGAGGGTGTAGTAATTAATAATAGTAAATCTAACGGGGAAGGTGTTCGCTGGGGTATTCGTGATTCTAGTCAGATAGAAATATTTTATAACTATTGTAATTCGTATATAGAAAATGTGATTGATACTTTGAATTGTGTACATTGTGATAACTGTGAGACTAGTTTGAATTTTAAAAAATGTCCTTATATACAGGATCACCATAATTTTATTACTAATATGTATACAGATATTATAAGAGTACTAAGAAATGCTTCTGTGGTCGCCTTCGGTTCCCGTGCTTATAAAGTAAATAAACATAAAACGGTAACTGGGTGGAACTATCACGTACGAGAGCTACATCAATCGTTCCGATTACACTTTAACTCCTGGGTCCTGGCTGGTAAGCCAACCTCAGGACTCATGTATGAAACAATGATAGATAGTCGTAAGCGTTTTAAGAATAAACTTAAGTGGTGCCAGAATAACGAAGAGAAAGTTAAACTTGATATTTTAGCTACGGCCCGAACAGAAAAAAACTTTGTTCAGTTTTGGAAGGAAACCAAAAAGCTGGGCTATAGACAAAGCCACCCTATAAGCGTGGATGGTGTTCAAGATCCTACACAGATAGCCAATTTATTTGCTAGTCGGTTCCGGGTTGATCCATTGCCTGCTTCGGGGTATGTGCTCAAGAATCCAAGTGTATCTGCTGATGCGCAGTGTCAAAGAAACATCATATTTACATCCGACGATGTCGTAAAGGCGGTGCGCAAAATGAAGCGTGGTAAGTCACCTGGCCACGATGACTTGAGCCTTGAGCACATACTGTATGCGGGGGGTACTTTATTCTCAAAGCTGGCTAGTCTTTTCACCTTGTGTGTGAGATATACATACCTGCCTTCTGACCTCATGAAGACGGTGGTTGTTCCGGTGCCAAAAAACAAGACTGGTGACTTAAGTGCAACTGCAAATTATCGACCGATCTCGCTTGGAACGGTTATTGGTAAGGTATTCGAGCGGTTGCTGCAGCCCGAAATACTGCAAAATATGAAGATTGACGACGCACAGTTCGGCTTCCGTCCCGGCCTCTCAACGGACTCTGCTATTATGAGTCTCAAATACACCATCGATTACTACAAAAGTCGTGACACAACAGTCTATGCGTGTTTCTTGGACCTGAGTCGGGCGTTTGATCTTGTGAATTATGAAATTCTTTGGACTAAACTACTCGGCTCGGGTTTATCAGAGAATGTGGTAGACTTATTGAGATACTGGTATGGAGGACAAACTAACTGTGTTAAATGGGGTGACGCGACGTCTAGCAGTTATAGGTTAGAATGCGGTGTTCGCCAGGGCGGGCTCACTTCTCCGGATCTTTTCAACGTGTACATCAATGGTTTGATTGAGGAGCTGAGGGGCACCGGTATTGGCTGTCATGTGGGGGGGATCTGTGTAAATAATCTCAGCTATGCCGATGATATGGTGCTGCTGAGCCCTTCAATCAAAGGTCTTAGGAAATTGCTTTCAGTCTGTGAGCATTATGCGAATGCGCATGGACTGAAGTACAATGTTATGAAAACCGAAGCGATGGTATTTAGATCGGGGAGAGGTCCGGAGAATGTGCCTGAGGTTAAATTGAACGGCGCGGTGGTTCGGGTTGTGCAGCGGTTCAGATATCTGGGCCATATACTTACATCTGACTTAAAAGATGACCAAGATATCGAGCGAGAAAGGCGGGCGCTCTCAGTTCGATGCAATATGCTTGCGCGAAGATTTGGCAGGTGTAGTGATGAGGTGAAGTTGACACTGTTCAATGCTTACTGCCAGTGTTTCTACACTTGTCAACTTTGGGTAAATTTTACGCGAAAATCATACAGCACCTTGAGAGTGCAATACAATGACGCGTTGCGAATTCTCTTGCGTCTACCGCGTTACTGCAGCGCATCTAGCATGTTTGCCGAGGTGGGAGTGCCTGACTTTTTTGCTGTGATGAGGGCACGCATAGCTTCTATTTGGGAGAGATTGCGTTGCTCTGGCAATAGCATACTGCAAACGGTGAGTGCTGGCTTGGACAGCTCGATATATAGATATTGGCTATCTGTGCACCAGCTCGAGAACCGAAAGTGACTGGACGTTAGATCATTTTAGATCTATTACTTATGTTATAGATATTTTTTTTTTATATATACTTTTGTATTTGTATTTCAATATGGCTTTTTTGGCTGAAATAATGAAATTATTATTATTATTATCTCCTTTATTTATTTTTTTATCTTAAGACTACTTTTTTTATAACATTAATATCAAAATCAAAACATTATAAAAAATCTAGCCTAAAAAGAATACATTTTTTACAATATTTCTAAACAAAAATAATAATATTATAAAAAAAACCTAATCTTAGTACACCGCCAGCAGCGGGGCAGGGCCCAAGCTACCGGTGGTTAGGGCTGCAGAGTGAGGAACCTCCTAACAATCCTAGCCGTGTCTAGGATTACTGCCTTCTGCATCTGACCCTTGATCCAGCTACCAAGTGAGAGCCTCTCAAGATGTTTATCGAGGCTCTTTGCTATAAGCCCGTTTGCCGACACGACTATCGGGACAATGATAGTTGAGTCCACGCTCCACATGGCGGTCACCTCGTGGGCTAAGTCAAGGTACTTACTTAACTTGTCCTTTTCAGCCTTCACGAGGTTCTCATCATGCGGAACAGTGATGTCAATGAGCATTGCCAGGCGCTGAGACCGATCTACCAGCACAATATCAGGTTTATTAGCAACAATAGTCCTGTCCGTGATGATAGAACGGTCCCAATAGAGCATAGCATGACCATTCTCGAGAACTGGCATAGGTGCGTATTTATAATACGGCACCTCTGACTCGATAAGGCCATGTCGAAGAGCAAGTTGTTGATGGATAATCCTGGCTACTTGGTTGTGCCTATGCAAGTACTCGCCGTTAGCAAGATGCGAACAACCAGAAATTACATGCCTGAGAGACTCACCAGGACGGCGACACGCTCGACAGATGTCGGGAGTGCCATCCTTCAGGATGTACTTCCGGTAGTTGTTCGTCTTGATAACTTCGTCCGCAATTGCACAGGCAAAACCCTCGGTTTCTCCAAAGAGGTCACCAAATCGTAGCCAGTTTATCGACGCGGGTAAGTCAACATCAGTCCCTGTTAGGACCCGATAGAACCGACCGTGCAACTCTTTGCCCTTCCACACGTTCTTACGGTCCTCGGCTGTAAGTACCGCCGGTTTACGCCAGTTCTCTTTAGCTAAGGATAGCGGTGTGAGATTTCTATCAACTGCTACCACATCACGATGCATCCCACATTCGTTGTCTAGGAAATACTCCCTAAGATTGCACACCTCGCGGTTGTGAAGGGTTTTGACATTTAAAAAGCCACGACCCCCACATTTCCGTGGGATGTACAATCTCATGACAGACGAGCGTGGGTGGAGCATACGATGTGACGTTAGCAATTGACGGACCCTCCTATCCAGGGCGTCCAACTCAGTCTGAGTCCATCTAAGTATACCAAAGGTATACGTGAGTAGAGGCACAACCCAACTGTTGAAAGCACGTGACTTGTTGCCACCTGACAAAAGACTATTTAGTACTTTTGACAGGCGAAAAAAGAAACGCTCTCGCACCAACTGTTTTATGTCTCCATCGACGATACCTAAAGCCTCTGATATACCAAGATATTTGTAGGTTTCTACTTCGGAGAGAGATCTAAGAGTCATTGTCTCTGAAATCTGTAAATTCGGTGAATTTACAACTTTCCCCCGGTGAACATGCATGATCGCACACTTATCTACACCGAACTCCATCCTAATGGCACTACTGAAAACTTCTGTGGTTCTCAGTAACATCATCAAGTCTTGAGATTTCGGTGCAAACAACTTGAGATCATCCATGTACAACAGGTGGGAGATGATCTCACCCCCTCTCCGAAGCCGATAGCCTAGTCCTGAATCCTTTAATAGAGTGCTAAGAGGATTCAGGGCCAGACAAAACCACAATGGACTAAGACTGTCACCCTGGAATATACCTCGCTCAATCCTTATCAGACCATGCGGATTAGACGGAATCTCGCCGCTACCCGGATGACGAAGGACCGTGGTCCATTGTCCCATACATGTGCTCAAGAAGGATCTCAGGGTCGAATCAATTTTATATATCTCTAAAATCCTTTCAAGCCATGAATGAGGCACGGAATCATAGGCCTTCTTATAGTCAATCCAGGCAGCAGAGAGAGCCCCTCTACTCCGACGAACCTGCCGACTAATGGCCATGTCTATGAGAAGGAGCTCCTTAGTACCACGGGACCCAACCCTACATCCATTTTGAGCGGGGGCCAAAATATTGTTTGCAACAATGTGTGTATTAATTTTTGCGCGCAAAATAGATGTAAGGAGTTTATATATCGTAGGTAAACACGTGATGGGTCTATAGTTCTTTGGCTCCGTGGTACTACCTGATTTGTAGAGCAAGAAGGTAATACCAGTGGTCAGAAAACTTGGAAGGGAACCAAGCTCGAGAGCAACCTGAAATTGCCCTGCCAAGCGCGAATGCGAGCTCCGAAACCATTTCAGCCAAAAGTTGTGCAATCCGTCCGGTCCAGGACTTTTCCAGTTATGGGTCGAACGGATTGCCCAACTTACGTCATCTGGATCAAACTGAATGGCTTCCATGTCTTCAATCGACTCACAACCGCGCTCAATAACGTTCATCCAGTCACCCTCCGTGTGAGTGACGGAACCCGACCAGATGCTGCGCCAAAACTCGGTCATGGCACTCGCCTCTGGCGGCCTCCCGTCACCCACACGTTGGTTGATTCCCTCCCAATCTCTATATACCTTCCTTTGGTCACTTTGGAAGAGGCGATTCTGTGTGTATCGTTTTACACGCTCCTTGTAACGGCGAATACGGTTCGCCCAAACGTAAACTTTCTGCTTCAGATAGTCGATGCGCTCCGTGACGCAGGTCATAAATTCTTGGGATCTAATACCAGTGCCTGAAAATGCCTGAGACACGTAGCGCATCACACGAGGACGATGGTTGCCCTCTCTGAAGCAGATTAGTTTTGCAATGAGGGTCCTGGCCGCACCAATACGTCGCTCAATTCTCAACTGCCATGCAGGTGTAACAGCGACGCCACGCATAGCTCGGTCAGTGTCCGGAAACTTGACACGAGCCACGCAACACGCCGCAATAGCACCGCAATAAAGAATCGAGTGCGTATCAACAAGGTCTTCACTATCTTCTAAGTACGGAGCTAGCAAAGCGTCCAGGGCCCCCATTAAGGCCAAATTACGTCTATGAGTGGGCAAACGCGGTAGTCGCGGCCTAGAATTGGATACATCACGGTACTGTTGAATCGCGTCCTCCAAAGCCCTCCTCAATTGCTCATTGGCCTGGGTACTTACGCTCATACTCATATAAACCTCCTCATCCGCTAATGGATCAGCCTGAGTTGGCACCAGCAACGGAGTTTGAATCAGTGCCGGGGCCACTAACGGAGCAAGCGGGTTCTGCCCCGGGACGGTGGTCACACGAGTAGGATGCACTTCCAGGCGCAGCCGATCAAGCGCAGACTCATCCAACAGTTTGCACCGTTGTATAGCCCGCACTTGATCCGACAGTCGTTGTGCGGAAACAGTAACATCTGGTTCAAGGGCCCTAAACAGAGATAGCATCCTATCACGGTAGGTAGTCAGGTTAGTTCCCCCCTCTGTAGCCCCATAATAGGCGCGCATGCAATTCTCATTATTTGTTTGAGTCCATCGCATGCGGCGCACTACACCACCATTATTATTATTATTATGAGTTTTGAGCTGAGTTTCTTGCCGGAGTCTTCTCAGTCCAAGTGTATTCCGAACCGGTGGTAGAATCAATTGTAACGTTCATAAGTGCCTTATATCAGCCTAAACTGAATAAATGATTTTGAGTATGTTTATTTTTACCCCAACCCCTATGAGTTTTTGAATTTATTGTTAGTCGATTAAAAGGCGCTTACTCTTTACCTTCTTGGTACTAATTCCGATTGGTTTTTGCCGATACTTCTTTTGAAAGAATCATTATATAAACGCGAAAGTTTGTGAGAATAGATGGATGGATGGATGTTTGTTACTCTTTCACCCAAAAACTACTGAACAGATTTGGGTGAAATTATATAGGATTCTTTTTATCCCGGAAAAACATAAGATACCTCGGGAACACGGGTGAAACGGCGGGGTGGGAGCTAGTAAAATATAAACCACAAAAATGGCGTTAAAATACTTTTATTTCGCGTGTAAGACTGTGTTTTATAAATGGTAGCTTATATCGAACAATGTTGATTATATCTTGTGTTTACATTGTACTAGATATAGCAAAAACTTAGGCATATAATATCAGTAGGTACTTAGTGGTAAATTGTTAGGGTTGACTACAAAATCTACCTACGGTCTCTTTTATTATGTGCCAGTTTTGAATAAGACGCTTTAACAATATATCTATCTATCTTCATAAATTCGAAAATGAGTCTACCTATTTGATTTTTTGTTTTGTTCGCCTCAATACTGGGGTGGTTTCGGCAAAAAAAAATTAGAGAAAACCTAAAGGAACAGCTAAAAAATCTAAATTTTGTTACTCAAACCGTACACGATGCGGCCAACATTATCGATCTTACGTGGTACGAAGTTGGTACGTGGAACATTCCTCACACACGGTCATCTGATTTCAAACTAAGCAGAGCTTGTAAATAAGTCACACCTCACAACTACGACACAAATCGATGAAGTATCGATCTAAAGTGGAAAACTAAGAGTTAGAGTCCGGGACTAAAGGGTAGTTAAAAAAAATTGTTTGCCCCAAAACCTTTATAATACTCTTTTTTTCGTGGGGAAATCCCTATATAATAGGATACCCGACCGCCTGAGTGGGATGGAAGTGTGATACCTCCCCCTAGTACCCTCGCGGTGCTATCGCACGATGAGTCGTGACCACAACGACCAATCGTCCTCCTCGGGGCCGCTTTTGGGCGCTCGAGGCCCCCGCCCCGATTGCCCACGACCCCTAAGGTCCCCATTTACGACAGGCTGTTATTCTAAGCCTCAGCTACAGACCTTTATAATACATGTGCTAACCCTACATCAACCTAGTTGCTCAAAACGCGTGTTACAGAGAAGGGCTGTGTTAGTTCATTGTCTTCAATGGACATACCTTGGTGGAAACATCAGTTTTATGAGCAGAACAAAATATGCGATCGCGTTTGATTAAATGTTGACGACAGAACATTGTGTTAGCTTGTCTGTGGTCTCTTTTCAATCTGTATTTTGTAATAAAAGATTCAAAATGTAAGAAGTTTGTCATTGGGCGAAAATAAAATTTTACATAGGTACATAGAGTAAAACTATCTGTTTTGGATTAGTGCCTCGATTCTAACACCCCGACCTAAACACGATATTTTTTTATTTATTTTTAATTTTAATTAACGGAATAGGAAATATGAAATTAGTATATATTTTTCTCTATATTTAATTGTAGTTTTTAATATTTTATAACTTAAGTATGTGTCACAATAAATTATGTAATAAAGAGAGGTACTAACCACCTATACGCAAAATTCAGAAAGTTTTTGTGATACCATGAGTTTCTTTGACATAAGCAAATAACGCGATCTTACTTCGACATACAATTGCACATTCATACTTTTTTTATCAGAATGCAGAGGCAGTCCACCTGATGGTAAGTGGCTACCGTTGCCTATAGACATTAGCAATACTAGTGGTGTTGGCAATGTGCTACCGACCTTTATAAAGCCTTAAGAAGCTTTTCAAGCATATAATCTACTCATAGAGCCGTCTACCTATTTATATCAAACAAAACAGCCTGAGGAGATTTTGGTAATAACTATCTTTTATAAAAGAGTAATTGCTGAGTTTCTTGCCGGCTCTTCTCAGTAAAAGCAACCTTCCGAACCGTGCGTTAGAGTCAGACTATTCATAAGTGCTTGTGAAGGCCTATTTGAATAAAAAATATTTTCATAAAAATAACAAGAATAGATTACAACAGTTTTAACTTATATATTATTATTATCTAAACAAGATCTCTCGTACAATTTTGTAATGACAATTATGGGCATTTTACACAAATTAAGGCCAAAGTCTTTGCATACGGAAACTACCACAAGCACAATTGTGCGAACATTATGTGGGAGCATTACTACATGATACCGCATTGTATATTATAAGTTCATATTTACTATACAGTATACATAGTGAAACACTATAGGTACCTACACTATTCATTTATGCTTATTTATTGTTTTAAAAATCTATATATATATCTAAAAACGGATCGCCGAAATGTTTGTACGCGCATGACTTCCGAACGAATGCACCAAATTGGATAAATCTTTCTTTTATGTGTTCGTTATTGTCAGGAGAAGGTTTGTATGAACAAAAAAATTACACCGCGGGTGAAACCGCGGGGAACAGCTAGTTGTTAATAATGGAAAAGCCAATATTGTCAGACTGTCTAAACGGCAATTTGAGTTGAATCAAAATGTGCCCGATCTCGAGATTTAGGTAAGTCCAACTGCTGTCCTTACGGCTTTGAGTAAATTACTGAAACAGGCTTTAGATAGACGAGCCTACCATAAGTCAAAGTCAAAGCCATTTATTCAGTTAAGGCTCTAGGAGGGCGGGCACTTATGAACGCCGAAGCTACTGAAGTTACCACCGGTTCGGAAGTTAGCCTTTAACTGAGAAGAACCGGCAAGAAACTCAGCAAGTTTACATTTTTAATTTATATTTATTTTTTGGACAGTCTGACTATGAATTAGAATTGAGTTAGCAATATTATAAACCAATTAATAATACCTACTAGTGGTCGCCCGTGGTCTAAATTGTAAAGTTTGTCTTTGCCGCGTTATCGACAAAGCATAGAGAGGTCACGACTGACAGTGGTGACATGTATGTGTGTCAAACACATGGTAGTGTGTGTAATGTTTTTTTTATTAATTCAATTTATTTCTTATGCATATTTAAAAAAAATATTAGATTTCTGCACTCCTTCTCCATATAAACTTTAGCTGTGCCAAATTTCATACTCCTCCATCCGCGTATTTTTTGTAAAAAGGTGTACTAATGTATTAATATTTAAATAACAATTACTTACTTATAGTTGAAACTTTCACAGTTGAACCTGTCCTCCAGAGCGCACTCTCGACGACAGTCCTCCAGCCTCTCGCAAGGTATCACCTTGCGCACGTGGCTGCCTAGGGCCCGCTGACCGGCGAGGACTCGACGGAAACATGCTGTCGATCGAAAATGAACTTTAAAAAGTAATACTTAGCGTTTAATTTTCCCCGCAGTTCGAAAGTCAATCAAGAGCAACCTAAAGGCTTTACTAAAGATTATAAAGTAAGCTTTGTGTACAATGCTCGAAAGTTTCGGAGAGCTTAACTTCAGGCTGACCAACTTAGATTGCACGTATTTTACTTCTTTTTTTTATTATTTACTTCTTAACATTTATCTTTACAGTGCCTAATGCGATAGTGTTGCCTTATGTCCTATTTATTGCTGAATATGGACCCCCCCCCCCCTAATCATTTAACGAGGCATGGTCCTGAATAACTAAGTATATATTCAAATTCAAATTCAAAAATCATTTATTCAGTTTAGGCCCTAATAAGGCACTTATGAACGTTACAAATGATTCTACCACCGGTTCGGAATACACTTGGACTGAGAAGACTCCGGCAAGAAATATATAGGTTTCTTATTTGTAATTCACCAGCAGTGTTTTAAGGGATTGAAGCACCTACTCATCAATGTGAACAATAACTCAATAAAGAAACAGACATACTTTGATTTTAATATATCTATATCTTAATATATATATTTCTTGTGTGCGTGTGTATGTGACTGAACTCCTCCTAAACGACTGGACCAATTTGGATGAAATTTTGTGTGTATATTTGAGCGGGTCCCTGGATGGTTTGAAAATACAATTGGACCCGGTAGATGGCGTCGTAATCGAGTTTGGACAGGACAACGTCTGTCGGGCCCACTAGTATATTATATAAAAGAGAAAGTATGTATGTATGTATGTTCCTTATAGACTCCGAAACCGCTGAACCGATCGCGATGAAATTTTCAGACAATCTTCATATTAGCCCCGCGAGTAATCCTTTAAGGTTTGGTGGCGATCGGAGCACTCGGGACCGCGGGTGAAACCGCGAGGCGGAAGCTAGTGTAATTATAAATATAGATTCGGATTAATAAACGGTAAATTATACTACGTTGCAAATTAAGCGTACAGTTTCCTCAGTCGTGCCTCCAACTAACCTACGGATAGACAAAAAAACAGCTAAGTGCATGTTGGAACTCGCGTACTTACGGGTTCCGTATTTGGGTACAGTGCAACACTTAGCTAAATATTATTATTATTATGAAAAAAATCATTTAAAAAGAATCTAGTCTTCATATGAGAGGTGAGTATATAATATTTTAGACTGAATATTTTTAGATTTTCAGTTTAACTCGTAAGGGCTCTTTTTAACAAAAGCAATCTTCCGATCCGTACGTTAGAGTGTGTAGAAGGCCTATTTGAATGAATTAAATATTTCATTTCATTTCGGGATACGAAATTTTAACATAAACAGTTAGATATCTCCGTAAAAGATAACTCCCTACTTATTCCTATTTTTGAAAGACTTATTTAATCCCAAATTGAAGAAATGCGGTAGTAAAAAAAACCGGCCAAGTGCGAGTCGGAGTCGCGCACGTAGGGTTCCATTATCTATAAAAACGGCAAAAAAATCACGTTTGTTGTATGGAAGCCCCCCTTAAATATTTATTTTATTTTGTTTTTAGTATATTTGTTGTTATAGCGGCAACAGAAATACATAATTTGTGAAAATTTCAACTGTCTAGCTATCGCGGTTCGACAGCGAAGTCTTAGTGATAGGGTCCCGTTTTTACCCTTTGGGTACGGAACCCCAAAAACTTAAAATAAAGTGGAGGTACCCTAAAAGAAATTCATTTGATGTTATTATTTGATAAATTTTAAGACGTCATATAATGAAAAAATTCAGACGGTCACCGCAAAACTATAACGAAGGATCCTTTATAGTTTTGTTTTACTGCAGAACCCTAAAAACAAATAGCTAAAAGTCACCTTAGAAACATTAGGTAATGTATGTTTAATAACTTTAACCAATCATACTCATCATCATCATAGATCAGACATTGAATAAAAATTTAGACCTTAACTAGTTTTACGCCCCGCGGTATCACTCGCAATCCCGTATTTTACCTTCGTTAGGGTTGAATTTTAGAAAATCCTTTTTCATACAATTTCACCATGGTAAGTGATGATGTGGCCGAGGGTGGTAAGCGTACAAAGCCTATAAAGAACTTGCTCTCAAGTGCAGCTGCTGGAATACACCGGTAGGTGTTTAACGTAGACGTATTATGTTAGACGTATTTTAGACATAATTCTATGTCTAAAATACGTCTGTCATTTTTGTTTTTTACTTTGTATAGGCTTGTGTTTGACCACAATTTCACTATGGTAGGTGATGATGTGGCCAAAGGTGGTAAGCACACAAAGCCTAGAAGGATCTGGCTTTCAAGTGCAGCTGCCGGAACACACCAATAGGTGTTTGGCGACAGATTTTCAACTTGAGGGTGGTATTTATTTTCATTATTACATGGAGAGCCTTAAAAACAACAACAAGTTACTTTATGAATATTAGACACCTATTTTAATGGTATATCAAGATTGAGAAGTACATTTAATACCTAAGGTTACTAAGGTTATAATAAATATTCCAATCCTAATAAGGATTAAGTATATTCGAACCCAATTGGGGTAAGTATTGTTACAGTTATTCATTAAGATAATAAATTTTATTTTGATGAATATCTGTATCTATTATTTATGCTCCGTCGTGGCCTAAATCCACGTCGTGACAAAACGAGCAGAGCTTGTGCTATGGAAGGCAGATAACTGTTAAACTACATTACTTCTTTTCTTTTGTAAAAATATTAAATATACCTAATATAGATAATTACACCCAGACTCAGGACAAATTGGGCATTGCAGTATGAATTTTAGCTATTATTAGTAGGATTTAGAAATAAGTGAGCAACGGGTCGCTAATTTTGCTTTTTTTTAAATAAAGGTGCATACATACTCGGCGCATTTTCCACAAGGATAACCCTCGATCCGAGAACAACATGCACATACAGACAAATCAACAATCCATGTACAATCATTGTCACTGCACTCTTTTAGCATTATTCACTTTGTACTATCATTTTCACACTTATTTACTTTTCACTTATTATTTTAATGCAATAAATAATTCTTAACAATACGAATTTATTTAGTAAATGAATTCATAAATAATTATTTATTGTGGTTATAATTTGAAATTTGAAAATGGTACACAACATTTTTTTTTGTCACTATTTGGTTTGTTTATAGCGTTGTTCAGTGTTATATTATTAAAAATAGCTTTTATAAATAAATAAATTAATGTTATTTAATGTGTTTATTTATATGTGGGTCAGTGGGGTCATGACGCGTAACACGGCGCGACTGAACAGTAGCATTGTCTGACATTAGCTTATATGTGAATGGAAAATTGACGGTGGAAATGTGTGGACAAGCGTTAATTTTTAAAAATAGTTTTTTTTATTTACCACATTCTCACCATGATAAGTGATGATGAGGTCAAAGGTGGTAAGCACACAAAGCCTAGAAGGAACTGGCTCTCAAGTGCAGCTGCCGTAACACACCGGTAAGTGCGTGACGACATATTTTCAATTTGAAAGTCCAGCCAGTCGAGTACGAAAAAGCACCCTACCACCGTGCTATGGTATTTTCACGTGGTTTTCCTTCACCGAAAGATAAATCTCAATGTAGAATTCGAACTCATTCGAAATATTTAGTTTCAGGCTGAATATTTTATGATTCTAAAAAAAAATCTGCACACTTTGATGAGCATAATGTAGATGTAAGAATACATTTTTTTAATGAAAATAAAAAATTGATATGTTTTTAACTCGTGAATATAGTTTAAATCCTAACATTTTTTTTTTAAATTAATTTAATATTCGCAGTTGAAACCATGGGTCCATGGGGGTTCGAGGCTCGCCGATTTGCTCGGATTTTATCATCCAAGCTCATCGAGGCTTCGGGAGACCGACGGGCTGGGAGCTTTTTCCGCCAACGCATAAGCTTGGCCATCCAAAAAGGGAACGCTGCCAGCCTGTTGGGAACCTTGCCTATCGACAGCAGCGAGGGCTTTGAGGATGTTTTCTATATATCATAGTTTGTATTTTTTACTTTAATTGTAATTAATTTAATTATAAGTATTAATATTAAATATTATTTATTAACAAAGTCTAGTGGTTTAGGGTGTGCATTGTCAGTGAGTCAGTCAGTGATAGACCTTTATTAATTAGATTCTTTAGTACACATTATTTAATTTCCTAATTTCATACATACATATTTGTTTACTTGTCGATAACTATAAAGCTAACCGTCCCGCAGTTTCACTCGCAATCCCCCATTTTACCCCTTAGGGGTTGAATTTTGAAAAGCCCTTCCTTAGATGCATATGTTTTTTTTCATACTACATTGCCGGCAAACAAGCCTACGGACCGCCTGATGGTAAGCGGTTACCGTAGCTTATGAAAGCTTGCAACACCAGGGGTATTGCTCACGCGTTGCCGACCCTTCCCCCCTCCCCGATAAGCTCTGGCGACCTTACTCACGCGCAGGAACACAACTATAAGTTATTTGGCTGCGGTATTCTGTAAGGTGATGGTACTTCCCCAGTCGAGCTGCTCTCTGAGCGACATATCGCTAAGCTCTACCTCTCTTAAAATGAACCTCCCTAAAAACGTTAAACATGCGCAATATTTCATGAGTCGAGAGTGATTTGAGCTGTAGATATCAGTCAGCCAGTTAGTCAGTTTCTCCTTTTATATATATTATACAGAAAAAAATATATCAATATCAAATACCGAAAACAGTGAAATATTCACAATGAAACATCAGAAAAATACTGATAAATCAAACGAATTGTCCACACAAATCCAACGTTGCGTTGATTACAGCTGATAACTTCGACACTCCGCCTATTGTCTCTAAAAAAAGGATTTATTCGAAGCAAAAACCTAAAATTTCAGACCATTGTAGCGCATTTGCGTATGCCAATGCACTTTATAATTAATGTATAGCATAAATACTTATTTTAGTAAATTTCATTTGCGAGCTACCTCTGCCTCAAGTCCCTAAAAATAGAATGTCGGTAAATCACGTTTTATTTTTTTTGCCTGAGATATTGTAGCTAGAAAATTGGGAAGTGTTGTGCTTAGATGAATTCTACACCCTTACGCGTACAAGATTAGTGAGAGCTGAGGGCTCTCAACGGGTAGGATTTTAGCAGCGCCGGCCCCAACCCTTGATCAGCGTAGAGCGAGATTTTTTTCTGTCGCTTTTTGGTTGCGAAAGCGTCAACCAAAACACGAATAAATAATAATTTCCTACGTTTTCAAAAATCAAATTTACTCGTTTTTTTTTCACATTTTGCATTTTGGCGCCCTTTGTCAACCGGCTCCGCTCATTCCTATGTTTGGGCCGTCGCATCAGACTTTAACGACGAGGATAATACAGGTTCGGTTTTGGGTAGTTTTGGTGTCTGAACTTGTATGAGTACTGATTGAACTAGCTTATTATCATTGTCTAGCTCCCCAAGGACCTCACCTATAAGAGGGTGGAGATGGGAAGACTTAAAAAATAGTTTAATTTCACGTTTAAAGAATTTCCTGATAGGTAGTTGGCAAATCTAAATCTATGTGAAAAAATATTTTTCAGGGCAGCCATGGCTTGCCGTAAGAAACGGATTTATTGACTGTAGAGTATGCCCTGGTGGGAGATACTACCATTATTTTGGCACACCATGCAGTGCCATGTAATAGTACAAAAAATGATTTTACTAATTTCATACAATAATTTTTCTACCAGCTCTTGATACAGCTCGCTTATCTAAGCCTTCAAACGAAGACATAAGGCTTAAATTTAACTAAAGCATGTAATATATTTAGTGTCATTCGACAAATGCACATAAAAACAAAAATACCATACATTATTCTTCCTAGATAAGGCATTGTTTTGCGAAAATCAAGGTTACCAAAAACAATGGAGGTAAATTTATTGTTGTAGCACGAACACTTAAAATATGAGTCAAATGATGTGGTTTATAACCAAGCGTATCGAAGGCTTTAATACGTTGTTTAAAAAAAAAGCTTCGAGATGTTTATATTCGGGGTTATATGTAATTCACCAGCAGTTTGTGGAAAACTCATCAATACGAAAAAAAATACCATCGGACCGTGACGGTGAAGTCACAAAAAAAATCTTTAATTAAAAAGTCCATTTCCATTTGCTACATTAAAATGTTTTTTTTTTTTAAGCTATCACCCGCAAGCAGAGCAGAGCTTGTACTATGGAAACCAGATAACTGATATACTACATTATACTAGATTATTTTCTAAATATAATACGAGTAATTACACCCGGACTCAAGACAAACAGACATGTTTATATGCACAAAAATGTCTGTCTTGAGTGAGAATCGAGCCCACTACCTATGGCGTTATAGGATATCTTACCAACCACGCCTGCAACCAACCAGTTTAATAGGATAATCTATATCTTTATTATCTTCGAATACATGTATCAAATTCTCGTGTCACAATGTTTGTTCTGCAAACTCATCCGAAACAGCTTGACCGATTCTTATGAAATTTTTTGTGCATATTTGGTAGGTCTGAGAATAGGTCGTATAGTATATTTCAAACCGCTACGCAGATGAAACCGCGGGGGACAGCTAGTATATATATATTATATATATAAAACAAAGTTGTGTTAGTTACACCATTTATAACTCTACAACGGCTGGACCGATTTTTATGATCTTTGATTTATTGGATTTATCTCTGCCCCGAATAGCAGAATAACTATTCAAAGATTTGATTTTACCGGGAACGCGAGAGAAACCGCAGGCAACAGCTAGTTCAATAAGATTGGTCTTGATAAAGGCTCGGTTTTCACTTACTCATAGCTAGCGTGGTTGGTAAGATACCCTATCTATCACGCCGCAGGTCGTGGGTTCGACTCCCACTCAGCACAAACATTTGTTTGCCTGAATATGTCTGCTGGTCCTGTATCTGGGTGTGATTATCTATATATGTATGTATGTATTTACAAAACAAAAGTAGTATATCAGTTATCTGGCTTCCATAGTACAAGCTCTGCTTAGTTTGGGGTCAGATGGCCGTGTGTGAGGAATAATGTCCCAGAATATTTATTTTATTTGTTTTAAAACCAATAGTCATCTACCGTGTACACAAAATCATACATTTCCGTATTCTACTGTAATTCATTTATTTGTTTTTGCAAACGTACAAAAACTAAGCTGTAACCGATTCGACCTTCGTGTATCTCCGGTGTTTAGTTAGCAATCTTATATAGGTAGGAAATACGTTAATTTCCCTTTTCAAGGACGTGTCAAGTCTAATGATGATTATGTAACCTTATGATATAATTAGCTTTTCCGCGCAGTTTCACCCGCGTTCCCGATGGACCTTGTGTTTTCCCGAGATAAATGGGCTATCCAACACTGAAAGATTTTTTCAAATCGAACCAGTAGTTCCTGAGATTAGCGCGTTCAAACAAACAAACTCTTCAGCTTTATAATATTAGTATAGTATATTACAAAGAGGGAACGCTGCCAGCCTGTTGGGACTTGTCCATCGGCAGCGGCGGTAGCTTCGAGGAAATGTTCTATACAAGACTTTTTAGTCACTGGCAATACTTGCAGGGGTGGAAATACTCATCAATATTGACGGGCCGGTTGGCGTGGTTGGTAAGATACCTAATTTATCACGCCGCAGGTCGTGGGTTCGATTTCCACACAGGACAAACATTTGTGTGCATGAACATGTCTGTTTGTCCTATGTCTGGGTGTTATGTATTTACAAAAGAAAAATAGCCGATAGGTATGTAGTATATCAGTTATCTGGCTTCCATAGTACAAGCTCTGTTTAGTCTGGGGTCAAATGGCCGTGTGTGAGGAATAATGTCCCAGAATATTTATTATTATTGTAATTAATATGAACAACTTTTATTATGAGCCTAACTGTAAAATCACGAAAAAAAATATCAGCTATTCTATGCAAAAGTTCAATACATACTCGACCAAAATGTATGAAGCAACCATTTTATTTTACGCGATATCAGAGTTGGTCATTTAACAAAAGTTGTTCATATTGATGAGTACTTCCACCCCTGCAGGTACCTATTGGCAGTGACTAAAAAGTCACCTGTATATATGTATGTGTATTATAGTCCACAGTCTATGTAACTCTTACAGTCGGCCAACGGACACGTCTAGACAGAGCAACCGTGCGGGGCTTGCTGGGTGAGAGAGGGGCGGTAGCGAGCCCAAGCTGCCATACACTCGTTTGGGACACAATAGAGCAATTACGAATGCCTATACAAAGCGGCATTTCGCGTGACTTCAAACGCGATAGACCACTGTATGTATACGCTGTGCTATATCCATGTTATTCAAATAAATACTTAGATAAATTATGTGTGTGTAAATGAAATGTCTTTTTATGACTTCAATAAAGTGTTTGCCCCTTACGTGAGATGTAATCATTTCTGGTCAAACGCATTCAAAAGAAGAATCCGTTTTTTTCTTTCACGTTTATTAATATTTAGTAGGATACTAGCTATCCCCCGCGGTTTCACCCGCGTAGCGGTATGAAATATACTTTACGACCTATTCTACCTACCTACCAAATATGCACAAAAAAAATCATAAGAATCGGTCTAGCCGTTTCGGAGGAGTTTGCAGACAAATACTGTGACACGAGAATTTTATATATTAGAGATACAAATAGCAAGATTCAAAAGGGTATTTTTTTTTTGTTATTATTTTCGAACCAATACTATTATGACACCTATAGGTATTATCTCAAAGATGCAATCGATATTTCACGAGAAAATCGCTGTCAAATTTTACTATCTGTAATAATCGAATAAGAGTAGTTCACCATCACCATCATCATCTCAGCCGCAAGACGTCTACTGCTGGACATACGCCTTTTTTTTTTACTTTGTACAGGCTTGTGTTTGACTACAATCTCACTATGGTAAGTGATGATGTGGCCGAAGGTGGTAAGCACAGAAAGCCTAGAAGGTACTGGCTCTCAAGTGCCGCTGCCGGTACACACCAATAGGTGTTTGGCGACAGATTTTCAACTTGAGGGTGGTAGCCAGCCAGGCGGGTACTACAAAGTACCCTATCACCGTGCTATGGTTTTTCTCATGATGTTTTCCTTCACAGAAAGCTCAAGCTCATTGTCGGATTCAAACCCACCTCTGAGCTATCATTGCCTTAACCTCCCCTAAGGATCTCCGATAGGACCGGTCTTGGGCGGCCTGCATTCGTAGACAGTAAAATATTTTTTTAACAAACTTTAACTTAACTAGAAAACGCATGCACGTTAGTACAAAGTGCAAAGCCAGAAGTAGTCGGTTATTAAAACAAAATAGACAATAGCGAAGGTCAAACAAGTATATACAAGTATGATATAACTTAACAATAAAGTTTCGTATACAATGATTCAAAGATCCCTGATATTAGATCACTATCTTAAAGTTATAATGTATGGTCTAAGTTACTGACTTAAATATTTTAGTCTATTTTATTCTCAAAGATAAACAGACAAAGTAGTGTAGTGTGTAGTACTTAGATAAAAAAAGAATATTGTGTGTCTATGAATGGGCCATAATATATTTTTTTTAAAATATAGAGTCTAGCCTCTATGTCTCTAAATTTGACTTGAATGTGTGCGTGGTAATCTATATACTATTATAATGAAACTGAAGAGTTTTTTGTTTGTTTGTTTGAAAGCGCTAATCTCTGGAATCGCCTACTACACCAAATTGGCAAATAATATAAATCACTAACAGTTTATGTTCTACACCATAGTAATTTACAAACGGTAGGCTCAGTCGAAATTGTTTAGACCTTCCATTATGATGGTATTTTATTGAATAAAAAATCTCAGAAGCCTCTCCACTGACTGGGCGGACCTGTGTGATGTATGGGAATACCTTTTAAATTAGAAGGGTTTGGCAATAGCAATTTCGGATGGTTGCTTTTGCTAGTTTCTGCCTCGCTGTTTTCCCCGGTTTTAAAAGAGCTCGAATATTTTCTCGGGATAAAAAGTGTCCGATGTTTTAAACCAAGATTATTATGATCTATATATATAATAATATGTGCCAAGTACAAAATGTGTACGTAATTGAGTAAAAAACTTCATAAAACACAAAGATAGGATGACTCGAAAATAGTAATAAAAGTGGAGCCCTTCGTCACAGAGAAGAAATTTTTCAATTGCTGGATAAACGTCGGTTATGTTATTCCTGAGTTAAGTCTATACAAAAACTACTTTACTTCAAATTAAGCTAGACTTAAATGGTATATTTTAGTTAGGTAGTCAGCATTCATTGTCCTCGAACACATAAGTAAACCATGCTGATAGCCCAGAACGCTTTATGATTATGTTCAACCAAGAAAAATCACGAAAAACAACAAAACAAAATAAATATTACTTTCTGTCTAGAAATAAAATCACCTTCTATTTTTTTATATAAGCAAACATAGCCAATTTAGTTTTTATAATATCATAGTTAAAAAAGCTCAAATGACATAATGCGTGCGCGCAGCCTTCGTTGTGGCCATCACGCCTCGTAGTCGCGTTTAGGTACGAGTGTACACCATGAATTATTGTCTCACTATGTTAGTATTACAGTACTTATAAGTATGATAATGTAAATCTTCTAGGATTTCAACTGTTTAAGGAAAAAATACATCAGTCAATCACCCATTGCTTCAGCAGAAAATATTTGCAGCATCTATGCTAAGTTGGGGCTATTTCGATTAGCGATAAGATAGACTTTAGATCTACAAGACGATACTTGACTTTCTGTGTCACTTGTTTTAGTTTGTAAGTATGTAATTATGTGAATTTGTGTGTGTGAAATGATGAAATAATATCATAGAAATATTTTTAGGGTACCTCCCTTATTTGTAAAGTTGGGGTGTTTTTTATGCACGCCTTCCACCTCGAATGGGATATTGTTAAAAAATGTATTTTTAAAATAAGTATAAAGAGTTGTCTCAAGACTTTTTAGATATAAAGATTTACTTACGAATTATCAATCTAAATAAATGAAAACCAGATTAAACACCACAAGTTTTCTATAGTATAAATCATAGAGGAATTACATGTTAATAAAAAAAAAACATATGAATAAAGTGATGAAAATAACGATTTTAACATGGTAACAATGTGACAATAAATTAAAAAGGAAAATACATCGACCTCGAGCGGCTTTGTCCAAAATTCAACGTATTTAATTAATGCACGGACGGACAAGTTCATTATTTGCATCATAATGGGAAACGGTCTGTAGATAGGGCATGACCTTATTATACCGGCGCATGATTATGTAAGCAGGATTATGTTACAGTTTTTTTGTATTTACGACTAGTTGTTCCCCCGGTTTGACCCACGTTCTCGGTATAAAAGATGGCCAACGATAACCAATGAAATTAGCCTAAGTTACTCCTTATACATCAGCTATCTACCAGAGAAAGTTCAAAAAATAAATAAAATATAAATGTCCGTTTGTAATGATAAATAACAGCTTTTTACAAAATTATATAATTATTATAATTATATATTTAAGGCGATGATAGCTCAGTGGTAGTGACGTCGGACGCCGCGGCGAAGGTCGTGGGTTCGAATCCTACAATGAGCTTAAGCTTTCGGTGAAGGAAAACATCGTGAGGAAACCATAGCACGGTGGTAGGGTACTTTGTAGTAGCCGTCTGGCTGGCTACCACCCTCAAGTTGAAAATCCGCCAAACTCCTATTGGTGTGTTCCGGCAGCTGCACTTGAGAGCCAGTTCCTTCTAGGCTTTGTGTGCTTACCACCTTCGGCCACACCATCACTTACCATAGTGAGATTGTGGTCAAACACAAGCCTATACAAAGTAAATATATATATATATATAATTTTTGTCTGTCTTTCTATCTGTTTGTTCCGGCTAATCTCCGAAACGGCTGGACCGATTTTGACGGGACTTTCTCTGGCAGATAGCTCATATTATAAGGAGTGACAGAGACTACTTTTCGTGGTTATAAGCTATTATAGCAGGAACGTGGTTGAAACCGCAGGGAACAGCTAGTGTTAAATAGTTTCCGCGTCCATATAATTAATGCAATTTGTTGTGAATTAATTGTGCATTGTTTTGTAAGTCCGAGTAAAGTGTTTAGAACAACCTTGTTCAATGTGACCTTTCGAAAGGCAAACAGAAGATATAGGGTATGTTCCGATATGCACTGCGAGCACTGTAACGTGTGACGTCAATTTAAAACTGAGATGCCGTTCCTTTATAGTTAGCTATACTGGGTACTGTTTAAAACGGAACGCAGTCCAGTATACTGTCTGTCATCCTTGTATATGTATATACATACTGTCATTCTGGACGCTGTTGATCACGTGATCACGGCACTGAGAGCACCTTACCTCGAAAACGCCAGTGCTCACAGAACAAAAATGGCGACGATTTATGGCGCCATATATTTCCCTAGGATACGGCGGCAGTACCTACGTCAGTCCATAACGGAACGAATTTGTCACCAGTAAGAGCACTGAACAGTGCTCGCAGTGTATATCGGAACATACCCGTAGTATTTGGTAAAGTTAGCCGTTTTACCATTTGTCAGATTTTCGTATTTTAATTTTTTTTTAATTTTCAAATAGGTTTGTTTTCGTTTAGAATTTTGAAAAAAAAAGGTTACTTACCTTATTATGATATTAATGATTATATTATTATTATTAATTAATTTATGATTTAAGGCGATGATAGCTCAGCGGTAGTGACGTCGGACACCGCGGCGAAGGTCGTGGGTTCGAATACTTCAATGAGCTTGAGCTTTCGGTGAAGGAAAACATCGTGAGGTAACCATAGCACGGTGGTAGGGTACTTTGTAGTACCCGCCTGGCTGGCTACCACCCTCAAGTTGAAAATCTGTCGCATACACCTATTGGTATGTTCCGGCAGCTGCACTTGAGAGCCAGATTCTAGGCTTTGTGTGCTTACCACCTTCGGCCACATCATCACCTACCATAGTGAGATTGTGGTCAAACACAAGCCTACACAAAGTAAAATTAAAAAAAAAATACACCTGCTTATAAAGCTAACATAGCGCCATTTCACGTTATGAGAAATTGTCTCGATCTGAGAGTGACTCCAGGATAGGAAAATAAAGGTTTTTTTTTCAGATGTCAAGAATTATGAAATATCAATCATCAGGACCAACGAGGTTAATTCTAGTACACGAACTATTATAGTCGACCAAACAGTACTAATTATAATAAATCAGAAATAACTAACCTTTATAAGAAACTCCGTGTCCCGGATCTCGTCCATGCTTATCACCATAATCCCCAATCACCATGGGTCTTGACGTCACCACATCACCACCAGGCCTTGAGATATAACTTGGTACATCACTTGGCCTATCACTGTCATATTCGTAAACCGGCTTCACATCTGTATAACCAGGGTATAGTGACTCGTTCACAGGTTTTTCGTTACCATAACCAGGTCTCTGGTTCTTATAATCGTTACCTTGGTTGCCGTAACTAGGTAGATCACTTCCCTGGTTGCTGCCATAACCACTTTGGCTGCTTCCATAAGACTGACTGTTATAAGATGATTGACTATCGTATTGTTGACTACTACTATAAGAGCTCTGGTTGCTTCCGTAAGTACCATGTCAAGAATTATGAAATATCAATCATCAGGACCAACGAGGTTAATTCTAGTACACGAACTATTATAGTCGACCAAACAGTACTAATTATAATAAATCAGAAATAACTAACCTTTATAAGAAACTCCGTGTCCCGGATCTCGTCCATGCTTATCACCATAATCCCCAATCACCATGGGTCTTGACGTCACCACATCACCACCAGGCCTTGAGATATAACTTGGTACATCACTTGGCCTATCACTGTCATATTCGTAAACCGGCTTCACATCTGTATAACCAGGGTATAGTGACTCGTTCACAGGTTTTTCGTTACCATAACCAGGTCTCTGGTTCTTATAATCGTTACCTTGGTTGCCGTAACTAGGTAGATCACTTCCCTGGTTGCTGCCATAACCACTTTGGCTGCTTCCATAAGACTGACTGTTATAAGATGATTGACTATCGTATTGTTGACTACTACTATAAGAGCTCTGGTTGCTTCCGTAAGTACCTTGGTTGCTGCCATACCCCCCCTGGTTATGCGGTTTTGTATATGGATCGTCGGGTTTTGGTGGTTTACCGTAACCTCCATGGCTATCAAAATCATCATGAGTTCCATAAGCTGGTCTATTATTAGTTCCATGAGAACCTTGTGAAATGTCATTCTGACTTCCGCCATATGCATTTTGGCTGCTGCCATACGCGCCATGATTACTACCATAAGTTGGTTTATGGTAATCATCGGGCTTCTGTGAACCATAACCACTACTTTGACTATCATAATCTGGACGGTTGCTGTCGTAAGACGGTCGGTTACTGCTTCCATAATATTGACTGTTGCTACCAAAAGAAGACTGAGAGCTACTGTAATCGCTTTGGCTACTAAAAGAACCTTGATTACCCCCATAAGCAGGCTTGTTATATGGATCATTGAGGTTGCTTCCATAGGCAGGTTTATCAGGTTTATGCGCAGGTTTTGATCCGTAACCACTAGTTTGAGAACCATGGTCGTCTTGAACTCCATATGCAGGTTTATAAGGGTTATTAGGTTTTTGTGAGACTTGTGGTCCATAACCACTTGTTTGACTGCCATAACCTTCTTGGTTGCTTCCATAAGACCCTTGGTTGCTGCCATAAGAGCCCTGATTGCTACCAGAAGGTTTTATATAATCGTTAGGTTTATGTGTCGTTGGTGAACCGTAACCGCTGGATGGGGCACCATATCCTGAATCATGGTGACTTGAGCTCGGCTTATTATATCCTGGCCTATTATCACTCTGTGGTCGGTTATATTGGTTGTCAATTTCTGTAATGGTTCCATGGTACTGTGATTGACTATTATGAGATTGTGAGTAAGAATTTTGACTGGAATAACTTCCATAGCCATAGATTCCTTGTTCATATTGTTGGCCATATGGCCTATCCTTAATAGGCTTATACGGTCTTGGTGGGTCGTTAATTTCTAGGTATATATAATTATCATTATTTTGACCATAATTACTGGCATACTGACTGTTATAACTATAATTTGGTTTCTCATATGGCCGAGTGGGTCTATATGGCCTATCTGGAGGTCCTACAGGACCAGTAGGATAAATAGGATCTGGACGATATGGATCTGGTTTACTTCCATAGCCTGTATCAGGGTTTGGTCTTTGGCCATAGCCAGCGTCTTCTAGTGGTTTTATTGGCTTTTGGCTATACCCTGTATCTTCTTGAAGACTTGGCTTCTGACCATAGCCTGTATCCACCTGAGGTTTTGATGGTCCTTGACCGTATCCGGTATCTTCCTGTGGCTTTGACGGCCTCTGCCCGTAGCCTGTATCTGAAGGCCTTTGACCGTACCCTGTATCTTCTTGAGGTCTTGAAGGCCTCTGACCGTACCCAGTATCTTCCTGTGGTCTTGAAGGGCTCTGACCGTAGCCTATGTCTGAAGGCCTCTGACCGTAGCCTGTATTTTCATGTGGTCTTGAAGGTCTCTGCCCGTAGCCCGTGTCTGAAGGCCTTTGTCCGTAGCTTGTGTCTTCTTGTGGTCTTGAAGGCCTCTGCCCATAGCCTGTGTCTGAAGGCTTTTGACCGTAACCTGTATCTTCCTGTGGTCTTGAAGGGCTCTGACCGTAGCCTGTATCTGAAGGCCTCTGACCGTAACCTGTACCTTCATGTGGTCTTGAAGGCCTCTGCCCGTAGCCTGTGCCTGAAGGCCTTTGACCGTAGCCTGTGTCTTCTTGTGGTCTTGAAGGGCTCTGACCGTAGCCTGTGTCTGAAGGCCTCTGACCGTAACCTGTATCTTCCTGTGGTCTTGAAGGCCTCTGCCCGTAGCCTGTGTCTGAAGGCCTTTGACCGTAGCCTGTGTCTTCTTGTGGTCTTGAAGGCCTCTGACCATAGCCTAAATCTTCTTGAAGCTCAGGTCTTTGACCATACCCTATGTCCTGCTGTGGTTTTAAATTTTGAGGCTTTCTATTTGGCCTTATGATGTAATGGTATTCAGGCTTTTCTGGAATATAAGGATGAGGTCTAGGACCATAAATATTTGGGTCCTCATTTATGGGATATGGAAACGTTTCTGGTTTCCCATAATGTGGAGGCCTTGGTCTACCATAAGGATCTTGAAACTGCAACACATCATATGGATCAGGCTTCTGATTGTAAGACTGATTTTGACTCGGGCTTTCCGGCCTATAGGGTATATCCTGAGGCCTGTGACTTCCGTAACTTGGACCACTATCAAAATCTGGTTTATTACCGTTGTAGTCATCAGGCCTTTCGTCGAACTGAGGCTTTTGGTAAGGCAAATTGCTGGATACTAGATAATCGTTTGATAGAGGCCGTTTGGCTTCGTCATCATCAGGTCGGAACACTGGACGGTGTAATGGTGGGTCTCCAGATCCAGGATCGTCAAATTGGGTTTGAATGGGGGTAGGTGGTGACTGTTCGCATAAAACCCTTCGCACATATACGTCATAGTCCGGGTGACGTTGTGGTATGCTCTTCTCTTTTAGTTCTTTTTCGTCGAGGTTGCTAAGGTCGCATGTTGCGTTACCTTTGGCTCCAACACTGCAATGATGAAATTACAAATATTGGATTTTTGACACGAAAATGTATTTATTCCACCTACTAGAGACACCTACTGTTAAATGCTTGAAAATAATAATTGAATTAAGCGTCATCTAGTACAATATCTTAGAATAACTTACCCGTAGTCGTATGCTTGGCACTGCTTGTCTTGTTTACAAATCTGCTCACATTCTCGTGTTGTTAGTTCCGATACATTTCGATAGATGGCGTTACTTGGCAGTTGCTCACCGATGGAAATTCTTTCGAAACAATCTGGAAGAATATTTTAGTTTTTAAATAGTATATAAAATTATAAACTACCTAAATGTTTAAAAAAAAAGGATTTGGGTCTTTATTAAAATTTGATAATCATATTGATTTCAACATCTGCGTACACGGTAGTGAGCCCGTGAGTATCTTTTTTAATGTTTTGGTAAAATATTGAGTAGATAGAGATAAGTAATAGCGAAATTATTAAGTAGGTATGTATGTATATATGTACATATATTATAATTAATAAAAAAAATAGATACTGTCTTAATAATTAAAATTAAAATTTTAATAATTGGTCTGGCTTATCTATCACTTAGACAACTTTAATCCATTGCAAATAAACCTCTATAATAATTAGCTAAGACTCAAACTCAAATACGCACCTATTCTGCCATCGGATTCGAACATACGACACCTCGCCTACTTCTAACAACTAAGCCATTAAACATTGACTTACCTTCAATTGAAGTTCCTAGCTGCGAATCAATAGTCAGCGTTTGTACACCAACTACGAGTAATACCGGACACAAAACTAGTATTTGTAACATTTTAAATAAAACATTTATTGACATACTCGCACTTTAATATCCATGAACATTTTAACTCTTAGGTATACAAAATTAAGATGTACGCTTGACAGATTTCATAAAAAAAAACTAAATTAAAACAATAAAAACAAATCACTATTAATTTAAATGCAGTTCTAAACACATTCTAATTATGAACATTGAAATTATTTCACGTCATTTTTTCCCACCGCGTCTTTTTGATAGACAATAAACTTTTTTACTGTTTTATTTTTATTTATTTCTTGTTGTATAACGTCCACACGGGTTCGGATTTGCAAATATTGTGGCGCAAATCTTTGTAAGGTGTGTCTGACTAACAAGTTTATGGTCCGATGCCCAGAGAACACTTCCTTGGCATCTCATGTGAACCTTAAAGTTCGCTAATCGACACAGGTAGGTGCAAAAAGTAACCTGTTGAAAATTACCATATTTTTTGCTTCACTCTACTTTCTTTGTTTTTATGTATGTAATGCGTTTTCGATTTTCGATCAGAAGATAGGTATAATATATTGCAATTTAAACCAAATAGCAAGTGAACATAAATTACACACGTAAAGTGCTTTGTTTCTGATTTATAACATTTTTTTTCGCATTCGCAACACGTTTGAAATTATCTAAATATTTTTTCGAATTCTTCTAATTGGTAGTAACGCAAAAAACGACTTCTCAAGCCACTACGTCATCTTTACTAACCACGTTTTTTTTCCATTTCCGTTACAAATAAATTATGAGTGAGTATGTATCTCCTTACAAGGTAGTTACATGGTTGAAATCGTAAGACTGACAGAATTTGCGAGATAACATAAACTTTGGACTTGGAAAAAAAACATACTTCTAACTACTCGGGAGACATACAAATGGAAAACCAACACTTCACACTTGTGTATTGAAAATTGCTTTTGTATAGTCTAACTAAATAAAAAAATATGCTCTCTTGAACACGGGGCAGTAACAAATACTTAACTATTTAGTAATCTGTGGCAGTCATAGAGAATCTAGATTCTCTAAGGTGGCAGTAGTCTAGAAGAAATATATATATTGACAGTCTCGTAAAAACATTTACAACTTTTATAAGAACAGCGAGACTCATAGTACAAAAACAAAAATAAGTAACTTATACCTACTTATCTAATAATAATATATTGTACTAGCTTCCGTCTCGCGGTTTCACCCGCGTTCCCGAGGAATCTTATGTTTACCCGGGATAAAACTATTCGACACTGAAAGAATTTTTCAAATCGAACCTGTAGTTCCTGAGATTAGCGCGTTAAAACAAACAAACTCTTTAGCTTTATAATATTAGTATAGATATAGATTGGCTATAGTTTGGTCGTAATCATGGAGAGAAATAGAGAGAGAGAGTTGATACTCTCGAAGTCCCGTTGAAATTTAACCCTCATGCAGCTCCCGAAACTTACCTGTATTAGGCGGATTTAACATAACCAAAACCTGGTATAATTATGTGCGAATTCATTTTCTCGGAGATTTCTGCCGCGTAAGGCTTGCGGTAGGAGTTGATTGGTAGAAAAGGGAACGTAACGAAAAAGTGTTATTTATACATAAAAGACAGACGTGACGTCACCAGCTAGGTATGCCCCCTCCATGCAACTTTTTCGGAGATTCAAGAATAAAAAATAAAAAAAACTAATATAATAAAGCTGAATAGTTGTTTAGTTTGTTTGAACGCTGCGTTTGATTTGTTTGCATTTGATTGCAGCCTATAACCTTCCCCAATTCTTGAGAAAGGTTATATAGGCTGCAACATCTATTATATATTGAACTTCGTTCCTGGTAAGACCACACATTACTTTTCTCTCGGCAGCATTTACTTTACCAAGTCAACACTTTCGGCGGTCACCCATCACCTAATAATCTCAGATTAGCAGTATTCCTACTCAAAGTTTATAGACCTTTGTCTTCTACAGGCGATGTTAACTTTTTACCATAGCATTAGAAACGTGTGCGATCTTTATCAGATGATTACATGGTAACATTGAAAATGGTTTGGGTATTTCATTGAACTTAAACCAATTGGTTGTTACGAGTAGATTCCTTCAAGAAGGATGGGAACAAAACCCTTTTTTTATGTCACAACACGCACCATCCACACGCATGATTCTTTAATGCCTTTTGTTGCCGACAAATCACATAATTTCGTTATTAATTTCAACAAATTAGCAACTAAGATTTGTGAGAGCAAACTTAGTTAGGTATAGTACTTAGTTAAAATACCTAAGAATCCTTATATCTAAGCAAAATCTGATATTTGGCGACAATATAGCGACAGATTCATAATTCAAATCCGTGATGGTGGCTCTGCCAGGAAGTTCTACACGTCGAGGTCTGCATTTGACACCAGTCTCATGATCATATAGGCTGAAAGTGCTTAGCTTCCAAGGCGGTGTACCTAACACCTAGATTGTCTGATTTGCCCTTACATAACAGTCAATTTTATTACAGAAGGCATACTATAACTAATGAATATTTAAATGACGACAATGCTTGGGTGTAGCGCTCGCTCTTGCAGGATACATTTTATGTAATAAATCTAAGTTTGTATTGAAAAGAGTAATTGCCGAATTTATTGCCGGCTCTTCTAAGCAAAAGCAACCTTCCGAACCGTGCGTTAGTCAATTCATTGAAGGCCTATTTTAATGAATAAAATATTTCAATACTCATTATATCAAAATTCCAGTCAATCAACCGACTATATCTCAAAAACCAATGAAACAGAATAACAGTTATATAACCAAGCTTATAATCGTCAGTCCGCATATTCGTTCCTATACCCGTAACAGCATAACTGTAAACCAGACTGAACTAGACCCAGCTAAAACACGATATAATATTACTGCTATTCCATTGAATTGAATTTAAAAAGCTAAAAAAAATATATATGTCATGAATACCTACAGATAAGATTAGCGACTAATTCAGCATCATCGGTTGAAAATCAAAAGAAAAAGAATACTAACTTTCGACATAGAAATCTAAATGGGCATCTAGACGATATTTCGGAATAGAATATACAGAAAAGGCGGTACGGGTGAAATTCTCACGACATTTTGGAATGGTAACTGTTGCAGAAACATTAGAATATGAACGGGTTAATGCACGTATTACAAATTACAGGGCTATGTTCATATTATATGGATGTACCGATAGACGTTGTTGGAGAGTTGAATAGATAAAAAATACAAATATAGCAACACATACACTGACACACATTGACAATCGGAATGGACGATTTTATTTCGTTAAATTTAGGTTGACGCTGTGTTACTCGCAGAATTCATTTGCCCCGATCGTGTACCGATCGACTACCTCATTCCAAATGGAAGTTTGAAATGAGAAAATAGGAGCCATCCTATTCATTAGACTACTCAATCCGTTCGTTCAATCGGGACCGCAACCGAGCAGGTCTGAATAATGGGGAGGGTCAGTATGTGTCAGTGTATGTGTTGCTATATTTGTATTTATCTATTCAAAGGGGGTGTATCTCTTCTACAGGTCGTGGTTTCCATTCCCACCATGAACATGCCTATTTGTCCCGCCCGAGTCTGAGTGTAGGTAGGTACTTATGTATTAAATAAAAAATAATGTTTTAAATAATTATCATAAAAATCAATTCGAATCATTATGTATTATTTTATCGTTTGTATATTTTTCTTTTTAAAAAGTAATTTATAGGTAGGCACGTGGCAGTAGCTCATTCGTTACATTCTATTTATTTATTTATTTTTTATAGAAAGCCCCGAATGCATATTCATAGGCCATGCCATACTATTCTAACGTTGATATAACAAAGAAAATCGCAATATTCTCAATGTATGAGATAATTAGCAGTCGTTGTACGGTTCTGTTTATCGGTGGATCTACCGCTTCGCGAAATTTATTATTAATTTAATAAGCGGCCGGATGGTGTAGAGATGTGGAGTGTAAGTATCGATTGAAGAGTCGATGGTAATATTATTTATGTTGATAAAAATAAATTCGACATAATCACAATTTTGCACACATTCGGCGCCGGCAACGATTCACTAAGCCCTTACGCTATGCCGGCCGAAATTATCGCAGTCACGGATAAGTGTCACCGGCATAGGAGTACGAATTCCGTTGACACACATGAGTGTCAACTGGCATAGGAGTAAGAAGTTGTAGATCACTGGCACCGAACGTAAGGTATGAAATTTGTACGCCTGCCGGCTTATTAAAGAGTTACTAGTTATGTGCGGTCGGGGGACCCTCGCCAGGAATGAAGTTCTAAGTGAAAATCTAATAGGCATCTTGACAGTCCACATTATGTGATAAAAATTGACAAGCAAGCGAGACCAAAAGATATATCCTCTAGTCAAAGCGGGTCTTTAAGGTTGTGGTGACTTTTATTACTAATATATGTTGATGAAAATATTTGTATGTGTGTTTGTTACCACATAGCTCTGTAACGGCTGAATCGATTTTAATGAAATTCGGTATATGCTATAGAGTTAAGGTGAAGTTATGGAGGAGTACTTTTTAGCCCCAAAAAACACAAAACCAAAAGCTAGTGCTATACATATAAATAGGCAATAAACTATCGAACAATTTATCGATAACTCTCTACAACACTAAATAAAGCTATGGCTACACTGACCCGTAAACTTTGACCGGTATCCAAGATGTTAACTGGATAACGCAAAAAGGCGTTAGAGAGAACATCAACGTTTGTATACCTTGATTTTCAATTTGGAATATTATGGAAAACTTATATGTACGATACGTTTACTGAGTGAAGGATTCCGGATAACTTTCTACATAGAATAAAGGCTTTCGTTCGGATAGAAGCAAATGGTTTCATTGAAGTCTCTCTACGTGTTTTTTTTTAAAAGCATTTATTTTGTAAGTTATTTTCTAAAATAGTTGTAGAAAAAAATGCACACATTGTGAGGAGGATATTGCCAAATCCATAGATTTAAGAATAAAACAACGAAAATAACTATTATAGATTTATTCACAAAACATATAAAATATATTTTTCTTAACAAGTGTAATGTGTATTCGTTGTTGGGAGATTACAAATAAATTAAATTAGTTAGATTTCATATGAATCTATTAAAATTGCAATCTGTGATCAATATTTTTTTCTAGTCACGGTGGTAGGGTACTTTGTAGTACCCGTCTGGCTGGCTACCACCCTCAAGTTGAAAATCTGTCGCCAAACACCTATTGGTGTGTTCCGGCAGCTGTACTTGAGAGCCAGATCCTTCTAGGCTTTGTGTGCTTACCACCTTCGGCCACATCATCACTTACCATCGTGAGATTGTGGTCAAACACAAGCCAATACAAAGTAAAAAAAATCATCATTCATTTATAAGTAGGTACCTACATAACACTTATGATAATGTCGGTATGCATAAGGAAATATTTACCTACCTTTATTTCAAGTTCTAGTACGTAACCCTAAAGGTCATTGACCATGAAGTCCGTTTGATATTTAATTGTTTTATGTAAATGCTTTATGATGAGTAATTTAGCATCCATTCAATGGATGGAGTTAATTTCTTACGCAGTTGTTTACATATCTAATTGACTTTTTACATGTTAAGTCTTTGTCTATCTTCTTGAACTTTATTTTTATTATTTGGTTATTTCCAAAAAAATTAGGATAAAGAATTGAATCTTATACGCTTGCAATAAAATGCTATTTAAAATATAAAACGTTATAACGAAATGACAGGTTTTTTTTTAGAAGAACGTGACAGTCGTATGATTTATGCTATTAAAGGACGTCACACACGGTGAAGATACTATAATATTTTATCTTAAGATATATGAGACAGTGCTATACCAGTGAAAGAGAAGGAAAGTGAAGGTAGGTTAGGTAAGTCGTTGCTTCTCGATAAATATCTGTATCTTACGATTTTGCAAATGTTTACATTAATAAAAAATGTTTACATTTAGTAAGTTAAGTTAAGTAAGTTAATTACGTGAGTAAAATTTAAAGTGTAAGGGCGGCCTGAGGTCAATAATCAAAATCGACTTTTTGGCGGGAACTTGCAAAGTGACGTTGCATTTTCATTTTATTTTTATGAAATCGTGTATTTTATGTTTAATTGAATAATATCGGTGGTGTTTTATCCAATTAAAATCAATCTAAGTGCACTAGTGACGTGAAATTAAATGAATTCGAGATTTTTCAGATGTCTCAAAAAGATCGTAACAAGTTTTCGTAGAACGGCCACCATTTTAATAAAATCTAACCGACTTGTACGAACTTGACTCAATATAAAAGCGACTTAATTAATGTGACTAGAATTCTAAATGAAAACTTGACATTGGTAAAATAACCCAAGTTTAATGCTATTATTAATAAAAACCGTCCAATTGAGAACCTCCTCCTTTTGAAGTCGGTTAAAAAAGTGCTGTCAGTGTTTGTTAGGAAATGTTACCTTATTATGAGGCATTTTAAAGAGTATATTACATCAACCATCATACAGCGGAATAAACGCTGCTTAACTATGTAAAGACGGTACTGAAATTAAACAACACTTTTTACTACATAAAATAATTTATTTCTTAGTTTTTTTATCGGTCTTCTCTCTCTTTCTCTTGTTAATAGGGTTCCGCGGGTCGTAAATGTCAAACCAGTCATCGCCCTTTGTTGATGCGTCTTTAGCTAGGACCGCACCTTTCTCTTCAAAACAGAGTGTGTGGCCCAACCTTTATAATAGAAAAAAATATGAGTACCATGCAAAATTAAACGGTGGTAGGGTTAGAGATTTAAATCGTAGATTTGTGCCATGCACAAAGCGCACGAAAAAGTGTCTTCGTTGGAAACTGTGAGTTCATCTTTCCGTCGTAGTCGCTTGTAGGAAGCAATGAACGGTGCACGTTGCGCACGCAGTCATGAAACGTGGACCGATTTTGCGAGTGCATGGCGCATGCCACGGCGAAGCTCGTGGGTTCGAATCCTACAATGAGCTTGAGCTTTCGGTGAAGGAAAACATCGTGAGGAAACCATAGCACGGTGGTAGGGTACTTTGTAGTACCCGCCTGGCTGGCTACCACCCTCAAGTTGAAAATCTGTCGCCAAACACCTAATGATGTGTTCCGGCAGCTGCACTTGAGAGCCAGTTCCTTCTAGGCTTTGTGTGCTTACCACCTTCGGCCACATCATCACTTAACATAGTGAGATTGTGGTCGAACATAAGCCTATAAAAAGTAAAAAAAAAAACATCTAAAATTTCTGGGTGGTACATAGTAAAACTCGCCTGGCTGGCTACTACCCTCAAGATGAAATCTATCGCCTAACCAATTCCTTCTAGGCTTTGTGTGCAAATGCTATGGTTCACGATATTTTCCTTCACTGAAAGCTCAAGTTCGTTGTTTTTGAATTACATACTACTTAATAATATTACTTACCAATTATCCGTATTATGATTATCATCATCTTTCTCTTCATCTATCTTCTTTTCTTCATCAGTCTGTGATTTTTCCTTTATAGCATGTAATTTATTCTTAAATTTGGCTAATAATTGTAGAGTGAAACTTTCCCTGTAACAATTAAAACTTGATATATATACTGATGTATGCACACAGAATTGGAAAAAATGTAATCTTGCCGAATTTCTTGTCTTCTTTCCGTAAGCCTGTCTGTCGCCACATTCATATATTATTTAACCGGGTACTTAAACAATGATGGTATTTTTTTATGTGAAACATCTATAGCCGCACGTAAAACCGATTTCTGGCGTGGCGACGCATGCCGTGGCGACGCATGCCGTGGCGACGCGTCGCCACGCTATATGATGGTATATATATATACAGTCTATATGCAGTAGTGTGTACGGTGTGGCTGATGGCGTGCAGCGCACGAATGTTTTTCTTATTTGTTATTAAAATGAACATTAAAAAATTAATTAATTTTTCTAATCGTAATATTTTATTTTATCATTATGACATATTTAGTTCCAATCACAATCTGTTCTTTTCTGCATATTACTTTTACAAAATAATGTCGATGTTTCACATCTGCCAGGCGTCCCGTGACGGCTCACATTTGTTTTTTTTTCCTTTTACGGAGTATTGTGAAATAAGGAATAATATATTGAAATAAGGAAAAGTGGAATCAGATATTCAGATAAATAATAAAATATGTATAAATGTATTTATAAAATAATTTATTATTACATTGTACAAGTTGGTATTTGCTATTTATTTACTAATTTATACAGACATGTATATTTAGTATTCCCTTTCGCTATATGTAAGTATACAAAGAAATCTTAAAAAGTATTTTTTTTTTAAATAATTAATAAAGCATAGTATTTGGGTTATCAGCATTTGGTGAATTTTAAATAATAATGAAATTATTAAACTATGATTATTTTTTTTTTACTTTGTATAGGCTTGTGTTTAACCCACAATCTCACTATGGTAGGTGATGATGTGGCCGAAGGTGGTAAGCACACAAAGCCTAGAAGGATCTGGCTCTCAAGTGCAGCTGCCGGAACACACCAATAGGTGTTTGGCGACAGATTTTCAACTTGAGGGTGGTAGCCAGCCAGGCGGGTACTACAAAGTACCCTACCACCGTGCTATGGTTTCCTCACGATGTTTTCCTTCACCGAAAGCTCAAGCTCATTGTAGGATTCGAACCCACGACCTTCGCCGCGGCGTCCGACGTCACTACCACTGAGCTATCATCGCCTCAAAATACTTATTCTTATTTTTACCTAACGTCATTCAATTCGTCCAAATCATCAGAATCATGAATGACAGCTTCGTCCCACGGCCCATAAATATTATCTTTATACCTCTGCCATTTAACAAACATAACAGGACAATAAACGCTTAATATAGCAACTAAAACAACGAAATAACATAGCAGAATAACGGATACTGTATACAAGCTAAATAGCGTTATTGATAACGTTATAAAAAATAGCACGAGAAATAATTTTGTATTTACAAGTACATTGAACAATTGTGGGCTTAAAACGAAAAATTCCACAGATACAGTTAATAATATAAAAGCATCGTATGGCGTTGATAATCGAGATACAAGACAAATTGAGGCAAAAATTGCTGCATTTACCGATAACGATTTGGAAACTAAAGCAACTGGTACGTTATAATCGAAGAAAATCATATGAATCAGTAACATTATGACAGCCCAAGCATAAATTGTGTCTGTACTGACAGTGTCCGTCAAAGTGTGTAATATAGGCGATAGTAAATAACCAAAAATTATATAAACTAATACTGTTTTAAAATGCCTCAATAATGCTATATCTTCTATGAACGAATATATTGCATAGCATATTATACTCATTATTATTGACATGTATATCACTGTGTTGGTTTGTATCCAATTATTGTACATATAAACGTAAAGTACAGCGTATAGCACACATAGACATAAACGTAGGACGATGCGAAATGAGCCTTCTATGCCTTGTTTTAGTGTTGCTTTTTGCACGTGTACATTTTTCCTTAATTCTACAAGAAATTTTGAATCTGTGTAGTTGTCGGCGTAGTCGCGATTTTCGTATAGATTCTTCACCCACGGTTTTTTCTTGACGGCCTTGCGAACGGTTTTAGTTCGTCGGCTTCTGAAAATAGCGTTGAATTTCGCTTGAGTTTTGTTTCTTCGATCACTTGTTTGATGTCACTAAATATCACTGAATAATTATTTTCGAAAACAGTTTCGCTGCATTTTTTTAAATTTAAAACCGAGAGAGAATTTAGATTATTCTATTATTTACTGACCACCGGTTGGATTGCTATAGGAATCTATATTTATAAAACAAAGTCGTTTTAATTACACCATTTATTACTCGAGATTGGATGGACCGATTTTTATGATCTTTGAGTTGGATTTGTCTCCGCCACGAATATCAGAATAACTATAATAAATAATAATAAATAAATAAATATTCTGGGACATTATTCCTCACACACGGCCATCTGACCCCAAACTAAGCAGAGCTTGTACTATGGAAGCCAGATAACTGATATACTACATATACTACTTTTCTTTTGTAAATACATACATATATAGATAGACACAGGACAAACAGACATGTTCATGCACACAAATGTTTGTCCTGAGTGGGAATCGAACCCACGACCTGTGGCGTGATAGATAGGGTATCTTACCAACCACGCCAACCAGCCCGTCTATTAAATTAAAATATCGTTTTTTTTTTTAACACCGGGAACGCGGCTGAAACTGCGGGGAACAGCTAGTATACTTACTATAATAATTAAAATTCAATAAAGACAAATTAATAAATCTATAATGTACCTGGCAGCCCCTTTCTTAGGTATCTTCTCCTTTATTTTTCTATACTTGTCCTGCTCTTCAACAAACTGTTTGTACATCTCATTGTCTTCTTCTAACTTCCTCTCTTTTGTATCTTCTGTTTCAACTTCATGTTTGTTTATATCCTCTTTTGGTTGTCTCATCTCTTTCTTCAATTGTTTTATTTCATTTTTTATTCTTTCTCTGGAAATTAAAAAAATATATACACTCAACGGTACTGAATTTAGCCCAAGCACGACATACAAAAAAAGGTGTATTCAAAAATGATTTTCTTTTCTTTAACACTAACTCATAATAATATATAATTACAGCCTATATCTGCCCACTGCTGAGCACAGGCCTCCTTTCACGAATAAGGGTGAAAGGGGAATGGGCAAATACTCCACCACGCGTGCCCACTGAGGATTGGTGGAGGTAGGCTAGTGGTCAACCTACTGTTGGAGTTGTCAGGCCACCTAGGAGGTCTCCAACTAGCTTAACGACTATCACAATTAAGTGATAACCGTGTAACACTAACTCAACACACTGTATTTGGTATCATTTAAAAGATAAAAGTCACCATTTTGAAAATACAATTAATTATATTGTACAATATCTCGTAGACTCCATAAATGTTGATAAAATTGGACAATACTAAATTCGTTCATTTTTGTATGAAGTTTGAAATTAAAAATGTAACCACCTCGTATGGAAAAAATTGATAATTGGCACATTTAAGATGACAACGTCGTCTGCAAGCTTACTTATATTAATCTTTTAAAGAATATGTAATAATCAAAAGAATAGAATAAATAAAATATATCACAATGTAGCCAATTAATGTTAAGAAATACTGTTTGACAAAAGAACAACTCACTTCTCCTTCTGCCTTTCCATATCCCTCTCCTTCCCTAAATAATATTCTTCCTCCGAACTCTCACTCTCACTTTCTTTCTCCTCTTTTCTCTTTTTATTACTCTCTTTGTCTGGAGATCTATCTCTTTTCTTAGTCAACTTATCTCTTATACTGGTGACTGCTGCTGCAGTTTCTTCTTTCTTCTGTTCTAGTTCTTTACTTGATACTACCATAATTTCCTTTTCTTCTTCTAACTCTAATTCTGGAGGGGAAAGAATAATAATAATAAAATGGTGGAATTTTATAATAAATGTAATCTGTGATGCAGGCCGCCCAAGACCGGTCCTATTGGAGATCCTTAGGGGAGGCCTATGTCCAGCAGTGGATGTCTTGCGGCTGAGATGATGTTACCTCTAACAAGGGTGGAGAGGTCGAGAGACCACCACCTTCTTATCCCGGTAAAAAAACCTCCATATTGCTTATATTATGAATAAAAAGTATATTCTTTCTTTTTCATAGTACTGTTTCCCCACGATGTTTTATATCACTGGAAGCTTGAAAACTTACCACCTTTGGTCACTATGGTAAAATTTTGGTCAAACAGAAGCCTTAAACTAACTGCAGAAACGAAATTTAAGTCTTTCGCTTCGACACCTGACGTCAACAACAAGTTCATACCAGCTGCTGTCTTCTTGCTAAGTTTAGGGTCTTCGAGCAGGTCGTGTGTTGACTTTGGCTTGCCGCGGTACTCTTGCGCTTCGCCCTCTTCTTCCTCAGCTTCTTCACCGAATGATAGGAGACCAAAGTTTCTGGTTATATAAAGTGGTATTTTTTATGTTTTAATTATTTATTTTGTTTTTAATGATATTCTCTCTCAATTCTTTATAGTTAAACTAGCCTTCCGCCTTGCGGTTTCACCCGCGAACCCCTATTTTACTCCTTTAGAGGTTGAATTTCCAAAAATCCTACAAGTCTCCTAGGTACAGCAGTTTGGGCTGTGAGTTGATATATCACCCAGTCAGTCAGTTTACCATTTTATATACAGACAGATAGATGTTTTGTTTAAAGTAATTCATAATATAAACATAAACAAGGTTAAATATAGTATATACTAAAGCTGTTTGTTCAGAATGACTATGACTTAACGAGAATGTCTTGAATTAATTTCAGAAAATCCTTTCATAGTACACTTCTTCATTACAAAAGGAACATACTCTCTTATCCTAACTTCCTAACTTATAAATGCGAAAGTGAGTTTGTTTGTTTGTTACCTTTTCACGCTTAAACCGCTGAACCGATTGCGATGAAATTTGGTATGCAGATAGCCTATGGTACGGAGAAGAACATAGGCTACTTTTTTTCCCGGGAAAACATAAGATCCCTGGGGAACGCGGGTGAAACCGCGGGGCGGAATCTAGTAATTTCATATTTCTATAGGACCAGCAGTTTACCTATCAGACTCATGACAAACAAACTATCAATAACTTTGTAAACTATGTTTTTTTTTTCAACATTTTAATGGGATTTTTTTATGGATAGACTTCAGTATAAAATATAAATAAAATTATCATATTATCACAACTTCAGATTTGTAAAAGTAAAAAACTAACTTAACCCCCTGTCGATCTTTCTTCTTCTTCTTCACAGGTGCATCATCCGCCCGTGTCTCAACGTACCGCGGCACGATGTCCGTATAAGGGTTAATTAACACTACAGTGCTGGTTATCTTGTGAGGATGCTCTGGTCGGTCGTCAGGGCCTATCAGACCCTCTGACAGTTTAAGCACGTTGTATATTGTTTCACCTGTTCATGGAAACATTTTGTTGAATTTTTTAATGATAATTTGATACAATAACTGTCTAGAAAAACTAAATAACTTGAAATACAAATAAAGAACCTCTCTTTTTTAAGCCGGTACAGTCTTGACTTTTTAACTAAAACAAAACTTTGTCCATAGATGCATAAGAGTATAGATCCTACTAATATTATAAATGTGAAAGTTTGGATGGATGGATGTTTGTTACTCTTTCACGCAAAAACTACTGAACGGATTTGGATGAAATTTGGCAGAGAGATAGATTATAGTCTGGAATAGCTACATAGGCTACTTTTTATCCCTGGAAAACATAAGATCTCACGGGAACGCGGGTGAAACCGCAGGGCGGAGGATAGTACTATATAATATTTGTAAGTATAAAACTGAAATATACAGGCTGATTTTTTAGTCACTGGCCATACTTGCAGGGGTTGAAGTACTCGTCAATATGAACAACTTTTATTATGGGACCAACTTTGATATCGCATAAAAGTAAACCTACTCTGGTTTACATAGATAAACCGGCCTTTGACCGCACATTCCGTATGTAAAAATTGTAACTTACCTGTAACCTTTCCGAATATAGTATGCTTATTCTGCAGTTCCGGTGTGGCTGCTAGAGTGAAGAAAAACTGTGAGCCATTGTCGTCCTTTCCGGCGTTGGCCATCGCAACCAGACCGCGTCGGTTGAAACGGAGCCGAGAGTGGAACTCATCCTGTCAATTAATAAAGTTAGAAATCAAGGTAATGGGAAGACATTTACGGACATTTGTTGTCAATGTCAAACAATGTAATATTATTTATATGACGTTTTACAATTTCAACGTAACATTGATAAGATTAGAATATACTATCATCTTAATAACTTGGCAGCCAACCTGGTGGATCCCATAAGTGGAACAAAGGTTTCAGAGAGATAAGACAAACTAGCTGGGGAATTGACAAAAGAAGCACTGGATGGTTTTGTGGAAATATTCGGCAATCAAAATCTCAAAAATTGCTGAATCCCTTTTGGGATTGACTTACGATTATTTAAAAAGGTGGACAAAACAATAATAAACAATATAGATATTATTTTACTGACTATGGTGGCTAACAAGTATATGGCCACACACATATGTTGCCAATCCTGCAAATTTCTTCACACTATTTTTGAACCTCATGCTGTTGTCCCTGTCATATACCTTTGAGAGAGATAAGTAATTTTGACAAAAAATTATAATGAACAACTTACTTTAAATGTTGCTCCATATATTGAATCACCACCGGTTCCATCACCGTTAGGGTCACCTCCTTGCACTATGAATTCTGGCACCACTCTATGGAATATAGTTCCTGAAAGAGGTACCACGATAATGTACCTATGTAATATAAGAATTTTTAAACTGTTCCATTCTGTATATGACAGATGTGGCAGCATTTAATCATTAATAACCTGTTCCGATTCAGATTATAATAGATAGATATTTTTACTGCCATTATCATTTTTGCACATGCTTGTTATTACAGTGTGTATCTCTAATTCACATGGTTACATTACATATACATTTTATATACAGAAAATAAAGCTCTGGCCTAGGACAATCTTTTAGTGAATTTGGATTGGGATACATTGTATACTTCAGTGTTTGGTAGGTGTAATGTGTGACTAGGTTGACTATGCTTGGCGGTGAACGTGTTAAATTTATTTCTGGCTATGAAATACTAGCTGACCCGGTCTCAGTTTTAGCAGTATTCCCATTATAAAAAAGCCTGTTTCTTTCTGTTTCATAGGTAACCTGCATGGTAAATTCTATCACAATTAGTTGTGCCATTGATGCATTAAGAGGTAACAAACTGACTTTCTCATTTAAAATAAACTATACATATTAAACTAGCGGCATGCTATGATTGCTATTTTGACAGCCCATATGCCAAAAAGAGACATAGTAAGAGAGTAGAGATGCCATCATGTCAAAATGGCCATCACAGTGTGCAGCTAGTTTAGTATTCTACCATTGTAGTATCCTTCCAAGCACAGCTGTATAAAATTACGGCAAGCTTTTGGAGCCTCTTTTGTCCATAATTCTATGTCAATTTCACCCGCTGAGGTTTTTAGCAGCACCTAAAACAACATACAACTTCAATATACAAAGGTGGAAGACTACTGACTGATAGAATCTCAAGAAAATATAAATAAACTTGAGTTTGACAGGTAGATCCTTATTTTTGCTGTAAAATAGAGTAAGTAAATAATAAAAATAACGTTAGATATTACGTACGCTAACTAGATAACCTCTGTACTCATACCTTTTGTTACGTTTAAATTATATGAGATTATGATCAGCCTCAGAATGTTTTATACCGTTTTTTATTGTATTTATTTGAGATAGTTCGGAATTAATTTCAATTTTGTAAGAAAAGAAACATGTAAATATGCAATTTAAATAACTTACTTTGCCAAGTGCAGGCGGTTCCTGTATGTAAATGTTACTCATTTTTATTTCACAACACTTTCAGCGACTAAATTAACCATTTAATTCTCCATTTTATGTCACGCACTCAATAAAATTAGAAATTATTTCATATTCTCAGACACAAACTATCGCCGAATTCTCAATTTCTCTTCTCGTCTGTCAGCAGGCAGTCTCAGTGCTGCCAGGGCCCTTGAGTCGTAAGTTACGTTTCGTTTCCTGAAATGTTACATTTTTGCTGCAAAAGTTACATTAATGTTTTTTTTTATTATTTACGTGTTTTTGGGTTCGGAGGTCAGAGTCAAATTGACGTCAGCAACAGGAACAGTAATTTTTCGTTTACAAGTTTTTGGTCCGAGGTTTCTGAAAAAAGTACTTGGTTGTCAAATGGGTAGTAGGTACATAGCATAGTACGGCTCTTTGAGCCTTGATGATAATCTTTTACGGAACTTTGATTAATTTTGGATTGGTCAAAGAGTCAAAAAGTTATTCAAACACCTAAAAGATGCTGGCTCATATTATCGTATCATTATCAATTGGTAATTATTAAAACATTTAAGATAGGCACTTGTATCACGATACTTTGAAAAATTTTGACGCTAAACTTACTTACCAAACAAAAAATGTACGACAGCAAACAATAGCACAACGAAACAGAACAAATCATAACCAGCATTGTTTTTTCTTTTTCTAGGTAGCTACGAAACCGCAAACGGTGCGAACTTGCGAAGTAGGAAACGTGCACACACACACGCTCAAGCAAAATCAAGTTTTAATCCATCCGTTACGTCAAAGAATAAGTTTCATTTTGTCATGGCGCGTTCCATTCAGAACCATCTTTGAGTGTGATATGGACTGAAATACTTTTTAGACGCGCCAGTTTTAGGTGCGTTCAATTTGGATGCATTTGTAAACTGTTCGCAATAAAAATCTAGTATTACAAATCTCGTTGTTCTCAAAAGTTACGAAAATTGCTTTAAATATAAAAATTACTTACATGTTACGCGAGGGGGTTAAAAGTTACGAAAAATGTAAGAAATGTAACCTTCTGGCAACACTGGGCAGTCTGTCTGACTGACACTTTAGACACTTGACAGCTTATTTGTTCGACGCGATAGATAGGGATTACAGCGTACCGATTAGATAATCGATTAAAGTAATAAATTGATTTCAGTTTCATACTTAATTTCCTACTATTAGTGTGTAAGGCGGACTTCAAAAAAATATCTAAATATTGACTTATTGTTATTTCTATTGCAAACCTTTATTTTAAACGCATAGTTTCCTAATGTATATCCAATAGATATAGGATTAAAGATTGTTATTTCTAGTGAATCGATATCTAAAATTATTATATTCTGACAGATTCTTGGACAAATTGCATTGTCAATCAATGCAATTTGTCCAAGAATCTACTTATAAATCGAATTACTCGATTACCCATATACCTTCCTAGACAGCATCCTTATTTCAAGTTAAAGTTAAGTTAGGTAAGTGGTGAAGATCCCGTAAATGGAGAAATTCATGTACTAGGTATCTAGTACGGTCAACCCCAAAAGTAAATGATCACTGTAGCACCGTGAGAAGTTTTATTTACACCATTTTATTATACCTACCTATCTACTCAATAATTCTCAATAAAGTGTTTATTATAAATGAGTACCTTTTTAGGGTTCCGTAGCCAAATGGGAAAAATCGGAACCCTTATAGATTGATGTTGAAAATTAAAGAGTGTCCGTATACGTAATACATACATAGTTACGCCGATTAATAAAGACCTCTGAGTTGTATCGGCGCTCATACAATTTAGAGGTCTAGCTTAATTGGCACTAACCTCAAATTCAGTAAATAAATAAAATTGTGCATTTCCCTTGATGGACGAACGATGGACGAAGTTTGTACGGAACCCTCGGTGCGCGAGTCCGACTCGCACTTGGCCGGTTTTTCTAAATAATAGTGTACTTACCTACAAAAATACCTACGCCCCATATTTTGGAGGACCCTTACCAAAATCGTAGAAGGAGCCCTTATGGTGAGACTGATGTCTGCCCGTTCGTCTGTATGTCACGGCTGATATTTCTCAGCAACTACAAAAGCTTTCGACTTGATAATTCTGATAGCACTTTATGCCATAGTATGCTGCGATAGTAAGTACTTTTAGTAGTTAGGTATGTGAGTAAAGTTTTAACTCTGAAAATTCAAAGGTGTGGATCATAATGACTACTATAATCCAAAAAATCATGGTAATCGGTTGTAATGCGCTATTTGGCCTGCACCTAACATCAAACCGAGACCCGAACGCAGTTAGCTATTTGATTTGTCTTTGAGAGTCAGTCATGTTATTTTAAAGTTTAATTTGACTTTTACTTTATTTGAGTAGCTCCTACATTTTTGATAATGCAAAAATGAATAATTTTATGCTGCCGTGAGAAACATTTATAGAACGAAAATTAAAACAAAATTGTGTTAATCGAAAATAAATGCTATGTGATACAGCCAAGTTCCAAATTTAATTGTTTTGATCTCCACCCTAAGCATTGACGTTTTATAATACAAACGTAGTATTTTACACTAGCTGTTCCCTGCGGTTTTACCCGCATTCCCGGGATAAAAAATAACCTATAACCTTCCTTAAGAATTGGACTATCAAATGCAAAAAGAATACCTTTTTCAAATCCGACTGGTAGTTCCGGAGATTAATGCCTTTAAACAAACAAACAAACACAAAACTCTTTACTATATGTACTTATAGATAGATACAGACAGATAAACTTTAGTAAAAAATATTACCTATGCAAGTAATAGGTAATCTACCTATCTAATTTTAGTAACTAAAACCTATATATCAATCGATGGGTAACTTTCACGTATTTAATACTTATTCGTCATACCTCTATATGAGTAGATATTATGAATTCTCAGCATGCGAAATATTTTCCATCTACCGGATTACTTCAAGAGATCTTTCAGATATTTATCAGAGTAATATTTTTATGTTTTAAAAGCCAGTTCCCTTCTAGCCTTTCAGTGCTTATCACTAGTTACATCATCATTTACCGTGATGAGATTATGGTCAAAACTACGAATAAATTGGTCAAACATAAGCCCAATCAAATTATATTTAAAAAAAAAATAAGTTGACCAAACTGTAGGACTATTGTTAGTGATAACTGAATGTATTATTATCAGTTTCAGCACGACTGGGGAAGTACCTCCACCTTACAGAATACCGCAGCCAAATAATTATATAGAACATAACTGTGGGTTCTCCACAGCGATAACTGAATAAGTGAATTGAGTAAACATACAACCTCCAATTTATCTCCCAACTAGCGACCCACCCCGGCTTCACACGGGTAGCAGAGCATATACGTCTACATTTTTTTAAATAAGCATATAAATTTTTCTCTATTGGTTTACGCGGAGCACGCCAGTAAAGCCCCCATTCGCCTGTCGGCGTGATTTTTTCCGACATCTTCAACAATCATCGACATAATCTCAGCCAATTTACTCAAAACCTTGATGAATTATATACCAAAACCTTCCTCATGAATCACTCCATCCATTGGTGAAAACCGCATGAAAATCCGGTGTACAGAGAGATAGGACTGTGTTTTACTATAAAGTGATTAAATGTTGAAGTTGTTTATTAGTTGATTAGTGTATTGTTGATTTAAAAACTTAACAGTCTACATTATATATTAAATAATATCACAAAACAACCCTGTAAACATTTTAATTAAACCGCCAATACGAGAACAAAGCAATATATAATCTTTAACACTAAGAAACAACAATTGGTGGGCAGAATAAAAAATAGGAGGGAATGTTTACTTATCTGTTGTTCGAATTAAGACAAACGGTATTGTCTTCACCCCGGGGGACGCTTTGCGAAGCTTATCCTGCTTATAAAGCTTGTGTCACAGTGTTGAGCTTTCTGGAGAATTGAAAATTAAATTATTAAGGTTTGTTTTACATTTATAGTTCTGTTATTGTAGATTATTTATCTGAATAACTTTGTGTAGGCTTGTGTGTGACCACAAGCAGGTTTTTTAAAGGAACTGACTCTCAAGTGCCGAAATAGGTGATTGGCGATGGATTTTCAACTTATAGCCAGCCAGGCTCTACAAAATACCATACCGATGTTCACGATGTTCAGGTCATCGTAATTAAGTCTGAATTAGTTAGTCTCCAAATTCGCGTCCTACACAATGACGTCATTTCACGGCATACTTCGATATATTGTTAAAAATAATTGCATGCTAGTATATTGTATTTGATCACAATGAGCCCTGAAGGTCGATGTGACTGAAGGTGATGATTCAAAGCCTAGAAAGGAAAAGATAGCCTATATAAATAAACTAGCTGTTAACCGCGGCTTCACCCGCGTTCCCGGGATTAAAAAGTATCATAGGTTTCTCTCCGTGATTTAAGCTACCCTGCCAAAATTCACCAAAATCGGTTCGACCATGACAACTTCTCCTTTAATGAAAAGAATTACCGAAATTCGGTAATTCTTTTGTTTTGGGATATTTGTCAATAGTATGTATTTACATTAAGTTTCGGGACAATCGGCCAGTGTAATATTATTCGATATTTTTTGGTCCATTTTGAAATATCTTAAAATCTATTAATAAACTGCTTCGAGCAATAGGATTTACACCATGTTTCGTATTCCATTTATTTTGTATTTGTTGATTTTTCACATTACATACAAACTACGTATACTTCATATTGGTCCTGGAATAGGACATTCTTTTATTCCAGGAATGTGAGTGAAACCGCGGGGGAAAGCTAGTAAAAAATAAAATACAGATCATAGTTGATTTTAGTCGAATAAAACGATCTATAGACAATGTTGTCTTTGGCAATGTTGAACATTACCTAATTAAATTATAAGGGACTCTACCAATTTATACGGAGAGATGACTATGTTACATTTCATAATTCTTAAGTTACAAAAGGAATTGAATTATAATTTGCCATTGTACTCAAATATTCACTTACAAGGTGTACCTTGTAAAGGTCGGCGGAAAACGCTGGATGCGTCTGGCCTAAGTCCAGCAGTGGACGTCTTGCGGATGAGATGATGATGATGACCCAAATATATATTTAGCTATATATAAGTATATGTTTTTTTTTTAGTTTATTTACAATCATTGTATAAAATACAAAGTATAATATATAGAAAACGTATATGCTTATAATAATTTCTGCATGAAAATGAATCTAAATAAGGTCACACACAGGCAAAATAAAGAAAGCACACAGTTCAATGGTTTAGGCGTGAAAAGGTAACAAACAAACAATCTCACATTCACGTTTATAATATTAATTAGGATTAGTATTATTAGTATGGATAACGCGAGCAAGTGTATTGCACCCCTTATTGACCGCAACAAGGAATCGTATATCCTAATTATCGATGCTTTTTTTAATTTATGGCTTATGTCGCATCGCCCACGCAGTATGACATAGCCCTTATCTGAGTTAATAAAAGTGTATATGCGAACTGATTCCAGTCGTGTTTCAGATCGCACAGAGTCGCCACCTAGAGGTTTATTGGCGCAACTTTATATGTACTTGCTTTTGTGAACTTTTGTGAGAGCTTTGAGGGGTACGTTATTTATTGTTTAATAGATTTCTTTAATATGTTTAAGATTTGTATCGTAAAAAAATATTTAAAAAAAAAAACATTATTTTATTTAAGTATTTTAGTGTTTGTTATATGTATATAGATTATATCGAGCCATTCTCTCCGACTTATCGTAAGGGACATTTTTATCGAAATTGAGTTTTTTTTTTTAATAACATTTTAAAATGTAACGGACCGAGCCTTGTAAATGTTTCCCTTAAATAACTAAAAATCATAATTCTTTGTTAAGTTTCAATTTCATAGCACATTTCTGTGTAAAAATATTAAAAAAAAAAAACCTTCTGTAAAATTTGATATTTGTCGGTTACGATAAGTCACTGGGAATGGCTCGATATACAGAGTGATTTTTTAGTCACTGGCAATACTTGCAGGCGTGGAAGTACTCATCAAAATGAACAACTTTTTTTATGGGACCAACTCTGATTTCACAGCGTAATTACATACTGTGGTCTATCGCGTTTGAAGTCACGCGAAATGCCGCTTTGTATAGATAGGCATTCATAATTGCTCCATTGTGCCAAACAAGTGTATGGCACGTCTAGACAGAGCAATCGTGCGGGGCTTGCGGGATGAGAGTGGGGCGGCAGCGAGCCCAAGCTGCCATACATTCGCGCGACTTCAAACGCGATAGACCACTATATGTAATTACGCTGTGGTCTAGACGTGTCCGTTGGCCGACTGTGAGACTTTACATAGACTGTGCTGATATCGCGTAAAATAAAATGGTTGCTTCATACATTTTGGTCGAGTAGGTATTGAACTTTTGTATGGAACAGCTAATATTCTCCTCTTGCTCAAAAATGCCGTCATTGTGGCGTACCAGAGCGAAGAAAAAATTGCAATTCTTCCTCTAGGGGAAAAAGTATTTTTTTTTTAATTTTTGTGTGTCAAATGACAATGAGCCTACAAATACGAAAAAGTCTTTAGTCATAAGTAGAATAATCATGAATAAAGACTCGACTTATTACTGTTTCATAAAAAAAGAACTTCATTTTAATTTCTAACTAAAATCGGCGATCTCTGGTAGAATGCATGCAATGTGTTGCGGCTACAGAAGAAACAAAAAAAAGACATTGGCGCGAAATCTTTATAATTTTTCTCTGATTGCAAATTGAATTGGTAGTGACCATAATTAATTTTTCGTACGACTTGCTCAAAAAAGTGACATTCTATGCCACAAAAAGCGAACATAACAATAGTCATTTTTAATCTGTTAAAAAAAGGGAAAGAAAATTGTACTGAATTTCATTCATCCTCTAGGGGGAGAATGTGATTTAAATTTGGAATACTTACCGAAATTTATACTGAACTACATCTGTGTTTACACCATTGAGTTTGTATATAAAGCATTACACATCTTTTTTAAAAAGGAATACGCATTTATTATGCAGTTATGATTATTAAATAAAATTACGAAAACCGACGAGGCCGTATGAGCTTGATGCTTTTGCTTTTCCGACATAAAATATTAGTCTAGGAATTTGCCACGTTTTTGTTTTCTTACATAAACGTTAAGTTTATTTTATAATTTATAAATAAGTTAATGTTCTAAAAATACGTTACGATGTTAAATCAAAGCGACAGTGACAGTGAATTGTCGGATTCCATCAGTGCAAATGCTGCCGCAATTATAAATAATTTGCTTCCAACAAAATCCAAGGAAAATTATTTAAAAACTTATGAAGAATTTTCAACGTGGAGAAGTGCGAAAGGCCTATCAATTTCAGAATCAGTACTTCTTGTCTATTTTGATTATTTATCCAAGACAAAGAATCCGAATACACTTATTTTTAATAAATGATCTCATATTATTATTGTGTTAATTTTTTCGCAAATGGTACGAAAAGTAGAGTATTTTCCTAGGTGATAAAGCTGTCTTAGTCTTGGGTGAACATAAATCCCTCGCTACACTCAGAAATCCCTCGCTACGCTCGTGATTTAGGTTTTTAACACCCTCGTTACGCTCGGGAGTAAACCTCGAGTCCTTCGTTACGCTCGCGATTTAAATCGTCACCCGCGACAGAAGACACTGCTTTGTCCCCTTGGTTAATAATCTACTATTACAATAGTGAAAATGTCATCATCTAGTGAGAATGGAGACCCTAATTTACAAATAGAAGAGAAAGGAAAAGAAAAAATTTTCAATCTGTTGCCGTCAAGGTCACAAAGCATTTATTTAAATACTTACGAAAAGTTTATGAAGTGGAGGACAGAAAAACGAGTGGATTCTTGTATTGGATTGTTTTATTTTCTCGCAATCGTAGTGAAAAGTATAGTGTAACACACGGCGCTAAAACCCATTAAAACTCGGTTTCTATTTGCTCCCTCGCTAAAGTTCGGGAGTAAAACTACCTCGTATATAATGGGTCATTTTAGCTCCTTGTATAACAATCTACTATTTGATTAATTATTTTGTGTTATAAAAGTTAACCAATCGTGTTATGCAACGTACAAAATAAAGCTTATTAAATATTCTTACAATAAATTTCAGTTCGTTCGCTACAGTCATTGTTGAGAAAAATCGGAATCCTTGCAACCAAAATCTTCAAGGCGTCGCCTTAACGCATTTGACGTGATTTCCTCTCGATGTTTTCCTTAATCGTAAAGCCAGTGCAGTGTTGAAATACGTACGAATAAGTTCGTTTTCAGCTTAGATGTATGTGGCTAGGAATTTGAAGCTGCAACCTCTTTGTTGTAGGTATAGATGCGTTTGCTACTCAACGTACATAGATTTCGTCAAAAATTATTATTAAAACTGGTACAAATACATCGGCAGCAACGGTTCGTATTTTGTATTTTTATGGAAAGAAAAATATTATTCTTATAGTTTGTATTTTATACATTGATTGTAAATACTTGTTTTAATAAATCATTGAGTTATTCTTGGAGAAAGCTGTAAAATATCTTCTGGTCATATTTGTCAATGTTATTTTAATAGTTATAAACTACTAGCTTCCAACCCGCGGTTTCACTCGCATTAAGAGAGGTAGAGTTTTAGATACCCAAAGGGTAGAGCATAGCGATATGTCGCTCTAAGAGCAGCTCGACTGGGGTAGCACCTCCGCTTTACAGAATACCGCAGCCAAATAACTTATAGTTGTGTTCCTGCGCGTAAGTAAGGTCGCCAGAGCTCATCGGGGCGGGGGGAAGGGTCGCCAACGCGCGAGTAATACGTCTGGTGTTGCAAGCGTTTATAGGCTACGGTAACCGCTTACCATCAGGCGGGCCGTATGCTTGTTTGCCGACAATGATGTATAAATTAAAAAAAAAAAAAAAACCTGGTGTATCTTATATTTTCACAGGATAAAAATCCTATACGTTAATCTGGACTGTATTCTATATTTGACCATATTTCATCCAAGCCCGTAGACGTAAACTTTCACATTTATAATATTAGTAGAAGAGAGAGTTCCGAGAACTTAAAATAGCATAATAATAAAAATCAATATCCAAAATCAAACAACGTAATCATAAATTAAGTGTCATGTTCAGTAAAGATAAAGCTCTCGACTCGTTTAGACGTATTTAATGAACGTGTGCTATCGCAATGAGTGCTTCATGAGAGCCTGATAAATAGATAAGTTCCCCCTCATTTAGAAATATCAGCGAAAATCACGACTTATCATTACGGCTGAATCATGTTGTAATTTATGACAGTAATCCTTACTAATATTATAAATGCTAATGTGAGTTTGTTTGTTACCTTTTCACGCCTATACTGTTGTATCGATCGCAATGAAATTTGGTACGCAGATAGCCTATGGTATGGAGAAGGACATGGGCTACTTTTTTTTGGGTATGCGGATGAAACTACGGGGACAGCTAGTCTTTTTATAAAGATAAATTACTTTTATGAATTCTTAAATATTAATGTAAGTCTGCTGAATTGTAGACTTTATCAATACTTTAATAATAGTTTATTTGCGCAAATAATAAAGTGAAAACTAAAATTAATTAATTTGTATGGTTTCACTATAGATCATACCAGCTTTTTGTAGTCGACACTCTCAAACCACAGCTTAAAAATCATACAGTGGTCCATCGCGTTTGAAGTCACGCGATCGCCCCTCTCTCACCCCGCAAGCCCCGCACGATTGCTCTGTCTAGACGTGTCCGTTGGCCGACTGTAAGAGTTACATAGACTGTGCTCAAACTGTAAAAACTTTCCGTATCATGAAGCATGAACCATATACTTTTTAGAATCGACACTATGAACTTATCCGAAGTATGGCTTATTTAGATATAGAAAATCTTTTTTCTAATAAATTAAATACACTTTATTGTTAAAAATTATACAATTTAATTCTATATCTTTATCCTTCTGTATATATATCTTTTCAGCATCTTATATTGTTTCAGATCAATATACTTTCTAAACAAATAATAATGCTTTAAAATCACAATGAATATCATACAAATTTTAACCGTAGCAGTACTTTTTAAAACATATCTCTGCGATACAAATATTGATAAACTATTTGAAAAAATCAATGATAATGTGGCAGAATTTAATGTAGAAGCTGCTGATATAGCGTGGGACTTCTCTATCAACCCTGTCATTGAAGGATTAGAAGGAAAAGCAACTGTGTATCAGAAAAATAGGATATCATGGCAGGATACAATTTGTCCAAAATTGGAGGTGTTGGATAAGCGACAGTGGTTGAATGGCACTCAGAAAAGGCAAGCTTATTTATTATGTAGAGGACCTAAGTATACTTTTGATGAAGCCAGGTATGTATCAGTTTTATCTTATCTATACTAATAGTTGTTCCTCGCGGTTTTACCCGCATTCCCGGGATAAAAAGTAGCCTATAATCTTCCTCAATAATTGCGCTATCAAATGCACAAATATTTTTAAAATGACTGGTAGTTCCAGAGATTTGCGCTTTTAAATAAACAATCAAACAAAAGAGTCTTCAGCTTTATTATTATTATTTTGTTATGTCAAATATCTGGCAATCAGGTAGGCGGTACCTACCTGATGGTAAGTGGAAACCGTCGCCTATGGACATTAGCTATACCAGTGGGATTGCCAATGTGTTGCCGACCTTTATAAAGCCTAGAAGGGATCTGGCTCTCAAGTGCAACTGCCGGAACACACCAATAATTGGTATAAACTAATAAATACTAATGATTGTGATGACATTTGTTACTCAGAAACAACGGCGTTTGTAGCTAAATGAATTTGGATGTAATTTGAGACACAATCACTATCATCACTACATAATTATAAAACAAAGTCGTCCGCCACATCTGTCTGTCTATCTGTAAACTGCTGAACGGATTTTCATACGGTTTTTACCAATGGAAGGAGTGATTCATGAGGAAGGTTTAAGTATATAATTGATTAAAGTTTTGTGTAAATTGGCTGAAATATAGGGATGATTGTTGAAGATGTCAGAAAAAATCAAGCCGACTGGGAGCTCCGCCCGCGCTCCACTGCCCGCTGTCGCCACGCTACAAGCTGATGCAAAAAATGGGGTTAGAGGAGCTTTACGACTACATCTCGATATGACTAGATAGTGGGTATGACTAAATCGTTTTGAGACTAAATCTTGCAATTACTATATCGCGTTAGGGCTACATTGCTTTTGGACTAGATCGCCAAAAGCTAAGTAAGTTGTCGTTTGTTTTCTATAGTACAGTTATGTCGATAATCAGAACATTCCGTTTTTTCTCTTCCTATTCAGAAACGACCCGGATACTTTAGGTTCGTGGTTTTTTTTATAATTGCACGACATTAAGCAACCAACTCCAAACTGTAATGTCACTTTTAAATACCATTGTGGTACGTCTTATCGATATGAAGTCATTCTGATAACAGGGCACATGCATATAATGGTCGGACAGCTATGTAGCCCTAACATGATGTACTCATATCGAGATTTAGTCTCAAAACGATCTAGTCATACCTGCTATCGAGACATATCGAGATGTAGTCGTAAAGCTCCTAACCCAAAAAATTTAGGCATATATTATGCTCTACTACCCTACCAAAGTATCTATTTTTTTTTTAGATTAACAAGTACATTATACGATCAACTACAATCAATTTATTCTGATGCTGAAGTTTGTATTCCTATGGACAGAAACATACAAAAGAACAATCTGACAGCCGTTGAAGCCGCCATTTTTAATTACCTGTCAAAATTAAAAACATTTTTGAAATTGGAATACGATGCCATTTTAGTATCAGTTCAAATAGCGGCTATTAGTAAAAAGGAGGAAAATACGTTTTGTTTAAAAGGAGAAGATGATTTTGAAAAGATGATGGCCTTTTCGAGGAACGAAGAGGTTTTGAAATGGCTTTGGCTTGCATGGAGGGAGAAGGTTGGCCAACCAATGCGACAACCGTTTAGAAAACTGGTGAATGTTGAGAATAAAGCCTCTAGACGTAACGGTAAGCTTTTATAATCATTTGAATCTCACAAACTTTGTAGCGAGACGTCTTGTACTTACTTACTTATAATCCTATTTTTACCATATTTCCACAGGATATCCCAACATTGGAGCATCGTGGCGCGACGAACTCGAAATACCTAACCTGAGGCAATTCTGTCGCAAACTGTACAATGAAATAAAACCTCTTTACTCTATGCTCCATGGAATCGTCAGATTTTACCTCAGGAGGCACTATGGGGATGTCGTACCCGAGAGAGGTCCTATACCTGCGCATTTACTTGGTGATAAGCTAAATTAGATAGAATAAATGAATAAATAAATATTCTGGAACATTCCTCACATACGAATAAATATTAAAAGTCCTTCAATTAAATAAAAATGGTCAATATAATTTACGATGTAAAGGAACTCATGAAATTATAATTTAATTATAGAGTAAATAAGTAATCAATATATTTTTTTTAATGCCATTATGTAATAAAATCATGTTAATAAGTTGCGCGCTATATAATATATTAGCAACACATGTATGATCTATTATTAATGTACCTGACATCTATTACTACCGTGTGTTATGCAAATAAAATTTATCATTTACCCCCAGACGAAGATTTTCGTTTAATTAATAATAACTAATTTATCACTCGGCATTACTCGGTTTTCCGAAAAGTAAATTAAATAACTTATAATAATTATTTGCATGTGCTTATTATGTGTGTTTACAGGTAGCTTGTGGTCCCAAAACTGGGAACCACTTGCTGATTTATTAGCGCCAAATATAATAAACTTAGATAAAAGTATCAAGAAATTAAATTGGACTGTATATTATATGGTAAGTACCTAATAAATAAATGTTGCCATAGCTTGGTTATTTCCCACGACGGAACGGAGATATGCATTTAGGGTGAGAGATTGTTTGTTTGTATGTATGTTTGTTTGTAGTAGTGTCAGGCTAATTCGGCAGCTGCGCGTGAAACTTAGGTCTCTTACCTCACTGCCTTATTATTTATTTACGCAATGTATGATGCTATGTGTGCACCGTATTCACTGGGAATATGGTTTATTTTCCCGCTATCAACAGGCACACGGCGTTGGTATGTTAGGCCGCGACAAGGAAATGAAACTACTTAATAGGTTTTTACTTTGACTTTGCTCATACAATAGATTCTTCTACTTTGCATTATCCGGGTGATTGCTATATTGTACATTTTCCTTCTCCACTTTCCTCGGTCATCCTTTTGCATCCTTACTTGTGAGTTCACTGGCCTTTTAACTTTGGACCAGAAGATAATGAAGTTAGCACTAAGCAATGGTTGAAGATCAGCCACAAGATGTCATTCCTCTGACCACAATGATACAAAAATATTATTCGCCACTGTGTGTGACTTCTATCTTCTTCAAAAAAGAGTGTGTATTATGCAGAAGGCTTTTGAAAGTCGGTTCTTGTAATGATTAATGAGAGATTGTAACTCTTTATTAAATAAATAAATATGTATTTAAAATCAGACAAAATAAAAAAAAATGAATATAGGAAGAATATAATATTAAATTAACAGGTAAAAAGAGCCGACGACTTTTACCAATCTCTAGGATTGCCCGCCATGACAGATACTTTTTGGCGGGAGTCAGTATTTGCGCGGGAAAATCATCAGGACGCGAGGTGTCATGGCGCCGCGGCTGACATGTTTAAACATGGCGATTATAGGTAAGTGTTGTTAGTAATTGGAATCTTCCCAGGGTTTATGGAGATTTTTTATTCAATAAAAAAATGTGAAACTATACGTAAAAAAATAGGTTAAAATAGTTTTTAAGCATTAATATTTTTATTGCAGAGTTATTTATTGTTCGGGAACATCAAAAGAAGATTTCTACGTACTGCACCATGAAATGGGGCATATACAATATTACATGGCATATGAAAATCAAACAGCATTATTTAGGGTATGAGGAGTTTATCTTAATATTTTTTTTACGATTTTTAGTTATATACTTCACCAATCAGGGGGCTTATTGTGAAACTTCAACTCTTACCTAAATATCTTTATATTAACACTGGTTTACCAAAAACATAAATTCTATATAGTCATGTGTCATGTCACAGTCAGATCACAGTATGAATATAGCTAAATTGGACTACAAGTCTCTGGAATAAGGCATATAATCTATTGTTTATTCAAGGCTTTTGGAAAAGGTGTAGAAGTTGGTCAGTACGGAGACTGGCCTAGTTATTTAATATTTGATGATCTACAAATCATAATATGTTTAGATCCTTTTACCATTTCAAGTTAAATATAGAAAAGAAAAAAAAACTATTTATTGACCTACAAAGTCGCAACACATATGCATGTCTATAAACTAATAAATACATAATAAATCCATAATGTATTTTCAACAAATAACAACAAAAAGCAATCTGTTATTAGCATTCATATTTGTTTGTGTATTAACAGCAAGCCAACACAGCATTTCAGGAGACAATCGGCGATACGATCATGTATGGAGTAATGACCCCTCAACATCTTCATAGACTTGGCCTCATTAATGACACAATGCTTTATTATTCCAATGAAAACCATGAAACTACAAAGAAACTTCTGATTAATAATGCTACTAATCAAAAATTAAAAACACTAAAAAATAAAGCAGATGCTGATATAAATTTAATACATGATGAAGTAATTGTTGATACAAAACTAGAACTAACAACAGATGAGATGCTTATACTAAAACAAGCTTTAAATAAATTGCCACAAATACCATTTTCGCTTCTCATCGATGAATACAGATGGAAGTATTTTGAAGGTAGTTTAGATGATAATGCATTAAATAAGGAGTTCTGGCAAATGGCACTGGAGCTGCAAGGAATAGCTCCTACTGAAGCGAGAGATGAAGACTTTTTTGATATCGGCGTCAAATTCCATGTTCCTGATAATACACCGTATATAAGGTAAAATGGAAGAGTTAACTTATATAATTACAAGTGACTCGCCCCGGCTTTGCACGAGTATAACTTATATACAAAAACCTTTGTCGTTTATTGCTATTTCTAATAGTATTTATTTATTCATTTGCATTCCATAAGGTAACCGTAGTAATAACCGTATCAAAATCCGTTGCGTGGTTTAGAAGAAATAAGCGGAGCAACAGACGGAGGCAGCTAGCGATAATGATTATATTTTTTAGAGTGTAGAATGGATAGTCATTGAAAATTTTATCCATGACTACTTGCCTATTTGAATTTGTGGAGCAAAAAGCAATTCAATAATGTCCAGCTAGTTTAGTTAGTTTCCTAAGATGGCTGCACTGAGTCAGTTAAAATTTCATTCCATTGCATACAAATAATTTGATGTAATGAATCTGAGTTGGTTTTGAAAAGAGTAATTGCTGAGTTTCTTGCCGGCTCTTCTCAGTAAAAGCAACCTTTTCCGAACCGTGCGTTAGAGTCAGACTATTCATAAGTGCTTGTGAAGGCCTATTTGAATAAAAAATATTTTCATTTTCATTTTCATTTTCATTTACATATATCAAAAAGTTTAAGTATCAGATGATAGTCTTTTTCTTTCAGACACTTCTTAAGCAGTTTTCTCCAGCATCAGCTATTCGAGAATCTCTGCAAAGCTGCAGTATTTGGACGACGCAACGTGGACGAACCTTTACCGGACACAATAAAGATGAACAGATGTGATATATATGGATCTAAAGTTGCTGGGAAGATTTTAAAGTAAGCACTCGTTGTCGATAGCTACCCTATTTACCTACCTATATACAATTTAATTTAATTTTTAGATAAAGAAAAAGGGAAAATTTTAAAGTATGGTACATATCTATAGAGTGTGGGACAAATAAACCACGTCTAACAGCAGCACTACTGCTGAGGCTGTCTGAATACGATAATTTTACATTTAAAGTTATAGCCAAACAGTAAACACGTGCTCAAGCGACGACAACTCCTATTACAACTAAGTAATAGTGCTTTAGCTCGACGTAGTTTAGTTGTCCTGTGCGTTGTGGACTAGGTACCCCATCTTCCCTATTTCTTTAAATCTAACGCAAGAATTTTCACATTGATACAATTAATTTGACTATGCCATCAGAGCTTTTCTTTCAGATTTTATTTCAGATTTTACAATGAATCACTAAACATCAAGTACATGCCGAATGATGATACAAAATAAAAGGAGCTTATCCTAGCAACGGTGTTACCCTTGGTATACTTATGATCAAAACTTTTTTTCTTTATTTTTAGGGACTTTATGTCACGCGGTAGCTCGCAACACTGGCGTACGATTCTTGAAGCGACGACAGGTGAAAGTGACATCTCAGCTTCAGCTCTCAAGCGATACTATCGTCCTCTATATGACGTGTTCGAAAAATTCGTGCGCACGCATCGCATTCCTATTGGCTGGTGATTTGATATATAAAACATTAGCGTAGATATTAGTTTTGAGATTAGAAATAGATGTAGGTACGTTTTTAAAAAAATCAATAAAACAATGTTTTTAAATTAACAATAAATACAATTTTATTAATTAAAAATGTCATTAAGTAGTGCATTACAAAAGTAATTATGTTTTCAAATTCCTATTTTAGAAAAAAGCAAAAAGTAAAAAAAAAAAACAACCAAATTGATAAAAATAAATTAGAGGCGTCATAACTAAATTTAAATATTTTAAATTAATTAATTAATTAATACTTAATTTATTTACATTACAATTGGTAAAAATGTAATAAAACCTATTTAAAAATATGTTTCTTGTTAAATTATTTACATGTATTATTAATTATTTATTTACAAAATGCTAAGGCACTTATGAATTATTATTTTCAGTTGTATTGCAATTTTAGCGAGTATTCATTTCTAAAAACGTCATTATTCAAAATGATTTTATCTCTATCACAATAAAAACTTACAAAAATAATTTTAAAAAATATTTTGTGAATCTTTGACATAAGCTTTTTTGCTCCCAATTTGGGAAAATAAATTATGCTGGATCATAGATACGTTTTATTCTTTTTAACAAGTACCATAATAAAAAATAAACAATATTTTTCACTGGAAAAACATAATATGATTGTACTTGTTCAAAAAATAATCCGAATAAAGCAGTTAAAAGTTATAAAATAACTATTGACTATTTGGTGGTTAAAAATATTTTAAAATTAAATTCGTTGTTAAAATAACTGGTACGTTTTGAAATCACAAATCATTTTCATAATTGTATGTACACATTGTAGTATAATTATTTTTTAAACTTCTTTGTAGCCATCAATATACCCAATAATATTTTCGAAATAAGACTCTCCAATTCCGATAATAATTTTCCATTTTATACTGTAGCAATACTCGCAAACCGTCAATAATCGTTCAGTTCAGACCCCAAAATCGTTCTTTCAATATGAAAATATTAAAATTTCACCGAATTTTCGAATTTCGAATGCTATGATAGGGTAGTAGCATGTGATATCCAATCAACAGTATGTGCTACTCTGTGGTAAATGCCTGGTTGGCCTCGACTGGCGCAAGAGTAGCCGGCTGAAACGACTCCTATGAGGTACCACCTTCCAGAACGCTCTAACATCAGCGGCCCACCGCTGTCACCTTGACAGCTGTCTTTCCCGCCACCTCGGTAGCCCGCGCAAAGCATTTCGGGGTATATTACTACGTTTATACCTGGAAAAATGAAAGAAAATATAAAATTAATGAATACATTAAATTGTAAACTAACGTGGGAAGTAATTAGCAAACAAAGGAAGTTCCAAATAAAATATAAGATATAGATAGTATGGATAAAGTTCTTTACACAGGTTAAATATATTTTTTTTTTATTTCATCAAAAACCACTTTGATCTTACAAAAAAATTGCCAAACCACATTACTATTTAACATAAAAACCAGACTTGTTCATTCTTGTCCACATAAACGTTTATCTTATGTAGGAATCAAACCCACGATCTGTGGCATTATAGATAGGGTATCTATCTAACACCAACTATTTACTTATTTTTTTAAGACAAGCATTCAGGCGGCCACCGCCTGTCATCTGAAAGTTTGTATGTTTAGACGTCTATCACGCATAGACGTCTAAATAGATTTGAATGAAACTTGGCGCATAGATAGGTCATAACCTGGGATAACATATAAGGTACTTTTTATCCCAGGAAAATACAAGATCCCTTGTAGAAGCCAGGTAATAAAGGTCTCTCACCATTAGCCCGATGCCACCGCTCGCACACCCTATTATCGAGCACAGGCACATTGACAGCTTGCAGCGTGCGCGGGCGCGTGCGCGACCCGGGGCTCAACGCACCCCACCCCGCCGCCCAGCCGTACTGCCCGAGGAAGTCCGACCCGCGCTCCGGCAAACAGATCGGTGCTGAAATTTATGTAATACTTAGTAAGACACTGTAGAATTTGAAACAATATTCTTGATTTATCTGACGTCATTACCAACAGAGCTGTCAAAAATGTATATATCTAATATATAAAATTCTCGTGTCACGGGGTGCGTGGTTGAACTCCTCCGAAACGGCTTGACCGATTCTCATGAAATTTTGTGTGCATGTCGGGTAGGTCTGAGAATCGGCCAACATCTATTTTTTAAACCCCTGCGCGAGTGAAACCGCGGGGGACAGCTAGTAATATATAAAATTCTCGTGTCACAGTTTTAGTTGCCATACTCCTCCGAAACGGCTCGACCGATTTTGATGAAATTTTTTGTGCTTATCCGGTATCTATGAGAATCGGCCAACATCTATTTTTCATCCCCCTAAATGTTAGGGGTAGGCCACCCCTAAATTTTTTATTTTATTTTTTAGATAAAATGTTTTGTTTTTATTTTTTTATGATACAGCATCAAAAAATACATACAACCCAAAATTTTCAACCCTCTACAATCAACCCCTATTTTATTTATTTATCTTATTTGAGGTTGGGCCAATTAAGCTAGACCTCTAAATTGTATGAGCGCCCATACAACTCAGAGGCCTATCTTAAATGGAGTCAACTATGTATGTATGGACAGAATTTTCAACCCTCTACGATCAACCCCTATTTTATTTATTTATCTTATTTGAGGTTGGGCCAATTAAGCTAGACCTCTAAATTGTATGAGCGCCCATACAACTCAGAGGCCTATCTTAAATGGAGTCAACTATGTATGTATGGACAGCCTTTAATTTTTAACTTTTTTATTTTTTGGATTTTTTCCTTTATTTGTGCTGTAAGTCCATGTTTTTCGCCAAATTTCGTGATTCTAGGTCAACGGGAACTACCATTTTTCCAATAGAAACCACTCTGTCTCCAGCTGTCAAACATTAGACGTCAATCAAAACAAAACAAAGGCGCGTTAGACAGAACGAAATCTTTCGGGGCACCTATTAACATAAAAAAAATCAATCTTACTTTGTTTTAGAGAAATAGGGCAGAACAAGGTCTGCCGGGACAGCTAGTCTAATATATAAAATTCTCGTGTCACAATGTTAGTTACCATACTCCTCCGAAACGGCTCGACCGATTTTTATGAAATTTTGTGTAGGTACATATCGGGTGGGTCTGAGAATAGGTTCTTATCTATTATTTAAACCGTTAAGCGAGTGAAACTGCGGGGGACAGCTAGTTTGACTATAAAATTGACTCATCCATTCATTAAACAAGGACAGATGAACAACCATGTTTCTGATTATGTTAATAATAAATATGATCCAATAAGTAAGTTTATTTTTATGTCAGAAGGCTAACAAGCCACCTGATGGTACCTAAGCCACCGTCGCTTATAGACATTAGCAATACCAGAGGGACCTTATAAAGCCTAGAAGGCAACTGACTTCTTAAGTAGGTACATTTGCCGGAAAACACCACTTGGTGCTTGGCGACAGATTTCCAACTTGAGGATGGTAGCCAGCCAGCCAGGTACTACTAAGCAGGTGGTACCTTACCACAGAGCTATGGTTTCCTCACGATATTTGTCTTCACTAAAAGCTCGAGCTCATTGTAGGTTTAAAACCTATGACCTTCGTCATTGTATTCGACGTCATTGAGATATCATCGCTTCAATGTTCCTAAAATCCAATGTTCATAAAATTCAATGTTCCTAGAATCCAATGTCCCTAAAATTCAATGTTCCTAGAATCCAATGTCCCTAAAATTCAATGTTCCTAGAATCCAATGTTCCTAAAACTCAATGTTCATACATCCAATGTTCCTAAAATTTAATGTTCCTAAAATTCTCAGATAACCATAATTATGAAAATAATACCTACCAATATGCGGCATGTAATGCACATTCCTATCCAGCGTCAGCACTGCCACATCGAATCTGTCCGCTTGTGGTGTGAACTTGAACAGTGGATGCACTTTGATGGCTCTGACGCCGAAGGTGTAAGCGGGCAGCGGTTCAGCGGCAGAGTTGATGACGTAGTCGCCGAGCGTGACGCGGACGTGGCGTGGCTGTGCGCGCGCGACGCAATGGCCCGCCGTAACCACATGTCGGCGGGATATGAGGGAGCCACCACATCTGGAATTATAGGGTTTGAAATTAGAATTGGATTGTGATTGGTTGTTATTGTTTTATATTTCAGTTCGTTTATCTATGGTTATTGATTTGTTATAAGAAACGGTTCATTTCCATCTTGAATTTAAGATACAGGTGAAAAAAATAATTTTATTTCCTAATTTCATTTCATGATTTTACGGTAAGTTTCTAAGACATGTTCGTGACCCACTTTAATAAAGCCCATTGTTCAACAGTGGATGTATACATTCTGATGATTTAATGACGTAAATGTAGGTCCATACTTTACAAAATCATTATTATTTAATGATCTCTTAAAAGAGAACTGTCATCATCCACTATACTTCGTAATGACAAATAACAATGGTTATATTTTTATGAAACGACATAATTTCACTTACGCAACATATGTAACTTGCATTGCATAAAACCAATTACGGAATTGTTAGGTTTCGTTGAAGAAATCATGGGTTTTTTACGATGTTCAAGCAGGAAATGTATGTAACATTTTCATGTTGGTACAGGACTGACTGTGAAGTGTTTGCCGAAGACTAACAGATATAAAATACTAGCTGTACTGTACCATAGGCTACCTGTGTGCCAAATTTCATCGCGATCGGTTCAACGGCTTAGGCGTGAAAAGGTAAATTTATTAAATTTTATTGTTGCTAAAATACTTTGCTTATAAGAAATCAATTTTGTGAGAAGACCGCACATTTTTTGTGACATTCGTTTTATTATATCTGTTTTTAGGGTTAAACCCGATGAATAAACAAAAACCCTTATAGAATCACTGTCGTGTCAATCTGTCCGTCTGTCACAGCTTATTTTCTCCGAATCTATTGGAAGAGAAGATGTAAATTAGAATATATGCCATGTTAGATACTTGAATCGCGTATACTTAACAAATTTCTATTTTGGGAGATAAATTAGAAAAATAAATAAAAATATCAAAAGCAACATGCAATACATCAAATGAAAGGCCTCGTGCGTTGTGAGAAATACAAATAGGATATTTTATTTACAAAATAAAATTTACTCCTATTACAGGAAAATTTTAATGAAATCCCGAGAAGAATTGGAAGTTCGAGCATGCCACCTTGTGTATAGCTTGCTCCAGGTAATTTTTGAAGTGAAAACTTCTTTAGCCGCGTTGAGCGTTTTTGGAGGGGAAAAACTTATAGGTTCGCGTCACCGACATGCTCATGCTAATATCTATAGCTATGAGTAATTTTGGCATATAATTTCAATTAGTCTTAAATTAATAGTTTTCACTTCTATCGGCAGTCCCCATGACTGCATATTTTTTTTTTTTTTACCTCAGTACGCAAGCAAGCAAATGGTTCACCTATTCTGTGGTCACCGTCGCCTATGGATTGAACTTTAACGATATCAAGGGTTACTGTTACTGACTTTTATGAGTTCTCAAGTGCAACTACCGGAATACACTAGTGCTTGGCGACAGTTTTTCACTTGAATTTACTATTACTGATTTTTATTTTGATAAAAGTGGACATAAAGTACGTATTTGTATACAAACCTTTTCTAAAATTAAAAAAATAAATAAGGTTATTAGTTTCATAAATCTTGTACAGTCACGAGCATAAATATATACACATTTAGTTATAATAAGATAAATTCTAGTGAAATAACGATTGTAACTTTGAGATAATACCTATATTATAATAGTATTTGTTCGAAAATACTATGTTCGTAGCACTATAATTTTTAATTTTGCTAAGTATATATACAGGGTGATTTTGTTATCACTGGCAATACTTGCAGGGGTGGAAGTATTCATCAATGTGAACAACTTTACTATGGGGCTAACTCTGATATGGCGTAAAATAATATGGTTGCTTCATACATTTTGGTAGAGTAGGTATTGAACTTTTGTATGGAACAGCTGATAATTTTTTCATGATTTCACAGTTAGTCCCATAATAAAAGTTGTTTATTTTGATGAGTACTTCCACCCTTGCAAGTATTGCCAGTGATAACAAAATCACCCAGTATATATTTATGCTCGTAGGTACAAAGTGCTACAGAAATCAATAATACACTTTAACACAATACATACAAGGCTCATAACAGAACATGCAACAGTAAACTTACCAGAAAATTGATGAGTAGTAAAAATATCGGTTAATATATTGTTAATGAATATGTTAATAATTACATTATAATATAGAGAAGAGTAATGTGCGAAAAAGTTCTTGAGAAATATCACTACTATATATAATATATATATTAAAGAATTTATGTTGAAATGTCATTGTCATGGAAAAGATTATATATATTTTTTTTGTGTTCCAGCTCACGTTTGACACTTTATCGATTCCTAGCTTACCGCCCCGCGGTTTCACCCGCGAACCCCTATTTTACCCCCTTAGGGGTGGAATTTTCAAAATTTATTTCATAGCTGATGCCTACATCATAATAGCTATCCGTATGCAAAATTTTAGCCCGATCCGTCCAGTGGTTTGAGCTGTGCGTTGATAGATCAGTCAGTCAGTCACCTTTTCCTTTTATATATACCTACACAGAATAACTGTGCTCCCCGGTTTCACCCGTATCCCAAGAAAAAGTAGCCAATGTCCTTCTCTATATAGGCTATCTGCGTTCCAAGTCTCAGGTTTAGGCGTGAAAAGGTAACAGACAGAGTTAATTTCGCATTTATAATATTAAGTATGGATATCCTACGTACTTTGTATTATAAATGTCAAAGTTAGTGAGGATGGATGGATGCCTAGATGTTAGTTACTCTTTCACGCAGAAACTATACAACGGATTTGGATGAAATTTGGCACACAGATAGAATATATTCTAGATTAACATTATATAATACTTTTATTTCGGGAAAACATAAGGTCTCTCGGAAACCGCGGGGTGGAAGCTAGAGTTGTAGTTAAGATTACTTTGTTATATTGATCTCGTCACGTTATCGTGGTTTCTAAACGACACTTTATTATGCGCATTCGCATTTATGCCTATATTTTTTTTTACTATCTCTTTTTCTTCTACTATGTATAGGTTTATTGAGCACAATCTCCCCATGGTCATTGTTTTGATATATATTTTTTTAATAGGCTTATATTTGACTGATGATGTGGCCGAAGGTGATAATCCCAAAGCCCAGAACAGAACTGAATCTCAAGATCCAGTTTTCTTTTGGCCTTTGTGTGCAGATGATGTTCGGCGACAGTTTTTCAACTTGAGGGTGGTAGCCGGACAGGTACCCTACCATCCTACTATAAGCTAATCGTGTTCTGGAACACTTTCTTTTTTAAATTATGACATATCAAATTTAAAAGTAAAATGCCTCACGTGGTTTATAAGAAATATAATACATATAAGTACTATCTAATACTTTTATTGAACAGTCAGCTACACTATCAGAATAGGTACGCATTCATAGAAGAGTGAAACTATGTATATCATGCTGTCTCTTTCGCACATTTACCTCTCTATCCAACACTGCTTCCAACCAATTAGCTCGAATATTGACATTAGCATGTTGCATCTGTAAAATTAGTAATATTCATATTAGTTTTGTATTAGCACAACAATTGTGATATACAATGGAATAAAGCTGTATTTTAAGGTTAGTTTCCATGATTTAATAATAGATGGCGCTAAAATTGATTGAAATCTGACGTACGACATTTTTTTAACATGCAATTTGAAACTGCATTGAATTACATTAATAAAAACAAAAAGGTCATTATTCCATTGTATACATTGTATATACAATATAATATACAATTGTATGTAGCTATATCTTTCTCGCTCAAAATATTCCATAGTAATAAAGCTAAAATTTTGAACCAAATAAAGATACGTACAAACAAACAAGATATTAACACAAAACGAAAAGATTTAGTTTTTATTAGTCAATGATTAGTGTGTTAAATATTATACATTTTTTTAGTATACTATGCGTAAAACTATACACAAATAGACCAAGATCCCAGTAGCCCCGGACTTACGTTATCATCAAGCCTACGATTGTTTCTATAGATGTCGTATATCTGGGGTTACTGGGGACTTACTATAAAAGGAATTACCTATGTTTAACTACGTATTATAAGAATTATAGTAAATTTTAACGTTTTTTTTTAGAATAATAACATTAAAAATTTTAAAAATTAAAATAAAATTAGCAATAGAACTTTTAAAGGGCTTTTGGTTGGCGTGGTTGGTAAGATACCATCAATCGCCACAGGTCGTGGGTTTGTTTCCCACTTAGGACAGACACTTGTGTTCATGAACATGTCTGTTTGTCCTGAATTTGGGTGTAACTATCTATATTAGTATATATTTACAAAACAAAAGAAAAGTAATATATGTCAGTTATCTAAAATATATAAGAGAAATTTGAACTTTATCTCCATGAGAAATAAAACATTATTTTACTTGACCGTTACGATGAACGTTACGTCCAATTGTTTTATGTAGTATGGATGTACCTATCTACCTAACTCTAATTTAAATCATATGAACTATTTATACTCCATTATTTTTTTTACTTTTATTTATATATTTAGTAGCTGTCGCCCGCGGTTTCACCCGGCGACCTATTCTCATACCTACCAAATTTCATAAAAAAAAACATAAAAATCGGTCAAGCCGTTTCGGAGGAATTCGATAACAAACACTGTGACAGGAGAATTTTATATATTAGATTGTATAATATTATAAATACTGATATTAAATACTACTTATTAAGTTTATCCAAAAATCATAAACTTAATAATAACACTAGAGCTATTATCATAGCATTTTTCAAACGATAAATAAATAATAAACTAACGTATAAATACCTGAACGATCGTATCTCAATATAAAGCATACTCAACCATATTGATATGTATTAAGGTATATAATTAAATAACCTGGAGGAGCCTATCCTGATGTAAGCTTGCCATGGGAAGGTCCCGAAGCCCGCATCGTCTCCACCGACTATCCTGCGCTGCGCCGTCTGTTTGCTGACCGCTATACCACAACCTGGAATAATAGAAATAATATGGTTTAATAAAGGAATTAAAGATACTAACTGTTCCCTGTGGATTTGCCCGCATTCTTGTGATATAATGGTCAGGGCAAAAACTAAGTCCTACCATACACACTATATCTATATATACTAATACCATCTGTCCCCCGCAGTATCATCTGCGTAGCGGTATAAAAAAAAATTGCCTACGACTGATTCTCAGACCTACCGAATATACACAAAAAATTACATACGAATCGGTCCAGCCACGAGAATTTTATCTATATATATAAAAGAGAAAGTATGTTTGTATGTATGTATGTTCCTTATAGACTCCGAAACCGCTGAACCAATCGCGATGAAATTTTCAGACAATCTTCATATTAGCCCCGCGGGTAATCCTGTAAGGTTTGGTGGCGATCGGAGCACTCGAGACCGAGATTATAAAGAGGTAATGTTTGTGAGTTTGTATGGTTGTAGGGGGTAATCTCAGGTACTACTGGTTCGAATTGAAAAAATATTTTAATGTTGTATAGCCCATTTATTGAGGAAGGCTATAGGCTACTTTGTACATGTGCATTCTAATTTGTTTTTTTTTTAAATAATTAATTTTGTTTTTAGATTAATTTTTAAATCTATATTTCATAGATGTAAGTTTATAGACTGGAGAGTGACATAGGTTAGTTTTTATCCTGGGATTGCGGGTGAAACCGCGGGGCTTTATGATGCTAAGCCGTTATTTATAACACACTATGAGCCTCAACGCTAGCTAAATAAGATATATATATCCTTTATATAATTAACAAGTTTCGTAATAATTTCCTGAAGGCAACGTGGTGCGCGTGAGCATTTGCATTTATTACGTAGTTATTACATTATGTGTAGTTACTTGGGTTATATTAGGTTCGTATAAGGAATTAGGTCTGTTTATCCTGAGTCAGAGTGTAATTATCTTTATATATATATATTTACAAAAGAAAAGTAGTATATATCAGTTATCTGGCTTCCATAGTACAAGCTCTGCTTAGTTTGGGGTCAGATGGCTGTGTGTGAGGAATAATGTCCTAGAATATTTATTAGGTTTGGATAGTTTTTATTATATACTAGCGAGCCGCCCCGGCTTTGCACGGGCAGAGCATTATACGCTTACATTTCGGCATGTTTTTTTTTTCGACATCTTCAACAATCATCGTCATATTTTAGCCAATTTACACAAAACTCTAATTAATTATTCACATATACCTTGTTTATGAATCACTCCGTCTATTGGTGAAAACCGTATGAAAATCCGTTCAGTAGTTTTGAGTTTATCGCGTTCAGACAGACGGACGCGGCGGTGATGGGCCTTTTAATCTCAACGTAGTATGATAAGTGCAAAAGTGCAGTATGTTCAATATATTTTCAATTTTTAAAATTAAAACTTACTTACTTAAACTTACTTTTTCTATTAAAAGACATGAATGCGCATTATGCGTATACGCAATATCGTAGCATTTTGCCGAGGCTTCTCAAAGTTGGTCGTAATTTGTAAAATTATCGTTTTGGCGGCTGAATTAATTTATTGGCATGTTATAGCTTATTTTTGAATCAATTTTTTGATTTTTTTAACATTCTTTTTTTAATATGGGTACGTAGCATTTAAAATTTAATACGAATTCATTAACTAAGTTTGAGAACGTCTGCTTCTGCCTATTTCGATACAAAAGAAATCAAACGCTCGACGTACTACGCAACCGTAGCTCGACTATATCTCCATACAAAGGACATAAACGCGCTAACTGCGTCTACGCATATTACGTTACTTATCTATAATACATACAAAAGACTTCAACGCGCAACATCTTTTTTTTTTATAATACATCCTGTGAAAATTAGTACTGGGCCTGCATCCTTGACATACATGTCATCGCAAATTACCAATCGCTAAATAATAACGACAAAAATTGGTCACCATGACGATGCTTACGACATATGCAAGCGTAGATACCGGGCTGTTAAAAATGGTCGCAGAGGTCGCAAAGTTTGCGAGAAAAAATTATAAGATACCGATAGCATTGACAGTAGACACACTACCAAATCTATACTAATATTATAAAGCTGAAGAATAATTTGAAAAATTTTTTCAGTGTTAGATAGTCCATTTATCGAGAAAGGCTATAGGCTACTTTTTATTCCGGGAAAAACGGATCGATAAGACGTAACGACAGATTTTTATTTCGAGACTGCTGGCCCTGTACTGTATTCAGTAATTTCCCCACCATTTTGGGGATAATGGGGGTTAATAAACTCATTTGTATCAAACACAGTTGTATTCAATACAAACCTTTTATAGCTCTATGTGACTAATTCACACAAATGACTTGTCAAATCCAACCTAATCAGCTTAAAGAGAAAGTTCATGTTCGATGACTTGCTTATATTGTTATAGTATAATAGAATCTAATAAAAGGGTATCTCTGACCTTTTTATTGAATAGACAATTTAGTTTCACTGTTTACTATTTGTTTTAGGGTTCTGTAGTCAAAGAACACTTATAAATATATATATATTCTAGGGCATTCCTCACGCACGGCCATCTGACCCCAAACTAAGCAGAGCTTGTACTATGGAAGCCAGATAACTGATATACTACATATACTACTTTTTTTAAAATAAATACTTATATAGATAATTACACCCAGATTTAGGAAAAATAGACATATTCATGGACACAAATCCTCAGCGAAAATCGAACTAGGAAAAGGTGTGAAGAAAGAATATTACACAACTTCCCTTTAATACCTTTTACAGCCCTTTCCTTTACCTTAATGACCCTAAATGTAATTTATATTCAACACACCTTCAACTGTAAATAAAACTTTAACTAATTAATACTTAAAACGATTACTTAATCCTATTAACCAATAGTTAAGTCGTTTAGTTAATTGAACAAGACAATTAGTTTTGTAGTTTATTGACGACTAGCTTCAGCCCCACGGTTTCACCCGCGTTTCCCAAGGATCATATGTTATTTTGGAATAAAAAGTAGCCTATGTTCTTTTCCGTACCATAGGCTATCTGCATACCAAATTTCATCGCGATCGGTTTAGTGGTTTAAGCGTGAAAAGGTAACAAACAAACAAACTCACTTTCGCATTTATAATATTAAAAAAGTTAGGATTAGGATAGTAAGGATAGTAGGGATGGTCCGTATAATGGACCCACCGCATGTAATGGGCATTCTTGGATGGAGAGCAGAGGTTACTCAGTTTGTAGAAATTACATGAAACTGCAAGAATCTTTCCTACTAATCCTAACTTTAATATTATAAATGTGAAAGTGAGTTTGTAAGTTTGTTTGTTTGTTACCTTTTCACGCCTTTTCTGGGACATTATTCCTCACACACGGCCATCTGACCTCACACTAAGCAGAGCTTGTACTATGGAAGCCAGATAAGTGATATACTACATTTCTTTTGTAAATACATACATATATAGATAATTACAACCAGACACAGCACAAACAGACATGTTCATGCACACAAATGTTTGTCCTGAGTGGGAATCGAACCCATGACCTGTGGCGTGATAAATAGGGTATCTTACTAATCACGCCAACCGGCCCGTCAAACTTTTTTCTCATAGTAACATTATAAAGTAAGTATTCAGCAATTTAAAAAATATTAAATTTTTGTTCGAGTTTCTTTCTCACAGTAAACATCACAAGGAAATATATGAACAACATGAAAAGTACCGAATAGAATGAATATTGTTTTAACTTGACTTTCACAGTTCTGCGGTCTGCGCTGTGCGGTTACCGGGAAGCGGCGCACGCGTCGATTTCCTGACACTGTTGCTTGACAATGAAACATTTTTAACATACAAAATATGTGTATATAAAACTTGCTGTTTCTTCGTTTAAACCTTCATTCACGGGATAAAATGTAACCAATGTCTTTTTCCATGCCTTTGACTACCTGCGTGGTAAATTTCATCACAATTAATTGTGCCGTTGAGACATCAAGAGGTAACAAACAAACTCACTTTGGCATTTTCTAATACAACTAGCTTACCGCCCCGCGGTTTTACCCGCGAACCCCTATTTTACTCCCTTAGGGGTGGAATTTTCAAATTTCTTAGCGGAATGCCTATATCATAATAGCTATCCGTATGCAAAATTTTAGCCCGATCCGTCCAGTGATTTGAGCTGTGCGTTGATAGATCAGTCAGTCAATCACGTTGTCCTTTTGTATACACAGATAATTCATTTAGTATGACTAATACTCACTCAGTCAAACATCTCGCATACTTAAAATTTATATAAACGTTATGCTATATTATATACAGGGTGAATTTTTCAAGTGGGCGTGGATGGCCAAATCCTAAACTATACAGAATAGCGAAAAATACTCAAAGTCTCGAGCCCGATTTTGATGAAAATTAAAACTGCATCATTGGATTTTACAAAAATAAATAGTCCTAGCCAGGAATCGAACCCGTTGATATTGTAATAAAAACATACACTGTATTATTACACCATTCGATTGTGTTGCTAATAAGAATCAATTTCTGGGAAGTAATGATATCCGGAAAACTAAAGAAAAGAGCTCATTTTTAACAAGCATATACAGTTGTGCTAAATTTCGACAGCTTCTGCACTTGAGAGCCAATCTTTACCACCTTCGGCCACATCATCACTTACCATGGTGAGATTGTAGTCAAACACAGGCCTTTAAATTGTAAAAAAAGCCTTTTAACCGAATTAAAAAGGGAGAGATTTTTTTTAATAAGTAAACTACAGTACATGAAGTAAAGTGACAATCACCGCAATAGCATTGTAACCAATAGCCAAAGCAGCGAGTAATGATCTGTCATCAGTGTATGTATGTTTGCGTAACGTCCTTAACTCCAAACCTGACTTGAAGGCTAAATATGAAGTTGGCGTATAAATGTAAAGTTGACTAGTTTGTTAACTAGCTTAGTTAATATTAAAATTTTAATACTAGTTCATAGTTGAAATGTATGTTTTATATTGCGTAGAATAAATCGGTTGTTGCATACATTTTGCTCGAGTAGGTATTGATCTTTTGTATGGAACAGCTGATATTTTTTTCGCGATTTCACAGTTGGTCTCATAGTAAAAGTTGTTCATATTGATGAGTAATTCGACTCCTGCAAGTAATGCCAACGATATCAAAACCAATCCTAATGAACATTACGAACGTGAATGTGAGTTTGTTTGTTTGTTACCTTTTCACGCCTAAACCGCTGAGCCGATCGCGATGAAATTTGGTACGCAGATAGCCTATGGTATGGAGAAGGACGGGTGAAACTTCGGGGGACAGCTAGTCTGTATATATTTCTAAATATTATTTTTAAAGGGGTTCATAAAATCTACCTTCATAGTAGTATATCATAATTACAACCAAATTGAATTTAATATCAATTCAATTGAACATAATGTATGAGTATAATTCAATGATCATAAACACTATACCATTATCAATCGAATCGTAATAACAATCAATATATTGGTAATAAAAACTGTAAAAAATCGGCCTCCAAGGAGATGTTACACAACATACATCCGTTTTACTTTCACTATAGTATTTGTGGATTTATATAATTTTATATCTATGTGGCTTTATAAGGCTATAAAACTGTTTAAATTAGTCAAATTTTTGCTAGTGACTCTTGTCCGCGTAAAGGTACGAAGAGATAAAAAAAAATATCTTGTGACATTCTTCACACACAACCATCTGATTCCAAACTAAGCAAAACAAGATCCCCTGTTTTAGGGTTCCGTACCCAACAATCTCACTATGGTAGGTGATGATGTGGCCGATGGTGGTAAGCACACAAAGCCTAGAACCTTACAATTAAAAACAAATTAATAGCTCATAATCCACTTACAACATAAACACAATCGTTTCATCACACAATACGGCTCAGGAAGTATGTAATACTTCATACCGATAGAATTCTAATGAGGAAAATCTAGTGCACGTAACATATTTTATCATTTATATATTCTACACATACTCCTATATTTGTGACATTGAATTTAATGTAATTAGGTAATGACCTTCGTATTATTATAATGTAATTTAATAAAAGCGGGTACTTTGTAGTACCCACCCTTAGAGTATACATAAGCAGGCTAAAGAGTTACAGTATCGTTTCGGTCCGGTTGTGCTGATCGTAAGCAAATGTTTTATAGATAGTACTTAGCTATGGTATAGCGCTTTCATAGCAATGTTCCATGTATGACGAAATGTCTGCACCCGCCCCGCATCTCCCGCATCCCATTTTGAGACCCTTCTGTGTTCATACTTGTGCTTTCGGTTCATACTTAGTAAGGCGTGCTCTATAGCTTGCTTATGTACCTATACTCTAAGTTCCCACCTGACTGGCTCAATATGGAAATCAAACCAAGCACCTAACAATGTATATCAGAGCCGAGCGTTGAAGTAGAGAGTTGAAGGCCGACTTCCGAACCTTTGCCGAAGCTTCGAGATTCATAAGTGCTCTAGGGCCTAAACAGAATAAGGCTTTGACTTTGAAAGGCTTTTATTCTCTAATTTCACAATAGAAAGTGATGATGTGGCTGAATGTGGTAAGCACGCAACAATTTATGAGTCTATCATACTGTGTTAAATGTAATAAATGCATCTTTATTTAGTTCTCATGATCACAATCATATAAAAAAAAACAACAGCTCTTCTTCGCACAAGCCTCTCTTAACAATAAAAGCCTATTGTGTATCAGCGACAAATTGTCATCGAAATTAGTCTAACGACCTGCGTATGGGATTGATTCGACAACGATAAAAATTACGTGACAATTCGATTTCAAAGGTCAATCCCTAATTTAAAAAATAGTGTTTGACTAGAATATGGGGCTATCATTTATATATAGATAAAACAGTAGAATCCGGTGTGTCTGTACATTGAAGAAAAGTATTAAAAAAAGAATTACCCCATTCTATTTTTAATACTTTTCTAAAAATAGAATGGGTTAACTATAGAACATAAACCAACAATTTTGAAAATTATTTTCTGTTTGTCTATTTGCCCACATCTCCGGAACTACTGAACGGATTTTCATTTAATTTTCACAGGTAGATAGAAATTAATTTAGAGCAGAATATAAGCATTATTTAATCAAAATTGAATGTCGCAAAAAAAAGTTATAGTCATTCAAAGATTTTTAGAATTTACTTTTTTTATGCAGTTCGTTTCATCGAAATTGTCTAACGGGAAAAAGTTATAGAAATTTTATAAAGTTTGCACGAACGAAGCCGCGGGCGAAAAGCTAGTATTCAATATCTCTACAACCATATTCAATTTTTTTTTTCCATTTAAAATAATGTAACATCCAAATCAGTGACCACAAAAGATTTCTTTTCCCAAATCAATTACAATAGAACGCTTAATGACTTTTTAACCAAAAAAGGGTCAGTTTAAACCGATCGACACACAAACCGATGTTTATATACGTGTTTTGTATACATATTACATTGAGTAACATACGGTAATGTATTATGTCAGAGAGAAAGTTTGCAAGTTGCCTACATTGGTGGCCAACTTATGATAAATGGTGACTATTTTGTTTTTCTGATGACGTAACTATGTAGGTGAAGTGCTTATAATTGTAATTTTCCTTAACAAATTTTGGAGTTGAGGTAAAGTGGAATACAGAAGTGATACTACCGGTTTCTGGTTCCTTGAGTTCGTGTTATTATGATGTTATGGTGTACTAGTTTTTTTTTTACTGTTAATAGGCACAAGTGTATAATGGTAAGTGATTATTGAAGATGGCAAACACGCAGAGCCTGGCTCTCGAGAACAAACCAGTGGTTGCTTTCCTACTTGAGGATGTTAGCCAACCAGGTACTGCAAAATACCATGGTACCGTGCAAACATAAAAAAAAAAATCAAAGTGTATTAAAGGAAGTTATTTTTTATTTCAGTAGCTATATTTGTATGTTCCCATGGGAACGGTAAATACTAAGCGTTTCACGAGGCTTAAATAAAGTCACAGTGAAGCTACCAATTTTAGCTAGTTTATAATCTTTAATAATAATAACAATAATATTTTAGGACATTACACACGGCCATCTGACCCCAAACTAAGCAGAGCTTGTACTATAGAAGCCAGATAATTGATATACTACATATACTACTTTTCTTTTATAAATACATACATATTATATAGATAATTACGACCAGACTCAAGACACACAGACATGTTGATACACACAAATGTTTTTCCTGAGTGTGAATCGAACCTACAACCTGTGGCGTGATAGATAGGTTATCTTACCAACCACGCCAACCGGCCCGTCATTATAATAGTACATATGTATTTACTGAATTTTCTTTTTAGAGAAATTTACTTCAAGAATACATACTTAAAAGTACATTAACGTGGGTCAAACTATATCTAAATGCTACATTTACATTGATTATAGAAAAGCGTAGGAATATGCCAATAAATGTAACATTGACTTTCTTTTTTTTTATTCTCAGCCCAATTTCGGTTACAAACGATTATAGCGCGCTGAGTAAGCTTTCGTTCATGGAGTATTGTATTGTTTGGAAGTTCACACAATTTGCACAATAGTGTATGAAGCGTAGTTGATTTGAGTTTCATTGGTGATATACAGTGTGTGTTGTATCTTATGTTTCGTTAAAGCATTTAGTTAAATTAAAGCACAAATAATGTTGCCATCCGTCCGGGTTTCCCTGGATTTGCCTTGTTTAGAAGGCGTCCGGGGAGCGTCAAGAAGGGGTTTTCAAAAAGTGTCCGGGTGAAACATTGTGTGGGGGGAATCCCAATTAATTGGAAGATAAGCTAAATATTTTATTAGGGGTGTCCGGGAAAAAAAATCTATTTCATCTAGGTTTAGTAAGTCTTTGTCCGGCGTCGCCAATTTAGGTGATGGCAGTCCTAAACACAAATAACTATTCTAGGTGAAAATTTCGAGATGGCATATTTTCCAAACCTAAGCTAAGTTCGACTTTTACTATGTGACTAACTCTGAAATCAGCGAATAAATAAGGCAAAAAGTGGGTACATACAATAAATACCCTGGGACATTCCTCGCACACGGCCATCTGACCCCAAACTAAGCAGGGCTTTTACTATGGAAGCCAGATAACTATCTACACTAATATTATAAAGGTAAAGTTTTTACGTTTGGATGTAGGAGGTAATCTCCGAAACTACTGATCAGATTTGAAAAATATTTTTGCGTCAAAAAGCCCGTTTATTGAGGAAATTTATAGGCTATTTTTTATTCCACGAATACAGGTGAATCTGCGGGGAATAGTATATACTACATATACCTAATACTAACTAATTAACCATCACAAATTTTTAGGTCAGCATCCTGACAGTGAGGGTTGAAATTATGAATACACAGCCACTGTATATGAAAATAAATATAAATATTCTGGGACATTCCTCACACACGGCCATCTGACCCCAAACTAAGCAGAGCTTGTGCTATGGAAGCCAGATAACTGATATACTATATAACAATATACTATTTTTCTTTTGTAAATATATACTTAAGTATATGGTTAATATATAATAATTAATATAGACAAATGAACATCAATGCCAATCTCATAACGCAATAATATTTTGTCCAACTGTACAAATATAGTGATATTATCTTGCACATATCTGAAGGAAGTGCGAGGTTCCCTTAATGAACGTATTGTAGAGACGGACCGGAAGATTCGACGCTCGACTGACTGCTCGACAGAGTGTGGTACAAGTTATGAGCTTGAAGATATTCAAGTATACATTGTGACACTTTTATATTAATTTATAATGAGTCACAGATATATTTAAATTTGTATAGTGTAGCAATAGCATATTTTTTATAACTGCATTTTTTTGTATTTTTGTTATTACTAAAGTAAAGCTTCGCTGTGGTTTTTTAATATTTTTATTTAATAGTATAATTTATTTTAAACAACTAATTCAAACTATTTTTCTGCTTAATTTGGTGTCAGATGGCCGTGTGTGAGGAATAATGTCCCAGAATATTTATTTATTTATTTTTGTTTTCCAAGCATTAGATTTTTTTAAATAAATTTCCTAAGATTTTCCCGTGATGACATTATAGAGTAGTCTGAATTGCTTGAATCTTCGCCACGTTGACAACGACCAATGACAGTTGACACTGACACTTGCAATAGAATAACTACAAACCTAAAATCTCTAAATTTGGAATCGGCATAGGTAATCTAGCGAATTATAGAGAGTTATGTTTACAGAAAACTCTTGTTCAATATTTAACTCGAATCTACAACCATTGCCACGGCATCTAATATCACTAATAACTAAGCTATCAACCCAGCTACATCTTTTAACTTTGACCACATATTAATCGCTTGGCATCGCGCGCGGCGGCGCGTTGTTTATTTCCGCAAACCATTCCTCGCTCCTTTCACTGTATTTACATGTACTAGCTATCAATGCTAGCTTTATATCGTTACTAATGTTTTGGCTTCTTATCCTATTGGTATTTTTTTGCAAGGGATGAGTTACCTAAGTCTCCGTTTATACTGGATGGGACACAACGAGCGATATTAAAACAAATTATATTATTAGTATGTAGATTACTTTAGATTATAAAATAAAGTCGTGTTAGTTACGCCATTTATAACTCAAGAGTGGCTGGACCGATTTTTATGATCTTTAATTTGTTAGATTTGTGTCCACCACAAATAGCAGAATAACTATTAAAACATTTATGAAGAAAATCTCGAGTGAAACCAAAAATAAGGATAGCTGTTACATAAACAAAACAATCGGCAATCGAAATACAAAAGTTCACCTCCACGCAATCCAAATTGATTATAGAAACTCTGACACAATCTTTGTCCACTAACCTACATGCGCATGAGTCATCCAAAATCCGGCTTCTTTCAACCATTATTTGTAATATAATAGAACTTATTGCAATTTCGGAAAACACGCTATCAAAATCGACCATTCTAAGATTTCGTTTCATTTCGAAATTACCATACAATACAAAAATTAACCTTATTCTTATAGTATTAAGAGTCTATAGGATTGCTTATGTGCTGAGTCACAGGTAAAAGTAAATTTGTCTAATGATTCAAAGGTTTTTTAGAAAAGATTGATAGATGATAGATGTTAAAATTACGTAAAAAATAACTAATATTTGGGACGAAGGTGATATTTGTTAAGAAATATTAATGGAGTCATTGGAGTCAGCTACCGTTTGCTTTCAATTAGTTAATACGTTTTTACCCAGGTGATGAAATGGTGTCACAGTGATAAGATTTTTTGAGTTTCTCACATTTACAGCGTTATTTTTAATACACCACAGAACCGATATACCCTAAGATGAATTGAAATTAAATATGCTTTTTTTTTAGTTGCTTCATAATATTTATTTCTTACATTCTTCACTCATGGCCAATTAATCCTAAACTAAACTGCTAATTTATACTAAGTACATAGTATTCTCTGTAATTGAGTGTAAATATATATTACACTCAATTTCAGAAAAAATAGATACCTACAGATGTTCATGCACATGTTTTGTATAGGAATTTAACCCACGACCAGTTGCGAGACAGGCATGGTATCTAACCTCCACAACTACATGTTTCATTAAAAAATAAATGGAGAAATCGTAAAATATTATTTAATTTAGGAGATTTTCAACATAAAGGTGGTAGCCAACCACGTGGGTTCTACAGAGTATCCTACCACCATGGAATATGCACCACCTCGCAATTTGTCTGGCTCTAACACCACCCGGTTCGGAAGGTTGCATATTTATATCAATAAAACAGTACTATGACAGACAGACTTACTGACTGAACCTAGACTTTTGAAATTTGGATTCAATATTCCTTGATCCCAGGAGTCTTGACCCAGAACCCTAAAGATGCAATAAGGGCGGGTTTTACAAAATTCAATTTAAGTAAAATAGGAGTTCGTGGGTGAAACACGGGTAGAAAGCTAATCTATAATCTTATATATAAAATTCTCGTGCCACAATGTTAGTTACCATACTCCTCCGAAACGGCTTGACCGATTTTAATGAAATTTTGTGTGCATATCGGGTAGGTCTGAGAATCGGCTACTATTTATTTTTTAAACCGCTACGCGAGTGAAACCGCGAGGCACAGCTAGTTATACTCTAAAATCAGCTCCGCAAACATGATTAAATAGCATCACTAACGAAGTTTCACTAATTACAACTCTACGTTACCAAATCACGGTAATAATAATAAAAAAAAAGTAATTTATAACACTTTAAAGACACTTGTATGGCAACACTATTAAGGTCAATTTGCTGATTTATCTGAGCTTTTATGCTAAGGATTCCGTATTCTTTCAAAATTATGGACCAATATCTATCTATATATATAAAAATAAAAAAAATCCCTTGGTCCCGCCTTGGAGCCCGACTTTACCGATTTCATTAAACTTTTTTTAAAAGTTATCTAATACTTTGTAGAAGGTTCTTACGGAAAGAAAAATTAAGAAAATTGCACAAAAAATGGGAATATTTCAGATAACTTAATAATAAGGGATCGTGGGTGAAACCACGGGCCGGAAGCTAGCTATAAATATAAATATGGTATTGCTATGTACTTTACTTTAGCTATGTTCTTAAGATTAGTTTAGTTTAGAATCTAAACTGACTTACGGAACAGAGACGTGGTTTATCTGCCCCTCAAATCAATATGTAATGTAATGATGTCAAATACCGTGACAAAACTCATGGGTTCGAATCCTACAATGAGCTTTCGTAAAACATCGTGATGAAACCATAGCACGTTGATAGAGAACTTTGTAGTACCCACAAAGTCAAAGCCATTTATTCAGTTTAGGCCCTAGGAAGGCACTTATGAAGGATTTACTGAAGTTACACTACTGGTGTGTTTCTGCAGTTGCACTTGAGAGCTAGTTCTTACTAGGATTTGTGTGCTTATCACTTTCGGGTACATCATCACTTGCCATGGTGAGATTGTGGTCAAACACATGTCTATACTTAGTAAAAAAAGATTCAGTAAGCCATTGAACAATATTATTCGGAGTTTCTCTGCGTGAAAAGGTATTCGTAAGATATCATTCCATTCCGCGCCATTGTCGTTTAGTGATAAATGGAGATCCTTGGATATCCACATATATTCACTGTGTAAAAATTATGTGATTATTTTCTTCTCTATGTAACTAACAATTTCTTTTAACTGAATTTCAGGTGGGGTACAGTTTTTTTTATTTATTTATTACTAGCTTCCGCCCCGCGGTTTCACCCGCGGTCCCGAGTTCTCCGATCGCCACCAAACCTTACAGGATTACCCGCGGGGCTAATATGAAGATTGTCTGAAAATTTCATCGCGATCGGTTCAGCGGTTTCGGAGTCTATAAGGAACATACATACGTATGTATGTTTTTTTTATAGGTACTTTCTCTTTTATATATATAGATTATTGAGTATTTTATACTACGCGTTGTTGCTTTTTCTTGTTTATTATTTCCATGTATTATTGCATACAATTATTTATCTGAAATAAGCATTTACGTTTAGTTTTTATTCATTTATTAGCAACACAACTTGCTTTAGGCGTATTCATTTCCTGACTCCTACAATCTAGGGACTTTCAAGGCCACAGTGAATAGGCTGCTTTTGGGTAACCATGTTGCATCTTAGGCTTCGTCTCGGCGTATCCTCTATGGGTGGGTCTCTGGCGAAATGGCAGGTGACGATATACGCGAATAATCCTGTCCCGTACTAAACTAAGGGGGGAAAGAGAGAAGGAACAAAGGCCTTTGCCAAGTAAAAAACACGTTTAAATTTTATTTAAAAAAAATGATTGTTTTTTTGGAAAAGTAACAAAATAGTTCCCTTATTATCAGATCTTAGAATGTCTATTAATATTTTCAAGTTATTTGGATAGGTAAAACAGGACTTACTACAACCGGGTGGACTGATGACCAGTTTTTAGTCTATGGTAGTAGTTTTTTTAAGAAATCCATGGGATCCAAAAAAAAGTGGTTTTAAATTCAATGTGTATGTTTTTTTCTATGGTACACTATATCCTCAACAATGCTACGAGTACAAGGTAAAATAATAATAAAAACTGTCTATAGACGATCTTGCGTTAGGCTAAGTTAAAAATAATCCATTTTAGTTTAATTTATTTTATTGTGAAGTGTCTAATAAAGAGCAAAACTGTCTATATTAAGTTGTACTAAATGTGTTTTAGGTGTTTTAAGTCAAATTAAATTATCAAATAGTGTCAAATAAATGTAAAAAAAACGTAATTCAAACAGGATTCTTTCTGTTTATTAAACCTATATATTTTATTTTATTTATTTTGGCACAAACAGTCACTTTCACACAAAGTTCTAATGGTTACAGTAAATAAATACATAAAGATAAAGAGTGCCCTGAAGTTGTATATACTCAGAACCATTTTTATATTCATTGAAAAATTATATTTGAATATTCCTTCATCCCTTAATATTTTTAATATTCACAAGGAACCCTAAACATAATAAATGCACAAGTTATCCGGCTGTTTGAATGACTGCGCCCGCGCCGGCGCCGATCCGTTCGGGGTGAAAGTCGACTTGCGCAATCGCCAGCTGAGGCCTGAGAGGCAAATGACGTAAATTGTTTTGTATAAGGATTATGTTATCTTTATTATTATTATTTTTATACCTATTTATATTATTAAATACTGCGTTTACTTTAGGCTTTTAATTTAAAAAATAAATAACTTTGATACGTTGTTGCGTGATAGATGCACAAACTAACAAACAGACTTTTTTGTTGGTTTGTCCTCACGTTTATAGTAAAAAATATAGGAAGGGAAGGGAAGGGTTGAATGACCCTCCCTCCCGCCCCTCGGTTAAAAATTAGGATAACAAAGTATTTCATCTATATGCCTACAATTTAATTTACAAAACCTACCTGAAAATAATTAACTAAGAACTCTTATCTGAACATATTAAACAAATCCTAGTTATAATAATTTGTGTAGGTAATGTATAAATAATCATGTTAAAAATGTATAAAATAAGTAAGTGAATAAAAGTAAAAAATCAGCACTTACCTCATCAACCTGTACTGTAAAAGCACAAAAATATATAAAAAAAAAAGATTAGTGTGTTAGTAAGTCTTAGTAATAAATATATCCATAGGACATGTGAGAAAGCAAGACATAGTTAGAATAGAACGAGAAAGAAGAACTATATTTACCCTATGAAAAGGTGATAAAAAATATTTACATTTATTTAATGCCAAATACCTGATGACGTCACCGGGACACATTCTGGAACATTCTAGAACATTCTAGCAGAATCCTAGCTATGTCTTGCGCAACGTCCACATCCGAGCTCTGTTAGTCAGTGTCAATTTGTCTTATGTCTTGATGCGGGCGTCTGTCACACCGTAGCGTAATGTGTAATGTATAATTTTAAATGGAACCCGAATTAGCTATAATTTCTTGGTTATTTTAAGAGAAATACATAAAGGATCATGAAACTACTTATAAACGAAATACGTCTTTTAATCCAATTAATTGGTTTATTCATTTACAAATGTGGGAAATAATGTTTGTATTCAGTTGTATACATGTTAGTGTAATGATTTCCGTCATTGAAAACAAAATAAACTACATAATATACAAATCATAAAAAAACATGCATAACCATACGCAATAAAAATAAAATTCTAATTTAAAAAAAAAACGTGCTCACAAACTATCGTGCTCAAAACCATTGAACCAGATCGATTCAAACTACACTACAGACGTGCTATCATTACGCAACGGTGTAACATGACGTCATTGCTTCCAAAATCCATGACTTACTTTCATCATTGATCACGGGGCCGTAACTAAAGCCTTCGCTACTGTAATCTATGCTGTTCGAATCCTGAACGCCGAGTATGCCGGCTTTTGCTACTCTGTGACAACATCCTTTAAGTAACCCTCCACAGGATCCTTCTAGTAGACCTCCGACCATCCAACAGTAGAAAAAGAACTCACACGTCCCGCTTTGTGGACAATCGTCCGCTCTCTCAGTTTTTAAAGATACTTTTGACTCTGCGTCAATCAGTCGGCCTTTTCTTCCCCGATTTGTTTTTACATTCAACTCCTTCAATATCTGGTTAATTTTTGTAATCTGTGCGTCAGATATAGGCTTGAATTTCGGTAGTTCTGTAGCGGTAATGTTCGGGAATATGTAGTAGTCATTTCTTTTATTTATTAAACTTTCAGTTTGTATAAACATTGGTTTTTCTAATGTTTTTATGGATTCGTTTCTTTTGTCGTGAGCTCGTTGTGGTACGTTCGCATCTGTTCAAATTAGAAAAAGGTGAATTAAGTATTTACAGATATGGAATATTAGATTTAGATTAACTTAAAGTTAGGATAAATACATGAGAAATCTAGAAGTAATTTAGGATTAGAATTAGCATAACGATAAAATTCGAGTTTTAACATAAGCGTATCAATAAGTATTATAAATAGAAAATAAATAAACATTTAATTGCTAATATTGCTTCTTAAATTAAGAGTTATTTAAATTAAAAAGCATAATGTAATAAGAATTGTACAAATTTATAAAAAAAAAGTTGAAATATTTACAGAAAGATAATTATTTTTCGAACCTATTTGTTTTTATTGAAATTGACTTGAGTAAAGAGATAGATAATTTATATTGTGTTTTGGCCACCACTTTTAATTTTATTTTTGCATGTTTATAATTATAGGTTATTTAAATTTCTAATAAACCCCCCATTCATAATTCATATTCCGAAAACTTTTGATACGTGACGTTTTGAATAAATACAAACATAAAGGTGGCTTTCCATCAGGCATTCGCAGCGAGGGAAGTGTCTTAACTCCCGAAACGATTGCTTCATGACAGCTATTTTTTCTAGTCCGCGTAAGGGTGTAAAAGGTCTCTCTTTTGAGATAGTTTTTACGCTATAGGTGAGCCAACTACACAGCGGAGATTAGCTGAAAATGAAACGATCCTATTGGCTGGGAGCCAAACATCTCTCACTACGCATTCCCAGGGGAAATGCAGCCTTATTTCTTGTTAGTAGATAATTTGTACACACATAAAGACATAAGGACTCATAAAAACAGTAATTAAACAATAATTATAACACATAATATGAGCGATTGTAAAATCTCATAATTATGTTTTCTAATGCTCTGTGAAAGGTACTATGTAATTATTTGAGAAACCTTTAATTAAGAACATGTTTTTTCATGTTTAATATCTGTGTGTAGAGCCCTTTATTGTTAGAAAAAGAGTGGCTGAAGGTTTGGACAAACATGTGTGCATGAATATAGATTATGTTCAGAGTTCAGGCGTATATCTATATAAGTATATACTTAAAATGATTATATATTACAGATAGTGTATAGGTTATTTGCTAAGTATAAAAAAATAATGTTTAGTTTGTGATCAGATGGCCGCGTGTGAGGAAAGGTCCCTTTATCTATTATTTATTCAATATTTATAACACAACAATTCAATTATATATTTTCCTACAGAAATTATAAAGAACACGAGTCACCACAACCTCCATAAATCCTCGAGTGTTGATTGTAATACTAATTAAGGTATGCTATTTAAAAGGGTATCACTCACGCGTTGCCAACCTTGAGACATGAAGTTGTTAAGTCTTCTGTGCCTGTAATTTCACCGGCTCCCATACCCTCCTAACCGAAACACTTTAATACAAGTGCATTACTATTTCACGGCGGAATTAAATATGGTGGTAGTACTTCCCGGGCGAACTCTGCACTAAGAGTTCTACTATCTTAGAACCTTACTTACTTTGGTATTTTTGGCAATATAAATGGATGTACTTTTTACATGGTACAAGATCTGTTCAAAGTCAAAGTCATTTATTCAGTTTAAGCCATAGGAGGGCGCTTATGAACGCTACTGAAGTTACCACCTCGTGTAAACTTCGTGTATAACTTTTACATCCCTACGTAAAAAGGCAAGGTAAGTCCGGTAAATAAAACTAATTAGTCAGCTGGCAACACCATGATGTCAACAACCGAAGTCAGTGGTAAATACTAGTATATGACACACAAACATACCAACGCGATGATATCACGTTCTCGCCACTATTTCCACAATATTGTGTCGTGTTGAAATGAAAGTGAACGCCCAAAATTCGGCACTTTCATTTGAGATGCCTGCCCACAGATCTAAGGTAGGCTAGATATCGCTTGTTCATTATGTAGTATGAAAACCGAGCGTGCTTTATTACCAACGATGATATGAAATATTCCCTACTCTATATGAAAGGTTCACTACCCTTGAATGATGTGACCGACTCGACAAAGATAAGACGATAACGTGCCAGCTGGTGGTATCAAGCCTTTTTATAGACTACTAGCTGTCCCTCGCGGTTTCACCCGCGTTCCTGAAAAAAAAGTAGCCCATATCCTTCTCCATGCCATAGGCTATCTGCGTACTAACTTTCATCGTGATCGGTTCAGTGGTTTAGGCGTGAAAAGGTAACAAACAAACAAACTCATATTCGCGTTTATAATATTAGTTAGGAAGTATGGATAATGTTACTACTGAGCTATCATCGCCTTAAAACATCAAAATACTGTTTTAATTTAAGTTAGGTATTTAGGTAGGATTCGGTAGCCCAAGCACATACTGTACCGGTGTGTTTGTTTAGGTTTTGTAAAGGTCGGTAGCACTTCGGTAATCCCCCTGGTATTGCTACATGTTACATTAAGGTGATGAGCTCAATGGTGTGTGTGCTCAAGTGACGTTGAATATCGCGGTGAAGGTCGTGGGCTCGAATCCTATAATTAACTTTTAGCTTGGCCATACAAAAAGGAAACGCTGCCAGCCTGTTGGAAATCTTGCCCATCCGGCAGCAACTTTAGATTCGAGGATAGATTATATTTTGTATTTTTGTTGTGTAGCGACATCTATCAAGACTTCCGCTATCCGTGGATAGATGGCGCAACAAGATTCTACATCGCACTGATAAAGTTCGTCAAGTACTTAGCATATACAGGGTGATTTTGTTATCACTGGCAATACTTGCAGGGGTGGAAGTACTCATCAATGTGAACAACTTTTATTAAAGGGCTAACTCTGATATCGCGTAAAATAATATGGTTGCTTCATACATTTTGGTCGAGTAGGTATTGAACTTTTGTATGGAACAGCTGATAATTTTTTCATGATTTCACAGTTAGTCCCATAATAAAAGTTGTTCATTTTGATGAGTACTTCCACCCTTGCAAGTATTGCCAGTGATAACAAAATCACCCAGTATACAAGATTCCAACTTCAACAGATGGACCGCGGTCCTCAGGCACTATGACCCAGCCTGGTGGAAGAATTTCCCTTTTCAATGGAGGAGTCTACCACCTTGCTCCTCCATAGTTGTAAATGTATTATATTATATCCTATCCTAATACTAATCCTAATTTCCTAACCTTTTAATATTATAAATGCGAATGTGACATTGTTTGTTACCTTTTCACGCCTAAACTGCTGAACCAATCATGATGAAATTCGGTACGCAGATAGCCTACGGTATAGAGAGGGACATAGGCTACTTTTTTTTCTCGGCATTGCGGTTGAAACCGCGGGGGACAGCTAGTCAAATATAAATGGTAGATTTCGATCTCTTGTCATGATTATCTACTGAATCAAAAAGATTTAAATAATAAACAAATACAAACCGGTATTACGCACGAGACGCATTTAACCGGTTACCTTGGAGAGGTAGAAACGTTACCGATAGGCATCGGTAGCATAACCGATGATAAAAACATCTTTATCGCCAAACGAGGTTATGCAATGGAACCGTTTTTCTTTTAACGCTAAGTGGACCGTAGCGTCAGTAAAAAAACGTCTCGATATTATTATTGATATTTTATATTATAGTATATAATACATAACATTTTTTTTTCATATTGGATAGAGTCATTAGATCACAATTTCAAAATAAAAAATATGCACAATATTCAGATATCTCAATTTCAGTCTTTATTAAAATAAATGTAAAAACAACTATGAATGAAGGCGTGCGTGGGGAATGTTGGGATACAGATCCTACAAGTAGAGGCCCCTTTAAGATACGTTCATCATCATCACCATAATTTCAGCCGTAAGACGTCCACTGCTGGACATAGGTGTCCCCTAAGGAACTCCAATAGGACCGGTCTTGGGTGGCCTGCATCCAGTGTTTTCCAACGACCTTTACAAGGTCGTCCGTCCACTTTGTAAGTGAACGTCCTACGCTGCGCTTACCACTTCAACTTCACTGGGCTATGTTGGTGACCCTAATTCGTCTACGAATCATAACCCTCTCCATGGCTCGTTGGCCGACTTTAAGCTGCTTTATGAGGCCCATAGTGAGAGGCCACTTCTCTGTGCCATATGTCATCGCTGGTAACACACACTGGTTGTAGAATTTCGTTTTGAGGCACTAAGGTATTTTGGACGAGAAGACATTTTGTAGTTTCCCGAACGCTGCCCAGCCGAGTAAGATACGTTAGTTAGTGTGTTGAAATTATAATTCTAATAATCTATACTATAATATACTATACTATATGCATATACTATAATATATAATCTATACTACATATCTATACTAATATTATAAAGCTGAAGAGTTTGTTTGTTTGTATGAACGCGCTTATCTCAGGAACTACTGGTTAGAATTGAAAAATTATTTTAGTGTTGAATAGCCCATTTACCGAGAAAGTCTATAGGCTACTTTTTATCCCGGGAAAACATAAGATTCCTCAGGACCGCGGGTGGAACTGCGGGGCAGAAACTAGTTATTATAATTCACAATACTGGTCTAATTAGTAGTTACAAAGTCTTATAATTTGTGAATGGGCAGTTACCTAAAGCCGTGATAGAGTTTTTTATTTTTTTACTTTATTTATTTAACTATAACTTTAAATGTTATTATAGTAGCATATCAAAATGCCAAGTTAATTTTACAGATTTACTTAAAACTGAGTTAATGCATAAGCTAGACTTAGTTCATTCTACAAGTGGTACCTTATCTTCCCTTTTTTGTTTTACTATAAAGCGTATTATTACCAAAATATTCTGCTGACAGTACATGCACTTTCTCGAGTCCCTGTGCGTTACGGACAGACAGTTCGTTGTAATGTTATACAATTTACATGCAGTATAATCTATGCTTTGTCGAGTTCGAGTGTTGTGTTTTATTTTAATATATGCTTTTGTCGAGGACATCGCAGGGTCAACTTGGTCGCCATTTTTATTATTATTTTTTTCATTAAATGGGCTTTCGTTCGCTACAGACTCACCCACAAACGGATAGGTTAGTTGACGTGATTAGTAATATCCCAATCAATGATACCGCAGGTTATAGTGTCAATTCTCACCCAGGATAAATATTTGTGTATATATCTTATAAGTTTTTTTTTTAATAGGTAGTATAATGTAAAATATTAGTTATCCAGTTTTCATAGTACAAGCTCTGCTTAGTTTGGGATTAGATGGCCATGTGTGAGGAATGTCTCAGGATATTTATAACTCTCTGAGTTAGATAGGTAGACGAGTGAGGGAGGAGGCAAAAATCACAAGCGCGAGCACCAAGTACCAACCACATTTAAATTTAAGTCAATTGGAGACATCAAAAGTAAATAGGTAAGTAGATATATTGGAAATATGGAACTTGGAATGTTTTCCACTCATAAAATTTGGATGATGATTGACATATCAAATCAGATACTTTTTATGAAATGTCAAAACGATAGGTTTATATGGAGTTTGTATAGGTTTATATTATAATTAATTATGACATCATAATTGTATAGCATCATATGTTGCACTCTTTATGGTTAGATTAATAATTTAAAATCATGAAAAGAATACAATCAATTAAATAATCGAGATTTCCCTTTTTTTTTTTTAATTTATTGGCAATACAAGCATCTCCCTATTGCCGTGTCAATAGACAATGTCACAGTCTAGAAAAAGTTTAACATTTTTTTTTGTTAACTAGAAAAACCCAATTTACAAGCCTGCATCAGAAGTCAATGACACAGAACGCCAGGAATGGGACGGAAGATGTGTTACACATACGGGTAAAAGAGACGATTAAATGTTTATATGTGCAGTTGGATGCCATTGCGCACGACAGTGAAAACATTTCTTTAAGGCGATGTTCTATTTTACCCAAGCCACGTAAATTCCATAGATATCAAGTTTAAAAAGAGATTTTTAAATAAAATAAAAATATATATTCTGGGTCCACCTGGTGGGAGGCCTATAATTATATATGACTATCGTCGTGGTTTCACCCATGATTTACGATGCATTAACAAATGTCAATGCAATTGGTTCAGCGGTTTAAGCGTGAAAAGGTAACAAACAAACAAATAAACTCACATTCGCATTTATAATATTAAAAAATTAGGATTAGGATTTATCAGTTTGGAATCAGATGGCCGTGTGTGTCCCAGGATAATAGTTTTAAAAAATATAATTATTTCATATTATTTCTTTAAAAAATCACCTTAAGTTGCATCGATGCATTGACCAATAAGAACCGTTAGTGCACTTAACTATTTCCAAGCTGTTAACGGTAACTTGATCATAAAATATAACTTACGAAATATTACCCAACTTCACTCGGTTTATGTAAATTTAACATAGAATGTAACTGGTTTTTTAAGACATCCGGTTTTTTGGTTCTTCCATGAAGTTTATTTTAGCTGTCTTTTAGTAGTTCTTAGTACAAAGATGGTACAAAATATTAAAGTTCAACATAGCACGCTATTAAGGGACAGCAGATTAAATTATAGATTTAAAAAATTAAGCTCATCGAGGCACCGGGAGACCGACGGGCTGGGAGCTTTTTCCGCCAACGCATTAGTTGGCCATACAAAGAGGGAACGCTGCCAGCCTGTTGGGAACCTTGCCTATCGACAGCAGCGAGAGCTTTGAGGATATATTTCCTATATATTATAGTTTATATTTTATGTAAATAAATGTATATTTAAAATAATGTTTATTATTTTATGTACAATTTAGTTTTATTTCCTATTATACTATTTACTTCTTATCAATACACTCTTTTTGTTGAAAATGAGAGAAAATATTTCACGTTGTGTTTCAAAAAGACCTATCGTGACCTATTTATCGAGGACTTATTATATTACAAATATTTACAGACACAACTTCAATTTCTATAGATGACATACACCCATAACCATTACGTAAGTTATGGGTCATATTGACCCGTGACCCGGTGAAGAATTTACACGGAAGTGGTATTTATTTGGCCCCTTCAAAGTGACCTTTAGGGTCAGACAGTTACAAAACAATGCAGTTGTTTACATAGATTTATGTGGCCAGTTTTGTATGTCATCACTATAGGTTATTTGGTTCATCAGATGGACTAAAAGTTAAAGGTCATCTTATATAATTTCCTGTATATAATCGACTCGAATTTTATATTCTATAATATAAAGAAGAAATGCTGCAAGCTGGGAAAGTTGCCCATCGACAGCGGCTGTGGCCTCAAGGAAATTTTCTTTACAATAATGTCATTCATTTTAAGCGGCCCGAGCTGTACCTTAGCAAATCCGATCAATCCCCAATTAATGATGCATGCTCAGTCTTCCCTCACTCCCCTGGCAACGTCCAGAGCCGAGGTTCGAGCCCCACAGGGGGCACTCTCAGGCTACCGTTTCCCAATTTTTTCTTGTTTTAAGTACGGCTGAGAGCCCTAAGAGCTCGCCGATTGTCCGCGTAAGGGTGGTCGATGGTCCCCTGGACCCACCACCTTCTTGTCACGTTATAAAAAAATAGTATTTTGTCTTGTAAATCCTACTTAATCCTAATATCCAACTAATATTATAAATGTGAATGTTTGTCTGGATGATTGTTACTGAACGGATTTGGATGAAATTTGGCACACAAATAAAATATATTCTGGATTAGCATATAGGATACTTTTTATCCCGGGAAAACATAAGATCCCTCGGGAACACGGGTGAAATCGCGGGACAGAAGCTAGTTAAGCTATAATATTGACTAAAGATTTTGTGATTAGTTAAAAATAAAATCATTAAAAATATTTTCGCTATAGTTTTTAGCCAGTTATTCTCAATTAAAGGATAACTTGAGTAGCTTTGACATTCGTAAATAGGGCATTTAATACCCTAGGGGGGCACCTCTAATGTATAAAATAAATGGCGCTTTGGTAGAAATCTTTGATTCCATTCATTATCGTTAATCATGAAACTAACTTCAAAGGGCATTCACAACCGACCTTGTCTCAGAGCAACGATCTCGATTCATTCACAGCACAGCTCGTTGCAATGTCATTGACACTTCCTACAAACTATTTCAACATAGATAAACTACTGTTTATAATAAAAGTCTCATTTCATATTGAAGCATTAAACTTTACAAGAAAAATACAAAATTTAAACTATAATACTATCTATTTATAAGTATATCACAATAGAAAACTAGTATGTGTAGTATATCAGTTCTCTGGCTTCCATAGTACAAGTTCTGCTTATTTTGGGGGAACTTTTTGAGACATAATAATTCTGAATTATTATTTATTTAATTTATTAAAAAAGAATGTTTATATAGGTATACTGTATATCCCTAAGATCCCACGGGAATGGGAAAAGCAATATGCGAGGTTTAAATTGAGCTACATACCACAACAATGACAGATTTCAATTGAATATAAATATTTAAAATACATAATAACATATTTTCACAAACACCCAACACTTTCCTCAAGCACAATAACCGCTTCTCATGGTTTATCTGTATTTTTTGTATGTTTGCATCAGTGAAACTAAGAAACTAACATTTTCACCCGACACCGGCCGCTCCCACGATCGAAAGATGTAGAAATTATAGTTTATTGTTTACTGTTTTTATTCGAGGTTTATCTTTAGTGAAATTTTATGTCGTGTGTTACAAGTTGTGGTTTTACAAACTCGTCATATTTATTTACTTTTTCCTATATATTTTTACTTGAAGCGCTCATGGCGTAGCTTAATTAGCCGTTCTTAACCGATCGGTAAAGTTAAGCAACGTCCAGTCTGGCCGGTACCTAAATGGGTGACCGCCTAGTGGTATTTCATCTTGAGCGTTTCAGTTTGACGTTGGTCCCGGTTATCACTTATTGTAATAGTAGTTAAGCTAGTTGGAGACCTCCTAGGTGGCTTGAAAACTCCAACAGTAGGTTGACCGCTAGCCTACCTCCACCAACCCGCAGTGAGCACGCGTGGTATTTGCCCATTCCCCTTTCACCCTTATTCGTGAAAGGAGGCCTGTGCTCAGCAGTAGGCAGATAAAGGCTGTAATTTATTATTATTATCTTGTGTGTGTGTGTGTGTGTGTGTGTGTCTATATTAAAGGAAAAGGTGACTGACTGACTGATCTATCAACGTACAGCTCAAACCACTGGACGGATCGGGCTAAAATTTGGCATACAGATAGCTATTATAATGTAGGCATCCGCTAAGAAAGGATTTTTGAAAATTCCACTCCTATTGGGATAAAATAGGGGCTCGCGGGTGAAACCGTGGGGAGGTAAGCTAGTTTATTGTATATTTTTACTATTATAAATACGAAAGTGCGTTGTTGGTTCGTCCTTCTTTAACGGAGCAACGGATCAATGTAATTTTTTTACAAAAAGAGTTTATGGACCGGAGATTGACAACACCCCTTATTCAGACCTGCTCGCTTGCGGTCTCGATCGGGTAGACAAACCGATTGAGTAGTCTACTGAATAGGATAGCTCCTATTTTCTTATTTTAGACTTCCATTTAGAACAAGGCGGTCGATCGGTACACGATCGCGGCAAATGAATTCTGCTACGAGCACGAATCATTCTGAACTGTCCTATGGAACAACTGATATTTTGACACGATTTCAGAATTTGTATTTATTTCAGAAGTAAAAGTTTGTAAAAATGAGTACAACTTTAATGAATATATAATATAACATAAATATTCTACAACAAAACTATTATAACTAAACGAGTAAACAAAAATCATTTAGCCCCACTAAATCAAATCGGAACCAAACAACCACCCGTCCCTCTCACTCAACAAACGAGCAAGCGAGACAAAACATAAATTGGTGCCAAGATTGAGGGAAAGAGGCCGGTTACATCACAACATTACATCAATGCCGTTTTGACAAGGAAATTATCGGCGCCGGCGCAGTTATACAATCTGTAGTCGAAAGTGGAAAGCCAGTGGTTAGTTGGTTAAGTTTGTTAAGTTTGTATCTTCACTAGTTAAGGAGCTGGTAAATATTTAAATAAATATCCTGGGTATTTCATCACATAAGGCCATCAACAAAGTACTATAAAACCAGATAAATAATTATACGACATGATATGCGATGATAGCTCAGTCGTAGTGACGTCGAATGCCGCGGCGAAGGTTGTGGGATCGAATTCTACAATGAGCTTGAACTTTCGGTGAAGGAAAACATCGTGAGGAAACCATCGTGAGGAAACCATAGCACGGTGGTAGGGTACTTTGTAGTATCCGCCTGGCTGGCTACCACCCTCAAGTTGAATATCTGTCACCAAACACCTACCGGGCGTGTGCTACGACAGCTGCACTGGAGAGCCAATTTTTTTTAGACTTTGTTAGCTTACCACCTTCGATCACATCATCACTTACCTAGTGAAATCAAACACAGGCCTATCAATAGAAAAAAGAAACCTAATAACTATAATAAATTAAAAGACTATAAAATTATTAAAACAAACGAGAAAATAAAATTGTGGATCTTAATCAAAACCACCATCCATTCAAATTGAATATTTAAGTATGCATGTTACAGTTGAAAATCCAATAACACAGTGACATTGTATTCACACTCTCGTTTTTAAATGGATCGCGTGACAAAATGTCGCGTGTATGGAAATTAAGTGTATGACGTATACAAAGTTGGTTAAAAATGTTGATATTATTTACTTTTACTGTTATATTGTATGATTTTGCCTCTAACATATTAGTTTTGGGGCTACGTGATCTAAATCTAGTCCAAATTTGGGGCAAACTCTGTAATTGGACAGAAAGACGTAAAAAAAATATTAGAAAGTAAAATATAATGTTTTTTAATGCCAAGTTAATTATGAAAATGCTTAGTCTATTTCAGTAGTTTAGTTTACGGTATTCATTATGTGAATATATTTTTCTATAGGTTTAATATCTAACTCCAACTCCTATCATAATAATTAGTAATAATTACAGTCTATATCTGCCCACTGCTGAGCACAGGCCTCCTTTCACGAATAAGGGGTGAAATGGGAATGGGCAAATACTCCACCACGCGTGCCCACTGCCGATTGGTGGAAGTAGGCTAGTGGTCAACCTACTGTTGGAGTTGTCAAGCCACCTAGGAGGTCTCCAACTAGCATAACGACTATCGACCAACGGCTTTACGTGCCTTCCGAAGCACCGAAACGCTCAAGATGAAATACCACTAGGCGTTCACCCATCCACGTACCGGCCAGACTGGACGTTGCTTAACTTTGCCAATTAGTTAAGAATGGCTAATCAAGCTACGCCACGAGCGCTTCAACTCCTATCTCTATTCCTTATTCCTATCATAATCCTTCTTATTTATCAAAAAACGGATTTTAACCCTAATAACGAAGACATAAATGCGATTTTGGATCAAGTTGCATGATGGTTGTGATGACAATATGACAATGGTACAAGGAATATAATTCATTGATCACTCATAGTTAGTTAAAATATATCTTCGCTAAGTAGAACAACATACGGCATGCAGCTTGTGCAGTGACAAATCTACAAGATCCGCCTCTATGTGCTGACATATGCTACGACTCACGCTGCACACTAAACACTGCACTCACTGCACTTTCTTTTAACCTTTTTTCAACATAAACAAAACAATAAAGATGCGTTCCTTAGTTCACAAAGAGAGTCTAAACTTTAACACTTTTGCACGTCGAAGCTACTGAAGTTACCACCAGTCTTCAACTGAGAAAAACCGCCAGGAAACTCAGCAAGGTTACATTTTTTTTATAGATTTTAACACGCTTTTATTAGCTTCACTTGTAACTAACTAACTAACTATATAAGAAAGACTTGGATGTTAAATTTGACACACTTCTCGGTTTCTGATTGAGCTGAAATTTTGCATACACGTTTAGTTTGTTTTTGACTATCTTAGCTTTTTTTTTATATAATAATAAACATAAACACAAAAGCTAAAGATAATAAACTCACTGTGACACTACTCGAGTACATTTTGACCGAAAAGAAAACGACTTGCAACAATTTAATTATTATAATGTAATCTAATTACCCGAAAGAGGTAATACATCAACCCGAACTGCCAAATGGAACAACAGATCTGATTATAGCTTTATGACTGATTGCAGATATCCAAGAAAAATTAAGAAAAGAAAAGTTTCATAGATTTTTCACAGAATTCTATAAAAATGTTTTTTATCTTTTTTTTTAAATTATTTTAGTCGTTATTAAGTTAATTAACTATTTAAAACTGTAACGCTGAGGTAATGATGTGGTCAATACGGTCACACTAGGCCTAGATAGAAACTAGCTAGAAAAAAAAGAAAGAAAAAAAAAGTAGAGCCAATTTTTTTTTAAACAAATGATTTAAATTTATAATATGATACCCGCACGCATTTCACAATATTATAACATCAGTAACCATATGCAAAAGGGTCCAGCATACCGTGACATTACACGCTATTATATTCTCATATTACAATACAAATTAGCAAACATACAAACAAACACGCGAACGTAATATTATTTGTGGGAAATCGTGGAGACCTTGTGCTGTTCAATGCGCGTGAGTTTTTGAGCTGGTTATTATCACACAATTGGTAAAAGTTCCATTGTGGACGGACGGCGAGGAGTTACTCAATACTAGATGTGCTTAGGACAATATATTGCCTTCACTCTTTACAGAGTAATAATGGGTTTTTAATTTCACTTGTTTACTAGCTCCGTGGTTTTTACCTGCGTTTTTAGAATAAAAATCATCCGAATTGAGAACCTCCTCGTTTTTTGAAGTCCGTAACATTTGCCAAAGTTTACAGTAATTACTTTATTTTGCTTAACTTTTAAGTATTATTTTATGTCAAATTGTCAAAAAGTAAAGCAATTTCTTCAAACAAGTATTGTAGAAGTAATTTCTATAAAAGAGTTAATTGCTAAAGTGCGGTCGCCGAGAGAATACGTTTCTGACACCTGTTAATAATGGTCATATCACGGAAACTGCTAATCCGATTTCGATGGGACTGTCACATAAGGTTCTATATGTTCTTAGGCATAGCTTAGTAAAAGTCACATCGGAATCAGACGAGCCATTTCCGTGATTACAATACATTACAGTTGTTACAAACGCATTCTCTCGGCAACCGCATTTTAGGTTGCGTGTTACCCAATCAGATTGAAATAAAAAAAGAACGCTTACATACTGTGCTGACAGCTAATTAAATTTCTTTTTATTATATTTTTTGTTTATTAACAATGTAGTTAGTGGTTCTGAGTGAACACTGTCTTGATAATGCATTTATAAGGTTTAAAACTATAACATCTTGATTAATATTTCCATATTTTTTTTACTATATAAAGGCTTGTATTTGACCACAATCTCACCGTGTTACGTGATAATGTGGCCGAAGGTGGTAAGCACACGCCTTTTAGGTTTATGTTTAAAATCCTTATAGCATTTTCTACTAACGTAAATAGAGAGATTAAAAAAATCTAGCCACCTCAAGTGTCATCTCAGTCACAAAAGATGTTGTATGGTGTCACATCTAGTGTGCAGACATCAATGTACTTCAATTTGACGTGACAACGCGCCATGTAGGAACACATCGTTTCGTTCACAGTTTAAATTATAATGTGAAAAAAGAAATTGCCTCTGTCTTTACACATTTTCGCAACTCACTTTTGACACCTCATTTTTATGCTATTACAACAAATTTTACGTGAGTTTAGTACGTTGTAGTTGGTTAATTTTGAGGGGACTTTTTAATGTTTGGTTGAATATGTTTGACTGACCTTTTAGGTCAGTCATAACGATTTTATAGGTATAGTTAACTTAAAAAGTTATTAAAGAACGCGTCAAAATAGAACATAAGTACCTACCTACTCTTTCTCAATTTAAATATGGGGCTTAATAATATAAATAACTAGCTTCCGTCCTGCGGTTTCACCCGCATTCCCGAGGGATCTTGTGTTTTCCCGGAATCAAAAGTAGCCTATAGCCTTTCTCGATAAATGGACTATCTAACACTGAAAGATTTTTTAAATCAAACCAACAGTTCCTGAGATTAGCGCGTTCAAACAAACAAGCTCTTCAGCTTTATAATATTAAGTATAGATAAATAAATAATTCTGGGACATTATTCCTCACACATGGCCATCTGACCCCAAACAATGCAGAGCTAGTGCTATGGAAGCCAGATAACTGATAAACTACTTAATATATACTAGATTTCATTTGTAAATATATACTTATATAGATAATTACACCCAGACTCAAGACAAACAGACATGTTCCTGCACACAAATGTCTATCCTGAGTGGGAAACAAACCTACGACCAGTGGCGTGATATATTAATACATACTTAAAAAAACTGCAATAGAATTCACTTTTTGTGTTTAAAAATCATGGGCAAATTTACTATAGACCTATATTAATTAATTTAAAACAAAAATTGTACTAAAAACATAAGATCCTCATATTTATTTTTATTTCGATAATTCTTCTGCTTATACAATTTCACTCGCGATTTTCGCCTATATCCCTCTCCATACCATAGACTATCTGCGTACCAAATTTCATCGCAAACAAACATTGATTTTATATATAAAATTATTAAGTCATGATGACTTACCAGTTTCCAATAAGAAAGCAAAAACATTAAAGTCTAATAAAGTGCAAATGCCAATCTCCTTTCGTTCGACGATGAAGCCATAACGTAAACAACTTCCTATAGTTAAAGTTCCGGGTAATTATATAACATGTATCTGTAAGATATAATTGTGTATATAGGGTGGAAAATAATGAATTAGCTATCGAATAGCTGTCACCCGCGTTCTCAAGATAAAAAGTAGCCTATAATTTTTTATAATAAACTGCCTATCTAACACAAAAATATGTTTATCTTAAATTCATACAAAAATCCTATACTTTCAGTTTTTCCCGATTTTCCAATATTAAAAGCAATTTTTACAATTTTCCTCTTCATAAGAACCTTCCTCGGACATCGACAATATTTTAAAAAAAATTACGAATTGGTCCACCCGTTCTCGATTTTCACGCTTAGCAACACTTTACCGTTCATTTTTATATAGTTAAAATTACTGCAATAATGTACATCGGATGAGAATTCTTGATTCTTTTTAATTAAAAAAAACTGACTGATTGATAGACAACGCACAGCCTAAAACGTTGTAGCTAGAGATTTAAAATTTTGTTTGAAATATTCCTTGAGTACCTTAAAGGTGCACTAAAAATGTATTTGGGTAAAATAGGAAATTAAATATTAGTAACTATTGATGTCATAGAAAAAAAATCAGCGGGATGCACTCTTTGCCTAAATCTACCAAAGTTTAATAAATACAAACTTCTGTATCTAATTTACTATATTTAATACATACTATCTTTTAACCAACTAGGCAAACCAAAGGATGTATGTAACGTGACTGTTGCATATTTTATGTTTTTATAACATACTGTTTCTGCCATATTTACATTACAATTTTACGTTATATGTACATTAATAATAAAATAAACTCACCTCTCTCAGCAAAAACATCACCCGTTCCAGTCGCAATATCCTGCAGCGCCTGATCATCAGCACCAACATCAGTCAACCCAAAATTCTGATCACGAAACACTACATTGTCATTATAAGGTCCACCAGGACCACCATGAGAATTTGAATGCACTGATACACTGTCTGTTGCATAAGGAAATATTACTCTTGGACTCCTCGCCTTCCAACCTGAGTAGTACCCATTCCGAACTACCGGACGAAAAGCTTGATACGGTTCGAAACCAAATGTCGGCGCGTATTGACGACCAAAACGTCCTTGGTAGAAATGAGGGTTATTTTGATACGGCCTGAACCTCGGTAATGGCTCATAAAACCTTTCATTCCCAGATGTTAATTCCTCGTTCTGACTCTTAGGTGGTTCTGTACTGTCTTCAGGCGATGTAAAATCATAGTCGGTTTCGTCGAATTTTATTTTCGAGTAATTCTTGTCTAGGGTTAAATCGATTTCGCCTCTACCGAACGGCTGATGATTTTCATCCTCGTCTAAGAATAAAACGCGTTGTTTTGAACGTGTTCTCCTGTAATAGTTCCTAGGTACAAACATGACATTTCTGTAAGGTTTCTGATATACAACGCTCAACGCCCGGCTCGGCTCGGCGGCGGCGGCGGACGCAACCACGAGCAAAATCACTTTCCATCTATTTTCGCTGAACATGTTGTTTCGGTCACTGATCCGTTGATTTCACTTTCATTTTACGTTGTTTGTTTAATTTAATTAATGCTTGTATTTCTTTTGAAAGAAAATTTTATAGCATGTTTTTTTGGTTTTGTTTTTTTTTTTGTTTTAAATATTGTTGGTTTCGATTTTCATGTTTGTTTTGCACGCGCGTGTTTGTGGTGCGGTTGGTGGCGGTTGACTGGCGGGCTGGTTGCCCCCACTGGGTGGCTCTGGCTGTGGTTATATAAAAATGCATGCAGTGACGTGATCGCTTGCGTAAGAACGCTTACAAGCAATCGGCGATGATCGGTGATAGTAGCGTTGCTTGGCAACCGTTGTTTTGGATCAGTAGTGGCCCACTTTTCCTTGGCTTATATTAGGTAGTCGTTTTGGTTTGCTGTTCTCTTTGAGTTACTTATATCGTTAGGTTTAAAAGCCTTGTTATATATGTATATCTTTAATGTGTGTAGTGTATCTATTTTTTTAATTTTGTCCCAGATATCAAAATCTAGTATATCTATACTGGGTGATTTTGTTATCACTGGCAATACTTGCAAGGGTGGAAGTACTCATCAAAATGAACAACTTTTATTATGGGACCAACTGTGAAATCATGAAAAAATTATCAGCTGTTCCATACAAAAGTTCAATACCTACTCGACCAAAATGTATGAAGCAACCATATTATTTTACGCGATATCAGAGTTAGCCCTATAATAAAAGTTGTTCACATTGATGAGTACTTCCACCCCTGCAAGTATTGCCAGTGATAATAAAATCACCCTGTATATATAAAAATGAATCCCTATTTCCGTTGGTCACGCCATCACTAGAGAACGACATTTCAGTCTTATTTTTCTTTAAATTTCTTATAAGTATACTTTACTTTAGTATACTTTGTAGAATGTTCTTACGGAAAGAAAAATTACGAAAATCAAAGCAGAAAATTGGAAATTTCAGACAACTTAACAATAAAGGATCGCGGGTGAAACCGCGGAGCAGAAGCAGATGATAATGTAGACAGATGTAACAATGTTTCGACAGGACGCCGGGCGAGGACTTTTATTCCACCAACACATTAACTTGGTCATACAAAGAGGGAACGCTGCCAGCCTGTTGGGAACCTTGCCCATCGGCAGCGGTAGTACTACTACCGCTTTGAGGAAATATATATTATCTATATATATATTTTTTTCTTTGTATATTCGACCACATCTCACTATGGTAGGTGATGATGTGGCCGAAGGTGTTAAGCACACAAAGCCTAGAAGGATCTGGCTCTCATGTGCAGCTACCGGAACACACCAATAGGTGTTTGGCGATTGATTTTCAACTTGAGGGTGGTAGCCAGCCAGGCGGGTACTACAAAGTGCCCTACCACTGTGCTATGGTATCCTCACGATGTTTTCCTTCACCGAAAGCTCAAGCTTATTGTAGGATTCGAACCCACGGCCTTCGCCGCGGCGTCCGACGTCACTACCACTGAGCTATCATCGCCTTATTGTATTTTTCTTATACATAAATACAGGTTTATGAAGAAAAAATATTTATTTTTGTATTTGTAGTGACATAAGTAACTTTTATTTATTCTTTAAAACAGACGAATTGGATTCTAATGATTTTTATGCTATTATCTTTATTTTTCTTTTATTATTTTACAATTATTTAGTTTAGTTTTGTATTATGTAATGTTTTTGATTCATTTTTTTTCTCTTATATTACTAATAGTTCATTAATTATTATTAACTAGCTTTTCCGCGCGGTTTCACCCGCGTTTCCAGGGATCTTGTGTTTTCCCGGAATAAAAAGTATAGCCTATAGCCTTTCTCGATAAATGGGCTATCCAACACTGAAATATTTTTTCAAATCGAACCAGTAGTTCCTGAGATTAGCGCGTTCATATATAGATTAACTCATAATTGGATTTGTGTTTGTTATTTGCTACATTTGAATTTGTTATTATTTTTATATATTGCTCAATCTGCTAAAATATAAAATAAAATATGTAGTTCTTTATAGATCAAAAAAAAGGTTTACCGCCATCTATCGACAAATGAAAGCAAAGAGTACTAGAGCCTTTCACTGTACGTTTATCACTAACTTATTTACTTTATCCTACCCAGCGATACAAATAGTACTAAAGATTATTTATAGATGGCGTTTTTAGACAAAGAATTTATGAAAATTATCTGTTTTTTTTTCTACAGTTATCCAGTATACTCATCAATGTGAATAACTTTTGTTATAGGACTAACTGTGAAATCATGAAAAATTTATCAGCTGTTCCATACAAAAGTTCAACACCTACTCGACCAAAATGTATGAAGCAACCGTATTATTTTACGCGATATCAGAGTTAGCCCTATAATAAAAGTTGTTCACATTGATGAGTACTTCCACCCCTGCAAGTATTGCCAGTGATAACAAAATCACCCTGTATAATGGTGTTTGATCACAATTTCATCATACAAGTGATGATGTGGCTGAAGGTGATAAGCATATAAGAACAAAAATAAAAATATTTAATATATTTTTTGTTTATAAAAAAAAATATATTCACTTTCACACCATAACATATAGTATATATTTTTTTAATCTGATTAATAAGTATTACATCAGTTATTTCCCTACTAAAAAAAAATCTAATTTAAATATTAGAAAAATAAAACAACTGTCACGCGTTGAAGTCTTTTATTTGAAGAAGGACTGCTACGGAATATCGTAGCACTGTCTACGAATGCACTAATATTTTCTACGATGTCATAGAACCTCTACCTATATTTCAGTAGTTCTACGTTTTTTTTTTTAACTTGTAACAAACAATAAATAACAATGTCATCAAAGCCTCTTTCCTCAATAATTTACAAAAGATAACATACAAACAGACACACACATAAAATTAATTATAGTATACACATATAAATGAATATGCCAAATTATAATTTCTCCTCGACTCGTTTTCACTTCGCGCTTCCGATGCGCCGGCGCCGACGCGTTACTCAACATTTGGGGCCACGAAACTAGTGGCCAATTTTGAACTTGTTGTTCCATTTTCTTTTTATGTGAGAAAGGTGACAGACAACCAGATGCTCTAACTAATGTTAGGATCTATTGCCACCTATAGACAATACCTTTAAGCCTAGAAGAAAACTGGCTCTAAATAAAAACTGCCGAAACACATCGTGCTTCGTGAAAATTAATCTCACTGATAATATTCGCGAGTTCAGACGGAAGAAAAATAAGATGATGAGAGTCACTTTGTGTATTTTTTTTTATACACCATAGTCGGCAAACAAGCATACGGCCCGCCTGATGGTGAGCGGTTGCGCGTTGGCGACCCTTCCCCCCTCCCCGATGAGCTCTGGCGACCTTACTCACGCGCAGGAACACAACTATAAGATATTTGGATGCGGTATTCTGTAAGGTGGAGGTACTTCCCCAGTCGAGCTGCTCTTTGAGTGACATATCGCAATGCTCTACCTCTCTTAATTACTCCTACTTCATATTATAAATGTGTAAGTTTGTATGTTTATTACCACTTAACTTCTTAACGGATTTGGAAAAAATTTTGCACACAGATAGAATACGTTCTGGATTAACATATAGCATACTTTTATCCCAAGAAAACATACGGGAACGCTGGTGAATCCGCGGGGTGGATATTAATAAATAGCATGCTTTGATAAACCAGCCTTCAAAAGCATATAATTTTAAATCGCGTGTATCTTTGCGTTTATAAGGTTCTTTCATTATATTAAAAATTAACGTTTTACATCGCCTGTTTAGTGGCCCCACATATAAACCGATCTCGCGGCCAATTAACCTCCTTAACTTCGGGGAAGCCTTCGTTTGCATGCCTCTTATTTACACGATCATTTTAAGCGTATGTGTCGCAATAAAAGTATTTTTTAATAAAAAGCAGGAAAATAAAAACAATACTTACATATTTATACTAATAAAAATATTTGTCCTGTCTGTCTGACTGATTTATCAAGGTATAGTTTAAGATCTTTTCAAGGTGGTAGGGTACTTTGTACTACCCGCCTGGCTAGCTACCACCCTCAAATTGAACCTAATGGTGTGTTCCGACAGTTGCACTTGAGAGCCAGTTCCTTCTAGGCTTTGTGTGCTTACCACCTTGGGCCACATCATCACTTAACATAGTGAGGTTGTGGTCAAACACAAGCCTATACAAAGTAAAAAAAAAAAAACATGAAATCGGAAGATCTTCTCAATATAATACCCTAACCCATGTAATTATCAAGCTTGTAATCTAATAAAGAAATTATGAATAAAGAAGAAACTATAATAAAATTTTAAGTTTAATAAAATTATCATAAAATATGGTGTCGAATAAATTAATTATAAACTTGACCCCGACGACCAATGACACTATTTTAAATATAAAAGCAACGACACACAATTACACATTATTTAATTTTGCATAACCTTAGTTATCCAACGTGGAAATGCAGCCAGGATTTTTAGCACGCTTTTAATTTTAGCTGTTTCCCGCGGCTTCACCCGCCTTCCCGATATAATAAAAGTAGCTTAAGTTACTCTTTATAACATCAACTATCTGCCATAGAAAGTCCCGTCCAAAACGGTCCAGTTGTTTCGGAGATTAGCCGGAACAAACAGACAGTCTGACAACATTTAAAAATAATGATTTTTAATTTTATGTACCGTATATACTTTCATTATGCATTTAGTAAAATCTATTATATTGACATCACAAACAGACACTACAATTTTATTTATTTGTATGTATAGATTACATTACTCATAATACGGTATGTGCCAACAAAGAACATGCATGGAATATGCAATTATTTTGAAATTAGAAAACGTTGCAAATAAAATTTCACCTCTAAAGATGAGAACATCATTTAAAATTTATTACAAACGAGATAGAGTCAATTGTAACGATCATAAGGTTCTAATTTGAATGAATTAAGTCGAGATGTAAATTTCAATGCAATACGTATCACTTGAAGACATATATTTTCTTTGAAATGTAAAATTTTACATTCAATTACAAAAATATATTTTAATTTTTCATTTTCATTCACTTCAATTTCTATTTTACAGAAGATTTTTTTTATTGTTATTATTTAAGCTGTAGTCGCTGGATTTATTTGATGTGTTATTTATGTATTTTCATATGTTTTTTTTATACAACATAGTCGGCAAACAAGGATACGGCCCGCCTGATGGTAAGCGGTTACCGTAGCCTATGAACGCTTGCAACACCAGGGGTATCACTAGCGCGTTGATGAGCTCTGGCGACCTTACTCACGCGCAGGAACACTTTTATAAGTTATTTGGCTGCGGTATTCTGTAAGGTAGAGGTACTTCCCCAGTCGAGCTGCTCTTTGAGTGACACATCGCTATGCTCTAGCTCAATTAAAAGGCAGTAGTTTTAGGGCCCCCTTAATATAGCCAACGGTTACATCGGATAAATCCTTTCGTCCCGTCAACATTAACCCTCTAAGACGCGAGTGAAACTGCGAGGCAGAAGTTGTAAGCAATATTAGCGAGAGAATATTTTAAAAGTAACAATAATAGATGCTGTCTGAGTGGGTGTTAAATCAAAATGTCGCCGTTTTCCACATTCTAATTAAATATTTATATTCTTATAAGAAAGTTATCACAAATATATGAGTTTATTTAGAAACGTGTTATACACACATATCTCGTTTCTCAAAACAAAAAACAAAAAAGATCTATAGTTATTTTCGAAAACCAAGTATGTGGATAGTTTTATTAGTGTTTTTTTTAAGTGTTAACTTCTTTTAGCGCGGTACGCATATTTTTAGATGAGGTAAACCTCTGGACTCGCGACACCGTTATGAGACGCGACACTGTTACGAGCGAGACGCAGTTTGACGTTTAGTTTCTTATCTCAATCTCTCAAAAAAAAAATTGTTTTCCCTTCTGTCGGCACTCCCGGAGTGCAATTTTTTTAAATTTTATTGTTGTTGTTATTTTTAACTAGCTGTTCCCCGCGCTTTCGCCCGTGTTCTCTGTATGAAAAATGATTTTCTGAGGTTTTAATAGTGATTCTGCTATTCAGGGCGGAGACAAATCCAACAAATCAAACATCATAAAAATTAGTCCAGCCGTTCTTGAGTTATAAATGGTGTAACTAACACGACTTTTGTCCCTTCCCAAGGTGGATACCAACAGGACTTTAGTATCTCTACCCATAATTATTAGCTTTGAACCTGTTCAGGTTATTATTTTTTCTTATTTATTTTTCTTATTTGTTATTTGTATTTATGGGAAAAAAGCCAACATTGTCAGGCTGTCCAAAAAAATATATAAACAATGTAACCTTGAGTTTCTTGCCGCTTCTTCTCAGTTGAAGGCGACTTCCGAATCGGTGGTAACTTCAGTAGCTTCGACGTTCATAAGTGCCTTTCTAGGGCCTAAACTGAATAAATGGCTTTGACTTTGACTTTGCTTGATTACACGAAGGCGTGTAGATTACTCAAGTAAATTAACGCCGTATTTCTAACATTAGAAAGACCAAAATAGTAGAACGTAGGCCTCTAACTAAAGACACCTACGGACTCTACACATCATGCATCTTTATAAATACATTTTAGCTTCATGGTTTTATACGCGTTCCAGAGGAGTCTAATATTTCCCGAAAAACAAGTATTATTTTTGATCCAAAGTATTGTATAACACGAGTCAGCCAGCCTATGGCTGGCTACCACCCTCAAGTTAAAAATCTGTCGCCAAACACCTATTGGTGTGTTCCGACAGCTGCACTTGAGAGCCAGATCCTTCTAGGCTTTGTGTGCTTACCACCTTCGGCCACATCATCACCCACCATAGTGAGATTGTGGTCAAACACAAGCCTAACAAATACCAATACAAAATAAATAATTTTTGTATTTATAATTTTGTGGGGAACTATTGATTGGAAAGGACAAAAATACTCCTAAAATCGTAATTATAAAAATGGCAGTTCCAACGTTTTGTACTACGACAGTTGAACTGATTATTAAATTTTTCCTCAATCACATACTTTCCGAGGCGTCGACCAAAAGGTGGAACATCACCGCACCGCGCCCGCCGCGATTAAACCAGAGCTATAATAATCGTGACAGCGCGAAGGTAGTGTATAACCAGCTTTAGCTTCGATTCATACTATCGCAATACAAAAAAAAAGAAACAAAATCTTTATGAAAAATATAATTTTATTTAACACAGCTGTTCTCCGCTGTTTCACCGGGCATAATAAAAGTAGCCCATGTTACTCCTTATGACATCAGCTGCCAGTGAGAGTCCCGTCAAAATTGTTCCAGCTGTTTTGGAGATTAGCCGGAACAAACAGACAACAACATTTTCAAAAAATGTTTTTGTTATTATTATTATAAGTATCTACAATATATATATACTTTCCATTTTATTTATTGAAAATAGAACATTAAACATTCTAGCATTTGACCACATTACCAACGTTGGTGATGATGTGACTGAATGTGGTAAATAAGAGTTGATCCACATATACTAATAAGTGAAGTTAAATAAAAACTTGCAAAATATATTTTTGATTTAACTAGAAAAATGAAAATCCGTTGTTGGCTTTAGGATCTGTTTAACCATTTAACGTACTTTAAATTAAGAAACTCTGTATTTTATTTGATTGATGATAAAATAAAAAAATACATGTGGCCCTCGGGGACTGCCGCGGTAAAGCTATTGAATAGCATTTTTTATCAACTTATGCAATTATAATTATTTATTTATTTATGCAGTTTTTTTTTCTTTTTTTCCTTGATTTTAATTCAAGTTTTTTTCTTTGATATTAATAGATACCTATACACCTATATAATTTCTCACAAACAGCTGGTTACGTATTCGTCCGATTTCGGAGCAGCTCGTCTTACGTTTTATTTTCGTTACGGAATTTCTTGATTCGGTCGCCGCGCTCAAAGCCCGCGATAAAAGCTATACAATAGCTTAATAAATAAAACCAATACCTGATTGTTCTGTTTCATCCATGATTTTGGATGTAAAACCAGCTACTTTCCAGTTGCACTATAACCAAATATGTTTAAAAACTAGTTGAAACATGAAGTGGTTCTTTACTATAATTTATTTACCTTCTCTTCGAAAACATGAATAGATTTCAACTGACCAGAGCGTGACGAAAAATACAGACCGTAGTATGATTCGGCACTTAGCATAGACAGGTTTTAAGAAACCCAGAGACAGTCTGTCTTCAAACGACGTCGGATTCAGACGGCGCGCAAACACAAAATAATATCCAATTGAAAATCAAACAAACCAATTCCAAACAAAAGACAATCACACTGTTATAATAAAATTTACATAGACTAAAAAGTTTTATGCCAAATTAAATTTATTGTGATTTTATTAGGTATTTATTAAATTATATTAGATCAGTATTGAGACATTTAGGTGCATTTTGTTAAGTGAAAGTGTTTTCTAGATCTAAAAGTGAAAGGGGATCTTGTCACTGGTTCGTACTATGGTTTATAGTTTGTTTTGCTTCAATTGGGTTATATTGGTGATGTTTTGAAGGCTGTATCGATTGTGTACGTTGACCTAGAAATCGGCTTTCATTTAAAAATATAAAGATGTTCTTTTTTGAAAAGAGAACCAGCATTTTATATGCTATCATTTAAGAAGAGAATAAATTCCCATAACCGTTTAGTAGATATTGGTACTGATTCTGTTGTTTACAAACTATACTGATTTAATCTCATTATCTCTCTCTCTCTCTCTTACAAACTTTATTGAAAAGGGAAAGAAAATATTAATAAACTGTCAAATAAATCCAATAGCTTGCTTGTGTATAATAATGTGTCTGTCTGTGTGTATTTATTCGCCATTTAAATTGGTCACAAATATTTTCTTAAATGACACTGACGTATACTAATTTGACAGTTTTAAATGTTTTCTATCCTTTTTCAATAGTGTATGTAAGAAAGAGATATAGTGAGATTAAATTATTTTATTTTATTAAACAACAGAATCGGTACAAATTTCTTCTAAACTGATTTTAGAAGAATATTTTTGTAAGCACTAATTCGCTTTGGAGCAAGCAACGCATTAATTTGTTGGGATTGTTGAAATATTTTTTTTATTATACTACAGATAACAGCTGATTACATTAGAATTGTTTATCAAATTGTGTATTTTTATAAACCACTAGCTTCCGCGGTTTCGCTCACGGTCCCGAGTGGTCCGATCGCCACCAAACCTTACAGGGTTACCCGCGGGGCTAATATGAAGATTGTCTGAAAATTTCATCGCGATCGGTTCAGCGGTTTCGTAATCTATAAAGGACATACAGACAAACATTATTTTTTATATATATAGAATAATTGATTTTATATGAAGACTTGATAACTGCCACATATGCCACATTTTTTTTTTCAAATCTGTAGTTCCTGATAACCTACTACATTCAAATATAACTTTACATCTTTACATTATTTCAATATGTTTTATGTAAAAAAGTCAATACAAATAGTCGCTACCTATATGTATACAGTTTAATTCAAAGATTTGATATTGATCTGTCGTAAATTCGGATAAATGTATTGCATTAGCAATATTGCTAGGCCTTCCTTTTTAGCCCCCCATATATATATGCTCTCTAAGTATGCTCTTTAGCATCATAATATACTAACAAGATATAAAAAAAAGAAAAAAAGAAAGAAAAAACATTTATTCACTGGAAATAGACGCACATGCACAAAGTAGAATTTATGATAAACATAATTACAATAATCAAAAACAACAACAGAAAAGAAAATATAGTAATATATTACTAATATATAGATGTGAAAGTGAGTTGGTTTGTTACTGTCTTGACGCCTCTACAGCACAACCAATCGTGATATTTGTCACGCAGGGTATGGCATAAACAGGAACATATTATGTTTCTTTTTATCCTAGGAATGCGAGTAAAACTGCGGGGGATAACTAGTTCTTTATAAATAACTAGCTGTTCCCCGCTGTCCCAATATATATTTTTTCCTATAACCAATAAAAGTAACCCAAGTTACTCCTTGTAACACCCTACAAACAGACACTTCAATTTTATTTATTTCTATACATATAGAAACCCGTTTTTTCATTCAGGATTACGTGTTATCTGTTTACTCAATTTAAATAAATTTAATTTGATTATAAAATAAATTATACGAAAATCATTCGTAGCATGCAAGAAATACAAACGATTGTTGTATGTATTCCTCCATTTCGACATATTCCTAAGTTGGAGTGAAAACTGTATCACACCCACGCAAATCATAAAAATGTATTTTAAAACTGTAGAAAGCGTTCGTGACGTTATTTCTTTGTACTTCACATTTTTTGTAAACGGGTCTATTGTTTTAAAAATCTTTTGAACTTCATTTGTTTTTGAATATTCATTTCGTTTTAAAAGAAATGTTTCTAAATGGAATTTTAACTTACATTTTTATAAAAAGAAGGTATCTTCTACGTAATTCGTATATAATGGTAGATTAATAATCTCTGTGATCTATCTTCTTATATCTATACAGGATGATTTTTTTGTCGTTGGCAATACTTGCAGGGGTGGAAATATTCATCAATATGAACAACTTTTATTATGAGACAACTGTGAAATCACGAAAAAAAGATTTGCCAGTAATTGCCAGTGACTAAAAAAGTTACTCAGGATGTATAAAAGAATAACTGACTGACTGACTGACTGACATATCAACGCACAGCCTAAACTCATGGGGCTAGAACCGTGAAGCATGTTTCTTTAACAATGTAGGTGAGCACTAAGGAAGGACTCCTGAAAAATCATCCTCTAGGGGGGTAAAGTAGCGGTTCGCGGGTGAACCGTGGGGCGAATGTTTTTTTTTTTTTGTACTTAATTATATTTACATCAAAAATACAAACTTTTTATATACCTTTCCTCAAATCTACCGGCGCTACCGATGGATCCAAGGTTCCAAGGTTTAAATTACATTGATTGCACATATAAAATTTCCGTGTCACGATGTTATAGTCCGCGATGTACTCCGAAACTACTTATCCGATCATAACGGAAATTTAACTTTTTTTAAACATGTGATATGTTCTATCTTAAAAGAATGGATAGTTTTTATCCCGATCATTTCCTTTTATTTAAACTGGGAACGCGGGAAACAGTAGTATAGCTAGTAAATAAATAATGTCTAGATGAGAACTGTATCTCAAGTGCAGCTACCCAAGGAGATCAATAATTTAAAAGTCTGATAGCGTTTATACAAGTCCTCCATGCAAAAGTTGCCTAGAAATATCTATTAGTGAGAGCCCATTGTAACTCTGTCAATATAATTTATATAACTTATTGTATACTTTATTTTGTATCTATTATATTTATAAGGCTGTAGAAGCCGCGGTAGCTTAGTAGTGAACGCACCAATCAAGCGAGCGCTGGTTCGAATCTATGGCATATACTTTTCAGTTTAAAACAGTGGCTTTTCCATGAAAAAACATCCTAAAAACTAATAGAATATTTTTTTGAGGTATGCTTTGTCCGCCATTGAACATAAATATTTTTTATTTAATCTCTTTTAATATTCTTTAATATATTTGTATCAAATTAGTTCTTGATTTCATAGTTTAGATATGTTATAGTTTATCAATATTTGTTATAACAAATTATCAACAATGAAAGGTTGAATTGAGTGAAACTTAAATTTTAATATAGAAAACAGCTAAACCTATGTTCTGTCAAATAAAGATATAATTCATTCATTAATTTATTCAAATGTTTAAATCAATCTTAACTTTTTAAATCACTGATAAATTCTCCATTAAGTACCACTTGAGAGGCCCATTCAATTGAATTAGAAATCATCACTTTCATCTTGTAAATGTCTAAATGACAGTTGATACATTGCGCGATTTAGTGCGAGCGGGTCGTGGCCCACAAGCGCGCCGGCGCGTGCGCAGCTTTCGCTTGTTTTAATTGTTCCCTAACACTATAGGTACTGGCTTTCATCGACTTGAAGAAAAAGAAAAAGGTTTGCAATTCGATTAGTAGTTATGCAGGATGTATCTAATATGGCTTCCTTTACATGCTTTTTTTTTAAGTTGTCAAAAGAGTTGTTATTATTAATGAGTAAAATATATAGGCTCACGCGGTTTCACCCGCCAATCCTTAAAAGTTGTTGTGGAGTTTAGCCTTGAAAACGTAACAAACACATAGACAGACTCACTATAGCTTTAATAATGTTAGTAAGGACAAGGATATTATTTAAATCGTTGTTGTTATAGGAAGAGTGTCAGTACAGTCGGCAACAGAAGTAACAGTTGGTTAATAATAATAAATACATTGGGATATTCCTCACACACGGCCATCTGATCACAAACTAAGCAAAGCTTATACTATGGAAACCAGATAACTGATAGACTACTTTTTGAATGCATAGATAACTAGCTTCCGCCCCGGAGATTCACCCCCGGTCCCGAGGGGTCTTGTGTTTTCCCGGGATAAAAAGTAGCTTATATGCTATTCCAGACTATAATCTATCTCTGTGCCAAATTTCATCCACATCCGTTCATCCGTTCTGGCGTGATTGAGTAACAAACAACCTTCCATCCATCCAAACATTCACATTTATTACTAGCTTTCGCCCCGCGGTTTCACCCACGTTCCCCAGGGATCTTATCTTTTCCCGGGATAAAAAGTAGCCTATGTTATTCTGCATACCATAGGCTATCTGCTTATCAAATTTCATCGCGATTGGTTCAGCGGCTTAAGCATGAAAAGGTAAACTCACTTTCGCATTTATAATATTAGTTAGGGTTAGGATTAGGATAACACCCAGACTCAGGATAAACAAACATGCTCACGCACACAAATATCTATTCTGGATGGGAATCGAACCTACGACTGGTAAATGTATGTCAAGAAAAACCTGGAGTGGGTTTTTTTAAGTTCTATTTATCTATTTGTTGACTGTGTCATATTTCATTTCCAGAAACCATATCTTCAATTACAAGTGCAGCAAACTCTCGCGATATGTCAGAACAATATAAGATTATAACAGCGAAATGTCAACGGTGAATGACTACATACAAAAGCAATGGACACACATACAACGAATTAAAAGAAAAACATACGTATCTTGCACCAATAAAGTTTTAAACACAAAATGGCGGAACCGATCAAAATGGCCGCTGAGTTCAACGGTTTTAATTCCGTTGATGATTTTGAATGTTACTGGACAGGCGAATGCTGTAGAAGGTATGTTTAATCCATTCATCTGTCTTCTGTGTTCTTCTGTATATATAAAAGGAAAAGGTGACTGACTGACTGATCTATCAACGCACACCTCAAACCACTGGACGGATCGGGCCAAAATTTGGCATTCAGATAGCTATTATGATGTAGGCATCCGCTAAATAAGGATTTTTGAAAATTCCATCCCTAAGGGGGTATAATAGGGGTTTGCAGGTGAAACCGCGGGGCGGTAAGTTAGTCATTTATATTTTAATGATGATAAGATAGATGGACAGAAAATCATTATTTGCTTCAACAATAACTGGGCTTCTTGATATGTATTTGAAGTTTATGTTCAGTAGTAGACATTTCTGGTATTTTAGTAGTGAAAACATAAGTATGAAGCCTTTAGGCGGGACATATGCTTGTTTGAAATCTAATAAAAACAAGAAATACTTAAGAGCCAATAGTGTTCTTAGCACTTTAACTTACGAACATATCACTTACCCAATCAATGAGCTAAATAAATACATATAAAGAAAGAAAGACATTTATTGGGACATGACATTGAAAGACACAAAAACAACAGCATATTTAAATAAAAAAAAAACACACACACACACACATTTTACACGATTTAGAACTGTGTTAGGCCAAAAAGGTACCTATCTCAGTTCATGCTGCAGTATGGAATTCTGCAGCACTGGTTTTCAGAGGCCAAAAGTGAAGCCAGGATCAAAAGCGCCAAGTAATATCTTTACAGCCTGAAGAGGTATAGTACAGTTCTTAAATAATACTTTTCTTAAATATTTCCAGCACTAACAAGCCGGATGCTAGCTTCGATCCTCGGCTACCCGACAACCTGCAACCTGGGCACAGAAGTGCGGTCCTGCACCCTGTCTCTCACCTGCTGGTTCCGTGGGGGCACCAGGGCGAGGGGGTGCGGGGGCAGCTGGCTGTTCTCATGCTGTGGGCCGCCTGAACCAAGCAGGAGCGACGGGTTTGATAATAGGTATCAATTTCACTTTTAGGAAATTGGGCAAAGGGAAAGGGGAAAATATTTTTTTTTACTTAGATTTAGCTATCCTAATGCTGACTAATATTATAAATGCGATTGTGAGATTGTTTGTTCGTTTGTATGTTACCTTTTCACGTCTAAGCCGCTGAACCGATGGCGATGAAATGTGGTATAACTATTAATAGTTAAACTTGAGTTGGACCATAATCTTACTATGTGGTCATGTGGCCGAAGGTGGTAAGCACACATAAGCTAGAGGAAACTGGCGCTGTTTAAGTAAAGTTCTGTAAGTAAAATATGATTAGTTACCACTTCGCAAAAATTACATGAAAAAGTCACAATATAGCAAAATGCCACCAAATAAACACGATCATCTTCAACACCTGTTGAGGAGTTCCATGGAACCTCTTCAAACCTCGTCATCAGAGCCTAGTTGTCATGGATTGCAAATAGTTTCCAAAAGACAAATCGCAACAGTCCAAACATGATATCCCTAATATTATCCTGATGGCGTATTGATTAACTAGTTGTTGCGGGTTTCATCTACGTTTCCAAGAAAACAAAGTAGCCTATGTTCTTTTCTATACCATTGGCTATCGACGTACCAAATTTCATCGCGTTCAGCTCAGCGGTTTCGGCGTGAAAAGTTAACAAACAGTTAGGATAAATGTATTTTTTCCAATTCCAGCATATCGTCGTCAGAATGGAAGTACAAAGTGGTGCCGCCCAAATTGAGGCAGGTACCTCAGCGCAGCGTGGTGCCTGCCAATGTGTTTAGGCGAAGAGTCGATGATGACGTCACTCAGGTTTGTTACTTTTAATTAAATACTTCGGTGACTATCTGTAACGTTTACAACCTTCAAATCCTAACTAATATTATAAATGCGAAAGTGAGTTTGTTTGTTTGTTACTTTTTCATGCTTAAGCCGCTGAACCGATCGCGATGAAATATGGTATGCAGATACGAGAAGAACATAGGCTACTTTTTATTCCGGGAAAACATAAGATCCCTGGGGAACGCGGGCGAAACCGCGGGGCGGAAGCTAGTACTAGTGCTAGTAGTATAAATGTAAATCAAAATAATAAATAATCTGTAACTATACCTACCTACATCTATACAAATAAATGAAATTGAATTGTCTGTTTGTGCCTTACTAGGGTCTAAACTGAATAAATGAGTTTGATTTTAATATCAAAATAACAACTTTTTACTAAATGCATATGAAAATTACTAAAATCAAAAAAATGTATGTCTGTCTATCTGTTTGTTCCAGCTAATCTCCAAAATGGCTGGACCGATTTTGACGGGACTTTCACTGACATTTAGCTGATGTTATAAGAAGTAACTTAGGCTTTTATTAGTCTAGGCAATTTTTTTTACCGGGAACGCGGGTGAAACTGCGGGGAACAGCTAGTTTACAATAAAGAATTATCTCTAAAAACAGAATAAACCCAAAAGTTGTTACATTACATCCAATATAGTCAGATTGTTAAAAAAGTATAACCTTACTGAGTTTCTTGCCGGTTCTTCTCAGTCAGTCAGTCACTTCCGAACCAATGGTAAGCTTACCTTAGCGCCTTAATTTTTTTTCAGGTGGACTGTGGTCTACCTTCATCAAAAATTCTTCAGAAGAGGATCATTGGTGGAAGAGAAGCCAGGTTCGCCGAGTTCCCGTGGCAGGCTCACGTCAGGATATCTGAATTTCAATGTGGAGGTGTTCTAGGTAAATTTGATTAAGTATATCTATTACTTTATTTGGAATTTGCAGAAAATAAGCAAAAATTTAAGGAGTATCATTCCACAGGATTGTAAAATATCTGTATCTTCGGTAAAGGTGCATTTATTCAGTGGAATTTTCACTGATATCTTCTTATCCCTCTCTCTCTCTCTGTCTCTCTCTTTAGACTCGTGCTCTTTCGCCAACAATCTATGTGCAGTTTGGCGAAACTGCATTATAGTTTTAAGTAATTTTTTGCAAGAATAAATAAAACAAAATATTAAACTGTTACTGAAGGTGACTGAACTGTAATCAATATGGATAACTAGATTCCGCCCCGCGATTTCACCCGCGTTCCCGTGGGATCTTATGTTTTCCCGGGATAAAAAGTAGCCTATGTGCTATTCCAGACTATAATCTATCTCTGTGCCAAATTTCATCCAAATCCGTTTGGCCGTTCTGGCGTGTAAGAGTAACAAACATCCATCCATCCATCTATACTCACAAACTTTCGCATTTATAATATTAGTACGATACATTAGACAATAATACTAACGAAAAAAAAGTAAATTAAAAGCGATCTATAAAAAGTCTGGTCCAACCAAAACGACTCCTATTGTTCTGGTATAAATCTTTTGTATGTACCAAAAATTCCTTATATTATTTTACAATTATAAATGCGTAAGTTAAGTATATTTGTTGTTCTGTCCTTCTTTCACACAGCGACAGAGCGATATAACGACGTAATTTTACATACAGTTTATGGACCGGAGGTTGACGTGAACACGAGTGAAACCACGAAGCGAAAGCTAGTAAATTATATTATAATATACTGTATATCTTTATTTATACCTTCCAGTATCTCGTCGCTATGTGGCGACAGCAGCGCACTGCGTGTCTCGAGCGAGACCTCGCGACATCGCAGTGTGGCTCGGAGCCCTCGATACCAGCGCCAAAGGTGGTACTCGTTCTGCTAGAAAACTTGGGTATGGATGGCTTCTTTTTACCTAAGCCCTACTGTGATAGGCGGCAGATATCCCAGAGTAGGCCACTCTGGGGCAAGTTTATGGGGCTATCGTACCTTGACTTACTAAAGTTGTAATCCTACTATCCTACTAATCTTACTAATTTTATAAATGTGTTTTATGTGTTTGGATGTTTGTGGAATAACATATAGGGCACCTATTATATTATGTAATGATGTTTACCAACCAATTTTATCAAGACCTATTTACATTTATCTATTAACAGTTCAATTTATTTTTTATTCCAGAGTAATCCAAAAAATCCTGCATCCCTTATTCCAATTTCGTATGACGCAACCTGACCGTTACGACATCGCTCTGCTCAAACTCTCCCGCCCAATCACATACATGAGTCACATTCTACCCATCTGCCTCCCAGACTATGATCTGGAGCTGCGGGGCAAGTCTGGGGTAATCGCGGGCTGGGGTAAAACTGACGCCAGTACGGGGCATACTGGGACCAATCTGCTGAGGTCTGCAACTGTGCCTATACTGAGTGAGTTTTTAAACTAAGGTTATGCTATTATTTATCTAATGAGAATACTTACTAATCTATCATCTATATTATCTCTAAATAATAAGTTGTATATTAAGTCTCTAGATATTTACAATTAAAAAGGGAAATAAAAACAAGAACAAAAAGTACACATCTTAATTTAAAACTATTTACAAAAAGAAAAGCTGATCTAAATCGCTGCCAGTTGGTAATGTGCCCAGAACGCTGGCGGCATTGCCACGCTGTATGGCGATGCTAATCCTCTGGCCGAGGTATTCACCAGCCCTCTGGTCACGAGAAGCGTCGATCAGTCACTTAGATATATCGCGAAACATTCGATGGGCTAATAGTATACGTAATGGCTGTGGTGGCTCAATTGTGCATGCACTGAACTACGATCACGTGGGTGCTGGTTTAAATCACTGAGAGGGTATCTCTTCTCTCCACCTCTCGAGTTCTTAGCTTCGCGGTAAGCAGAGAAAACCTGCATTGGAGATTAATAAAATTTAAAAGAATGATGTACATTGTTCGATGGTCTTAAACCGTCATTAGGGGATGCATTAATGATAAATATAAAATGAGAATTATACAATAGACCCAAAGACATCACGTGTAAGGCTAAAAGTGAAGAAAGAAAATAAGTTAAGAAAGAGAAATAAAGAGAAATTGCAAGGTAGTAGAACTCTTAGTGCAGAGAGTTCAACCGGGGAAGTACTACAACCATATGTAATTCCGCCGTGAATTAGTAATGCACTTGTATTACTGAGTTTCGGTTAGGAGGGTATGGGAGCCGGTGAAATTACAGGCACAGAAGACTTAACAACTTCATGTCTCAAGGTTGGCAATGCCGGTACCGCTACCGCTTACCATCAGGTGGGCCGTAAGCTTGTTTGCCACCTAAAAGTAGTATAAAAAAAAAAAAAAAAGCTGATAAAGTTATAAGACTAGAAGGTTGATTTTCAATTATTTGTCTGCAGGTAAAGAACAATGCATCAACTGGCACCAAATCAAACAGATCTCTGTAGAGATACACTCTGAGATGATCTGCGCTGGACATTCTGACGGCCACCAGGACGCTTGCTTGGGTAAGAAGCAACTTGTATGATTGTACTATATAGCTGGTAGGCTATTCTGAACTTAAACTCGACTTCACCGTCGAGTTTTAGTACAGAATAGCATAACCGATACACCGATAGTATTTCAGTTTCTGTTTTTTTTTACATTGTATAGGCTTGTGTTTGACAATCTCGTCATGGTAAATGATGTGGTGGCTAAAGTGGTAGGCACACAATTTATAAGACCGGTAGGTATTTGTCGATATATTTTCAACTTGAGTGTGGTAGCCAACTAGGCGAGTACTACAAAGTACCCATCGTACTATGGTTTCCTCACGATGTTTTCCTTCACCAAACACCAAGCACTACCACTGAGGTATCATCGCCTTAAAAGTATGCTCACCTTACTATAAGATTTGGGATCAGAAATGAAGAAGCTCTTGACAATAATTCAATAATAAATAATAATTATTATAATGTTGGTCCCTCTGTCACCTTGATTTTGGTGTTTTTTTTTGGGGGCCCATTCAGTTGGCGGCGAGTCACCGTCTGCTAGAATTATTAACGATATATGCATATAACGAAAACCATCAAATATTGAGACATTTGACTTGGCAGGTGTTCCGTTGTCTCAATAAATAGTCCAGCAACCAGTCCAGCAAGTTCCCCCCTCATAGACCCTGTATAGTTCCCTGTTTTCTGCAATAGTCCTTGCACTTAGCGGGTGCTGTCTTTACCTGTATCTCTTCAATAGTGCAGGCAGAGATAGTATTCGTTAGATGTACATATCCCAACATATTAACGTAACTTAAAGGGGCCTCTACGCGTTGGATCTGTATCCCCACGCACGCCTTCAAAAAGGACCGGTCCTCGTGCCGTGATGTCTGAAAGATACATTACAATAATAATCCAATGCCCATAATTGTAACACCCATACCCGTCAAATGTTTCAGGTGATTCCGGTGGTCCTCTAATAGTTATGGACAACGGTCGATATTACTTAGTCGGCATCACATCAGCAGGGTTTGGCTGCGGGGTGGATCACCAGCCCGGCATCTACCATAACGTTAAAATCACTAGCAACTGGATAAAGGGAGTAATTTCGCCTTCATTGAATTATATCGACTTTTGAATAAGGCTATACTTGAGCTATAATTTTCTCATCTATATAATCCTTTAATCCAATTAACTAGCTATCATTCCACGGATTTACCCGCAATTACAGGTTAATGACAATGATAATATATGCATTTCTCTCCCAATCAAATTGCTTCGTTAGTTTAAACGTCAAAAGAAAATAAACAAACATACTACTGTCTTCACGTTTCTAATGTTACCTACTAAGGATAGTTTTTGGGGGTTAAAAGTTATCATAACCTTATTCAGATTTTATTTTAGGCTTTTCACAACGTATAGTTGGAGTAATGGAGGAATATTATTAGCTATACAAAATGTTGAACTAAGTAAAGCGAAGACTTAATAAGATATGTCACTTTATCTTGCCCAGTTTTGATTTACTATAAGTATTTATTGTACTATAGAGCAAATGGTAGACATAGTTGTATCTATATTTAATTAACTTATTTATTTTTGTAAATACGTCATAATGTATTCAATTTTACTATTGTAATAAAGCTTTCTCAATTGCTATTATAAAAGTTAAAGTGCATATAATCTTGCCATTATTTTAAAAAGGTCCTATTACAAATTTAATCTTTTATTTCTATTTTAAAAAATATTTGTAAAAATTATTTTTATTTTCCAACTTTTTAAATTCAAATATAGAAGTAATTCTAAAGCAACAGCCGCCGTATCATGTTTGATGTAATATCTTCCAAGACGTCTACTACATAAGGTCGATTTTCAAATACAGACAACATTGATTCCATTGACAGAGTTTAATAAGCGGCTGTCACATCAATGCAGAGTATTTGAAAATAGACCTTAGATGGCAGTAATTTTGTAAATATATATATTTTTTAACAGAAACATTTTGTTTAAGGTCCTCTAATGTACTTCCTATAATTTCTTAATTAATATAACCTCTTGGATTTGATCTCTCTTTTAATTATTTATTGTTAATTGTGCATTTTTTTAAAATAAAATGAATAAATAAATGGGTTGTTTTAATTATAAATCTATATATCCAATTTCTAGTAAAATGTGTTCGTGAACGCACTGACCCGTCCATATTTGTCTCTGTCGCTCGCGCACAAGTATATTGCCAACACGCTCGCATGATGGCGATCATCGTATCTGTGCGATAGCAATTCAACTTTATCTAAACTGATAAAAAAAAATGTTTTTTGTCTTATGTCGTTTTTAGGGTTCCGTACATCAAAAGGTAAAAAAAGGAACCCTTATAAGATCACTTTCTTGTCCATCTGTCCGTCTGTCCGTGTGTCACCACCGATTTTCTTGGGAACGGGTGGACTTAAGAAGTTGAAATTTATTTCAGATACTGAAGTTTATAGTCCCTATTAGGTGTTAAAAAACCAAGGTCCTGAGTCAACACGAGAAAAAGATATCGGATATTTAGATTTTCGCAAAAACTTGTAAGTACCAAAATTTACCTTAATTTTCAACTTTTTTTATTATTCGGAATTTTTCCTTTACTTGTGCTGTAAGACCTTGCTTTTAACCAAAATTGACAATTCTAGGTCAACCGGAAGTACCCTATACCGGAAAACCTGTATGGTAGTGCCCGTTGACCTAGAATCACGAAATTTGGCAAAAAGCAAGGTCTTACAGCACAAATAAAGGAAAAAATCCAAAAAATAAAGATGTTGAAAATTAAAGGTGTCCCCATACATACATACATAGTTGATGCCAATTAAAATAGCCCTCTGAGTTGTATGGGCGCTCATATAATTTAGAGGTCTAGCTTAATTGATACCTACCGCAAACAAGGTAAATAAATAAAATTGTGTTATTGTGTGAAAGAAAATAAAAGAATATATTTTGGCGGTATAATGGGTAGTTACGGAACCCTCGGCGCACGAGTTCGACTCGTACTTGACCGGTTTTTTCATATATTCTGACATCCTTTAAGTATCACAAAAACGATTAGTTTCGGTCTATTTGAATGGCAATAAGAGTCGGTGGTAGTGTCCCAGTCCTCAGTTTCGTACCTAACGAGGTATAAATCTATACTAATATCATAAAGCTCAAGACTTTGTTTGTTTGTTTGGTTGAACGCGCTAATCTCAGGAACTACTGGTTTAAATTGAAAAAATATTTTAGCGTTGGATAGCCCATTTATCTAGGAAGGATATTATAGGCTATTTTTTATCATGGGAAAACATAAGATACCTCGGGAACGCGGGTGATACCGCGGGGCGGAAGCTAGTATTTTATAGAATGCAAAAACATTATTATGATAATATTTTTTTCCTCAAGTAATCACTATTACCTACCTATCGATATTTTCTTAGAACACTCGTATCGAAATCGTGGTCATTACTTATTATATTATTTTTATCATTCATAACTAATATATACGAATGCGATTATAATTACTAATAATTATTTTTAATTAACTATGAGTTAGGTATGGTTTTGCGCCATTAAAGTAATTTCATAATTAGTATAGCATATACTTGTCTACCACATTACACTTACATAAATTAATTCTACAAAATTCTTCCCCAGTACTCTTTCTAGAACCTGCATGGCTGGCTATCACCCTCAAGTTGAAAATCTGTACATGAGAGCCTGTGTTCAAAACCAAGAGGCATATATTAAAGTAGAAGTAGCGACATCTATAGTTTCAAAACTGTCTTCTTCAAAGTACTATCACGCTTGATTTATTTACCGGCTTCAAAACTGGAAAAAACGTAATAATGGACATACCTTTAATCAAACTAGTCTACAAATTATCACAATGTATTTTAGACTTTATGTTAAGCGCGTTAAAATTATAAATAGCCTGGCCATTGCATGAGAATAATTTGACTGTGACTCATTGATACGCATAGGAATATGTTACTTATGCTAGTGGAATAAGGTTGACTTTATTTTGTAAGTAAAACTAACCGGTAACCAAGTGAAACGTGCAGTAAATGTCAAACGTTCAGTCGACAAGAATGTCGCGGTGGCGGGAACACGTATTCCGAATTTAAAACTTCAACTTTTTAATGTGCGTGTTATCTTATGCCAGTTGTAAAAATATTATTCTTTAATTAACAAATAAGAACTGTCTCACATTTTTTTAAAGTGTACCAAAATGGCGGAATTAAAAAGTTTATTTTATTTTCTCTTTGTTTCGACAATGGCGTCAGTTTTAAATGGACAAACCTTGGGTGGTGAGTAGTGAAAGGTGTTTTTATTTAATTTTAAAGTGTATGTAGCATTATTCGTTTATTTAATAAGTTTTCGCAATGTAAAGAGAAAGTTTGCATGTCTTGCAAGCGTGTAGTTATTGTGATTCATCGTTATCCGTTGTGATGCATTTATCAGGTTTTCTGTTGGGTAGGGTTCCGTCGTAGTTGTCATGTCCAAAACGAAGGTTATATACGAAACGTGATACGAGTTAATAAAAGATCCAATCAAATATTTTTAAAGTTAATATGTTTTGTAATTAACTTAATGAATTGTATAATCTTTGCATTTTTTTTTTAATTACACTGTCTCTTAATTAACGAAACTTTTGAATGTAATAAATTTAGTAAGTGTTAAAATTGCATTCACTAATATAGTCTAACGTAACCGAGGCTTAAACTTACGACCTTACAATCGCGATGCAAATAACGGCCTTTCCTCTTTTAGAAAATTTAATTTATTTTTATATTAAAATGTTCAAATATGGAATAAAAAACATTTGAAGGTGGCCGAGCTTGCCTTACAAACAATCAAATTAGCGTTTCATATGACATTTAGATTTAGTAGATAGACGTGGAGTTGATATGAATATTGAGATAATTTGTTAGCAGGTAACCTACATCTGTTCGTCGCAGGTAGACGACGACGTCAAAACTTTTCGTCGGGAACGGCTCGTCACTCGTAACTCAAAAATGATCGGTTAACGATGTACAATAACGATCCGTTAAATATAGTAACCGGGCACTAATCTTTCCACCCCTAACCTCCCAGCCTGACGTTCATCCAATTTAGGTATTTACAGTGAGCACTTTAGAACCAATTTCCTTCTAGACTTCGATAACAACACCGTTTCATGCGGGTTATGAAATGAAAATATTTTATTCCAATAGGCCTTCACAAGCACTTATGAATAGTCTGACTCTAACGCTCGGTTCGGAAGGTTGCTTTTACTGAGAAGAGCCGGCAAGAAACTCAACAATTACTCTTTTCAAAACCAACTCAGATTTATTACATTAAATTATTTATCTAGTCTCACTAACAATATACGTGCATTATAATAAAAAGAACGTAAAGAAAAGAAACAAAATGATGAGTGACTTATATAAATAGATAGCAAATTTAAGCAGACCAGTCCCCACAAGCAGCACCTGTTCACAAGTATGACGCATGTGGCAGCCATGTGCGCAAGCGCATGCAAGTTTTTTGACCTATATCTTGTGGTATCACTGAATTAGTAAAAAATACCACATAAAAATTTATACTTTTTTCTATATCGATATCAGAATTATCATTAACCAATAAGATCCTAGATCACACTTTAACGCGTAAGGGTAGAGCCTGGGACCTGGGACCTTCTTGTCCCGTCAAAAATAAAAACCAACTGAACTAAATGAACAGGATAAAGAATGAATCCATTTAATATTAAATCTGGTTACTCAGTTACAAGACTCAGAAACAAGTAAAATACCACCAGACGAGGAAATAACACCAAAATTAGGTAAACCACTTACTGAGTCATTGATTAAAAGCTTTGCAGTGCCCAAGGTCTGGGCTTATCACCAACTTGTTATTAAATACTTGTTCAACTAATCAAACTGTATATTACTACAAAATTAATGACATAAGTCATCAAGATATTAAATATTAAAATAGTTCATAACATGGTGAATAGTTTGTCATGATACATGAAGGTACCTAACATTAAAATAAATAAATGGTGTTAAATTTTCTATGGTTCATATAATGTAAATAAAAGAAAGATATACAAAATACAGAGTTAATTTTAAAAAAAAGAAGGTAAGTCCAGGAAGGGAAGATTATGTTACGGTACGTCACAGGGGAAAACACAGAGTATTTAGCACGGGTAGAGGATGGGTCAAAGCACGCAAGGGACATGAGAGGACCAGGAGCAGCAAAACCCGTCAGGATGTGGAGACAGGATAGTGGCTCAGGGTGGAGCAGACGCGACGTATTTTTAGAACGCGGATACTAAGAACTTTGCAACACGACGTATGTTTAGAACGCGGACACCATTTCACCAGCGACTTTATAGATATATAGATAAAACTACTAATATTAATAAAGCTAAAGAGATTTTTTGTTTGTTTGAAAGCGCAAATCTGAAACTACCGGTCGGATTTGAAAACTATTTTTTTAATTTTTCTTGTGAAAGGTTATAGGCAACTTTTTATTACGAGAATGCAGGTGAAACCGCGGGGAACAGCTAGTATAATATAGATGTTATAATTGTAACTGGTTGTCTATTTTAGTACATTTTGTCGGGAAATATCTCTATAGTTGCTAATAAATACTTTATATTCAAATATATCTCAAATCATGATATCCTCTTTATATTGTAAACGATATGAATGTGGTGAAGGTGAACCGCTGCCCATTCAAACAAACTTGATTGGAGAGCAAATATATCTACTATACGTTAATCTGTGGTCACCCATGATATATACAAATATTTTGACGGTTTATTAGCCAATGAGTGAATGAAATGTAATATTTCTTCGTTCAGAAATAAACTTCTAAAATTGATTAAAATATTTGCGAAAAAAAAAATAATATATATATAAATATGACTCCCAAAATTTTTGGTTGCGTTGCGACCGCGCCTGTCATATATTGGCACTTAATGTATAAGTAATACTTTATTAAACTAGCTTCCACCCCGCAGTTTCACCCTCGTTCCCGAGGGATAGTATATTTTCCTGGAATAAAAATTATTATATATGTTAATCCAGAATATATTCTATCTGTGTACCAAATTTCATCCAAATCCGTTGAGTAGTTTTTGCGTGAAAGAGTAACAAACATCAATAGGATAGTATAGTAGGATGGCCGTTTTATTGTAATAAAGTTGAGAATTGAAAAGCATATATTGTATGTAATTAAATGTTTTTGTACTTACTACCTAAAAATCTTGTTCAACATTGGTTATTTTGTATACTAAAAATAACTTTTGACCTTTTAACGATGACGATTCGTCGATATAAACGTGATTATCTTCTCACAGAAGTAGTTTGTATAAACAAAAGTTACGGCGGAAAAACATCAAGAGCACGGCGACATAAAATACTTTTGAACTGGTTTAACCAACCCACTGACCTGGAACCACCCCACGAGCGTGACTGTATAACTGTTTTAAACCATTGTTTTTGGGCATCCTACTTATATCCTACTATATTATAAATACGAATGCTTGGATGGGTAGCTAGTGTTTGTTACTCTTTTACGCAAAAACAACTGAAGGGATTCGGATTATAAGACTATCAAACCGAAACTGTCGCAAAAGAAGGAGTCGCTTGAATTTGTGCATCATACAGTGGAAGAACTGAAGAGCAAAATTTCAGATATAGACATAGACTTACAGGCACTGCGTACAACCAAAGAGGATGTTCAACATTTGCGAGTGCGAGTCGAAAAGCTCGAGCTCCAACAAAATGAGTAACGATAGCGTCTGAAGAATATAGAAATAAAGGGCGTACCGCGTCACGCAGTCCGAGAACCTTTTTTCAATCGTCTCTAAGATCGACGACCATATCAAGTGTAACTTGCCTAAAGATCAAATCAACTATGTGGCAAGGACACTGATGCGAAATGATAACCAGCTCAAAACTATTATTGCTTCGGTGCTCAGCAAATATCTCAAATAAGACTTCGTAGCTCCTGCAAAGAAGTGTCCTATCATACCATCAAATATAGAGTTTCAGGGTGACAATAGGATCTTCTGACGCTAGAAAACAAGATTCTACTCAACAAGGCAAAAGTGCTTGCTACGTTTCGTCACATGTCAACGTCACATGTCCTCTATATCAGGCTAGAATCAGATTTAAAAAACATCTAAAACTATCTGTATTGCAATTTGTCTATTATTTGCAACACACTATTAACTCGCTAGCTTAACTTGAGAAATACTGGAGGGCTTTTACCTGCTACTTACTAGTGAATAGTTCCTACAGGTAACTATTTGCTGGCCTTTTGTCCGCTTGTCACCTGTTGTCGACCGCCTACCCGTTTTTGTCATCATAACATTGACAGACCTTTGCTGCTAATAACTTAATACCTTCCTCCTTACAAAAGAAGGAATTCGAAAAAAAAGGAAGAAAAAAAAATCGGATTGGTGACATCTAGACTCTAACCGTCTTCTGGTTTCGGGACCGCCCGATTTCCCACCTGAGCTATCTTCTTGTGTTCCTCTTGCGTAAGCTTCAATCAGTTGTTAATGGTAACCTTTATAGATGGTTCAGTTCATATGTCCAAAATAGATGCCAGACTGTAGTATTTAATGGTTAGATACACGTCGTCCCCCATGCCTATCCCCTCAGGAGTACCCCAGGGTTCCTTGCTGGGACCCCTTCTTTTTACCATCTTTATTAATGACATCTCCTCGTGCTTTATACATTCCAAAATCATACTCTACGCTGATGACATGAAAATTCTCTGCCGCATCCAAAATCTCGATAATGCAATTTGTTTACAGGAAGACCTTAACAGGTTCCAGCATTACTATGTTAAAAACAAACTTGACCTAAACGTTTCTAAATACTACGCCTGCTCGTATACCCTGAAACCAAATATTATGAAACATGACTATTTTATTAAGAACATGCCAATCTCAAGGATTAATAAAATCAAGGACCTTGGCGTCACTTTTGACACAAAATTACTGTTTGATGAGCCCAACAATGATATTATTAATAAAATAAAGCACTTGGACTTGTCTTGAGGCTATTTTCTGAATTTAATTGTATTAAAACTTTTAAAATACTGCATTGCGCATTTGTACGCACCCACTTAGAATACTGTTCACAAGTCTGGAATCCGATTTTTAACACCTACTTACACGGTTAGAATGCATTCAAAAACGTTTCCATCGGTTCCTTCAGTATCAAGCGAAATCATACTCCACCCACGGATTATACTTCACGCTGCAAAAAAACCATATCTTACCTCTCTCAGAACGAAGACGTATAGCTGACCTTGCTTTTCTACTCAAACGTGTCTTGAGTTACTTGGATATTTGGGGCTCTGCACATCCCATTGCATATTCCAGTAGTTAAAACTAGTCAAAGTCAAAGCCATTTATTCAGTTTAGGCCCTAGGAGGGCACTAATGAGGGTGAATTTACTGAAGCTACCACCTCGACCTCGTGCCGATAGACAGACAGACGCGCTCTATTTTTTATAACTTGTTTTATAATAATATATTATATTACGCAATTTCTAAATTGATTTTTATTCCTCTATTTTTAATGTATATTATTGTAATTCTCTTATACTAATATTGTTTACCCTATCTTGTTTGTCTTCTAATATTTATATATTTTCCTATGTTACAAAGAGTATATTTGAGTTCTTGTGTTCTCTGTTGTTTGTTCTCTCTTATTTATTGTATCAATTATATATGAAAATCTTTTAATTAGCCTTCAACTGTACATGCTTTTGTAAACATATATGTTTTTAATTAGCTATAAGTTTTCCTTAAACAAATAAAATAAAATATAGTTTGTATGTATGTTTTATGTAGATTTTTGTTAAAGTTAAACATAGTCCGCTAGTAAATAAGTAAACAGTCTAAGACGAAACCACTACAATAGTAACAAAAAATATTGATAAATGCAGAATTTTAGTTGACATTTTGCCTATGACGTCATTCAGTAACCGGTCTCAACCCACGCTTTGCTTTATTTGAATGGGCAGAAGTGCAACGGTGTCCGAAAACTTGTCACGTTCCAAACCACACCGTTCCGGATGGTCATTTTTTTTTCTGAAATGCCATTCTTATTGTATTTACTATGTCTGCTGCGGCGCTAATTGCGCCACATTTGAAGTTTCACATATGCTCCATATGTGAATTGTATATAGAGTTGTTTTGCCATGAAGTAACCTTATTGATAGCTGTATTAGCTAGTTCCCTTCTAGGCTTTCTAGGCTTAGTGTATGTTCACTGCCTACAGCAATATTATCACTATTCTCAGTAATAATTGTGACCAAACGCTTCGACAATGTCTTTTAATATCCTAACTATAATATTATTAATGCACATTTTTTTTAAATCAATATCGGACTACTCTGTAATAAGTTATGCGTGGTCATATATAAAAAAATATATACGCGTCGACTTGAGAACCTCCCCCGTATTTTCGTCAGTTAAAAAGTGAATTTGTTTGTTTTTTGGTTGTTTCTTTATTACCTTTTCACGCCTAAAACACTGAGTCTATCGCGATGAAATTTGGTACACAGGTAGCCCGTGGTATGGAAAGAGATATAAGATTTCGTCAGGTAGGGGTGAAACTGCGGGGGACAGCTAGTAGGCCTAGAAAACAGAACCGTAACCGACAGACAACGCACAGCCAAAGTTGGTGGGCCTAGAGATATGAAATTATGCAAGAATTATTCCTTGAGGGGTGCACTAAGAAAGAGATTTTGAACCGCTGAGGGGTAAATATCGTAGTGGAAACTGCAGGGCAGAACGCAAAAAAAAAAAATCTGGTAGCTGCACTTCAGAACCAGTTCCTTCTAGGCTTTGTGTGCTTACCACCGGCCACATCATTACTTACCATTGTAAGGTTGTGGTACTTGTGGTCAAACATAAGCATATACAAAGTAAAAAAAATTAAAGCAAGTTGCTTATATATATTTATATCTATATAAATAAAAATGAATGGCAAAATGTGTTGCTAAGCGCAAAACTCAAGAACGGGTGGACCAATTCTGATAAGTTTTTTTTTTAATATTCGTTGAAGTCCGAAAAAGGTTCTTATGAAGAGAAAAATTGAAAAAATTGTCTGGAAAATTCGGGAAAAACTGAATGTATGGGATTTTTGTATGAACTCAACATACCGATATTTTTGCGTTAGATAGCAAGTTTATTAAGGAAGGTTATAAGCTACTTTTTTACTTGGGAACGCAGGTGAAACCGCGGGGGACAGCTAGTTCTTAATCAATTATTTATACTCATCAGTAACTGCTAAGTTTCTAGTTGCAACATATCTCTTTGTATACCACAAAGCAGAGCGTAAAATCAAGGTCAGCTTTCTCAATTAAGATGCAACTCAACTCTAAAATATGTCGTGCTAATTGTCGATCGATATTATCTTTACGATAACAAATTATTTGTCTTTTAATTTTATATTTTATCAATTGAAATGTTGAATTGTAAATGGTAATGTCAAGAAATACATTTTCTAACGTCAATGTACAATTTATTTATTTTTTTCTATTTTTATTGGCACAAGTCTATTTACAATTAACATTTAAATTTTATAATTTATTTTAACTGTATTTTTTTTCCGTGTGGTATATTAGTATGTAATTGTATATAGTGAAATGAAATGAAAATATTTTTTATTCAAATAGGCCTTTACAAGGACTTACCTATTCTGAGTAACTCACGGTTCGGAAGGTTGCTTCTGTTGAGAAGAGCTGGCAATAAATTCGGCAAAAAATCTTGATAGTAATTTCAGTCAGAAATACTCGCATTCTTTAAAAGTGTAGCAAAATAGCGTCTACTACCTAGAAATTGTGAATAATTTCCATCTTAATATTATGTAACTAACATAGTTTGCAAGAAAAATTATAATACTAACATGTGGGCTTCAGTTGTGATTATAAATATAAATTATTATTATTCCAATTATTTATCTACTAACTAAATCTGGCCACACTTCACTATGGCTTTTCCAAAAAAAAAATTGATAACACTAATAGCAATCAATAGCTCCAAAACAAAAAAAAGCGACCCACAAACAGAAGAGAAAATATACCTAATTAACTATTTTGTCTTTGCCTATTTAAGTATATAATGTAAATAATTTTTAAATTTATCTATCTCTAATTATAAAACAAAGTCATGTTAGTTACACCATTTATAACTCAAAAAAGGCTGGACCGATTTTTATGATCTTTGATTTGCTGGATTTGTCTCCGCCCCAAATAGCAGAATAACTATTATTTTTTTATACTGGGAACCCGGGCATTAGTAGTATAATTATACCCTAGTATAATTATAAAAAAACATTTCAGATATTCCATTTATTAATTATTTTATAGACTTGTAATGAACATTTTTAATATAAAACTATGATATCCAACCAATCAACCAATTTTTGATAACAGTTCGATATTCCATTTGCTCTTGTACTACCATACCCCTGCGTTCAGTTTCAATCTTCAAGGATGTTCACCGTTTTGTAGATCATTTGCGAAATTAGGACGTGAGCAGAACTTTAAGTTGGTATTACTACGGGTAGGCTATTCTGAACTTAAACTCGACGGTAAAATCAGGCAGTGACTATTCTCTGTGTCACTCGTGAACTTCTTTCTGATTACCGAGTTGCACGAGTGAAACAGAGAATAGTCACTGCGTGATTTCACGGTCGAGTTTAAGTTCAGAATAGCCCAGCAGACTATTACAATACTACCAACGTAAACATTTTACGTACCTCATTATTTTGATTTATCACAAATTATTATTAATTATTATTATTATTACATTGTTCGACTCCATTTGGACTTCATTTCATCCATTTATGTTACCTGCCATACTACATATTTTAATCATGAATGAATACAGAAAAAAATAATAATAAAAAAAAACATTTATTGCGATATATAAACAATTAAGAACAAAAATTACAGACACAACAAACTCCGTACGAATGTGTAGTTTTGAAAAGGTAACTAAGATAATAAGGTATAAGGAAAGAATATATACCTACCTTAGAACTGATTTTCAGTCGAACCCTATGAGTCATCACGTAAAACCAAACAGCATCAAAACAATGCTTGAGTTTGATATCCATTAATTTATTGATTTAGTAAATTGTTCATCATATTTTGTTTCCGTCATAACACGCAAATATTATCAGTGAGACTAGATAAATAAATTTATGCAATAAATTTGAGTTGAAAAGAGTAATTGCTGAGTTTCTTGCCGGCTCTTCTCGGTAAAAGCAACCTTCCGAACCGTGCGTTAGAGTCAACCTATTCATAAGTGCTTGTGAAGGCCTATTAGAATAAAATTACACTGGACCAATGCTACAGTTTTTGCCTCCATATTGTGATCTCCCTAATTTTACCTTCAGGTCCAATGCATGGCAAAGCAGTTGTATGCTACGTGGCATCATGGGCAGTATACCGACCAGAACCTGCCCTGTTCAGACTTGAAGACCTGGAGCCAGCGCTCTGCACGCACATCGTGTTTTCCTTTGCTGGTCTTGACGAAACCAAGAATACTATTAAGAGTCTAGGTAAGGGGTTTCTTTCTATTTGTTTGATTTTTGAGCGCCAATTGCGACGACATTTTACAACCTATCCTAACCACAGTAATAATGTGGTCCAATATAAGCCTATCTTTATCCTTACACTTGCTTCCGCCCCGCGGTTTCCCTCGCGTTCTCGAGGGATCTTGAGTTTTCCCGGAATAAAAATCCTATAGCCTATAGCCTTCCTCGATAAATGGGCTATCTAACACTGAAATAATTTTTCAAATCGAACCAGTAGTTCCTGAGATTAGCGCGTTCAAACAAACAAACAAGCTCTTCAGCTGTATAATATTAGTAGATATAGACCTGAGATTAGCGCGTTCAAACAAACAAACAAACTCTTCAGCTTTATAATATTAGTATAGATAATTCTAAAACGCAACATCTATCTATCCGTGTTTATTACTCGAGAACCACTTCCTGGATTTTTATGAGGTTTCAAAATTACCTAGGGAAGGTTTTAAGGTTTTTTTTAATTGAATGGCCTTTCATTTTGCTTTTGACCCGTCCAAGGACAAAGACGAAGCATCGAACATGCATACCCAAAAGAAACCTATTCACTCTGGCCTTGAAAGTCTCTAGTTTTGTTATTATTGCTCTGTGAGTAATGGAACTGTTTTAGTATAACATGTCAGAGCAAAATAGTTAAAAAAAGACAAAAACACGCTTTATCACGCACTAAAATTTTAAAAAATTAAGTCTTGGGTCGTCTGCTATATTGAATTTAGTGTGACGTCATTTTATTTTTCGTGATACCCAAATCATGGGAATGCATAAAAAATAACTAGTCCGCCATCGTTGGGAGTCCGCCATATTGGATTTAGAATGACGTCACTTAGCCAAGCATGCATTTTCATCCAAACTAAACGTGTATGCAAAATTTCAGCTCAATCGAAAACTTGGAAGGGGGTCTGACTTCTAAGACTTTTTTGCATAGTTGAAACTAATAAAAGCGTGTTTTGATGTTCGATGTGTCGGGCAAGGTAATGGCTAATTGACATAGGTCATATAATTAAAACAATGATTACAACTTGATAACTGTATTCACGACTCCAATGACGACAGACCATAGACACAACCACAGACTACAGACTGTGTGGGGTGCGTTTACAATACACCACACGTGTTAAAAACATGCTAATTTTAATTAAAAAATTTCAGATGCATTCCAAGACCTCGAAAAAAACTATGGCAAAGCAGCCTACAAGCGTGTAGTGGCCTTGAAAGAAAGGTACCCACATCTGAAAGTGACCATCGCCATCGGAGGCTGGAACGAAGGCTCACTCAAATATTCCAACATGGCTTCCACTCCTGAAACCAGAGCAATATTCATTCAGAGTGTCATGTACTTTTTAGAGTAAGTAATCTAATATTAGTTTCGGCCATTCATCATCATCATCATCGTAATTAGACAAAGGATGAGCCTCACCAGTATATTTCTACAAATTCTTGCTCTAACTGGCTCTAAGCTCTAGTTTTTTTTTATTAGTAGAAACAATAGCTCAGTTTGCGATTGCAACCAGCGGCAACCGATCGAAATCGATTATCTCAAAAGTATCATAAATTACAAATCAGTCAGTCACGGTGGTATTTTTTTTTAGAAGAAATCAGATTAAAAATCAATTTATAATAACTAGATAATAAGAATTTAGCATTGTTTGTAGAAAAGAAAAACATGATCAACAAGAAGTCCTGTCCCTCTGGCCACTGATTTTACCCTATATACTTTGGTTTCCAATATTCCCTGGTTCCGGCACTCTTGGTTTATTTATTAACGGTAGTATGTTGGTGAGGCAATCCGCAGCGATCTATTGAATTAATGTGTTGTGGAGCTACAAAAAATCATGTGGACACAAAATATTGGTAACTGAAACTCAACAAACACTAATAAGTAAGTGATTTGTATTGCTATTTCAGTACACACAAATTCGACGGGTTGGATCTGGATTGGGAATACCCGACGAAGAGAGAAGGAAAACCGTACGATAAAGCCAACTTTGTCTTGCTTGTCAAGGTGATTCATAACTATTACAGATGTTCAGTCACCACTTAAATATAAATAAAAAAGATTAGAGAAAATTATTTCTTACTTACTTACTAGTACTACATATGTAGTTTATCAGTTAACTGGTTTCCATAATACATACATAGAGGATGTATGTAAACCTTGTGTTTGACCACAATCTCACTATAATAGGTGATGATGTGGCCGAAGGTGGTAAACACACAAAGCCTAGAAGGATCTGGCTCTCAAGTGCAGCTGCCGAAACATACCAATAGTTGTTTGGCGACAGATTTTCAACTTGAGGGTGGTAGCCAGCCAGGCGGGTACTACAAAGTCTCCTACCACCGTGCTATGGTTTCCTCACGATGTTTTCCTTCACCGAAAGCTCAAGCTCATTGTAGGATTCGAACCCACGACCTACGCCGCAGCGTCCGACGTCACTACCACTGAGCTATTATCGCCGTTTGGAATCAGATGGCCATGGATGAGGAATTTAGTAGTTTCACTCGCGTTCCCGAATAAAAAAGTAGCTCATGTCCCTCCAAACAAGTGTAAATATAAAAGGACAGATCCTGAGTGGGAAACAAATACACGACCTAAAGCGTGATAGACAAGATATCTTAACAACCAACCAGCCAGTCAATGTAAATAAGTACTACATATATTTTCAATTCCAGGAACTTAAAGAGGCGTTTGAACCCTTCGGCTACATTCTAACAGCGGCCATGGGTGCTGGCAAAACTACTATGGAAGCGGCATACGACCTACCAAAGTTAAGTCGATACTTAGACTTGATTCATATGATGGCGTATGACTACCACGGTACATGGGACGGGTTTGTGGGAGCTAATGCACCGCTGAGGGGTACTGCTGATGAGGATGTGCTCAGTGTGGTAAGTGAATGCGATGATTAATCCTAACTAATAATACTAACTATCCTAACTATATATCCTACTTATTAATATTATAAATGCGAAAGTGAATTTGTTTGTTTGTTACCTTTTCACGCCTAAACCGCTAAACCGATCGCGATGAAATTTGGTATGCAGATAGCCTATGGTATGGAGAAGGACATAGGCTACTTTTTATCCCGGGTAAACATAAGATCCCTGGTGAACGCGGGTGAAACCGTGAGGCGAAAGCTAGTGAATTATAAAAGTCAGGCAATGATAGCTTTCAGTGGAAGAATACATCGTGAGGAAATCATAGCACGGTGGTAGGGTGCTTTGGAGCCAGGCGGGTGGCTGGCTACCACCCTCAAAATCTGTCGCCAAAAACATACCGGCAGCTGCACTTGAGTGAGAGCCAGTTCTGTGTGCTTACCACCTTCGACCATATCACTTACCATTGTGAGATTGTGTTTAAACTCAAACTTATAAAAAGAATAGTGAAAGAAATTAATCCAAGAGTTAGATATTACTTTTTATTACTATCGATTATACAACTTTACTTTTTAAATAAATAGTACTCGAGATTGGGACATAAACCTTGTAAATTCGTATCATTTTGTTTAAAAAATAACAATTTATTCACAGGAATCCACTATAAAATATATGATAGGCCTTGGAGTAAGCCCTTATAAGCTGGTGTTAGGCCTACCCATGTATGGACGAACCTTCTTACTAAAAGAGGCCGAAGTAAGAGATATAGAATTTGGAAAAACACCTGTCCATGCTTTAGGATTCAAAGGGCCATTTACAGGTGAAGCTGGATTCATGGGATATAATGAAGTAAGAAAAATATAATGTCTTACTACAGTCTATCCATTATAAGAAATACTTTTTGACGTTTAAGAATGTCAAAGAACAATGAACCATATTGCGTCAAAATAAGGTTATCTATGGTTCATCAATCTATAATAATATAATATAGTTAAACCTTATCCTAAAGCAATAAGGATTATTTTTCATTGTCACTTTTAAACGTCAAAGAGTGTTTCTTATAATGGACAGAGTGTAAGTGGATATTTTTGAAACCAATGTTTTTGATCGTGCAAATATGATATTTAGTATGAAGAGTTAGAATTTATTTTCGCAATTTCAGAGTTGGTATTATAATAAAAGTTGTTCAGGACGATCTAGCATAAAAATGCCACCTCGAAATACCCACTCAGTATAATGTATAAAGTATACTCAAGTGGGGTCGTGTCGTGGGGAGGTGTTAATGGTAAATATGGCGATCATCGCTCAGTAACGATGACGTTTAACTAAATGATTGATGGCCTACTTCAGACTTTTTTTTTATCGTGGGGAAATCCTAGGACCCGACCGCCTTATGCCGGACTCGCACCGACTGGCACCCCACGGTGGTCGCCATCTGCGCTGTAGAACGGCTCGGGTTCTCGCACAGAACGCATACACGAGCTCCATACGCGGCGCTGGGATAGCCCGTCCCGGGGAACAGTGTAGTACCTCCCCCCAGCACCCTCACTATGAGTCGTGACCACAACGACCCATGGTCCTTCTCGGGGCCACAACTCCCCGCCCCGATTGCCCACGACCCCGAAGTACTTCAGCCTTAACTTAACTCAACAGATTTGTATGGAGATAACTGATAAGTCATCAAAATGGACGCATCACTGGCACGACCAGTCAGCGACACCATACTTGCGCGACGGAGAACGAATCATATCGTATGACAATACACGATCCATCGCTATTAAAGTCAAGTAAGTATTAGTTATTATCATAAATACTCGAGAACACGCTTTGAGAAGATACCTCTGGTATTCTACGCAGACGCGGATCTAGGGTTTCGTTCAAGGTGGGGTATTTTGGTTGATAACTTATTGTTCAAAAAATGAACTTATAAGGCAGATTCTATCGAGAAATACAGATAAATTTGGTTAAAAACAGTGCTTCGGTTGTGCATTAGGAGGTGGACAATTCCCCCCTGTATCCACGCCTGATTCTACGCGTTCCTATTTGCAAATCAAATATCTAGCAGTGAATATTATCATCTTGTAAAGGTGCAGAGTGACCCCAAATAGTAATTGCCCAATTAGTGGTTATAACTTGGTACTTATTTAGCTATTTTTATATTGAATGTGTTGCTTTATTTCATGGTGTCAATAGACTTAATTTTGGCTGACTCAAAATTTAGGCTAATACGAGCTTTTCAGAATGTTTTAAATTAAAATCAAAATTTGATGAAAAATTATTTTCTTTGTGAAAAAATGAGAACCAAAATGTGAATTGATCGTCATTTCTATTTCTCAATTTCTCTCAATCCTGTTTCTAACTCTACATTTTTCAGGATGGCCATAGACTATGGCCTGGGTGGTCTAATGGTATGGAGCATAGACACAGACGACTTCAAGGGTCGGTGTGACAACGAAACGGACACATACATTGACTTTGTTGAGAGGTATCAGAAGATAGTCGATGATCCTGTCCTACATGAATCCTTGAAGACCCTCAACTTACCTGATGGTAAATCAAATTTCATATAATACTAGCTATCGGCCGCGGTTTCACCCGCGTAACGGTATAAAAAATAGCCTACGACCGATTCTCAAACCTACCAAATATGCACAAAATTTTTCATAAGAATCGGTCAAGCCGTTTCGGAGGAGTTTACAGACAAACACTGTGGCACGAGAATTTTATATATTACAAGGTTAAGGCGATGATAGCAGTAGTAGTGACGTCGGATGCCGAGAAGGTCGTAGGTTCAAATATGGAACAGTGAGCTTGAGCTTTCGGTGAGGAAACTATTGCACGACGCAGGTACTTTGTAGTACCAGCCTGGCTAGTGGTGTACGGTCAGCAACATAAGTAGCTGAACAGATACAAATTTACAAAACATGTGTATACTAAAACTGTCCATGATGTATACATTTATAGTATGTAGGCTTTTGAAGACATACCTTTTTAAAACACCACTTTACTTTATTTTCCATATTAAGGATACTTATAGTGTACAAGTTCTTTGTAAATTTGTATCTGTTCAGCTACTTATGTTGCTGACTGTACCTACCGGTGTGCTAGTGTATTCCACTTGAGAGCCAGTTCCTACTTTGTGTGCTTAGCACCTTCGGCCATTACATCACTTACCATAGTTAGATTATGGTTAAACATAAGTAACAAAAAACACAATACAAAGTAAAAAAAAAAAGTATCATGTAAATGCACCTAAATTACAAGAAACCTAAGTACTTATAGTTCTTGACTAGCAACACCACGCGAACTATAAAAATTAAGTGACATGTAGTGCCAATCTAAAGAATAATTATCATATATTTATTGACTTATACCGACTTAAAGTCAACATGATGGTTAACCATAACGCCATAACCATTTATGATTATTGACTTTTTGGAGTAAGGAAAGCATGCCTAAAAGAGTATTGAAGTCACTACTCTTTCCAGGATTGAACTATAGACCAATATGTAACACTAGCTTCCGCCCCGCGGTTTCACCTGCGTTCCCGCGAGATTTTGTGTTTTCCCGGGATAAATATCGATAAATGGGCTATCTAACACTGAAATAATTTTTCAAATCGAACCAGTAGTTCCTGAGATTATCGCGTTCAAACAAACAAACTCTTCAGCTTTATAATATTATTATAGATTGTAGCTGTTTTGTCTATGGTCCAAATCTATTTTTTTTTTTCAGCAAATCGCCTGGAAAGCTTCACCAAAGGCACATCCTACGTCGTCTACAACGGAAAACTGTTCCTCCGTTTACCAGAATCTCGATACTCCAACTACCCACTAATGCAGACAATCAACGAAGCGGCAACCCTAGCGTTAGAGGAGAAGAGAATATTCGACGAGATGGATAGAGTGATGAAACAGAACGAAATTGTGACGACCTCACGACCGGGTTCTGGAAGTGTTTCTATCGGCAGTAGTTTACTGAATGTGTTGTTTTGTGGATTATTTGTTTATTTGCATTTTAGAAGCTAGTCATTGGTAATTTAGGGTTCTGCACATAAATGTTTGAATAAAAACAGATTACAGAACGTATATCAAATCACGTCAATAACTCCAAATTGCAATTGAATTTATATCTTAGCTATTTGAGACGTTAGATCTATTTTCAATTAACACCACCTTTAATTAAAATTTGATTTATTTTGTTTCTCGTCCTCGTCCTCTCTTCTTCGTTCCAAACACAATAATAAAAAACTCTACGATGAATTTTTTTTCGTCTTTACTATGAAAAATCTTACTTGAGTGCAGTTGCTGCTAGAGTTACGCTAGCGAAAATTATATAAAGCTGTAAATAGTTGTTGTAACTGTAAGAACCCTAAGTAAGTAAGTATATTATGTAGTTTACGAAACGCAAAGTGCCCCGAATTCTCATATCTGACTTCCATAGTACAAGCTCTGCTTAGTTTGGGGTCAGATAGCCGTGTGTGAGGAATAATGTCCCAGAATATTTATTTATTTATTTATTCGTCGAGGACATAAAATCCGCACCACCAAAGAAGTCTCGAAGGCCCACCTCTATCTCAGTAGAAATAAGATCGATTTTTATTAATTTCACGGGCGGGACTTCTTTGGTGGCGCGAACTCTACCATCAACTTTTATCTGTTTTTAACATTAGTTAAACTGTTTTTTCTGTCAAATGACACTTTTTCCGTAAATTGTGACGTCAACTCACGGGATGCTTTGTACGTCCACTCAAAAACCATACAATTGCCTGAATTGAATCATAATAAGAGTAGGTAGTTGGTAGGACCTAGAGCAGGGGTCACCAAATGGTGGACCGCGGTCCGGATCCGGATCGTCGACCTATATTGTGCGGACCAAACTTTGACAAACAAAAATGTAAACATGATTATTTTATTTTATCCGCGCACATCCAAACATACAATAATTTGATAATAATATATTAGTAACATTATAGTAGGATTTGTAGGAAAGCATCTAAGCTTGGTCACCAGTCATCATCTACCAACCGGACCGCTATAACCTTTATATATTTTTTAAACGGACCCCTAATTAATCTAATTGGTGACCCCTGCCTGACCTAGAGTAATAAATAGATAGATTCCACTAATGATGTTGAACTCCATGACTTTTAAATAAGACTGATCTGTTTGGAATACGAGTTGAAAACTTGTTTGCTATGGCTGAAGGCGTCATGTTTTTCATTTATTTCCAGATAATCATTGTATTTTAAGATAACGAAATCTACGGAACCCTAAACTGTTAAATTAATCTAAGATTACCTTTGTACAGGGGTATACCTGAATTGATATCTACTCTTTGTTTTAGATGTAGGAAATATTTTTGAAATAAACTCATATTTTCTATGTTCTTTTTTTTTATTTAATGATTCATTCATTACATAATAAGTCACTGACTTTAAGCTTAGCACGCTTTTATATGATAGACCATTGAATCATGGACCATCCTTTCGACACGTTGCTCGTATATTCGTCATACACGAGCGAAGTAGGTTTATATTAATATAGTTTCACCCGTGTTCCCGAGGGATCTTGTGTTTTCCCGGGATAAAAAGTAGACTATAGCCTTCCTCGATAAATGGGCTATCCAACACTAAAATAATTTCTCAATTTGAACCCGTATTTCCTGAGATTAGGCGTTCAACCAAACAAACTAACAAACTCTTCAGCTTTATAACATTAGTATAGATAACACAAGCCTGGTAAATAAATTATTGTAACTACGATCCATTTCAATTTTAATATAGGTTATTATTTTTGATAAAGCAACAGATTCGATTCGTAACTCAAAACAGCTATAGTAAAATTTTCTCTTCTATTTCTTCTAAATCTTCAGTAAGTAGTTGGTAGGTTATACGAGATAAGATGGCGTCCAGACCGCACCGATGCACCGTAGCGAACTGTTAATTGTCTCCCGCAAATTCCAGATAGGTGCATAAACACCGACTTTATAGTCGTTGTATGAGTGTTAAATGAGTTCGTTTTTTAATTAATGGAAAAGAATCTATTCTATTCCGCTGGAAAAATCCTGTGCATGCCGTGTTTTTTTTTTCCAATCAGATAACATCGAATTTAAAACTCATCTATAGTCATGCCTAAACGTCAAACGTTCAGTCGTCGATACGAATGTCCAAAGAGAATATCATCGTTGTCGCGGTGGCGGGAACACATATCTATTCCTAATTTAAAACTTATATATATTTATTGCCAGTTATATAATTAATTACTTTTTAATTAACAAATAAGAACTGTCTCATAATTTTAAAAGTGATCGATAATGGCGGACTTAAAAAGTTTATTTGGTTTTCTCTTTGTTTCGACAATGGTGTCGGTTTTAAGTGGACAAACTATGAGTGGTGAGTAGTACAGTCTCAGTACTCAAAATAGGCGCAAAACATAATACAACTATATTTTAAACTTTTTTCCTCTTAAAACTATATTCAGATAAAACTGGTTTAAAGACGCGATTCGTATCGGTCATACGGTATGTCTGTACTTGCAGCGATATCATAATGTCGAAGGTCAACCACTGGCCTGCAAGCAAGCGGAATAAGAGTGCAAAAAAACATCGCACAAATTATTTTTAATGCAATTTAGGTACATTTGTGTTTCATTCCTAATTTAATTTTAAAAAGATAATGTTATATTTTTATATAGGTGGATATATTAGAGGATATTATTGCTTGCTAAACAAATCTAAGCTGAATGATATATTAACGACAATTTAACAGACTTCAAAAAAAGGAAGGTTCTCTATTCGACCCGTATGTATGTTTATATGTCCGCGATTTTATCAAAAACTACTGATCCGACTAGGGAAGGTTTTAGTGTATTTTTTTATCATTTTCGAAATACTTATGACCTATACTATCATCCCTCAAAAGGACCGTACTTCATTTATTATGACCTTATATATATATTGCCTTTTATACCAGGCCCTCCTAAGTGATAGTCTGTATGCGGCGTATTAGCCGAGCGCGCCGCACGCAACATCACTTTTAAAAATCCTATAGGTGCAATAGGATTTATCTTCATGAACATAGTCTACGCGCAACCAGAGAGAAGACAGATCTACGTCTTCAAGATTGATTAGACGTGCAGGCCTGTGGCACCAACAAATGTTCCGAGACTGTAGCCAGGAAAGTAGAAATACGATGTATCTACCAGGCGGGAATCAAAAAGTCTCCGCCAAAAAGTGCATGTCAGCGCTACTATATGGGGTTCTTCAAATGTTCATAGGCGGCGGTGACCACTTACCATCAGGTGGGCCGTCTGCCTGCTTGTCAACCTATTGACATAAAAAAAGAAATTGGGAGCAGGGCAGGAAGATGAAAAGGCGCATTACTCTTTCGGTCAGTTTGGCCTCGTTTTCTGGGGCCCAATAGCTGTCGGAGATTTACTGTTTGTCTGATCGGTCAGTACTGTGATCTATGATCTAATTGAATGTATGATAATTTAATAATTTTCCCCACCATTTGATAGCCCATTAGATTCTCTTTTTCAAATATCCAGGTCCAACCCATGGTAAAGCAGTAGTATGCAACGTGGCATCATGGTCAGTATACCGACCAGACCCTGCTAAGTTCACACTTGAAGATCTGGATCCAGCGTTCTGCACGCACATCGTATATTCCTTCGCTGGTCTTGATGAAACTAACAATACTATTAAAAGCCTTGGTAAGTGCTTCACGCTATAACAAAGATGTTTTTTTTTACTATTTATAGGCCTGTGTGTTACCACGATCTCACTGTGGTAAGTGATGATGTGGCCGAAGGTGGTAAGCACACAAAGACTAGAAGGAACTAGCTTTCGGGTCCAGCTGTCGGAACACACTTGTAGCTATTTGGCGACAGATCTTCAACTTGATGATGGTGGCCAGCCAGATGGGTACCACCGTGCTATGGTTTCCTTATGATATTTTGTTTCACTGAAAGCTCAAGGTCATTGTAGGAAATTCATACCTCGTTATGACCACAATCTCTCAGTGGTGAATGACGTAGCCATATGTAGTAAAAAAAATAAAAACATAAAAGAAATAAAAATTATTTTACAGTATTTTCACCAACGTGTATCGGGTTTCTGGTAAATAATGTTATAGTTATATACAACCAGTTTATATACTTTTAAGATACACACCAAGACCTCGAAACAAACAATGGCAAAGCTGCCTACAAGCGTATAGTGGCCCTGAAAGAAAGGTACCCACATCTGAAAGTGACCATCGCCATCGGAGGCTGGAACGAGGGTTCACTCAAATATTCCAACATGGCTTCCACTTCTGAAACCAGAGCAATATTCGTAAGGAGTGTCATGAACTTTTTAGAGTAAGTTGTTTTTTTACTAGTTTTCACCACACACATACTAGTTTAGTTAAACTTTCAGAATTTAATTGGATTACTCACAATTTTTACTATGAGGCAACTCTAGAAAGCGAGAAAAAAAACATACATTTTGTTTGAGTACGTAATTAACTTTTGTATGGAACTTGCTGGCTGATTTTATTTAGCTTCTTCTTGTGGCTCACCACTACTGGAGGTTCGCCATCAGCTCAGCGAATCTAGTCCTGTCTTGCGCCAAGCGGAAAAGTTGTTCAACGCTGGCAATCTTTGTCCACTCCCGGATGTCCCGTAACCAAGATCTTTTTCTTCTGCCAACGCGTCGCTTTCCCATTACTTTCCCCATCATTATGAGCTAAAGTAGCTGGTATCTCTCATGTCTTAATACGTGAAGGAGATACCCAACCTTTCTGCGTTTGATGGTTCGCAACAGTTCCCGGGTCTTCCCGACGCGCTGTAGAACCTTCACATTTGAACTTCTCATACAGCTAATGCGTATAGTATACCATGTTTATTTAGCTAACTAATTAATACTGTCTAATTTCTTAGTCACCTACGTAAAAAAATATCCCATCAATGCTTAACTATTTTTTAATTTTTTTTAAATTGTCCGGGGCGCTTGTTGGCCCGACCCGCGAACTACCTCTGACGTGATCAGAGACCGTGTCTGCCTATTTGTTCCTGCTTACATCTCAGTCTAAATTCCCCCCCGTCTTTTCACCATACATGCTTCTCTTTTCATCTGTCATTTCATTCATCACGTTTATTAATCGATTACCTCCCCCCCCCCCCATTTGTTCACGCTTCACTATTCAAATTTAGTAATCACGATTATGTGTCAATTGTCAATAAGTCAGTTACTGAATAGTTTTGTACTTATATTATATACTAGCGGGCCCGACAGACGTTGTCCTGTCCAAACTCGATTACGACGCCATCTACCGGGTCCAATTTTATTGTATTTTCAAACCATCCAGGGACCCACACTTCATACCAATCGTTCCAGCCGTTTAGGAAGAGTAAGGTGACAAACACACGTACAGAAGAATTTTATATATTAAGATAAATCACTTAAAGGTACATAAGTCATTCTATTACTATTTCAGTACACACGGATTCGACGGATTGGACCTGGTTTGGAAGTATCCAGTCTTGCCTTGGAGAGATGGCAAACCGTATGACAAAGACAACTTCGTGTTGCTTGTCAAGGTAATGTAATAGTCTAGCTCTGGGCACGGTACTAGCCTTTTACACGACCGGTGCGAGTTTCTCTATCTGCGTCTAACTACCATGCATGACCCAAAACTTGGTCCGGGTCTGGTCAATTCTGCCCTCCAGGGATTATGCCCTATGGCTGGGTACCGCCCTAGTTACGGCACTGATTCTATGTTTAGAAATGTACATGTATTTAAAGTCCAAGAGATAATTGTATCCAACACGTTGGAATTAAAAATACCTTCGGTAGAAAATGGGTGTACGATTTACTACCTCAGCTTCTTACTACTATATAATACATATTTATAACTACGAATAAGATTGTGTTTATGGAAGCTTGATACTCAATCACTTCAATGACTGAAAGAATTAGAATGAAATTCAGCACACAGATAAATAAATAAAATAAATAATAAATAAATAAATATTCTGGGACATTATTCCTCACACACGGCCATCTGACCCCAAACTAAGCAGAGCTTGTACTATGGAAGCCAGATAACTGATATACTACATATACTACTTTTCTTTTGTAAATACATACATATATAGATAATTACACCCAGACACAGGACAAACAGACATGTTGATGCACACAAATGTTTGTCCTGAGTGGGAATCGAACCCACGACCTGCGGCGTGATAGATAGGGTATCTTACCAACCACGCCAACCGGCCCGTCAATCCTGACAATCGATGATGACATATCCTGGAATAAAACCGAGGATTATTTCGGGAAAATATAACATACATAGGTAGTTAATGTGTAATCATGTTGGTAGCACGGTTTGACAATGTCGCGTTCGTAAAAAATGAGTATTAAAACCGAGAAGTGAAAGTTAGTATCTAAGGAAAAATAACATGAAGCAGATAAATCCTCGGATATCTGACCAACCCACAGACATAATTTTTTTTACGCTTTGCCTAAACAAAGTCAAAGCCATTTATTCAGTTTAGGCCCTAGAAGGGCACTTATGAGCGTCGAAACTACTGAAGTTACCACCTGTTCGCCTTCGCATGTCGCCTTCAACTGAGAAGAACCGGCAAGAAACTCAGCAAAGTTTCATTTTTTATATATATATTTTTTTTAGAAAGTATGACAATACTTACTCATTTATATCTATTTTTATCTCCAGGAACTTAAAGAAGCGTTCACACCCCATGGTTATATTCTAACAGCGGCGACGGGCGCTGTTAAAAGCGTCATGGAGGCAGCATACGACCTGCCCAAATTGAATCAATACTTAGATTTAATATTCATAATGGCGTATGATTATCATGGTACATGGGATGGAGTTGTGGGAGCTAATTCACCCCTGAGGGGAACTAGTGATGGCGATGTACTAAGTGTGGTGAGTGCATCTCTTTCTACCCTTATCCTACTTAACCACAGCGCCGACCCTGGTAGAGCGAGAGGAGCGGTAGCTCTGGGCGCCATAATTTCGAGTGAAAAATTAAATTTTGATGGCGGCTTTGATTTTTGCTATAAAAATTGATTTATTTTATTTGTATTTGTATAGGCTTGTGTTTGACCACAATCTCACTATGGTAAGTGATGATGTGGCCGAAGGTGGTAAGCACACAAAGCCTAGAAGGAACTGGCTCTCAAGTGCAGCTGCCGGAACACACCAATAGGTGTTTGGCGACAGATTTTCAACTTGAGGGTGGTAGCCAGCCAGACGGGTACTAAGTATCCTACCACCGTGCTATGGTTTCCTCACGATGTTTTCCTTCACCGAAAGCTCAAGCTCATTCTAGGATTCAAACTCACGACCTTCGCCGCGGCGTACGACGTCACTACCACTGAGCTATCATCACCTAAAACTTAAAATTTAAAAAAAAATTAACATAAACTGGAAAACAATTTATGTTGTGTGAAAGCGTCAACCAAAGAGCGCCGACAGACAATCTTCCTCTACCCTAATCAGCCGGCGCTGCTTAACCAAGGTCGATACAGTATACAAGGTCGATGCCTTTGTAGCGACATCTCATCTATCAACAACACATAAAGGAACTTCCGATATCCGCGGATAGATGGCGCAACCAGATTCTACATCGCACTAACAAAATGCCTTGAGTATTCTTCATACATACAAGTTTCCAACATCTACAGTTGGACCGCGGTCTCCAGACACGATGACCTATCCTGGCGGATATGTTCCCTTTTAAATGGAGGAGTCTACCACCATAATCTTTCATACTTTCTTTTTTCATTCCGTCAGCCTTCAATTCAGTCACATTTTTTTAAGCACGTTACATTTCATTTCACACAATCAATCTATACTAATTTAAAACTCTACAGTTGAGTATTTCTCTTAGGCGCTTGTATCACTGACAAGTAAGTACTTTACTACTACAAGTTAAGCACTGACTTACATATAACTACTTAATTGAGCTTACAGTTATAAAGTTATTACTGAATGTACAGGAATACACAATAAAATACATGATAGAACACGGAGTAAGTCCTTCCAAGCTGGTCTTAGGTATACCGATGTTTGGTAGAACCTTCATACTGAAAGAGGCAGATGTCAAGGATATAGAGTTTAGAATCACGCCGGTTAAACCTCGAGGATTCCAAGGCCCTTTTACTAGAGAAGACGGTTTTATGGGATATCATGAAGTAAGTAGATTTCTATTCCATTTATATTTCAAATACAAGATCAAATGTATTAGATTCTATAATATTCCAATAGATTTGTACGGAAATATCGACGTCATCAAAATGGACGCATCACTGGCACGACAAGACAGCGACCTCATACTTGCGCGACGGAGAACGAGTTATATCGTATGATAATACACGAGCCATCGCTAATAAAGTCAAGTTAGTACATTACCTAGTTATATGCCCTAGGATTTGAAGAGAACGAAGGTCATTCCACTCGACCCTCTTGAAATTTTAAGGCTAACTTTTACTAAACTCTCTATTTTTCAGAATGGCCATAGACTACAACCTGGGAGGTTTCATGGTATGGAGCATTGACACAGATGACTTCAAGGGAACCTGTGACAAAGAAACGGATACATACATAGACTTTGTTGATAAGTTTAAAGTCGTAGATGGCCTTATGTTACGTGAATCTGTTAATGACCTCAAATTGACTGATGGTAAATTCTTAACGAAATTTCTCGTCCAAAATACCCCAGTGCTTTAAGACGAAAGTCTACAACCAGTGTGTATTACCAGTGATTACATATGGCACAGAGACGTGGTCTCTCACTATGGATCTTATAAAGCAGCTCAAAGTCACTTAACGAGCCATTGAGAGGGCTATAGTCAGAGTTTCTCTGCACGATCGAATCAGAAATGAAGAGATTCGTAGACGAACTAGGGTCACCGACATAGGCCAGCGGATTGGCAAGTTGAAGTGGCAATGGGCAGGCCACATAGAGCGCAGAACGGATGGCCGATAGGGCCGAAGAGTTCAGACCACGGACCGGCAAGCGCAGTGTAGGACGTCCACTCATAAGGTGGACGTCGTCGGAAAACGCTGGATGCAGGCCGCCCCTGGTCCTATTGGAGATCCTTAAAGGAGGGCCTATGTCCAGCAGTGGACGTCTAGTGGCTGAGATGATGATGATGACCTAACCTAACTTCTGCTATCATGTTATATATGCTGTTAAGTTTCCAAATAAATAAATAACCTAACTAGCAACCCGCCACGGCTTCGCACGGGTGCAATTTACATACACAAACTTCCCTCGTTTATCGCTGTGGTTTAGAATAAGCGGAGAAACAAACAGAGGTAGATAACGACTTCGTTTTATACTATTTAGAGATGATATTTACAGGTACAAATGGTAGTGCATGAAAAGTGGCTATACTCTAGGTACTCCACAGTACAGATAGACACTTCAATAGCAAAAAATAACTAAAAGATATCAAAGTGAACACAAGCATAGGTACTCTACAGAAAAAAAAAAACATTAGGTATAAAGGCAAACGAGTATGTGGTTTTTGCTGCTTCCTACTCATCCATGGCGATATATCAGAGCGAATTTGTATATTGCAGAGTACTTTTTATTCAGGAAAAACTGTTAGTTTTCCTCTAGAACGTGGGTAAAAACGCGGGGTTTACACTAGATTATAACAGTTAATTCTTTCTTCCAGCAAATCATCTAAACAGCCCATCCTACATAATGTCTAATGGTAAACTCCAGTTCCATTTACCACAATCACGAAACACAAAGTACCCCCTAATGCGGACAATCCACGATGCGACAACCCTAGCATTAGAAGAGAAGAGAATATCGCACACTTTATGCATGAATATCATTACAAAAAATTATGATTATTTCACTTTTATTAAACAAGACAACCTTGATTGGTATACTGTTAATTGCAAGGATGTCATAAAAGATTTTTTCATTAAATGTCTAAATGGCAATTAAGACTGATTTAAATACACTAACTGCTGTACTCAGAGACGTCAAATAGAATTTCTTCTGTCTTTAATGTCATATTTATTTGACTGAACTTAACAAACAAACAAAGGAAATGGAAAACATAGTGACAAGCGCCTTATTCTGCCAGGCATCCTTTGGGTAATAGGAAACTTTTCAGATAACGATAGCGCCATCTGGTAGATTTTGGAGGTACTTGAATTATTGCTGCCTACTGGTACCTCAAAACTATTATGATATAGCATTATATTTTTTTTTTTAAAGACGCCTATATTGATTTTATCAAATTACAAAATTTTATCCAAGTCGTTTGAGCCGTTTCCGAGATACACGAAATATATACAGGGTATTTTTTTGTCACTGAACATACTTACAGGGGTTGAGGTACTCGTCAATATGAACAACTTTTATTATGGAACCAACTCTGATATCGAAAAAAATAAAATGGTTCCTTCATATAGAAAATAATTAATTTGTATACAAACTATGATATAAGAAATTGACATAATTTAATATATATATCAGACTGTATATACATACTCACATACAACCAGAGAGTAGTAATAAAATTCACATTAAATATGAATATATTAATATTATATAATAAAATTCCAAACCTATTCAGTAATTGTTTTATTTAAATACTGTATAAAATATCTTCCAATTTTACTGGTTTCCTCATTTGAATGATTCATTTTAGCATACGTAAGAAACTGTCTCCGTAGCCTCAACAGTTTCTGCGGGTTGACAAACTGTGTGAAGCCAGATTCTAGAATGCAGCCGGGGTAATCCGGAAACTTTACTACATCCATGTTCAGTTGTTTGGCATCAAGTATTTGCTTTGATATTGTTTGTGTTACTTTGTCCAACTCATAGAGGAAGTTGGACGATGTTAATGGTGGCTGAAAATAAAGAAAAAATTTAAACCTTACAAAATGTTGAGTTAAGTACATCAAATGTACATTTTCTAGTTTTTGTGCATTACTTTATCTTTTTTTTTGTCTAGGATTGTGTTTGACCACAATTTCACTATGATAAGTGATGATGTGACAGAAGGTGGTAAGCACACAAAGCCTATAATGAACCGGCTCTCAAGTGAAGCTGCCGGAACACACCAATAGTTGTTTGGAGACAGATTTTCAAAATAAGAGTGGTAGCCAATTACACTGGTAGTACAAAGAATTTACCATTGTACTATGACTGCCTCACTATGTTATCCTTCACCAAAAGCTCAAACTTTTTGTAGGATATGAACCCACAACCTTCAACACAGCATTCAATGTCACTACTGAGCCCCCTATTTCTATTTTTTTTTCTCTAGAGACACCAACAACTCCATTGACCACTAATTTCCAGTTTTATAGTGTCTCTTAAAATTATATAGTATGAATACTTACATTTTGCGTGCTCATATTTGGAGGTGGCGGTTTCTTCTCAAACAAAACTTTGTAAATATCTTCAACATTTAATGTGTCAGTGGGTTGTACAGTAAAGAGAGGGCTGTCCCATCTGCTATTTGAATTTGGCTCTTCAAACCTTGTATTAGAAGTGAAAATACAAGTATTACATCTTCTGTATCATCCTACTAATATTATAAATGTGAAAGTTTGGATGGATAGATGTTTGTGACTCAATCACTCATAAACGGCTGAATGGATTTGGATGAAACTTGGCAAATAGATAGATCATACTCTAGAATAACATAAGGTACTTTTTATCCCAAAAAATATAAGATACCTAGGGAATGCAAGTGAAACCACAGGCAGAAGTTAGTAATTAATAAATATCCTAGTATGTTCATTATACAGCCATCTGGTCCCAAACTAAGCAGATACTTGTAAATATACAAATATATTTGTCCTGAATGGGAATCAAACCCACAATCTGTGGAGTAGCAGTCGGTGTAATTAACCTCTATGTCGTCAATGAATATTCATCAATTTATGAAACTTTTATCATGGGAATCAATAAATAGACTGAGCCTATTTTATGGGCTAAGTCCCAGGATTTAGATAAGACTTATGTAAATTATATCAAGCTAATAATACCTTAATCTTGTAAGTGCATCAAAAACTTCTTCTGTATATGGAACATAACTTTGACTATTGCTTTCTTTTTCTATCTCAGTGCTTTTGTTGTTGCTATCTTTTTCTACCCTGCTGATATTTGCCTGCCAAGCCTCTTCATGATTACGTATTGTGTAGATAGTACATTGTGTGGATTTTGATGCTTTGGATGCACAGTATAGTTCGTAGCGGTAACCTGTAATGAATATGAAATATATTCCACTAGCCATTCTTGAGTTATAAATGGTGTAACTAACATGACTTTATTTTATAAATCTATGCCTTTCTCTTCGGGATTATGATTGTGGATATGTTTTATTATAAATCTGATTCTAGCCTCGGTCTTCTGTTCTATAATAATAATGCGGGTTTTCTGACCGGTTTTTGCACTACTCTCTCTCTTTCTCTGACAACCGGATAATTTGGAACCATCGTCATTGACCACAATCTAGCAATGGTAATGATAGGTAGCCAAAGTAATCTAGCTAGGAAATAACTAGTCTGGTAAAAAAAAATCATGAACACTACACATATAGGAGCTAAGGCTACTCTCTGACCCATAGGCCCGTCACTTCGCATTTATAACCTTTATGAAAAGATACATACCTTTAATATAGTTACTTCCATCCAATATTACAACATTATCCTTTCCAATAAGTCGTATCACCTCCGATTTGAGGTATCCTCTCACTCTCTTCTCTTTCTGCGAGTCTAAATATGTTGAATTCTTCTCATAACCTAACTTATTTATGGTCTCCTCTTCAGAGATGATTTCTACGTTTTTACCGTGTTTGTTTTCGAAAACCTCTTTTAATTCGTTGGCTCTTGTCGTTTTGCCACTTGCAGGTGTGCCACAAATTATAATTAAAGGCATTTTTGTAAATAATCAAATTAAAAGAAAACAGCTGACCTACTTTGTCAATGTCAATGTCATAAAATGTCATTCATGCATGGTTGTCACTTTTTCGTCTGCGTTCCAAAATTTCGAGTTCTTCGATTTGATCTATAGATAAATAAATCATGAAAAAATTATTGTTTATTCTTAATTACAATGATTATAAATATGTACTTGTAGTAAATAAATTGACAAAATACAAAAAAAAAATTACACCATCTTACAACTCTATCTCAGTTTTTTATAACAATGAAACGCCAAGCTCAAGTGTTCCGACAGCTGCACATAGGAGCTAGTCGTCAGTTACTTCTAGGCTTTTTGTGCTTTACAAATTCGGTCACATCATCACTACCATAGTGAGATTGGGTTCAACAACATTTTTTTATTATGAATAGACCTAGTAGTTCATAATAAAAAATATTGTAACAAATCAAGTGGAAACAACAAGTTTGGAATTTGAATTTGAATAGCAATAGATAGCATCTTATTTATTTTATTGACAACTTGACCCCAAGTTAAGGTCGTATGTGTAAATACTACCTGTGGGCTAGGCTACCTAGTTTCTCCCATGGCTTGTTTTGTTACTTTTTAAAAGTATGTATTCCTACGCGTGTTTACTTGTATACAATTAGTACAAGCTTATTTTAGGTTGCAGTCATATCCAATAAAAAAAAAACCAGTCGCCCAGTTAAGGCCCTGCCAAAAAACCACTACTTAGGGTAGTGATTTACACTAGGAGCACTGTACCCCGACTGTAAACAATTGACGTTAGAAAACGCTTACTATCACTTTAGCGTTTACGACATTTTTCTATAGGAATCAGCACAGCGCCTCTCGCGGATTACTCATGGAACTAATTTCTTCCAAATTTTTAGTAAACGTAAACATAGTAAGCGTTTATTTACGTAAATTCTTTACACTCAGTTTACTGTTCAGTGCTCTTACTGGGGAGAAATTCGTTCCGTTATGGACTGACAGTAAAATCTGCCGCAAAATCCTAGGGAAACAGAATGACGACATGAACGCACGCCATTTTTGTACTATGAGCCTGCTAGGCTACCACCCTCAAGTTGAAAATCTGTCGACCAAACACCTACCGCTGTGTTCCGACAGCTGCACTTGAGATTCAGTTGTTTCTAGACTTTGTGTGCTTACCTTCGGCCATATTGTCGCATACCATAGCGAAATTGTGGTCAAACACAAGCTTATGCAAAGTAAAAAAAATAATCTACAATTTCAGTTGCTTATTGAGTTGTACCTCTCTCTAACTATGAGATTAAGCGCCAACCACTCTCCACAATGTACAATTTGAGTACATTCCCGATCAAATCGTGTCGTCTGGAATAGCCATATAGTATCATAGTACAGGGGTCACCAAATGGCGGACCGCGGTCCGGATCCGGACCGCCCCGCCGCGTGCAGACCTATATTGTGCGGACCAAACTTTGACAAACAAAAATGTACACATGGTTATTTTATTTAATCCGCGCACACCCAAACATACAATAATTTGATATATTAGTAACATTATAGTAGGATTTGTAGGAAAGAATCTAAGCTTAGTCGCCAGTCATCATCTACCAACCGGACCGTGATAATCTTTTATATTTTTAAACGGACCCCTAATAAACCTTATTGGTGACCCCTGGTATAGTATATTAATTACTCTGAGTTGGTACTACTCATCGGTTGCTAATACCTATAATCATTCAAGCGATTACAGCTCAGTAGTATAGGGGCTCAGTCAGTCGAAAGCCGAGACATACCTACCTAAGTCGTGGTTTAAAATCCTACAATGAGTATGACCATAACACTAAGGTGGTAGTGTACTTTACTTTACTTTTACCTACCCGCCCGTCATTCTAAGTTTTATGGGCTTACCTCTTTCACATCACCACTTACGATGGCAAGATCATAGACAAGACTATCTATGGTAAAATCATAATGTCATGCCATCAAAGAACCTTGCCTTAATGGAAGACTTACATGCAGCATACAGCGTTTACTTCCATTTTTTTAATGTTCTTGCTTTGAAATGTACGGACATGACATTGAGACGTCTCTCTGAGGTCGACTTGCAATGCTCTGATCGATTAGGTATTTGATCGCGATATTTATTTGGTTTTTAGGGGCCCGTATTGTGATTTAAAATTCAATGGAATGTTTGCATTTGACGTAATTAAAGGTTTGGATTGCTCATCAGTGTTTATTTATGGGGCAGAAATTAGGAATAGATTATATTTAAAAAATGAATATATGGGGCTATTATATAGCTCGACTTGGCGGGGGCATTTCCGTGCCCCCAGTTAGGTACTTAGTAAAGTAGGTTATAATATTTGGTATAATATACGGTTTCACCCGCGTTCCCGAGGTAACTAATGTTGTTCCGGAATAAAAAGTATTCTATACGTTAATCCAAAATATATTCTATCTGTGTGCCAAATTTCATCGAAATCCATTGAGCCGTTACGGAGTTGGTATGGTAACAAACATCCATCCATCCATCCAAACTTTCGCATTAGTGGAATAGGATAGGATTATTATTATTATGGAAAAGTTGAGTATTAGCACACGTTTTGGCACATAGTTTATACGTGCACACATTCAGACATTAGATACCTAATATATATATACTTATAATACTTATTATACAGAACCATAAACATATGCAATAATCATAAATGACGGCCTTTTTAAGAGCTAGTAATTGATTAGCGCAATTATTTAGCAAGTCTACCTGTCAAAGTATACCTACATATTGCACAATGTTTATTTAAATAATAGCTTAGCAACCAAAAGCTTCAAGCATTAGCTTTACTCGTTGGTATCTCAGGAGCACCTGGATAGTGGCTGGTGGATATTTAGTGATGTTAGCGCATAAAGCCCAAAGGAACTCCCAAGAACAGCTGCCGGAACACACCTTGGCAAATTCTCAGGGCGAGGGTGGTAGCCAGCCAAGCGGGTACTACAAAGTACCACCGTGCTATGGCTGCCATACTATGTTTTTCTTCACTGAAAGCTGCTTCTTTTCAGATTGGACCACCTTCGTTTGAGACACCACGATAATGGCGTCGAATACCGTGGCGAAGGTCGTGGGTTTGAATCCTAGAATGAGCTTGAGCTTTCGGTGAAGGAAAACATCGTGAACACGACTGTGACGTTCCCTTTTAAACTCTGTATGCTTACTATCATCGACATCATCACTTACGATGGTGAGAAATAAAAATAAATAACCCGCACCGCTATTTACGCTAATAGCGGTGTGGGTTATTTATTTTTAGGTTATTTTGCAAAGTTATTATACAAAATTGTGAAGTTATCTTAAAATATCACTTTTTTTACATTGTGATGATGTGGCCGAAGGTGGTAAGCACACAAAGCTTAGAAAGAACTGGCTCTGGAGTGCAGCTGCCGGAACATACCAATATTTTGCTTGGCGACAGGTTTTCATAAACGGCGGTAGTCAGCCAGGCGGCCCGTACTACAAAGTACCTACTTTACCACCTCACTATATTTGGCGATTTATTTTCAACATGTATAATTGTATACTAAACTTACCAACTCGTGTATCTATGTAAGAATCGTGCCACATGACACATAATCTATTATAATTTATGTAAAACGTACGTTATGATAAATCGTCACCATACCCATTAGGTATGCACAGTTGCTTTATGATCTATATTAATGATCTATTCACACGTCAGAATTATAGATAATATCACATTTCTTTCGGTTGTGTCCATAAATAATTTAATTGAATCCTACTAATTATAATATTATAAATGCGAATGTTTGTGAGTATGGATGGAAGTATGTTTGTTACTCTTTCACGCTTTTGCGTGACTACTGAACGGATTTGGATGAAATTTGGCACAGAGATAGATTATAGTCTGGAATAACACATAGGCTTTTTATTCCGGGAAAACATAAGAACCTTGGGAATGCGGGTGAAACCGCGGGGCGGAACCTAGTTCATGATAAATAATTTCTCTTCATCTTGTTAACATAATATTTTATTGTCTTATAGTTATATATAAATAAATAAAAACATATAATGGGTAGCCACAATGATTTTTATGTGATGTTTAAATAAGTATTTATATTACTTATATCTGGAAAGATCTGCACTGTCTGTAAACACGATACTATAGTCGTATTCGAGTTATAATTTAGAATTGCTTTTCAAAAATTATAACACAATATGTGGATGATCCCTAATGTAAGTACCTAAGTGAGTGGCACCCGGCGGCGGCGCTTGCGCATTGACCGTCGTGTTTCCGAGGTCGAATACCAACATTCCATGTTTAAAATTTTAATTTTAACACTTTAAATATGGCGTTTTGAAATTGGAGCAACTTTTTTTTAATGTATGTGAGAGCAATGAGCAGTAATTAAACATTCTTGATTGATACTTCAGTTAATTTAATTAAGGTTTAAACTTGGTTTGAACACTTTATTGTTTTAGGGTTCCCTGAAAAAAGAGGCTATTAATGATCATTACATTTATGTGGTACTAACCTATAGACACGTCCATTTATTAATATTTTTCCATCACATAACGAGCTACGCGTACGGAACCCCTAAATTACTTATCCAACATACACTTGGACAGATTTAAACGGATTCTTGATTTGGATACTTATTTATTTAATGGTATCGAATTATAAATACCTTTATAGCTGAACAACATCACGTTTGTGGCTTTTATATCAATTGCTGAAGTCAAGGATCCAGGAAACACAAAATTGTAATGTCAAGGGAATTACAGTAGGCATGACATCGCATATGTAAAGGATGAAGCCTTTAGGTCTCTTGGTAAACTAAGAGAAGGTTGTGGTAATGATTTAAATAAAGTTCGGTCGCGGAGCAGGAAGAATTTAGTGCATTGACCCGTCATTCCTTGTCTCTGTCGCACGGTTACAAATATACATATTGCCGTCGCTCTCGCACAGAATTTGGCGCCTCTTGCCACCTAACGCCCAGAGCGACCGCTCTTCTTGCTCTACCCCAAGGCCGGTTCTGATTATAATGGTATCTACAGCTAGAAGGGCTCCTAAGAACGTCGAAACTACTGAAATTATCACCGGTTTGGAAGTAAGCCATCAACTAAAAAGGTATAATCACATTAGGTAGATACTCTTTGGGCTTCTCGCTAGTGGGTTATTTCTGCAAACCATGTTTGGCGGGATCTTTCTACCTAAGGAACCTCTGCTGACTTTTTGATACAGATACTTCTTTTCAATATTCTTTTCATAAATTAAAAATTATTTTACTTTTAAATGCAAGTAAATCCGCAGCACTAACATTATAATGACTAGCATATTTAAATGATCAAGATATCTATAGATATAGTAATATGGTCAATGTAATGCATCTGGGTGCGATGGCATGCGAGCAAGGTCTACATCTGACACGACCTTCCAGCGCGTGCGCGAAAAACTATACGTACAGCATAGATCCTGCAGACGGCGGCATGCAATATGTAATTATTTTTTAGATTTAATTTTATTAAAATTACAAAGGCTTAACTGTTCTCATTCGCAGATCGTTTAATGAGCTCGAGCATTCGGTGAAGGAAAACGTGAGGAAACCAAAACCGAAGAGTTTGATGTAAATTAAGTATTATGTTTTACTTTGTTTAGGCCTGTTTTTGACCAAATTTCACCAACGTAAGTGATGATGACTGAAGGTGGTGACTGCGGGATCAAATCAACATGATTGTAAGCACAATATATTCATAATCGCTGCTTAGTGCATAACAACATCCACGGATCAATAACTATCACATTCTAAATTCAATATTGGATTACTGCAAGTGATTTAGTTTAGTTAATCGCGTTGTGAGCGCCGGCCATCGACCTGCGCAGGCGCTTGTTTATTTTATTTATTAATTTGTTATTGTTGAATTATTTATTTATTTTTTTACAATGTTGAAGAGTATTGCTATTTTTTTTCTGGGTACGTACAGATTTTTATTTTTAGATGAAACTAACATACCTACGTACTTTTAAAAACTGCTTTTCACTCGGCAAAATATTTTTCAACCTCGCTAGACTACTAATTCGCTTACTTTTTTAATTTATTTACGAATATGTTTTCTTATTCAATACAAGTGCTCTGTAATGGCTATAGTTATTCAAAAGGTAATCACAAAATTCATCAAATCGAACAACTAATTGTGTTTTAACTTTTTTTGTGAAAAAGAAACAATATTTTTTAATACATTTTCTATAAGGTCATAAAATAATAATCATTATGTTTTTTTTTTTGCTACAGTCAAAAAGTCGTAGAACAAAAGCTGTTCAGTTTGATGAGTTGTGTGACCACGCCAACGATAATAGTAAATTAATAGCTCAGTGGTAGTGACTTTAAATGCTGTGGCGATGGTCGTGGGTTTGATGCCTACAAGCATGAGTTTACAGAGAAAGAAAACTTCGTGGGGAAACCATAACTCGGTGATAAGGTACTTTGTAGTACCTGCCTGCTTGGCAAACTTTTCCCTCAACAAAATATGTCTCCAAGGCAGCTGTACTTGCGAGCTATTTCCTTCTTCGAACCCACAACCTTCTTTACGGCATTCAACGACACCACAGCATACGTCCCGCAGCACTGAACTAACGGGCAAGAGAGAGAAGGAACAAAGGCTATTATCTTAAAAAAAGGCGTTGAAGTTCAATCAAAAAAATAGATTGCTTTTTTGCAAAAGTAACAAAGTATTAGATTTCAAGTTATTTGGATTTGTAAAAAAAAACATTTTTAATTTTAAAAAGGCACAATATTCTCAATATTTTTCTGAAGTTATTAATGAAAATTTTAAATGATAAAAAAAAACGATGGCATTATATCCTCTAGTTAGTTACTAGATATATGTTGTACTAGAATCTATTATAACATAATAATATATTTTTTACAAATCTCTTACATTAAAAAATACGGAGAATAACTTAATTTAGGATCATCATTTTGCGTATATTGTCCACTTAGTTAACATGACATTACCACTTGGCTAAAATCACTTAGTAACTTGGTATTCGGATGATAACATTAAAATCTTCATTCCCAGCCCTAGCCACAGTCCAGAGCCAGCAACCCCACGACTACTACCACATTCTGCATCTACCACACGACCCACCACTGTACCCCGTGTTCGAGAGGGCACCACCTACGCAGTTCACTTGCGAAGGTCGATCTAGGGGATACTACGCTGACGTGCAGTCTGGGTGTCAGGTAACTAATACATTTAAAAGTTATGTCTGTAGCTTCCGCCCCGCGGTTCCCGGGAAAACATAAGAATCTTCGGGACCGCGGGTCAAACCACGGGGTGGAAGCTAGTCCAGAATATATTCTATCTGCGTGCCAAATTTCATCCAAATCCGTTCAATAGTTTTTGCGTGAAGGTAGCACACTAAGTCAGGAAGGAAAAGACTATCAAGTGCAGCTGCCGGAATACGCCCATAGGTGTTTGGCGATAGATTTTTTTTTATCTTGAGAGTGGTAGCCAGCCAAGTGGATACTACAAAGTACCCTTTCATAGTGTTATGTCCATCACTGAAAGCTCAAGCTCTTATAACGTTCGACTATTATAATAGGCTTGTGTCCACTAAGAATAAATCGGAAGGCACATAAAAACAAAATTAGTTATTATAAAAACTAAAGATTATTTATATTTTTAGAAAATAAATATAGAAAAATTAGCCATCCAGTCACGTGACACTAAACACCTCATCAGAAAGTTTGATGTCACGCCGTGCAAATCAATAATTTATTTGGTGTTTTTATAGTTGTTCTTTTACACTGAGGCACTACACAGACTCAGAATACAAATTATTAATTTCTAATTAGAGAAAACTAACTCAGACGATTGTCAGCGTCACAGTTTGTTTCACGCGGCGTGAAGTCATCCAAGACGCCATGACAGTCTTAATCGTTCGAGCTTATTTTAAAATCGTTTTTGAAAACGCAAATATATAATGTAAAAAGGTGTTTTTACTTGGAAATATTTTTGTGTAAATCAGATACTAAGGTAAAGTATTAACCAGTTTTTCGAATGTAGTCAACTAGCCTATTGTAATACTTACCTTGATATAAACACAAACCTCTATTTACTTAAGGCGTACCACTTGTGTTGGCGTCAGCACCGGATCAGCACTGATCTATGTACCAACGGGACATTGTTCAACGAACAGTTTCAAGTAAGTTCCTACATACGTACTTACCTACTCTATTATATTTCGACCCACGAGTTTAGAATAATATGTAGATAAATTATGTGTGATAATTAGAAAATTTGTTTTAAAAAATATAGAAACCAATAGTCAGCCGTGTGTAAGAGGGCCACTGCCCTCCTCCTACCCCCCCCCCTACCTGTGCCCAGGGTACTAGGCATCTTACCTAGTTTCAAATCCGTGAAGATGGTCCCGCTAAGACCTAAAAATTTATAAAAGGCCTATACGGGCCGGTTGGCGTGGTTGGCAAGATACCCTATCTATCACGCCGCAGGTCGTGGGTTCGATTCCCACTAGTTAGTCCTGAGTCTGGGTCTAATTATTTTTATATGTAGAAAATTTTAATGTTAGAGTTACATAATTAGAAATAGAAAGAGCCTTTATTTTTTTTTAACAAACTTAAGTTTTTTTTCAGGTTTGTGATCATTTCTACAATGTCCGCTGTGGATCGCCCTACGAAGATTTATAGATACTCACCTATTTAATGATTTGTCTTATTTCTGTACCTTTAATTAGGTATTTATTATGAGTTGTTTATTTAAGTAGATATTAAAGAATTTATTTTTATTATCAATTAATTTTCATTCAATTTATTACCATATATTGAAATTAATTATTATTATATTATTATGGTCCCCCGCGTTACCGAGTTTTTTGGTGGTCTATCGCGTTTGAAGTCACGCGAAATGCCATTGTGTCCCAAGCGAGTGTATGACAGCTTGGGCTCGATACTGCCCCTCTCTCACCCCGCAAGCCCCGCACTTTGCTGTGTCTAGACATGTCCGTTAGCCGACTGTAAGAAAGAGTTACATAGACTGTGGTTATACTAAATAAAAAAGAAAAATTGTAATAAATCACTTTTTTAATAATCTCTTTACAATGTACTTAAGTTTAACCAGGGTATAACATAGTCTACGTCGGGTACAGTCAGTTGTAGAAATCAAAAGTTTTCCTTAAGATGGAATTTAAAAATGTATGGAACAGCAGTTCGCAATAACAGAGCTGTTACCATGTTAATATTAAATTAGTACTACCATTTATAGTTTCACTCAATACGATTGCACGCTGTATAAACAGATGTACAGTCAGCTACGAAAGTATCTGAACAAATTAAAATTTATTTAATACACTAAAACTATCGATGATGTAGATTTATTTAAATTGTTTTAAACACACCTGTTTCTTTTAGCTTTCCATAATGATATTAATTAAGTTTTTAACTGTTCAGTTACTTACGTTGCCAACTGTATCTTTCAATAATGATTCTCACTCATGAAAAATCCACCAAATCTCAATTTTTGTAGTATTTTTGGAATTAATTTTAATACTAGTACAACTGCGACATATACGGTTTAATGTCGTGACTTTAGCTGATGTGTGAATCTACCTTTAAAGAGTTTTCCAAATTTGAAATTGGTACTCAGGTATTTAAGAAAAACTAAATACTTTTAGGGTCCCCGCACACGGGCCACCGGCCACAACCACAATACGCCGCCACCGGCATATTTCCTGTAGTTTTCATACATTTTATACAGGGTGATTTTTTAGTCACTGGCAATACTTGCAAGGGTGGAAGTACTCATCAAAATGAACAACTTTTATTATGGGACTAACTGTGAAATCATGAAAAAATTATCAGCTGTTCCATACAAAAGTTCAATACCTACTCGACCAAAATGTATGAAGCAACCGTTTTATTTTACGCGATATCAAAGTTAGCCCTATAATAAAAGTTGTTCACATTGATGAGTACTTCCACCCCTGCAAGTATTGCCAGTGATAAAACAAAATCATCCTGTATGTACTCGCCGTACACGGTTGACGCTGGTGGCCGCTAAACGCTACAAATAATCGCTGCTATAATCGTCGTTCCAGCTTCTCGTGACGGCGTTTGTGGCTGTCACGTGTGGCCCGTGTGCGGCGACACTTAAAACAACTGTGTCTGCGATACAAAATATTTTTAGCATTCTTAGATCATTTAAACAATATAATATTAAATGTATTATGAGTCATTATGACTAAATTGTATCACTTATGCATATATACATACATGCACACCACTTATATATACTGTGTTATACGTTACTTAAAGTATACTAGCTTCCGCCCCGCTGTTTCACACGCGTTCTCGAGGGATCTACGATTTTTCAAACATTTTCTTTAGTGCAACCCTTGTCCAGACAAAATTACAAACACAACAAACAAAAAAATTAGCTAATGCCTGATGATAATTGACTTTTATTTATATAGATTAAAGCAGGCACGGATTCAGTAATCCATTCAGGGCGCTTTTTGTGTGACTAAAAAAAACAATATTGCAGTTGCTGTCGACAAATATATTTGAATTTGAATAGTGCTGTCTTCAGAGATATAGGATAAAAAAATGTGCTTTGCACCAGGGAGTGGCAATTGGACCCATTAGCCATAAAGGCATGTGCCGTATTTGGATGCCCTGACAACTATAAAAAATAATCATGTGGCCTTATTTATGGATCAACCCTAAAGTATTTAACTATAATACACATATATATAGGATGTTATTATAATGCCCAGAATAAAAAAAGGAACAGTATAAGAAATGTAGAAAGTATTTTTATTTATTTTGGGAGTGATTTGTGAAAACGTGACTGACTGACTGACTGATCTATCTACGCACAGCTCAAACCACTGGACGGATCGGGCTAAAATATGGCATACATATAACTATTATGATGTAGGCATTAGCGGATGAAAGGATTTTTGAAAATTCCACCCCTAAGGGGGTAAAATAGGGGTTCGCGGGTGAAACCACGGGGCGGTAATCTGATTAACAATATTTTTTAAAGAACTTCCAATTTGTGACTTTGTACAAGTACATGCATCCAATAAAGATTTTAATTATAACGAAATACAACCGCTTTACCATCCTGTATAGAATTTACGGATAGGCCTCCTAAATAATTAATAATATAATAATACCGATTATTTCATTATAGTATCCATATATCTTGACACGAGAACCCTGATTTCTTGTTGGTAATGAGACAAATGAAGGATTCGTCTAATAGTTTATTAGTTTAGGGTTCCGTATATCCGATGAAAAATAGAACCCTTATTGTCTGGTGTCATCTATACGTATGCCACAGACTGTTTTCTCCGAATCTACTGGCCGAAACATATTAAAATTTGGTACATATATAGATTTTGGTGGCCCAAAGAGGGATGTATAGTGTAAATAAATAAATTCTGATTTTAGGGGTTAATTTTGGGGGTAAATCACAACATAAAAAAACGTTTTTATGTCGAGAAGACTGACAAGTAGGTCCTAGGGGCGTTACATGTTAAAATACCAGAGAAGATATTTACCTATCAGTTTTCTTTAGTAGTAAGTTATCTCAAGATACCCGAAATATTATTTAATCGGTATTAACAATCAATATTGTTAAAAAAAATCTCCTTTTCTCAATTTTTCAGTCAAATGATTACACCTAACAATAAAAAATAAAATACTTAGTGACTACAACTAATAGAGACTATCTTAATATAAACAATAGAAAAAAACAAAGCTGTACTCGTAAATGCTATTTTATAGCCACGTATTTATCGACCACCTACCTGTTTTTGTCATACAATGTGCCGTTTTTTATGTGACCATATAGTATATAAGTTAAATAGCGTATGCGTAAGGGTGTAATTTCATATACATAACTTTCTACAGTGCTTTTACAGGGGCAATTTTTATAGCAATTTATTGCCTTGCTATTATGAAGCAATACATTTATTACTGACTGGTTTTTTTTTTCGTCTTTTAGAAGTAGAGTTTGACATAAGGAATTAGTCAAAGTCAAAACTCAAAGTCATTTATTCAGTTTAGGCCCTAGCAGGGCCATTGGAAGTCAACAACTGTGAAATCGCGAAAAAATACATTTATATCGAGTAAATTGTACTTTTTTTATGTTTTTTTTTTCAACTATTTCCGACATAACCAATAATGTATTCAGAATGACAAACTTTACTTAGATTTCTAAATAATGAAAATATATCTTGCTGATACAAATTGCCATGAACTTAGCAATTTTTCTCTCTATGGACTGTTGCCGTAACATTGCTCTATATGATAGTGACTTTTTGATCGCTTGATGAACAGTAAAAGCAATTTTCAGATAATTTCATTTAAATTACGACTTTTTTATTCCATAGAATAACTATTTACGTACAAATACGTATTTTTAACAAACTTACTTTTAACCACAATCTCATAGTGGTAAGTGATTATGTGGCCGAAGGTGGTGAGCGCACAAAGCCTAGAAGAAAACTCTCTTTCAACTCCAGTTACCGGAACATACCGGATTTTCAACTTAAGGGTGGTAGCCATCCAGGTGGGTACTACAAAGTAAACCATACTTAAGCTATTGTAGGATTCGAACCCACGACCTCCGCCGTATTCTATAACTTAAGCGAAAGTATACTGACACATTTTCATTAATCCTAATTATAAATACTATGAAAACTTACTGCGCTGTATGTGATGTAAACATGTCTTCGGTATTTTAAACGTGACCAAAAATCTACCATAAGATCTCGACTTAAAGCTTATTTTAGCTCAATTCATGATCCTTCATACTGTTTATTATTCAGTATAACTCAAAGGTTTATAATGTACTGAGGTGGAGATGCGTTAATAATTATAACAATTCACACAAAAGTTCCTGAAATAAAAATATTATATCATGACATATGACTACTCCACTGCTTTCTTTGTTCCTTTAAAAGGTTCTAAAATCAATGTATGTAGCTTCGACGGATAGTTGTTCATTGCTGCTTGATAATCGAATAAATTTGTAGGGCTTAGAGTGTAGAACAGCAATGCATTAGAGTAGCCGACATAACATGTAGAATTTTAAAATTATACATTTTATGTTAATAATTTTATATCCATTAAGTTATATGAATTTAATATACAGGGTTATTTTATTAGTTTAGCTTTTGCCCCGCAGTTTCACCCGCGTTTCCAGGATAAAAAGTATGTCCTCCGGCCCAAAAACTATGCAAAAAATCTGGTCGAACTGTTGCTAAGTAAAAGGACAAACAAACATACTTTTCCATTTATACTAGTAAAAAAATATAAGGAAGGTATTCTGGTATTTTTTTTTAAGTCAGATGACTGGCATGCTGGCGGTCCACCTGATGGTAAGTGGCTACCGTCGCCTATGGACATTAGCTATACCAGTGGGATTGCCTATGTGTTGCCGACCTTTATAAAGCCTAGAAGGCAACTGGCTCTCAAGTGTAACTGCCGGAACACACCAATAGGTGCTTGGCCAGCCAGGCGGGTACTACGAAGTACCCAACCACTGTGCACTAATAAATAACCCTGTATATTAACTTATCCGGTACAAACTACGATAATATTTCTACAAGTTCGAGCACTACTCATATATCTTGCTCTCCATTCAATGGCTCATTATGCGGCCTATCTATAAAAATAACGCGAGTAAATCCGCGGGATACATTTATACTTAAACACTAGTTTACAAACAATAAGGTTTCCTGCACACGAAGAATACGGAGTCGTAACTGTGTTGCATCATGGAGTTGGGATTTTGTGCGTATTTCGTCTTCACACCTGTTTGCTCTTTCTGTTGATGGAAACATATTAAAATTAAAGTGACAATCTCTATGCAAAAAATCATTTTCATAAGTTGATCTGTTGCTACAAGGACAAACCAACAAACACACTTTCGCATTTATAATATTACAAGCGACGCGCCGCGGCTGCGCACGTGTAGTAGAGCATACGCTTTTTAGGGTTCCGTAGTCGACAATGAATGCATGAGAAATTAAATCGAAAGGTATATTAAGATCCCAAATCTTGGTTCGTTGTTTTCATCACATTTTTACTTTCTTATTTTTGTTTATAAACTACCATTAAAGTGGATATTTTTTAGTACTAACCAAAATATCGAAACCAATATCTCTAATAATCTCCAGGAGGATGTCGTAAGGCGGCTCAATGCTGCTTTCCGTTGGCATGTCACTGAAAAAAAAAAATCTTGTATATAAATATTATTATTTTTCCAAATTAGTTTTCTCTTCTTCGCCATATCCATCAACAACAAGAAATTTCCACCACACGTCGATAGATGGCGCCACAAGATTCTACATCGCGCTATTGAAATCCTGAGCATCCTGCATATAAACTGAATTTCCAACAGCTACAGTTGGACCGCGATCCTCAGGCACGATGACCTAGCCTGGTGGAAGATCTTCCCTTTTCAATATACGAGTCTACCATCTACCGCTGCTGGCAGCTGCACTTGAGAGCCAGTTTCCTTCTAGGCTTTGTGCTTTCGGCCACTTCACTCATTATATTAGCCTATTCAAATGTAAGAAAGATCGCAAAACAATTTCAGCTTTCATTTTAATACTTTGTAGTAAATACTGATATTATAAAGAGGAAATATTTGTATGTCAAAAACCGATTTCAAAAATTATTTCACCATTAGAATGCTACATTATCCCTTATGCGGGTGAAACCGCGCGCTAAAGCTAGTCGTAGATACCCACCTATAGTGGTAGAGCAGCGGCCCCAAGTTGATCCAGTAGCCGCCGGGGCGCAGTATCTTGTATATGCGGTCGATGAACTCGATCACGTTGGGCGCGCAGTCGATGAAGAAGCACGTCGCCACGCACCACCACTCGTCGCCCTCCGTGTACACCTGCCGACCACCACGGAGGGATGGTCAGGTCTTTGGCAGAAATTGTCACGGAGGTGACGTCACCAGATATACCCCCCCACCCCCCCATGCCACTTTCCCTCTCGCTGTGTTTGTCTCTTTCTATTATATACGAGTGTGTGTGAATTTTGTAAAAGACGGACGTGACGTCCCCTGTAATGCCCCCTCCACGAGACTTTCTCCATCTGTCTCTTTCTATTATTTGCAATTTTGGAATTGAAGATTTAGAATTGAAAAAAGTTTTAATTGAACTTCGTTTTCATGTATTATTTTCACCTTACATTGTTTATTGAGGAAGTTTATAGGATATAATAACATTTTGACGCAGGAGAAACTGCGGGACACAGACATATACTATGTATTTGTTCCATTTCACGTTTAAACTACCGAACTGATTTGGACGAAAATTGCCAGAGATAACTTCAGACCCAGACACTTTTTATCCCGGGAACGAGGGTATAGCCTTCTATATAGACAGACGCATCTCGCACCAATAACAATAATATACAGGTGACTTTTTAGTCACTGGCAATACTTGCAGGGCTGGAAGTACTCATCAATATGAACCACTTTTACTACGGGACCAACTCTGAGATCGCGTAAAATAAAATGGTTGCTTCATACATTTTGGTCGAGTAGGTATTGAACTTTTGTATGGAACAGCTGATAATTTATTCGTGATTTCACACTTAATCTAATAATAAAAGTTGTTTTACCCCTGCAAGTATTGCCAGTGACTAAAAAGTCACCCAGTATAGAATAAGAGAAAAATTAACAGTAACATTTTTAGGCGATAGCTCAGTGGTAGTGACGACGGATGCCGCGTCAAAGGTCGTGGATTTGAATCCCACAATGCTACAAGCTTGAGCTTGAACGCAAACATCGTGAGGAAACCATAACACGGTGGTAGGGTACTTTGTAGTACCTCGCCGGCTACCATTCTCAAGTTGAAAATCTGTCACCATGAGAGTCAGTTGCCTTCTAGGCATTATAAAGGTCGGCATCAGTAATCCCACTGGTATTGCTGCCCATAGGCGACGATAACCACTTACCATCAGGTGCTTGTCAGTCATCTGACAAAAAAGCCATACCTTCAAGAAGTCTCCAGCGGTCATGGAGAAGTGATGATTGGGTCTGTCGCTGGAGGGGCGCACGTCGGGGAACTGCGCCGCCTCCAGCTGGTGGTCGCACGTCACGTTGTTCACGTACTGGTGCACCCACGGGTGGACGGTGTATTTGTTCGGCTGGACATATAACAATAGATAACCAACCTTAACGACATCGGTATACGGATGATAATCCTAAATTATTCAGTAGAGAATCATAACTACGTTTAAAAAATAAATACGTGTGGCACTCGGGGACTGCCGCGGTAAACCTATTGCATAGCATTTTTTATCAACTTATGCAATAATAATTATTTATTTATTTTTTATTTATGCAGTATTTTTTTTCTTTGATATTAATTCAAGTTTTTCTTTGATATTAATAGATACCTATACACCTATATACTTTCTCACAAACAGCTGCTTTTAGGTTTTAGGTTAGCTGTTCTTAGGTTTTATTTTCGTTACGGAATTTCTTGATTCGGTCGCCGCGCTCAAAGCCCGCGATAAAAGCTATACAATAGCTTAAAAAGTAGATTATGTAACTCTCTCCGCCCATAAAAAATCCGTTGCTACGTGAAATAAGGACAAACCAACTAACACACTTTAGCTTTTATAATATTAAGGGTTTGCAACTAACTTATTTAGTTTACATAGTAATGAGACATCATTATATGCCTTTATAAGTAGCTATTTTCTTGGCACCGGGATATTTCCAACATTCTTATCAGAAGTAGAATAATAAAAAATTTGAAAAACCCCCGACCGTTGTATAAATGTTGTAATCAAAAAATATGTAATTCGCCATTTTGTGATGGCGGCCATCTTGGATTTGAAATTTATCATAGTGTATAGTATTCTACTAGTCAAGCCCTTTCATTTGATACCCATATTGAGGGAGTTGTGAAAAATATGTAATCCGCCATTATGTGGCGGCGGCCATCTTGGAACGATTTTCATTAAACATAGCTAAGAACACTCCCGACATATTCAATTTTGAAACAAAAAAATACAAAATCACAATCGGTTCATCCGTTCGGGAGCTACGATGCCACAGACGGACACACACACACACGTCAAACTTATAACACCCCGGCGTTTTTGCGTCGGGGGTTAAATACAAATTACCTAGAAAAATTAAGAAATTATTGTCTATATGATAATAGAATAAATAACACATACCTCATGACACCTGTTGAGTATAAAATTACTGGCAAACAGCATGAACAGCGAGAACTCGTTCCCTTGACACGTGTAGCCTCGAGCGGCGATCTCCCACGCGAGCCGACCGAGCCCCGCACCGGGGACCAGCACTTTAATCTGTTTGCGGTCACTGGAAATAATAGACTCATTTGAATAGTCCACGAATATATGATGGGAAAAGTAGCGGCCCTAAAATACTCTATAAAAACTCAACGCTCGTTATTAAAATTGGGTACTTGAAAAATACTTTACTATATAACCGCTAACGTTCAGACGGGCCGTATGCTTGTTTGCCACCTGAGTGGTATAAAAAAAATATATAAAGATAATACACAAGCTAAAGCACCTAGATAATAGATTTAGGCCTGATTTTTCAAAGACTAGATAACCTGTATCTGGCTGTTAATTTGGAATTAGAACAGTTTTTGTATGGGCTTATCGGAGGAATAGTTTATCCGAGGTTTATCCAGTAAGTGAAAAATCGGCCATTATTTAGTTATATAGATCGTCAATGTGTGAAAGGAAAAGAAACGGTCCCAAAATAATACCCTGCGGGACACCGAAACTGGCACATGGTGTGAAAATATGGCATAGCAGTTTGATTTATGTGCGTACCGTGTAAATAACACATATATTCCATTAGACCATCAATGTATTAAAGGAAATGTAAAGGTATAATAGAACCCTGTGAGACACTCATCAAAGAAAATGTCTAACTTAGCTACTTTTATCCTGTCAGTTTAATCATATCCTGTGGGACTAAAACTAGGTGTTCCTAAAACAGTATTCTGCTGACAAATAAATACATTGTACACAAATGATATATAAATGTATTACCTACCTATATTCATCAGATGGGAACCTGTCCTCCATTTCATCTAGTATGGGCAAGTAGCATTGTTCCCTTTCCGTCGCACCCATTGCACTCCAGTCGCGAACTATATTCTTTAAAACTGATTGGACCTGAAAAATTATAGTAAATATTAATTTGACGATAGCTATACATTTATTTATACGTAGATTAGATCAAGGATATTTTTCTTTTCTAATGCAGACATCGGTAATAACTGGTCACCGTCGCCTATGATAATTTGCAGTATGAGGTAGATTGCTGTTTTGTCGACCTTAAAGACCTCTTTAACACCCTTGCTGAAGAACCCACATCGTAACGCTGAGGGGGTGGAGGTGGAAGACAAGCTCAGTGATGGGCATGTCTCCTGCTAACTCTACCCCTTCGCCATCGTCGCCAGCACCCATCCCTCTCCAAGTCATCCAGACCAACCTCCAGCATAGCCAAACTGCTACGGCTAACTTACGCAGGGCGCTGGAGACGAACCCCCTTACCATTGCCCTGATCCAAGAGCCGTGGATCAGGAAAAACAGAGTATGCGGCCTCAGCAATATCGGAGGTAAGCTCATCCTGAACTCACACAGCACAGACGCACCAAGAACATGTGCACTCATACCCCAAAATATACCTACCACAACACTCACCCAATTCTGCTCCAGAGATCAGACAGCTGTCAAACTCCAGACCAACGGTGACGCGCCCGACATCGTACTTGCCTCGGTATACATGCCAGGTGAGAGCGATGACCTTCCCCCAAGAGAGATGACAGACCTGGTGCGACACTGCGAGAGCACCAACATGGAGCTGATCATCTGCACTGACTCGAATGCCCACCACCCTCTGTGGGGTAGCACAGAAGCAAACACAAGAGGAGAGGTACTATGCTCTTTCCTATTCTCTACTAACCTGAATATCATTAACCACGGCTCGGAACCCACTTTTGTTACAAGTCGGTGTCAAACAATTATAGACCTCACTTTAGCCACAAATAAAGCGACAGACCTAATATCAAACTGGCGCGTATCGAATGAGACATCATGCTCCGATCACAGACGAATCTGTTTCACGATCTTAGCCAATACAAAAGAACCCACACCGAAACGCAACCCACGCCGCACAAACGTGCCGGGATACAAACGTCTCTTAACTTCACTACTAAGTAAACACCAAACGCCCCCCAACATAACCGATCCCACGCAACTAGAAGACACGGTAACAAAACTCTCAAACTACATAATCGAAGCGTATCATGCATGCTGCAAACTAAAAGTTCCATCCACCAAAGGAAAGGGAAGCCCTTGGTGGAACGCCGAACTTAGTAAACTCAGAACTGCACTGCGCAAACAATTTAATAAAGCCAAAAACTCAAGACTCCCGGACGACTGGGAGCTATACAAAGATACACTGCACACCTTCAAGAAGCAAGTACGAACCGCCAGGAGGACAGCCTGGCGCAACTTCTGTGAGGACATTGTGTCAAACAATGAAGCCGTAAGGGTAAGAAAGATCCTATCAACTGATAAGGACCACACCCTAGGCACGCTCAAAAAACACGACAACACATATACACAAACGGACCATGAAACCAGCAGGGTTCTTCTTGAAACACATTTCCCTGACTGCACCCTTTCAGAGGACAAAACATGGGCTGATGAACCAAAATGGACACCTGCTGAGCAAGATTGGCCCATAGCTAACACAATAATAACAAAAGACCGAATAAAATGGGCAATAAAGACTTTCCAACCGTACAAGTCTGCTGGACTGGATGGTATCTTCCCAGCATTACTACAATGGGGCCTAGAGTCTTTAACCCCGTGGCTTGTGGTAATATACCAGACCTGCATAGCGCACAGGTACGTACCACGGGCTTGGCGCGAGGTGAAAGTAATCTTTATTCCCAAACCCGGTAAACCTGACTATACACAACCAAAAGCCTACAGGCCCATAAGCCTAACATCCTTCCTATTGAAAACCCTCGAAAGGCTCTGCGACCGGTATATCCGTGACGGTCCGCTAACAAAGAGACCACTTCATAAACAACAACACGCATACTCTACAGGCAAATCTACAGAAAGTGCTCTGCACAGCGTAGTCGCAAAAATAGAATGCGCCATAGATCACAAATGCTCATCACTGGCTGTCTTCATTGACATTGAAGGCGCCTTCGACAAAACCAACTTTCACAACATCAGCACGGCTCTTGAGGGGCACGGTGTTGATCCAACCCTCAGTGGCTGGATAAGCAACATGCTCAGATTGAGGGCCGTACAAGTCACAGTGAATGACACCACCAGAGCTATTGTAGCGAAAGGCTGCCCCCAAGGGGGAGTCCTCTCGCCCCTCCTCTTGAACCTGGTCATAAACAACCTGATAAAACGTCTCAATGACCAAGGCTTCTTCACTGTAGGCTATGCTGATGACCTAACAATAATAATAAATGGGACCCACGTGAACACCCTCTGCGATCTCATGCGCCAATCTTTGATAATAGTAGAGGACTGGTGCAAAGAATATAAACTAGCAGTAAACCCCAACAAAACGGTCCTCATTCTTTTCACAAAAAAACGGAAACTGGAATCACTACGATTACCACGTTTTTTCAATACCACCCTAACCCTTTCAACTGAAACCAAATACCTGGGCGTTTACTTGGATAAGCAGTTGAACTGGGCGAAACACTTAGATTATATTACCACAAAAGCCAGCATATCCATGTGGCAGTGCAAAAAACTGCTTGGTAAGAACTGGGGTATTAGTCCCAAGATTACCCACTGGCTATATAAAACCGTCATTAGACCCATTATCACATATGGCTCGTTAGTCTGGTGGCCCAGGACAGACCTCAACAAAGCCCAACTAGATCTCGATAAACTACAACGATTAGCTTGCCTAGGTATCACTGGCAGCATGAGAACAGCACCAACAGCGGCGCTGCAGGCAATGCTGGGGCTGCCACCCCTACACCTGATAGTACAAGAGGAGGCAGCCCTAGCAGCCCTTAGGCTTAACATAGCTGGTACACTAGGCAAAGATCCCAGAATCAGGCACACACGAATAAAAGAAAACACTACTAAACTACAACCCATGTTACTCTCACCCAGTGACAGAATCCAAAAAACATACTGCCTACAAAAACACTATCACATACAACTCACTGAGGAACCCCATGACTTTTCCGGTCCGGAAGAGCTGAGGATCTACACTGATGGGTCGAAGACAAACTCTGGTACAGGTATCGGTGTCTTCTCTAACGACCTGAACATCAGGATATCCGGCCCCTTGGGAATATTCAACACCGTCTACCAGGCGGAATGCGTGGGTATCATCCAAGCGGTACGGGCCATAGAAGTCAGGAGGGTCACAGATATGCACATTCGCATACTCTCCGACAGCGCCTCAGTACTCCAATCCCTCAACAGAAACCACTTTACCTCGGCACTAACGCTGGAATGTCACAATGCACTGGAGCGTGTTGTTGAACAGTACCGCAACAAAATAACGCTACAGTGGATAAAAGGACACAGTGGATCACATGGCAATGATGCGGCTGATGAGCTAGCCAGAAGAGGATCGGACATGACGGTCTTCGGACCTGAACCCATTGCGCCGATCCCCTTCAATCAGCTACGCAGATGGCTACAGAATCACACACACGCACAGGCGGAAAGCAGATGGCACTCGGCACCAGGTTGCAGGCAGTCCAAAGAAGCAATGCCATCTTTGGACACGAAGCTTACCAGGCGCCTCCTGCGTCTGAGCAGGAAAAATATGCGCCTGATGTCGGGTGTCATCACTGGACACTGCTCACTCAACAAACACTTTCACACAATAGGCATTACAGATAGCCCCCTATGCAGGGCGTGCATGGCGGCTGAAGAAACGGTGACTCACGTGCTACTTGAATGCACAGGTGTCACCCACATAAGAGAAGGAACCGTGGGATCACCAAGATCTCTAGCGGACACACTGAGAAGTATGGGAAGTCTAATCTGCTTCTGGAGAGAGTTGGGCTGGCTGGAGTAAAAACCCTTAGAACACGTACAATGGTCCAATTCAAGGACTAAGTGCGGAAACCATACCCACTCACACAGAAGTGGGTTCTTGATGATGATGATGATGATGATGAACGCTGAGGGAAAACCGTATCGGAGAGTTCCATTTTCTTCATTATCCATATTGTTACATGATTTTGGAACTGCCAAGATAATATTTGACGATACTTGCATACCCAATCCGCATTGGGCCTGGATTGTGGACTACTTTTCGGGAGATTTTGTACTTTTTTAGAAGTGATGTGAAATATCTGTAGAATCCCGATTATCCGGCAACCCTTTTGAAGGCGCTTTGGAGGTTACGTATGCCTCTTTACGATACACCAACTAATCTACCAGCTTACCTTCTCCACGTCATGCTGCATCTTATGCTGCTTCTGCGACGCAATCTCACAATTATTATAATTACATCCAAAACTCTCTGAGCCATTCCCATTGGTCCCAATATCCGTGACAGTACGGTCTACATTCTCAAACATTGTGTCTACATCCTTAATGATTAGGTGCACAATACTATTGTTCACGTCTAAACACTTTTTGAACTTCGTGAGATAAGTTTTGTATTTATCGAGACGACGTTGGTGATTTGCCGGCAACGTTGATATTATCTTCTCTGATTTGTGTATCCTGTCTAAGCTACATAATCTGAAAAGATAATCAAAATCAAAGATATTTCATTAAATTTAGGCCTACACTTCTTGCCATTATATGGCTCAATAGGTTGACTTTCAAGTCAAATGTTTGACAAATGTTCCTTGTTTTTTTTTCTATAGCTATTTAGGCTACTTTTAACCTACACATTTACGCCTTAAAAGGACCTCATCCTATTAGTTTAGATTAGACCAATATTATATAGAATTAATTTTGGCAGTGTGAGCCTATAAATAAATAGAGAGAGAAATAGACATCAATCTCATAAAGACTACCCGAGGCGCTTTGAACGTATTTATCTATCAACTATGAGCTCTAACAACTAAATACTTAGTTGATTGTACCTTTGTGCAAACAATACTTTATTATTTGGAAAACACTGCACAAATAGATTAAGAAATTACTAATATTTCTTTGACGGGCCGGTTGGCGTGGTTGGTAAGATACCCTATCTATCACGCCGCAGGTCGTGGGTTCGATTCCCACTCAGGACAAACATTTTTGTGCATGAACATGTCTGTTTGTCCTGAGTCTGGGTGTAATTATCTATATATGTATGTATTTACAAAAGAAAAGTAATATATAGTAGTATATCAGTTATCTGGCTTTCATAGTACAAGCTCTGCTTAGTTTGGGTTCAGATGGCCGTGTGTGAGGAATAATGTCCCAGAATATTTATTATTATTTATTCATTTCCGTGTAAAGAGTGGAGTGTTGCTAATCAATATGGCCGTTAAAAGTCGATTTAGTAGAGTTATAAACATCGCGGCATCGTGTGGAAGTGGTAGGTAGTAGTAGTGGTAGGTAGTAGTAGTATATTCAAGTTCTCAAATCGGCAAGTTAACTTGCTACTTTTATATCGGCCTTTAGATTTATTATTAGATACATGTGTTGGAATATGCTATTAATAAATTTTACATACAATTATTTATAGCGTAAACCTTCCATTCCATTCTCCCATTCGTCATTCAAAAACAACAACAATTAATTTATCAAGAAACGTAAAATTATAAAACCCTGGATGCAGGCTGCCCAAGGTCTACTGGAGATAATTAGGGGAGGCCTATGTCCAGCAGTGGATGTCTTGTGTCTTGAGGCTGAGATGATGATGATGATGATGAAAAATATAATAAAAAGACAAATCAACACATAATACCGGAATTCAAAAATAGAATCTCGTCAAGACGCTAAGAACACAAATCAATATATTACATCAATGTACACGTGAACAAATCATCTATTGAATTTATATTGATATAGAGTAAACAAGGAAAACAATTAACGCAGTTGCTAATCATTTTATGAACTCAATTATCCTTACATAAGTGTTTTTGTTTTTAAAAGATACATATTTGATAATTATGATATTTATTTATTTTTTTAAACCCAAATGGGATGAGCCTATCAAAAGTACATATAAAAAAAAACTAGGAGTTGCAAGTCAAGTTATTAACGCATGTTTGGGACCCAAATGAAACACAACTCATCGTAATTGCTTTGTCTCGGGTGTTCCATAACATCTAATTTCGCATTTGTTTTAAGAGTTTGTAGCATTTTGAGTAAGAACCTAATTCATATTTATTCAGACCTGCTCGGTTGCAGTCCCGATCGGGTAAACAAACCGATTGAGTAGTCTACTGAATAGGATGGCTCCTATTTTAACCGACATCAAAAAAGGAGGAGGTTCTCAATTCGTATGTATTCATTATAGTTTCCAAACCCTTGGAACCGGTTCTTATATTTTCCCGGGATAAAAAGTAGCCTATGTGCTATTCCAGACTATAATCTATGTCAATTTTGTGGCAAATTTCATCCAAATCTGTTCACCCGTTCTGCTGTGATTGAGTAACAAACATCCATCCAAACTTTTTTAGGATATTAATTATTATTCTTTTTGATGAAGCTAAAGCTGGAAATTAACCCAATTTCATACCAATAAACAGCATCTTAGTTTTAAGTCAAGTAAGAGTTCATTCAATCAATACTAATCAATAAGGGTCACATAACATGTCAGTGTCTAGGTTAATAAAGTATTGCACAGTCACCAGTAATATGAAACCCTATACCCATAAACTGCTATACTAAGGGGCCATTCAAGCATTAAAAAAATATATATAATATGCGTCGACTTGAGAAACTCCTTAATTTTTTCGTCGGTTAAAAAGGCGGTGGGGGACTCTTTGCTTTGCTTATTTTTATGACATGGGGGCCGGGGTAATTACGTCAGCAATATTTAATAATTTACTTTTCATTTTTTGTTTTACAAAATATAGTAGAAGTAGAGAAACTTAAACAGATTTTGTAAAAATTATACCAATGCTTATGTACAATCGACAAAGTTCAAGCATGACCACCATAAGGCTACTTTTTGTGTGCAGCAACCAGCGACTACCTGGTTGTCGACAATACAAGTGGACAATGCGCTTATCATAAAACTAGTCAAAACAAATGAAATTACACAATAGCGGCTTTTGTCTTGATAGTGGGCGGGGCGAGCTATGATGACTGCTTGCAAGCGAAAAGGTTAAAAAATTGATCATGCTTGAAGTTTGTCGATGGTATGCATAGGCAGGGAGGGGGGGGTAAGAGCTTTGCTTACTTTCGCTGACAAGGGGGAGGGGGGATTAAAAATTACTAAAATTCTGCTTATGTAATACTTGAATGGCCCCTGAGTCAGCAATGCACATTACACTATTTGTATTACTTATTTTTAATCAACTCTGTTAGGCTTTATTACCTACTGTAGGGTAACAAGGGTGCTACTTCATAAATCACTCGTCACATCTTGGCCCCATACTTAATTAAGGAACTTTCTGAACCAGTGATAATTTGGAGAAGGATATGGTTTGTATATTTTAGCCAATCGCAAAGTTTTAAATTATTTTTCTAAGAAGGAAATAAGTACTGCATGTTTGTGTCTATATAGTTAGTTCCACATGTTTAAAAATAAATATCCCAGTTCTACCAAATCTTAGAAGAGACTTAGTACTATATCTAGACTAGGTTATAGACAAACAATTTATATAAAACAACAAATATATAACCAACCTAAATCTGAATGATATCAGGGTCCATACACAATTTAGAAAAATCACAATATAATAGAAACCTTAAATCAAGATTATAAGGATCAAAATCACTAAATGCATCAGGACATAAACAAAGAAACTCATTGTTCTATCTAAATAGGTTAATTAGATCTACCGATTCCATTATAGCAATGATTTTGTTGCTAACCGAGTTTTTATGTTTATTTTTATGGGAAAATTACTGCTTAAAACCGGGTTTAAGGCCTCCCATGAGTTAAAAATAGATCAAAGACATAGTTAATAGTAACAAACACTTACTTGTAATATTTAAAAGCATTTACAACGGCGCAAAAGTGGGCGCGCTCCTTCGCTTCATCTATTTCTTCCGCCACTGATACCGACATTTTTGCAGGTTATTTATAAATTTGTATCAGAAAAGTAGAAAGAAATAAACGGAAATACGTTTAGAGACGATTATCTGATAATTCAAAGAAATTCTCTCTTTATATTAGCTTTTGAGAAGGAAGACACATTCGAGCAAAAAATCTAAAATATTTCTGCTTTACTTTCCTTTGTCAACTTTTTTGACAGTTTAATTAGTAGTGTTGCAAGCATCAGGTTTTTCCAATTTTAGTCGGTAAATCATAATAGATTGAAGAAAGTCAACAGGTTACAAAAAAATCTGTAAAATAAATATTTATCTAATATTTTACTACCTTATTTACACCTACTCGGTTGCCATTCCAGACAGTAGTGTTTCTGGGGTCGATTGTCAGTTAAAATATCAAGGTCGTAATAACGACCGACCAAAGAAAAGTTATCTCTCATTAATTTGCGATCAAAACTACTTACCGTAGGGGCGAAGAGAATTGACCAGCTTCATGTAGGTTGAGCGAAATGGTGAGCAGCAAAGAAAAAAATCAATCAATTTTCAATTCCACACTATCACATTCCTTTCCATATTTTTAAATATTGCATGTTCTTACTCACGAAATAATGAGTAAGTTTGCAATAATCATAATGTGACAATAATTTTAAAACTTGAAAAACATAATGGTAAACCGAACTAAGTGAACAACGAGAAAATTAATGTTATTGTAAAAATGCTTTGTACAATACAACTGCAGTAAATTGATCGGAGGAAGCCGGGGCCGGAGATTGAAGGATGGGGGTAACCAAAGAAGTTTGCCCCCGTCATGGAGTACTTCCGCGGTCCCTACTTGCAGTAGTACCCCGAATTTATGGGGTAACGAGATTTTACATTATAGCAACTCTGTTTAGTGGGCCTAAACAGATGTAATCGGAGTTGTTCATTTTACATAAAGTCGGTCTGTGTGTTGATAGTTGACTGACATTGTATTAATAAAACGTACTTGATTTAATCCTCTTTGGTTAATGTAGGTTTTATTTAATAAATGATTTATTTCTTTAAATCAAATTTTATTTTATTCAAAATCAAATGTATATACCTATTCCTTCTATTATGTTTGACTGAAAGAAAAACACCTAAAAATGGAACGAAACGTTGCAGTCACAAATCAAATCAATCAAATACCTATGTCGACAAAATGTGTTTGTCAACATGTTATTGATTTTTCATCAAAACTTTAATTGTTTCATTTGATATAATACAATATTTGCTAATATAGCCAACAATTAAAATTATTAGACATAATTGTCGTTTACGGGTATCTAAAATCATGCACTAAATTATTCGTGCTAAATTGTTACTTTCACTGTATTGATCATCTTACGCACTAACAAATTTAATTATCACGAGAAATAATGTGTGATAAATAAATCGTGTAAAGGGTACATACCATAATACAAGGAAATATTAACTTATTTTATATTCGATACCGCATTGACAGTATGATGGTAGCTATAGAAAAAATCAATATATTCTGCAGTGTGTTGGTTGCTAAGTTTTAATAACGCAGTACGTACATATTCGACATGTAACAAATTACTTAATCTTTGATTTAATTAAAAAGTGTTAAAAATGGAAGTGATTATATCTCAAAGAGTGACACCTTTGCTCAAGTGCATGGTGTTATTTTTATTCATATTTACGGCTAAAGTATTAACTTCTCGGCCCCAGGAGTCTCAAGAGTCCAGAAACGGCATACACCATGTGAAACCATCACATTATGTGAGAACATTCACTAAATATCACCATAGAAGAACCATTCAATGGAATAATAATAATTTGCCAGATGTAACCTACTGGCCGGTCACTCAAGACCAACCAAAGGTTATGGGCAAAAAAAGTTCAGATGAAACTGAAATTACTGACTCAAACTGGCCAGAAGCACACTATTTAGCAAAGGTTATCAGAAAGAGGAGTGTTGATGTTCCAAATAAAAACAACATTGATTATGAAGACATTTCAGAACACTGGCCACCCATTCAAAAAAGGAGTGTGGAGATTCCTAATTCAAATGAATTTGTCGAGCAGTCCCATGAGATTCCAAATATGAGTCAGTTTTCATCTGGTAATGTACAAGACAACATAGTTGGTCCCTTTGAGAAAAAAACCATAAGTACTAATAAAGAATATGGATCTAGAAATGGTTTAGTAAAGGAGACAAATAAATTCATGGTGAAGCCAGCCAGGATTGTTACAGATGCTCCCACCACATTGGGACCAACTTTATCATGTTTGTATAAAATACATAGTGTTGCTATAAGTGTGACACCATCCTATGATGATGAAAAAAATGCACAGATTATGGTGGAAAATGATAGTTTTGGTATGTATTCCCGCTGGTTAAAAAAGAATACTACACATTGATTATTTTCAGTACAATGTGGTTGTACTGTACTCAGTACTGAAATTTCTGCCTGCTTCTAGATAATAGGCATGATTATTTTTGTTAATGAAAACTCTTAATTCATATAAGCATCCTTAGCTTCTCTATATGAAGCTGAACATCATTTATGAGTTCAATATTAATATCTGTAAAAATGGGATTTTTTACAGATATTAATATTCTGGGATTTTTTGCCCTTCATCATCATCAACCTACATCAGTCCACTGTTGGACATAAGTCTCTCCCAAAATATGCCACTATGCCACCCTTCTCTACTCTTAATTATTTTCTTTAAGTAGACATATTTTGGATATACATAAATGTATTACCCCTCTTCTAAGACCATTCTCTTATTATCAACAGTCACAGGCCCAATTTCAGAGACGACATTGCCGAATGGTGAGAAAATGCAAGTGGAACAGTGCCATGATGCTCGTGCCGCTTGCTACACACTCTGGCATAAAGATAATGAAGGGAACATCACAGTGCTTGGCCAAGGTAACGGCATCTACCTACACACTCAATTGGGACAACTATATCTGTGCATTAAAACTGAAATGGAGTAATACAGATAAGCTTGCTTAAAGCAGGAATTGCTAGGTCTTCCTTTAACGCTTTAACCCTTTAATGCACACCCTAATTTTTTAATACTTTGCCGTAAATCATCTGAAAATCTTTGTTTTCTGAGGAAATCTGTGGCCATTAAACTGGATCTCTAACCATTCTGCATCACTAACTATTACTGCAATATTACTGGCCAGTAAAGTGGACACTAACAAAATCTATTTTATTTTTATGAAAGGAATATAAAAAATAAAAAATATATGTATTTCTTAATTAGTCTTTGATGGGGGTCGTAAATGTTCATAAGGTTCAATAGGTGTAAATAAAAATCTATGAGATAACGACCTTGAAGTGACTGGTCCAGTACTGGCCACTTTGTATGAGCCGTCCTATAAAGGTTTAAGAAAATCATGGGCAACAAGAAGTATGGTATACTGCTTGGTCTAGATAATCACTTGCTTCGGACGTTCCGCTCGCACGTTTTAACAACATAAGTTTATTAGATATTATTCTTGTACATTTATATTGTTTATATGTTGCAGGATGTTGGCGGTCTTCACAGAAAGAGGGTAGGAGTGCGTGTGATAAGTGTACGCGCGTGACCCCCCGGTTGCCAGCAACTAAGTTCTGCTGCTGCACCAAGAGTTACTGTAATGCTGACTTCAGTAAGTCTATTGTCTTTCAGACAGCATTCATATTATTGATTCTCTAGGTTTCTTTCTATCTAAATAAGATTAAGAATTTTATACTTTATTCCAATACCAACAGTGTCTATAAAGGAAGAAACAGTGACAATAAAAGCGGGGTCAACAATGGATACAGTGTCACATCCGAATTACCCGAACATTGTTGCATCTGCGTTGTTAGCAGTCATAGTTGTGATTGTGCTGATTGTACTCATCAAACAGTTGTATTGCAAGAAAGTTGAGCTGGACAAGGATGATGATAGTGATGAATTGGATGTTGAGAAAGGTGAGTTTCCAACATATTCTAACAACTCATAACCTAACAACGTCACAAAAAATATCCCTTTGGCAAGGAGGTCGCCTATGACCACTTACCATTGCATGGATCGTCTGCCTACTTGTACGACATTTTCTATTATTTTAAGCTATCTACAAGATTATGCAGGTGTAGACACCCCCTACTATATGGTTGCTATGGTAACGTAATTAATTTCCAAATCTGTCCACTAGAGGCGCTGCTCGAATATTCATTCACATTGTTTATCGTAGTCGCTAGGAATGTGCTACGCGTAATAAACTCATAGTAGAGTACTGTTTCCATTGATAAAGCGTATATTTATGTCAAGGTGACGTGATGGGCAGCGGACCCGATGCTTTAGCAACTGGCTTGCTATGCGTCGACAACCTTACACTTTTAGAACACATAGGTAAGTTAATTGTAGAGTTTATTTTAAAGCTTTTCGAAATTATTGATATTCATGATAAATATTTGTAATGTTAAAGTTTTATTCTAAAATACCGAAATGACGAAAACTATATAGTATGCTACACTGGGACTTTTATCATCAATTTCAAATGAGAGAGTGAGCTCATTTTGTGTTTTATATAATCACAAGAAATAAATAAATGTTGTTTAACATTTTTGATCATAATTTATTATGTTGATAACATATTTGAGAAATATGTGAGGTCCTAAAATAGATCCATGAGGAACTCCAATTTTACAATTATTTAAAATTCAAATGCTACTTCATATAACTAAAATTATAATTCTATCCTCAGGTCAAGGCAAATTCGGTTCAGTCTGGCGCGGCACCCTAGGTTCAACTCCCGTCGCTGTGAAGTTATATTCTAACGCAAGTATGTGGCAGAAAGAGGCAGCTATATACGCTCTACCACACCTGTCACACTCTAACATATTGAGATATTATGGTGAGAATACGTTACTTATTATTTTTATAATATTTAGTTTAATTTTTTAACAGATGTCTTGATGTTAAAAGATTTCATCATTCATTCATTAGAACAGAAGTATCTATTCTAATATTATAAGGCTATAGGCTACTTTGTATCCCGGTAAAACACAAGATCCCTGGGGAACGCGTGTGAAACCGCGGGGTGGAAGCTAGTCTGAAATAAATGTAGTACCTGTACCTATGAAATAAAGTTAAATCAACCAATATCATCCGTTTCACAGTTTTCATACAGAGTGTCAATATAATAGGTTGGGGAAAAAGTTTCTTGCCATCTTGTAGGTAGGGATATGATCCCATTGCTATAAAAATGTTGGGACTTCTGATCAAAATACCGCGACAAGAGGTTTTGGCAGTCCTCGCGTGATGTTAACCTGACACTGCCTAAAGAATTCTGAAGAGACCGAAACAGGTGGAAATCTGAAGGTGCAAGGTCAGGACTATACGGCGGATGCATCAATACCTCCCAGCCAAACTCTCTTAATTTTTGCTGAGTGGCTAAAGATGTGTGAGGTCTAGCGTTATCATGATGAAAAACCACACCCCTTCTGTTGATTAATTTCTCTCAACTTCTTGCTTTAATCTCATCAGTTGTTCGCAGTAGAGTTCAGAATCGATGGTTCTGCCTGGTGGTAACAGCTCATAATGAATAATGCCCTTCCAATCCCACCACACACACAGCATCACCTTGTTGCGAGTTAACCCGGGTTTCGCCACAGTCCGTGAAGCCTGACCGGCCTTTGACCACGACCTTTTTCGCACGTTCTTGTCGTACGTGATCCACTTTTCATCACCAGTTATCAGCTTCTTCAAAAATGGTTCGGTTTCATTACGTCGTAATAAAGAATCACAAATGAGTACACGGTTTATTATTTCTTTCAGTGAGCTCGTGAGGTACCCAAATATCGAGCTTTTTTGTGTACCCAGTATTTTTCAAATGCGCCAAAACTATTTTGTGGTCAATTCCCAGTTTTTCAGCTACGTCGTAACTACTGATATACCAATCTTGCTCCACTTTTTCAAAAATGGCATCCATTTTATCCGTAATAGGGCGACCAGAGCGACGTGCATCTTTGACATCAAAATTTCCGGATTGAAAACGCTTAAACCAAATTTGCGCTACTCTCACAGACACTGCACTAGGTCCATAAACATCGCAATTTTTTTTCGCGGCTTGCGTTGCATTTTTGACTTTTTTGTAGTAAAATTTTAAAATGTATCGAATTTCTTCATTAGACTCATCTTGACGGTACGAAATTTGAATTTGGAATTATGTTCTTTAAAATTTAAACTTCCAATGATACCAAAACCAGCCAGATACAAATAGTATAGCCAAAGAGATTTTATTACAAGTTCATACATACTATAATGCGAAAAGACTTTTTCCCCAACCTAATATTATTAGGACAGGGTACAGCTTATGACCATCTATTTTTTGGGGCTGACTGTACAACTAAGAATAAAATAATTAAAGAAAAACATTTAATAGAAAAGGAAAATTAAGAAGCAGGATCATAGAATTCCAGGACAGATAATCCCAAAAAAATTGAATTACAATTAATTTTTTTTTTTCATGAACGTTTCTACTACATACTACGCATTTATAATATAAATAAGATAAGATAAGAGGTAATTTAGAAGTTGATTTTAAGGTTCTTATCCTACTAATATTATAAACTATCTTTTCCGCGCGGTTTCACCCGCGTTCCCGGGATAAAATATAGCCTATGTTACTCGGTGAAGATGCAGCTTTCTGACGGTGAAAGAATTTTTTAAATCGGTCGAGTAGTTTTTGTGTTAAATTGTAACAAATAAACAAACTCACTTTCGCATTTATAATATTAATTAAGTTTATAGATGTGAAAGTTTGTATGTTTGAATGTTTGTGACGCGATCACGCATAAACGGCTAAATGGTTTTGGATGACACTTGGCACATAGATACCCTGGAATAACACATAAAATACTTTTCATAAAATACCTTGGGAACGCGGGTAAAACCACGGGCCGGTTAATAGTTTATGAGAGGTAGAGCATAGCGATGTGTCGCTCAAAGAGCAGCTCGACTGGGGAAGTACCTCCACCTTACAGAATACCGCAGCCAAATATCTTATAGTTGTGTTCCTGCGCGTGAGTAAGGTCGCTAAGTTCATCGGGGAGGGTGGAAGGGTCGGCAACGCGCGAGTGATACGTCTGGTGTTGCAAGCGTTCATAGGCTACGGTAATCGCTTACCATCAGATGGGCCGTTTGTTTTCCGACATTGTGGTAAGTATAAAAAAAATACAAAAATATAACTACCTTTTTTCTTCAGGCAGCGACACTCGACCAACCTTAACAGACGGTGGCGGACGTGACCATTTAATAGTCCTGGAGTTGTGCCCCAGCACGCTCCGGTCTCGACTGGAACGTGCCCCACTTGCTTGGCTAGAGTTCGCCACCATAGCTCATGGACTGTCCTCGGCGCTGGCGCATCTACATACTGCATGTAAGTGTATAATACTTACAAGAATTTATATGTGACTTACTTCCAGTTTCTAGAAGTCCAATATATATGTGTAGCGACATCTATCAAGACCTCCGCTACCCGTGGATAGATGGCGCAACAAGATTCTACATCGCACTGACAAAGTTCTCTGTCAACTTTACATTATATACAAGATTCCAACAACTACAGCTGGACCGCGGTCCCCAGGCACTATGACCCAGCCTGGCGGAAGATCTTCCCTTTTCCATGGAGGAGTCTACCACCTTGCTCCTCCATATATGTTTATCTCTTGTTAAAAGTATTCCTGTCACTGTCAATAGCGTACAAAATGACAGAGACAGCAATAGTTTTAATTTATATTCACATTGATTGAGCTTTCAGAAACTGGGGGTTAAGCTCAGCTACCACTGTTGTTTTAAATAAATAATAAATGAGCCGTTTGGCGTTGATGTTAGACATACCCTAACAGAACGGCTTAAGGGATTTGGATGAAATTTGGCACAGAGATAGATTATAGTCTAGCTACTTTTTATTCCGGGAAAACACAAGAACCACGAGTGATTCCGCGGGTGGAAGCTAGTCTTCTATAAAATACTCTAATATATAATTCGGCCGTTGAATAATCAAAAGAGTGAAGTATGCAGTGAAATGCGTGAGTTAGGTATTTTCGCCATATTCCCTTCTCTAAGGCGGTCCTTCAAACTAAAATATATTAGTAAAATGAACCATTTATATTTGTGTTAGCTGGCAACAAGCCGTGCGTGGTGCACCGCGACGTGAACAGCAACAACGTGCTAGTGTCGCCCCGCGGCGTGCCCCGCCTGGCCGACCTCGGCCTGGCGCAGCCGCTGCTCCCGCGCAGGGAACACACCGCCCCTACACGCATCACTGAGGTATGAACAGCAACAACGTGCTAGTGTCGCCCCGCGGCGTGCCCCGCCTGGCCGACCTCGGCCTGGCGCAGCCGCTGCTCCCGCGCAGGGAACACACCGCCCCTACACGCATCACTGAGGTATGAACAGCAACAACGTGCTAGTGTCGCCCCGCGGCGTGCCCCGCCTGGCCGACCTCGGCCTGGCGCAGCCGCTGCTCCCGCGCAGGGAACACACCGCCCCTACACGCATCACTGAGGTATGAACAGCAACAACGTGCTAGTGTCGCCCCGCGGCGTGCCCCGCCTGGCCGACCTCGGCCTGGCGCAGCCGCTGCTCCCGCGCAGGGAACACACCGCCCCTACACGCATCACTGAGGTATGAACAGCAACAACGTGCTAGTGTCGCCCCGCGGCGTGCCCCGCCTGGCCGACCTCGGCCTGGCGCAGCCGCTGCTCCCGCGCAGGGAACACACCGCCCCTACACGCATCACTGAGGTATGAACAGCAACAACGTGCTAGTGTCGCCCCGCGGCGTGCCCCGCCTGGCCGACCTCGGCCTGGCGCAGCCGCTGCTCCCGCGCAGCTCCGTCTTAGTCTGTCTGTTATATTTTCTCCCTTTTTACTCAACGGATTTAGATGAAAACTTGTAGAGGGCTACCTCGGATTCCAGAGATAAACGTAGAATACTTTTATGCCATATTCATATTATGGGAAATGGCGCGCAAGTTTTTTTTTCATGCGTCAAATGGATGGTCAATGAACATACAGCCTACTACAAAATTATAATTTTAAGTGATAATGCAAATATTTTAATATTTTATAACAAATTATAATAGTTTGATTAAATAAATGTTTGTTTGACTTATTTAAAGACGTACACATTTATTTATTCCATAAATGTATATGGATTTCCAGCGGCATAAAATCTCTGTGTTATTACTAAAAAAAACTGTATCACCCGGTTAAATTGAAAATACTCGCATATGGTGCACATAACTCGTAGTAAGGTACTAATTTAACTTCGTAGGGATAATTCTATTACGCACGCGTGTGTCATAGCTCGGTTTATGGCCTTAAGAGCGATGTAATAAGGGTCACTTTACGAGCAAGCGTATTGAAAAGTCGTAAACTATCCAGGCGGGCACGCTCCGCTACCTGTCCCCGGAGGCGCTGGAGGGCGCGCTGGACCTGAGCGGCGCGCGCGCGGCGCTGTGCGCGGTGGACGTGTTCGCGCTGGGGCTCGTGCTGTGGGAGGCGCTGTGGCGCACGCGGGGGGCCCACCCGCCCCTCCGGGGGGCCGCCCCGCCCCACCGGGGGGCCGTCCCGCCCTACGCGCCGCCCTACCACCACCACGGCCTGCCGGCTAAACCGACGCTCGCGCAGATGCAGGTTCACTTATTATTTTTCATGTTATAGGTGATGTACGTTAAATATACAAGCTGTGAAATCTGTATTTTTTATGATTTATAGACCTATATTTGACCGCGATGTCACCGTGGTGAGTTGTGACGAGGTCGAAGGTGGTAAGCACACTCCGGATTCACGGCTTCTGGATACCGGTCGACTTTTTTAAAAGAAAGAAATGGATACTTATAATATTACTTTTGTGTGCATAAAGCCTGACCTCCCATACATATATTTACTTTGAAATGACATCATCGGCAGATCCGTGTCACATTCGCTAAATAATCTATCAAATTTTATTACCGCGAGCGATGCGTTTCAACGATACGATTCTCCCGTAGTGAACGTCGACCTTAAGCCATTGATTTATGTTTAATCTCTTGACAACAGAGTTTAGTATCGCGCAACAAGGCGCGCCCCCCTCTGCCCAAAGGGCCCGTGACCGAATTCAGAGCTCTGAAGATAGCAGCGGACACGTGCGACGAGTGTTGGGACCATGATGCTGAAGCAAGGCAAGTATTACATATACTAGCTGTTCCCCGCGGTTTCACCCGCGTTCTCGGGATAAAAAAAAAACCTCTAGAATTGGGCTATCAAATGCAAAAATAATTTTTCAAATCCGACTGGTAGTTCCAGAAATTAGCGCCTTTAAACAAACAAACTCTACTCCTTTATTATATTAGAATAGATAACTATTGTGTCTCGCTGTTTTAACTGTATTTCTGAGAGCCCGATTAAAGTTTATCTATGAACAAAACTTGCTGTATCTCTAAACATTTATTTGTTTTTGTTGTTTACTTCACGTAAACTATACATTTTTTAACCAAGACGGGCCGGTTGGCGTGGTTGGTAAGATACCCTATCTATCACGCCGCAGGTCGTGGGTTCGATTCCCACTCAGGACAAACATTTGTGTGCATGAACATGTCTGTTTGTCCTGTGTCTGGGTGTAATTATCTATATATGTATGTATTTACAAAAGAAAAGTAGTATATGTAGTATATCAGTTATCTGGCTTCCATAGTACAAGCTCTGCTTAGTTTGGGGTCAGATGGCCGTGTGTGAGGAATAATGTCCCAGATATTTTTTTTTTTTAATTTTTAGGATTCATTAACCCCTTATAAATAACTTGCAGGCTAACAGCGGTGTGTGTGGAAGAACGCATGGCGGAGCTGAAGCAGATGTTGCAAGCGCAGGCGCCGCTCATACACGACAACAACCTGCACCCACACTCGCATCCGTCTGGTATGTACTACTTACTTTTTTTAAACCCATTTTTATCTATATGAGTATGAAAGTTGGCAATAGTGACTAATAAGCCCACGAGCTTGTTTTTAATGCTATTTCAGATTTTTTTTTTTTATTATTAGAGTTCTTCAATGCGTTGTTCAGCAAAAATATTTTTTTGTTTTTTTTTTCCAACAGACACAAATATTTCATCCCCATCGGAATCTGATAAAAACTCAAACTGTACAACAACCCAAAACTGTGACGTCACAACCCCCCTTCTATACCCCCAACCGCACATAGGACGTAACGCGTGCATAGAACGTAACACGAACACGCAACAACACACCGTTGAATTAATACATAAGAGTCTAAAAGATATAACCGCCTCTCAGGACTCGCCTAGAGTCCAAAATATTGAGGAAAACTGTTTATCAGTGGCAAGAATCTCTCATACAAGAATACCGGTACAAGAAAACTCTAGTATGAACGAAATTAGGCCTTACCAAAGACCGTTAGATTACGTACAAAATGACGTCAGTGCTCATGATGAAAACCGCGGCCCAAAACAGACGAACCTCCTCCAAGATGTTAAAATAGAAAAACCAAAGTGGGGCATTAAGAAATTCTTCGAAAAACTAAACAGACACAAAGTGGAGACTGAAGTCAAATTGGTACCAGAAACGACGAATTGTCGAACTAAAACCAGTATCGTTAATGAAAAACCTTGTAACGTAAATTTTGATAGGCCTACCAATTTGGTTCTGAATCAAGACAGGTACAATTTTGAAGGACCTTGTACCCTATCTCCCCCTAATAAGACTCTATCTCCAACAATGATGATGAAGAGTAACAAAGCGTTTAAAGAGTTGCCTACTAGAGAAAACGATGCTAAAGCTGGACAAATATTTGCAGTAATAGTACCAAAGGCTAAACCAGCAGATGTGAGCTTGGAAATGAGAAGTAAAACTTCAAGAGGTAGTTCAGAAAGCCTCAACAAACGTTCGGTCAGGACTTCCATGTCATCACAAAGCATTTTTAAGTCTGCACATTCGGAATCTGAAGATTCAACGGTCAAAAAACGTCTGAGTTGCGATAATAGAATCATTACTAACTCAAATAGTGGGAGATCTTCCCGGGCAAGCATTAATTTGGAGTTACAGTACATCGATACCCAAGAGAATTATAATGGGAATGTCAGTCCGTTCGATTTGAACTCTGATTGCTCGAGCAGTGAAGACGAACATTTAATGCTTCTTTCAGAAAACGGTGGGTCGAAGATAACAATGCAAACCATACCAAAAAATGAAGTAGATAAGAAGAAATTCCAAAATGAGGTACTGAAAGAGGCGAGTCAAGCCAAAACTGACTACGGATTTAACAAGCACTTGAATAAATACACGAATTTCGACAACGAATTTAGTGATCCAAACGATAAGGAGAACTTAGTGAACGGGTATAGTGGTGACAACCCTGTATATTTGGCTGCATTGAACGGTGAAATCAATACTACAGATATTATATTCATAAATCAGGAACATGACAAAACTCCGAAATCGCCAAAACCATCTTTGAAGACATTGGCGATAAAACGGCAGCATTCATTGGAACAGGTGAGTGAGTTATTCTCCTCATCTGGTGATGTAAACCTCCTAAATCCAGCAGGTAGGGTGAAAACCCCCGGGGACTTACCAGTGGCTATCAGAAGGGCCCGGAGGGATAGAGCACTGCAAAAGGGGAGAGCTAGTGAAAGTAATAGATTGAGTTTGTATGATGATAGAATGATGTTTGGAAATAGTTTGTAGTTTTTTCTGCATACAGCTATGATTTGGATACCACGGGTATTTTGATGTTTTGGTACAACAGAACTTTTTTTATATCACTAGCAAAAGTTACTGGAGTTGTGAGTACTTATTAATAATACAGATGATGTTTATTAATAGTGGGCAACTCTGATAGCGGGAAAGAAAATCTGCCGTTTTTACAAAAGCTCAAAACGAATTCATGTTATGTTAAAAAAAAGTAGTATATCAGTTATCTGGTTTCCATAATAAAATATGGCCGTGTGTGAGGAATGTCCCAGGGTATTTATTTATTCAAGCAAAATGTATGGAACAGCTGATTTTTTTTTGCGCTTTCACAGTTGGTCATATAGTAAAAGTTGTTTGTATTAATGAGTACTTGCAACACTGAATATTTAGCTAAGCAACTTATAAATAACCCTTTACATGCGTGCGTGGGGTCATTAGTTGCATTAAATGATATTATTTTATTTTAAATAACAATAAAAAAATATAATAAACCATTATGAAAATCAATTTTTAATTTATTATTTTACATAAAATTTCTTAGAAAACCATTCAAATACGTTTTTTATGTGAATCAAAAAATATAATCTAAGCTTCAAATGATTTCACCAATCTTGGTTTATAATTTATCATGTGTCATTTTACGCATTTAATTTATTTTAAATAAGTAATTATCGATGTTATAGTATAATAAAAATGCAAGTATACAAAGGGTTACCTATAATAGTAATACTGAATACATTATATGAAAGAATATCACCGCCTAGGGCTCTATCATGTTAGAAAAGTAATATTTTATTAGCTTATCAAATAAAGTAAAATAATTTTTGCGCTTTTCATAAAATTTTTAGATGTCGTCGTTTGCATTTGTAATTTAAATTTTTGCCGTTTTAAAGTTTAATAACTATTTGCGTAAATTTTATTAAATCTTAATAATTTTTAATTTTCTAAAATTGCATGTGTTCTTTTTATAAAAATTTGATCATTAATCGTACAACAAAATCGAATATGTATGTGATACATTATGTGCGTAGTTTAAGTTCCTATTTAGTGAGCCATGTTTAATTAATTTGTTTTAATTTTAATTTGTTATGTTATTAAGTTTAAATTATAATTGAGACGAATGTTTTTGTTTTATTAACATTTAAAATTCAAGTTTTATTATTTTTTTAAGTATTAATACGTAATTAGCTACATTATTTTGATAATACAATAAATTTATTTATGTTGTTTAATTAAAAAACCATTCCATGATATTGAAAATAGTATTATAACTGAATAAAGAAAGCAATAATTAATTCCCGCCAGAAATCGCTACATTTTTAAAATCTAGATTTTTTTTTAAATAAGCACCAAATCAAAATAAGAATTATTCTCAGAAATATATAAAAATAAATGCCGACACAACGACATTAATTAGAACTATAAAATTATATTATTAGCCGGTTATTTAGGACCCGCATCCACTGAAGGAGGGATACAGCTCGGAATTATCCTATTCTATTAAATGAGAAATATATGTATTCACGTTCTCGAAAACGGCTCTAACGATTTCGATGAAAGTTGCAATGTGTGAACTTTCATTGAAGCAAGGGGCGAAAAGTCGATCTAGCTAGGCAATCTCTCTCTAGGAAATCTAGGGACAAACATACTTTGTAACCTTTTTCACTGTTAATACAACATAATATAACATATTATATATGTTACCGGCCAACCTCGATTTCAGGCCTAACTAGTTTGTCCTGGGCCGAACTGATTTTGAATTATTATGCAATTAAAAAAAACAACGAAGTTCACTTCTAACCTAAAGTATCCGGGTCGTTTCTGAATAGGATGAGAAATTGATCACCAAATTACAATTACTTACATATGTGAAAAAACTTCTAAAATGACTTTTCTCAATTCAAAATCAGTTTGGCCTGGAACAAACTAGTTTGGCCGGTAACATATATACAACATATCCACTCCGCTTCAGTGGATACGGAGCCTTATTCACGTTGTGGTTCAATTGCTGTGTTACCACATTTATGTACTTACTGTTATGAACCAAAAAAAAACCACATTAATTAAGCATAAATATAAAATGAATGTTATTGGTAGATAATCTCTTTTTTGTTTTTTTTTAAAGTGCATAGATAAGAATACTTTGTTTGGTTTTAATTAATATCTATGATATACTGGGATATATCAAGCAAAGAGTTTGTACTACTTGGTAGTGGTACATACTTTGTTTTGTTTCGTCGGTACTCATGTCTGCTATAAAACACATTTTGTAAAACGAGTTATATTTACAGTACCACTTTTTAAGTCACAAAGATGCTCCTGCGCAGATGTATTTTTTTTTGGTAGGCACGAAAATATTTCATCCGCTATTGGTTGCCACACAATCCACAAATGCTATGAGCGAGATAGCATGAGTCTCTCATTGTTGTATTTCAAACCTAAACGTAAATCAACAAGCTCTGTATTTCATTGGTGTTTACAATCGTATTTAATCCTTTTTGTGCTAACGAATGTTGTCGATGTAACTTATAAAGTGGTATTAAGTTGTATGTAGTTAAAATTCATTGATATTAGGTTCCAAATAGGAGACCCTATGTGACTAATTATGTAAAATCAATGTGAACCTCTTCTAAATACAATTAAGGATCATTTTCCTTCATTAAAACGTCACAGGGGTCATACAATTTGGAATTGACTTTAGTGTTCATATAATTAGGTGTACAAAATTTGTGTTATTGGCTATATTATATAAATATGCAGCTTTGTTCTTTATTATAATAGAAGTGTATTGTATGTACCTATCACAATAAAATATAAGAAATATGTTTTTATATAAAAAAAAAGGTTTTATTTTCACCGGAAAAAACTCTGCGATCCTCGCAAACTGTTCAGTTTAAATATTTTGTAACTATGGGCTGGATAGGTCTCGCGGCTTTACACCCGTTCCTAAGAAACTAAAGCATAGCATATGAATAGGTGGTATTCCCAAGAGAGCACAGCATGGGGTTCTTCAAGAAAGGTGTGAAGAGATTTTTGCAGGGTCGGCAACGCGCGTGTGATGCCCCTGGTGTCGCAAGCGTCAATAGGCTACGGTAACCGCTTACCATCAGGCGGGCCGTATTCTTGTTTGCCGCCTTAAAAAAGGTAGTTTTCTTTTCAAACTAAATTTCTTTTGTTTTATAGTTAGGTTCTAGTTTGACCACAATCTCGTGTATGATGTGGTCAAATTTGGTAACAATGCTAACCCCAGAAATATGGTCAGAGCCCTGAGCACGAACCACTTGCGTATCGCCTTGGTAAAGTTATCGTGTCGAGTAGGTGTCATTTTTGACAGAAGTTGTATCGTCAACTCGATACCCAGCTTGCGAGCTACGTTAAATTCGTCTAGAAATTTTGTAGCAATATTTTTTTATTTTAATGTTATGTACAAACACACAAAATTAAAATATTTACTCACAAAAACATAAAATAAAATAAAGAACCTGCATATTTGATATGTTTAGATAAAAATAAAAAGTAATATAACAACAAAATTCTCACGGGTATATTGTTTTTTTCTCCAGTCCAATTCTTGATCGAGAAATAAAAATTGTTGAACGTAGTCTATTTGGTCAAAATTGTTAAAAGGCAAAAAAGCGCGCGAAGATACTTTTTTAATTTATTTTTATTTTTAGCAAGGAGATCTAAGTTTATAGGTTTGAATTTAGTAGCAACAAATAGTAAGACATGAAGTCTTGTGACTCCGAAGGAAATTAACACGGTGATCCTTAATTTTAGTTATTGTTTTAGCAGTGTTAATGGATTGGATTTCACTTAACTTAAACTATTGACATTTATCTTTCATTACAAATCTAATTACAATTATTATGAAGTTTCATAATAAACTATTTAATATAATTACTCTCGAATGCCGGTTGTGAGTTCAAATCGAACCTTACAATGAGCTTGATCTTTCAGTGTAGAAATCAAAGCATAGTGGTAGGGTACGATGTAGTACTTACTCTATGTCTGGCTACCACTCTCAAGTTGAAAATCTATCACCAAGAACCTATCGGTGTGTTTCGGCAGTCACACTTGAGAGCTAGTTGCCTTATAGGCTTCGTGTATTTACTACTTACAGCCACATCATCACTTATATCATGGTGAGATTGTAATCCAACATTTATAATTAATAAAAAAAATACATATGACTAAGAAATTGCACGAAAATATTGTTAAATCAAAATGGTTGATTTTCGTATAGTAGTAAAAAAAAAGGACACGAGGCTGCTTCCCTATTTAATGTTTAGAAATGTTGTGATTGATTTCCCAAAATTAATGAATATGATTATAAATAATAAATATTAACTAAAAATCATAACACTTTTTTTGAAATCATCACACAAAAAAAAAATTACCAATACCTACCACTACACGTGAAAATAACATTAAGAAACGCTGTCACTGAAAAAATGGCGGCGAGACGGTTGACGCTAGCTGGCTAGCGAGTAGACGATACCATACGTCAAAATATGTTCCTGCTACCAAATTCAATACCAAGCTGCGTATTCGTAACGTTCACGAGCGTGACGTCGGAAAACGTAGCAACTGTCAAATGTGTTCGTGCTGCCGATTTGCAGGTCCGTTAACGTTTGGGACCTTTCGATTTTCAAATTCCCATACAAATTTGAGTTAGGGCACTCGACACGATGACGCTGCGATTACGATAGATGTTCGTGCTCGGGGCTCAGATGGTAATTGGTGATAGTAAAATAAAACTTATTTCAGTAAAAAATCCCCTTTATTTCATAACTACAATAACAAAATATTGTTACATACATAATTAGAGTTCACGCTTGACATTTATCGATGTATTTACTCCTCAAACTATTTTGAAACTCCGAGAGACCAGAAAATTCCTATTGAAAAGGGACTGCCTCTTTTAGGAACGTACCCCAAAGGGGGGTCATTATACCTTAGTATTGTGAATTCGAAGTGTAATGGCTGTCTAAATCCCATTGCAATAACATACTTGATTAAATAAAAACATTTGACGTAGACATTTAAAAGGTAGAGCAAAAATGAAACTAAAGTAAGCAACTGTTTTGTTTTCATACAAAATATTTTTCTGTAAAAAATAAGAAAATGGTTTGATACTTAATTAATTGTATTAAAATGAATTAAGTCTATAATTAATTCATAAACAATTATTATTATTTTTTAAGGTGCTTAAATAAATAGATAAAATAATTATATTGAAAAATGTAATGTTTGAAACACAACAGTTGCATAGTTTAAAGAAATATACCTAAACATTTTATTATCTACATATCACATAAAAATTACAATTACCGACAAATAACTAAATTACCACTTAATAATAGACGTAACATAATGAAAAAAATATGAAAATATCAAGATATATTAATTTAAATTATAAAAATCAAATAGGTAACATTGTTATAAGTTCTTTGAAACTGCGAGCGACATTTATGTTTATATTTCAAAGTAGCGCTTTCATACAAAAACAAATGATAAGTTTTTAAATTTTGAATCACATTTTTGTGTGAAAACGTACAATTATTTTTTATTATGGAATGAAATAATATCACAATGAATTAAAAATAAAAATTAAATATAATTTCAATGACAAAACAATCCGGACTTACATTTAGACCCAATACCGAAAAAAATACAGTTTCAATCGCTCAGCCTCTCACTATAAAATAAACAAACAAATGCATAAATAACGATAAGTGTTAATGCACTAAAAGAAACATCGTACACATAATAAATACAATAATTACTGTACTAAGGCGCTGGTACCATTTATCCAAGGACAACTTTATGTCAAGTTACCCGTTATTTAATAAGTTATTTAATGTTAATGACCTTAGGCCTGATATTTCAATAGCAAAATAAACGATATTTGAAATTAGAACAGTTTTCACATGGACCAAAAGAAAAGTTCTTATATTGAAAAATCTGCCCGAAATAAAATTATATTTTATGATTTTGGTAAAAGATTAATAATTATTTTTAACATTTTATAGCTTTTTTATTTATTTTAATGGGCATAGACCATATTTCTACATGCATGCCTGATAAATAAGGCGGGATATATAATTGGGATGTATTACATACTCCATGTGAATAAATTATTTCATTTCCAGGGGTAAAGCCTTTCCTAATAACATACATAAATTTAAATTGTATTATTTGTTCTTCCTCCAAAACTAAATAACTGAATCGATTTCGATTGAATGCCAGAGAAGAGGATTGAATCCGTGTGAAGACATTATAAGTTTGGTGAAAATAGAAATTAATTTTTAAGATAGAAGGTCGAAATAAAATAATAAAATCAATTTTTTTGCCGTTGGTAACTTTGACTTAGGCCCTAAACAGATTTTACACGATCTATTAATGCATTTAACACTTATCGTTTACTTTTATTTCACTCCACTCTCAAAGACAACATGTATTTAACATCAAATCCTTCATTTATTTCTTTATATATTAAATACACATTGTCAATATAAATTATAAAGGTCTCTCATACAACATATTTATTATATGATTATGTCACACATATTATATACTTTACAACGAACATAGTACACTTACATACTTGTGATTGTGTATCGTCGTGTACATACCCCTTTATAATATAACTAGTTGTTTCATGATGGCTTTGTGATCTGTGAAATAATTTAAAAAAATATATATTCTTGTTATTTCGCTCATACATCAGCGAACTTGCTTTTCAACAGAAAAGCAAACATCTTTGAGCTTTCATCCACCGTCAAATGTAGCACAACGTATTTCACATATAGCAGTAACGAATAACGTTATTAATATAGCAGTATTTATAAAAGTTCTGAATATGATTGAAAATTCTCATCGAAATGAAGGAAATAACCTATAGCGTTACAAACTGAAAACGTTACAAAAATAGCGTCAACGTTATAACGTTACAAAAATAACGTCAATGTTATAACGTCATAAAAATAGCGTCACCGTTATATTGTTACAAATTTAGCAAGTTAGAACTTACGTTACGTGTTACGGCGCTGCCCCCTCGAGGCGATCCTGTAAGCTATGAATGGCCACACGAACACCAGCAGTAGTGTGGGAGCACTCAACTCCTGCCAGGGCCATCGCCACCCGTGAGACACTTGCTGTAAATAATTAGATAATACATTCTGAAGTCTATCTATACAAGTTTACGTGAGTTACCTTTATCAAAAACGGTATAGGTATACAATGCAAAAAAAAAATTCAAATCGGACTGGTAGTTCATGAGATTAACGCGATCAAACATACAAATACTTCAGTTTTTTAAGCTTCAACAAGTTAATAATAACTAGCTTACCGCCCGGCGGTTTCACCTGCGAATTTTACCCCCTTAGGGGAGGAATTTTCAAAAATGCTTTCTTAGCGGATGCCTACATCATAATAGCTATCTGTATGTCAAATTTTAGCCCGATCCGTCCAGTGGTTTGAGCTGTGCGTTGATAGATCAGTGAGTCAGTCACCTTTTCCTTTTATATACACAGATAAGAGAAGAAGATAATAAAGTAAAGGTATAGATATTATTAACATATTATACTACATGTGTTTGTTTGAGATTGTGAATGGAGAATGATAATATTATTTTATAAATATTAAATAATACATATCATTGTAAAAACCATGTAAATTTATCCAGTTACAGGTAAATAGGTTTTATAAAATACCAAGATTTAAGTCTAAGCCAAACTTAAAATGAAAAGTAATATAAAATCATTTAAAAAATTTGCCTCATGTAGGACACAAACGACTTATTTTGAAAAAAAAAAATACGGTGGGAAGTCAAAAGTGCTCAATAACAATATCTCATGATTTTATATCATATATATGGAAATATCCAAAAAAGTTATTTTGTGGGGATAAATAAGGATTTTGTAAAATAAAAAAAACAGATTCGTTTTCTTTTTGAAAGTGAACGCAGCCATATTTAATCCGACCCTCTTTTATGTTTATAAATTAACGAATATTATATTACCAAAGGAGAATGGGCATTTTGGATTTTAAAAAAAAATAGAATATTTGAACTTCCGTGAAATATACACCCAGTATCAACCTTCTTCAGATAATAGACAATTCTCTCTAGAACGTGAGGCTAAAGCTATTACTAAAATTAATAAATAAAATACATTAAAAGTATATCTTACATCTAATATCCTTCTGTCTCCTTCGACTGCCTTCCTGAGCGCCGCCACGTCTGCCTCAAGCCGCGCCAGAGTGCCTGGCAGCTGTTCCAGTACCTTCAGATCTGATGATGGAACAATTATATCGAATAAGCCTCCATTTTGATTGTAGTTTCCGAAAATGGTACACAAATATTCTATGGAATATAGAAAAATAAAAATAATTTTATGAGTAGTGTGTTATTACTTAGAAAGGAAGCACTAATTATTTCCCAAAATGATTTAGTTCTATTAATAAAATCAAAAATCTCCAAAATGCAATGCAAATACATACGCGTTTTGGCGCACTCGAAAAAAATGAAAATATTTTTTATTCAAATAGGCCTTCACAAGCACTTATGAATAGTCTCACTCTAACGCTCGGTTCGGAAGGTTGCTTTTACTGAGAAGAGCCGGCAAGAAACAGTCTGGAATGTTATTAATACGGAAACTGGTAAAATTAAAGATAAGAGTGAACAGCTAACGCTTAAAATTAATGATAGATTGTGGTCAGATAAATTGGAAGTAGCCACTGCTTTTGAGCACTTTTTCTCCAGTATACCGGGCGAGACTACTCAATGTCTTAAATCTTGTCCTAAAGTAGCGGAATCATTACTAAAGCTTCATATCAATAAATCATATCCTAGTTTTAAATTTAGTTATATTAATGCTAACGATGTTTTAAAAACTTTTAATTCCCTTAATATGAAAAGTACTGAAGATTTATGGGGTTTATCGGTTACGGTTTTAAAATCAATAATTGCAGTAATAGCACCTATTTTGTCCGATATTTTCAATGAATGCATTAATCAGGGCTCTTTTCCCGATTTAATGAAGTTAAGTAAAATAGTACCTATTTTTAAATCCGGTTGTAAGTATAATCCATCCGATTATAGACCAGTGGCCGTTCTTCCAGCACTTAGTAAAATATTTGAAAAACTGTTACTCAATCAAATGTTAAAACACTTTAATGAACATGAGATACTGCATGGTCATCAGTTTGGTTTCACGAAGGGAAAATCTACTTCCGATGCAGCTGCAAAATTATTGAAATCCATTTATGAGGCTTGGGAGGGTTCACAGGATGCAATTGGTATATTCTGTGATCTATCCAAGGCCTTCGACTGTGTCGACCACCGTACACTGCTACTAAAGCTAGACTATTACGGAATTCGTGGAACTGCTTATGATCTTGTTCTATCTTATTTATCTAATCGTCAACAAAAGGTAGGGATTAGTAGTACAACATCTGAGGGCTCTTTAATCGAAATGGGGGTACCCCAGGGCTCAATACTAGGACCATTTTTGTTTTTAGTTTATTTAAATGATTTACCATCTATTGTAAATGGCCTCTCAGATATAGTCTTGTTTGCTGACGATACTTCGTTGATTTTTAAAGTTGATAGAAAAGACAAAGATCTTATAAGAGTAAATGATACCTTGTCAATAGTCTCCAAATGGTTTACTGCAAACAATTTGTTACTCAACTCTAACAAGACTAAATGTTTAAGATTCTCTCTACCCAATGTAGCACAAGTAGATAGTCAAGTAATAATAGATAGCAGTAATTTGGACATGGTTAATAAAACTGTATTCTTAGGTTTAACATTAGATAATAAATTACAATGGGGTCCTCATATAGATTCTTTGGCAGGTAAATTAAGTTCTGCTGCATTTGCTGTAAGAAAAATTAAACAATTGACGAATGTCGAGACGGCTAAACTAGTATATTTTGCTTACTTTCACAGTCTGTTATCATACGGTATTTTATTATGGGGAGCAGCAGCCGATATTGAAACTATTTTTATACTACAAAAAAGGGCAATTCGTGCAATTTATAGTATGGGTCCTCGGGACTCATTAAAGCATTTATTTAAAGAAATAAATATAATGACTTTGCCTTCACTCTACATTTATGAAAATATAATGTTCATACGTAGAAATATAGGAATGTTTAAAACAAAAGTAGATGTCCATAATATAAATACAAGGCAAAGAGAGAAATTAGTTGTTCCATATTTTAGGTTAGCCAAAGTTAGCAAGTCATTCCTTGGTAATTGCGTTCGTTTTTATAATAAAATACCTAACTCGGTAACCAAGATGACCGATTTTAAATTCAAATTTTACGTAAAGAAAGTTTTGAAGGAAAAGGCTTATTACAAGGTAGCTCAATATATTGAAGATAGGGATGTTTGGAAATAGTTTCACTCTGCACAGGTGCACTTCGCATATTGTTGATTTTTTTTTTTTTTTAGTTTTAGCCATTATGTAGCGTATTCGCTATTATTTAATAAGAACTTGTTTGCGTTACATTTTATTATTTACTTGGTATTGGTATTTTTCTTTTTGATTTAATTGTATATTGTATTGTACATTTTGCTGTTATTGAAAAAATATAGTCAGATTATAAAAAAAAGGAAAAATATATATAAAAAATGTAACCTTGCTGAGTTTCTTGCCGGTTCTTCTCAGTTGAAGGCTGATTTCCGAATCGGTGGTAGCTTCAGTAAATTCGACCTTCATAAGTGCCCTCCTAGGGCCTAAACTGAATAAATGGCTTTGACTTTGACTTTGACTCAGCAATTACTCTTTTCAAAACCAACTCAGATTCATTACATCAAATTATTTATCTAGTCTCACTGACAATATGTGTGTGTTATATGACAGTAAGGAAAAAATATATCAAAATTATGAGTAACTTAGTAAACAAATGGATTGCAAACTTAAGCAGACCAGCCCCCACAAGCAGCACCTGTTCACAAGTATGACGCATGTGGCAGCCATCGCCCTCCTCGCACATATTACAGGGTAGTGAGTTGTTATTGTAAACCCAATTACCATACAATAAGGTACACTTACGCGTGAGCTGCGACGTGATTTGATGAGCATGTCCGTTGCTTAGTCTTGGCGCTGTCCGTTGTTGGACTGGCGCTTCGGGTTCGCTCTGAAATGTTTAATTTTTCTATTTTAATTTTCAATATATGTATGTATAGATGTAGACAAGGTTTAAATATTTTTTCTTTTAACCGATGTATTTTAAATTAACAGTCACACATTCATAAATCAGGCCACTTATGAGACGAGACGCAGACACGGGCGCTTTTCTTTAAAGCAATTTCAACCTTAGCTTCCTTTTAATACGATACAAACAACGCGCGACGGCAGAGGACTTAAGACACGGGCGCGAATGTTCATACTTTTATTTCGTATTTAAAAGATCCTAAGGTTGTAATTAATTAGGTCTTATAAGTGTGGACTGCACCTAAGAAGTTCATCGCCATTGTCAAACGTCTTAGCTCACTCTCACATTACATATTCCGTATATTAATCATTTTGATTTCCGTGTGACCGGAGCCAAAATGGACTTTAGTTCTTTTGCGTAAGGTAAAAAATCCATCATACTTCATACTAATATTATATAGAGGAAAGATTTGTATTTCTGTATGTTTGTAACGAATAAAATCAAAAACTACTGGACCGAATTCAAAAATTCTTTCATCATTAGGATGCTACATTATCCCTGAATAACATGGGCTATATTTTATCCCGGGAACGCGGGTGAAACCGCGCGGAATAGCTAGTTATATATTATACCAATTTAGTTCCTTATAGATCAATCATATGACATATAGATAATTATAATAATATATAAATACATAGAACACTAACATCAACAGTGTCGATGTACTCGTCCTCAGAGTCGTGCCTAGCGCGCGGCGGGGATGCCCCGCGGATGGGGGACGACGCGCCACTCACTGAACGGGAACCTGTTAATCATAATTAACTTTTTTTCTCAGATCACCTACAAGACACACGAATACATTTGAAAGGTACAAAAAAATAATGATGTCCCAATTAGGACGAACGCATACTAATTATTAAAAAAATACAGACAACAGAACCAAAAAATAACTTTAAAATGAGACAAATTTGAAAAAAAAGACATGAAATTATTGCAATAAAATGACAAAAGAACTTCAAACATTATATATTGCTCACACACAGCAAAGTCTTTTTGTTTTTTTTTACTGCAGGCTTGGATTACATGAGACATAATGACAACGTATTAATTAACTAAGGAATAATCATGTTTCCACTCACTAGCAAGATGTCGTTACTTGGGAGAGAAATTAAAAAATTCTACAGCAATACAAAGGGAAGCAAAATCAACACACTAAAGATCACTAAACAATAAAACCATTCCGTAATTTAATTTATTTTTTCAATAAGCATTCTATCATTACTTTCCGTTGACGACGATTATTATGACGTGTTTAGGTTCATGCCGATGCTTGGTCTTTGCCCAAGCTTGCCTTAGCTTTAGGTGGATGAAACATTACGTTGTGACACTTTATAATTAAAAACATTGAATGTGATCTGCAAAAATATTTTTTTTACAATATAATACTTTTTTAATGCAGCCTTTATGTTATTGTCTCAGCTAAGCTAAACTATCCTCCTTATTCAGACCTGCTCGGTTGCGGTCCCGATCGGGTAAACAAACCGATTGAGTAGTCTACTGAATAGGATGGCTCCTATTTTCTCATATCAGACATCCATATGGAACGAGGCAGTTGATCGGTACACGATCATGGCAAATTAATTCTGCGACTAACACAGCATCAGCCTAAGTTTAACGAAATAAAATCATACTTTCCGATCGGAATGGCAACCGAAAGGGTCTGTATAAGGGGGAATAATAAATTTTTAAAAATGGATAGGCTCCTGACGTTATTTCCCTGTTCACAGTTAAATATCTTCTTGCTCTAATTTATATCACAGTAAATACTGAAAAAAAAAACTTGCAATATTCATAAATTGTGTCTACGCAGAAAGTGAGTCAGTCTGTCTGTTTGCTTCGTTTACGGCTAAATCGCCGAACCGATTTTAATTCGAATTTGTAGAGGGTAGTTAGTTATCGCCTGGAGATGAATATAAAAGAGAGAAAAGTCAAAAATATATTTATTGACGATACATAATATTACATAAGTTTAAACTTATGTAAATTCTAGCACAAAAACAAACATTAAAAACGAAACAATAATTTCTAAGATTTTGAGGGGCTTTATTTTAAACATGTCGGTAATTGTTAGGGGCCTATTTCCACTTACATATAGGTGTGTTGTGCTCAGAGCGGACCCTCGCGAGCACGTCCCCGGCGACCAGCTCGAGGTCGGTGCTCGGGAACCCTTGCTCGTCGTCGTCCACTGACAGGAACGATGCCACGTCTGAATTGTATGACATCGTTTCTACTATCTGGAATTTTTACCACAGCTCTATTACATACTGAATCAAAAAAATGACTGGTTCGAAAGGGATAGCAGTGAGAGTAAGCGAGATGCACTGTGCGTTGATAGATCTGTCAGTCAGTCAGGACAAGTCATTCTTGGTATAGTCTTGTGTTTGACCACAATCTCACGTAAGTGATGACTACCGATTCGGAATTCAGCCTTCAACTGAGAAGAACCGAATAGAAACTCAACAAGGTTACATTTCTTTATATATTTTTTAAAATATTTTGGAAATTATTGTCAACCCTGCACTATACATACTCCAGCTCTTTGTTGAAAGAAAAACCTTCGCCAGTAATCTATGCAAGCCTCCTCTAAAACATTATTAAAGTATGGTTACAAAATTGTACATACTTTGTGTAGTTCATCAACATATGCTTGCATCGCTTCGTCGCGCGTCATGTTGCCAAGTTTGTTCCATGACTCCCATTTTGCTCTGTAATTTAACAGAACACCATTATTACTCTTGTGCAGCTTAACAGGTTCGTGATGATGTGGGCGAAGGTGATAAGCACAGGAGAAACTAGATTTTTAGTGCAGTGCAACAACTGCCTGATGCTCTAGCTTCTACTATAGGAATAATTTAGGCAATGGGCCTACCCTACAATCGGCTGACTGCAGGTCAGCACAATCGCTGACAGACGTCATGTCGGTGACATACTAAGAAATATATAGCGCGTTGCGATGACAATTGGTGACAGATGCAACGTAACGTCGAAAAACCTACATCGCGCTATCGAAGTTCCCTCAGTGTGTGCAAAATTTAAATTTTCCAAACTCTACGGTTCTAGCTGTGCTCAGTAGGTCTGTATTTTTATAAATACAGATAAGAGTTGCCAAAAATAAATGTTGAACCACAGTGCCCAGGCACACAATCACCTAGCCTGACGGAAGACCCCTCTTCAATGGAGGAGCTAATCACCTCGCTCCTATATAGACCGATAGAAAGAAATGTATACCTGTTAACGACATCCCAGAAGCCAGGTTTGGGTTTGTCGCATGGGCCTTCTGTCGCCTGTTTGAAGTAGCTGTAGAAACGAAGCATCAGCTCATTGCTTGGTTGATATGATCCTGTAACAAGGACAAAAATGCCTTTAAGCTTCTATAACCATAGATTAGTTCTTGTCTTTTACCGAAGGTGTTGCCCGTTTATAAAGAAAGACACATTTATTCTACATACACACAGCATTACAGAATTATTATAGCAGAGTAGATAAAAATTGTAATAGTGATGTGGAAATATAACCTTGCTGAGTTTCCTGCCGGTTCTTCTCAGTTGAATGCCCACTTCCGAACCGGTGTGGTAACTTCAGTAGCTTCGACGTTCATAAGCCCTAGAGCCTTAACTGAATAAATGGTTTTGACTTTGAAAACGATTAAGTTCGACTCAGTTTTACTCCAAGACATGTGGTACATACCTCAGTACCTTGAGTGTGAATGCGTACTAAAATTTTGTATGGAAGAAATTGGTTCCATGAGTATTACGCGAGAGGCGCTGTGTCAATTCCTATAGAAAAATGTTATAAACGCAAACGTGATAGTAAACGTTTACTTACGTCGATTCTTTACACTCGGGGTACTGAACTGAATTTCAGTCAAACCCTTTACAATACGAAGAAATCCATCGATCCAATTTAGATAGGTCACCAAGCAACGTATAAGTATAAAATAAAATTAACATAAGTGTTGGTTGGTTCTGTCAGAATGGATACTATAATATTGCATAGTAAGAAAAGGATAATAAGAAACGTCAACTCTATTAAAATGGACTAAAGACGATTGTCGAATGGATCCTAAGAGATATGATGAATCCATAATCCGGCGATCAATAATCCAAATTGAATTCACTTTTGCAAAATTTGCTCCAGTATAATGCAAGAAACCGCATCAAAATCGGCATAAACGTTTTGGAGCCCATATTTTGAAGTTTCTACACCCACAACAAGAATTCAATGTTAAATTTTCATTACAAAACATATTGTTGTTCTAGATGTCTACTAACTTACATTTTTAAGTTCTTTTTTTTACATTGTCTAGGCCTGTATTTGACCACAATCTCACCATGATAAGTGATGTGGCCGAAGGTGGTAAGCACACAAAGCCTAGAAGGAACTGGCTCTCAAATACAGTTGCCGGAACACAACGGTAGCAGCATGGCGACAGATTTTCCAGAGGTTTAATTGACTGAAATACTGACGCTACTCCTAGTGACCAGCCATAAATATTTCACATTTTACTTTTCTCTCCTGAAAGATTAACTGTTTTGTATATACTGGGTGATTTTTTAGTCACTGGCCATACTTGCAGGGGTGGAAGTACTCAACAATAAGAACAACTTTTATGATAATAATAAATAAAATAAATAATAAATAAATAAAAATCAGCTGTCAATACAAAAGTTCAATACCTACTCGACCAAAATGTATGAAGGAACCATTTTATTTTTTGCGATATCAGAGTTGGTCCAATAATAAAAGTTGTTCATATTGACGAGTACTTCAACCCCTGCAAGTATGGCCAGTGACTAAAAAATCATCCTGTATACGAAGTGTCACATCTAGCAACGATATGTAGAGAGCAAATACATTGACGATAACGATATAACTTCACTACTTGATATAAAATGAACCCTAGCATGTACTGTTAAGGTCCATTATTAATTAATAACTTTTAAAGTGTCCTTCTGTTATCTTTCGAGCTACTGACCTCTGCAAATCATGTGTCATCGTATGTTTACAATTTATTATGCATTTCAATAAACTATAAATATTACTCTATAATACAAACACGTTATTACAAAGAACTTAGTAATAGCTGCACTTGAGAGCCAGTTTACTACTGATCTTTGTACTATACCTTCAATCAGACACATTACTTATGGCATGAATAGATTGCCAAACAAAAGAAAAGAAAGCCTACAACGTAAAAAAATGAAAATTAAAATATCTCACTATTTTACGAATGTATTATGTAGAATACCGTTTACATTTTGAATTTTTGAATCTCAATAAAAAAAAACAAGAAGAATATTAAAACTAAAGTCAACCGGTACCATCTGCCATGGCCTCCGGCGTCATGGTACGGTCATGCACACAAGTTCAACCGCAATTATTTACGGAAGTAATCCGAACACAACACGCAACCTTTACTGACGGGACGAGCCATCTTAAACATTTTTATTATTCCTTACCCGATGTTATCCGACATAGTGCATTGGCTCATGACATTGTTATTTAAATTCTTTATTTTACGACTAGCCACCCGCCCCGGTTTTGCACGGAAGCAATTTATATATGCAAACCTTTCTCGTTTATTGGTCTTTCTATTACTGGAATCCGTATCAAAATCCGTCGCATGGTTTAAAAGAAATAAGCGGAGAAACAGACAGAAGCAGAGATTTATAGGTCCGTTTTTGAGCGTAATCTCACCATGATGAGTGATATATGGCCGAAAGTGGTAAGCACACAAATCCTAGATGGCACTGGCTCTCAGTGGTAGTTTCAGGTTATTTTGAAGCCTTGGTTAATCCTACTATTCCTATTATTATTATAGATACGAAAGTTTCTGTGTGTATGTTTGCTACCAAGGGCGGATTTAGGGGGGCACAGGGTCACGTGCCCCCCTAAATCCGCCCCTCAGATTATCAGAGTTGTTTCGCAGCAAGATGACAGAAGAGCGTTTGAATGGTCTGAGGTCTGACTTTAATGCATCTTTAAGACATCTTTAGCAGGAAACATAAAAGAAAACTGTTTTAAACAAGTAATTTTAAGTTTATTTTTAACAGTTATTGTTTATTATTTTTACCCGTCTGCCCCTTGTGCCCCTCCCAGAAAATAATCCTGGATCCGCCCTTGTTTGCTACCATTCGTCCGTAACTGAAGTATAAAACAGGATTACTGTCAATCCAAGGAACACGGGTTTAACTCTGTGGGTGGAAGAACAAATTTCGTTCGTTTCATTTTAAAAAAATCGACGATTGCCGGGTATACAACATGGTCCAGGAGGGCAAACTGTGGTGTGTGCTTGAATAGTGGTGAAGGAGGGTGCAAGATAGAGGTTTAATAATCAGCAGTGGATTCATAAGGCCTGGTATGATGATGTAAGGAAGCCTTTACCATAGAAACAATTTATAGTTGTGTTCCTGCGCGTGTGTAAGATCGCCAGAGCTCATCGGGGAGGGGGGAAGGGTCGGCAACGCGTGAGTGATACCCCTGGTGTTGCAAGCGTTCATAGGCTTCGATAACCGCTTACCATCAGGCGGGTGGTATAAAAAAAATTATTGATGGCCTTAATTCAATTTTGATGACGGGTCGAGACCCGACATCTTTTTTAGTTCACTTCTGACAAAATCTTTCTTCAATCATTTGACCATGTGAGAAGTGAGTAAGAGTAGTTAGCTCACCAAAACCTAGAATGGATTGGCTCCCAACTGCAGCTGCCGCAACCGCCAACTGTAGGTGCTGAGCAACAGATTTTCAACTAGTATTATAATTATAGGTATAAATCACAAACAAAATGCAGTTTGTCCTGATTGAGGTATTACACACAAAGTGGTATAGAATTATACACTACGTTCAGTGCTTGAACTCTTCAAGCCAGTTGGTACCTGGAGCACAGCAATTATGTGTTATTTTGCTATTTACATTGCACGGTACAATACTGTTTCCTGAGTCGTAATGTTTTGAATTGAAGACCGTAGATTAAAGACTGTAACTTCGACGTTCATAAACACCTTTCTAGGGCCAAAGTCTGTGCAAAAGAAGTTATTGATACCAAAACTCGGGGATGTTGCAAATGTTTTATTTAGATTATGACTGAGTGAGGATACAGCACACTAGTCTCCCAAGAGTACATATTGCCCAGACCCGGTTACGTTTATTTCATTCGATGCAAAATTTAAAGTCACTTTTTTGAAAATGAAATGCTGTTCGTCAGTAAGCGCATAATTTGACAACGGCTGGACTGATTTAGGTAATTTTCCTTTTAAATTGATCGTAATAGTTCGATTAAGGTTTTTATAGAAAGAAAAGTTGGAAAAATTGCCCAGAAAATTCGGGAAAGACGTGTCTTTCTGTATGAGATTATTGTATAAACTCAAAACACCGATATTTTTGCGGTAGCCAGTTTATTGAGGAAGGTAATAGACTATTTTTTATCGCGAGAACGCAGGGGAAACCGCGGGGGACAGTTTATAATAAAAATCATACACCTATCTAATCAATTTCAATAAGCAATAACGTCTTTTCAAAAAGTGGTGATCACAAGTTTAGTTTTACCAATGAAAAAATTCGAACCAAATTATTTTTATAGAACGTGGAACCATCAAGATAAAAAAAAAAAAAAACAAAATTTATGTTACTATTCTAAGCTCAATCGCATTTCACAAATGTTGTTGTTTTTTTTGTCTCGTAGACCAATAGATGTAAAGAGAAAGTAGGTACGTTACGCTACTATTTTTGATGGTAGATAAATGATTGTGAATTTTAGTCGGTAGGTAGATCTTTTTCGTTAGTACCTATATATACATTTTCGTCAGCCAACTATATGGATTAAAAAACAAGGTGTCCTGAAACAAATTTTAGAACAATCAAAGCTGCGCCGGTGTTATTCTGGGCGCCATCTTGAACTCAGACGTGTACCATAAAGCATCCCGCCATAATTTTATAGTTTCGTTACAATGTTATCCATACTGTTTGTTTGTATCGTTTTCACGGCCAAACGCATGTTTTTTTTTTTTTTTTTACTTTGTATAGGCTTGTGTTTGACTACAATCTCACTATTGTAAGTGATGATGTGGCCGAAGGTGGTAAGCACACAAAGCCTAGAAGGAACTGGCTCTCAAGTGCAGCTGTCGGAACACACCAATAGGTGTTTGGCGACAGATTTTCAACTTGAGGGTGGTAGCCAGCCAGGCGGGTACTACAAAGTACCCTACCACCGTGCTATGGTTGATGATGATGTTCATGATTAAGGAAAGACATAGGCTACCTTTTATCTCAACTATAATCTTGAAGTGGGTGGAAAAGGGGATTAAAATTATGACGTGTTCTTTAGATGCACTCCTTATACAGACAGGGTGACTTTTTAGTCACTGGCAATACTTACAGGGGTGGAAGTACTCATCAATATGAACAACTTTTATTATGGGACCAACTCTGAGATCGCGTAAAATAAAATGGTTGCTTCATAAATTTTGGTTGAGGAGGTATTGAACTTTTGTATGGAACAGCTGATAATTTTTTCGTGATTTCACACTTAGTCTAATAATAAAAGTTGTTCATACTGATGAGAACTCCCACCCCTGCAAGTATTACCAATGAGTAAAAAGTCACTCAGTATACAATCTATGAATCCATACAAAATAATAAATTCTTTGGACACGCGAACGAAGTCGCGGGCAACAGCTTGTTAATTACGTATAAATAAAATAAGTAAAGCTACATAATACGTGTAGGTTACCTTAACATTCACCAATCTTCAATTTCTTTTTTTTTATGTCAATTACGGGCATAAGGATTTATGCAGTTAGCCTTGGCTAGTGTCGACAATTTATATGGACAACCTTTTTAAAGTGTTTAATACATAGTTAGGGTTGCCATGAACTCGAGAGACCGACGCCAGTGTACAAATCTTACGAAATTGAAACGGGCTAGACATTCTAATATAAGGTTGTTAAAAAAGTAAACGTAAGTTTTTTTTTCATTTTTTTTAGGTACATAAAAAACTTTACATGTAATAGGTATCAAGTAATGTTATATCCTCTAACTATTTACTTATGAATATGGTACACAGCGTACCTAACTGCTGTTCTGTCTATAGAGTTAATAAAAGTCTGGATTCCTGGCGGGAACTTGCAAAGTGACGTTGCGTATTTTTTTTATTTTCAAATTCTGACATTCTATAATTTTTTTAATATTATTGTAATCTCTTTGATATATCACTGTAATAAATTTATGAATGTACAGGACCATCAATTTTGCATGCCGACAACGGTACATGTGCAGAACCATTCTAACTATAATATTATAAATGCGAAAGTGAATTTTTGTTTGTTTGGTACGCAGATAGCCTATGGTATGGAGAATGACATGGGCTACTTTTTTTTTCTCGGGAATGCGGTTGAAACCGCGGTGGACAGTTAGTAAATTAAAAAAGTAACAACAGCATGTACCCTAGAGTGTTTCAAAAAAACAAACTATTTTTTTTTTTTCGAAGAACATTGAAAAATCTTCCGAGTATCCCTCAAAAATGACCTCAGTAAAATATGAGCTCTTAATATTGATATTTAGAGGTGGCGATTCTTAATTTTCTATTTCCCATTTAAATAACATGGGAAAAAATCATTTTTTAATTTGGAATTTTATTGCTCGCAAACGAATCAGTGTAAAGCTATATACAAAACATATTCTTGTAGGAAATTTTACGCTCTACAAAAAAGATTCGAGCAAAGATTTCCGTAAGGTGAGTTGTTTCGGAGTTATAAGGCCTAAAACATCGAACCGTTTAAAAAAATGATGTTATTAACTTATAAACACTACAAAACTGACTTATATCACTGAAATACACAATATTATTGATTTTCAATCAGAAGTATAGACTTTCAATAGAATATTAATAAATAAATTTCATTAATCACCGATAAATGATTAATTTTATTGAATCATTAATAAAAAAAAAACATATTACAAATTAATGATGAAATTTTACCATAAATTTTATATTTTATAGATTCGTAATTTATTTCGAGTCTTTATACATTTGTTCAGGCTTTTGAAAATAATTTAGAACTATGAAGGATTTTTTTTTCCTTTTGGTGATTCATGAATTATTACAGTGATCAATTTAAATTAATCTATACTGCGAATGACGAATTAATTTGTTGAAAGTTTGAGGTTATAATTCAACCTAGCGCTATCTTTTTGCGTGCTCTACTTCCATTGAACAGTCGGTTGTAATGGAATTGACAATATGGATCATTTTGACAGAAATGATAACACATTAATTATCAACGCCTCTTAGCGGCGATTATTATTGTGTATTTCAGTGATATGTCAGTTTTGTAGTGTTTATAAGTTAATAACATCATTTTTTTAAACGGTTCGATGTTTTAGGCCTTATAACTCCGAAACAACTCACCTTACGGAAATCTTTGCTCGAATCTTTTTTGTAGAGCGTGAAATTTCCTACAAGAATGTGTTTTGTATATAGCTTTACACTGATTCGTTTGCGAGCAATAAAATTCCAAATTAAAAAATAAATTTTTCCCATGTTATTTAAATGGGAAATAGAAAATTAAGAATCGCCACCTCTAAATATCAATATTAAGAGCTCATATTTTACTGAGGTCATTTTTGAGGGATACTCGGAAGATTTTTCAATGTTCTTCGAAAAAAAAAAAATAGTTTGTTTTTTTGAAACACTCTAAGTACCCACATTAAATCAAATATAGGATTTTGAATTTTGTTAACATCGCGTGTAATTTATATTATTATACATATATATGTATATATTTTTTTATTTCGGTGGCCATTTACCCAATAAAGAAGCATGTAAGTTAAATGAATGTGTGTGTTGTTGTGACTTATTAATTAAGTTGTCTTTATGCAAAAGCCTGTGAAAAGTTTTAGTAGAACGGCCGCCATTTTATTAAAACATAACTTGACAAAGGTGACTTGAGCTTTTCTAATATTAACTAACTCGACATTGGCAAATTATAATAAAAAAAATGGTACCATTTTGGGAATCATCAGAACAGAATTATGAAGAAAAACATACATAATACTCTAAATGAACAAACAAAACCCAATAAAAAGATAAATCAGCCAGCATTGTGATATAGAGATGCACTATGTAGGTTCATCGACATGGCTCGAAGGACTATATCGGTATCATTATGGAAAAATAATGAAAGTATGTGAGTTATCAAGCTACTGGTTTTTACAATTATTACATAAATATGATATAGAGATTCTGGAACAACGAAAACGGCTGATATCTTCTTTCAAAAAGGATACATTATATGTGAAGAGGTAAGATAAAGTGGATGTCATAATTTGTCGTACAAAGAATGTAGTTTAGGATTTCAATAAAATTATAGTTTAAAACGATGAAAAAGTTTTTTTTAAATTGGTATTGACGTCAAATACAGTGACGGGCCTATACTAGGTATAAAAAAAAAAAAAAAATTTTAAGTAGCTTCGAAGAATGTAGTTGAAAACGTATCAATAATTATGATTGCCAACAACCAGCGGCCCGAGTGGCCCTCATACTAATTTATTAACGTACAGCTATTTCACCACAGCATAGTATGTATAAAAACTGAAGCAGTAAATCGAGTTCGTTTGTTCCTTGAGATTTGTGCGTGTGTATATTATTTACTACACTACAATAATTTTTATAAACAACTATTGTTAGTGCTGTTATAATGAAAAATTATAAATAAATCAATGTTTGTCTCGCAAAAGTAACATTCTAATCAAATTTTCGAGTCACTAATTGACCCCTATTTGAATAACAATGGTGCTGATTCTGTTTTTTTTTCAACATATCAATTCCACAATTCTGCCCAGTGATGACTATGCGAATACCTCAGTAAATCCATCTCGTATATTGATTTACCGACAACATCGACTCAGTCAATTAAATTCTTTATAAATGAATGATATGTTAATCATTATCAGAATAAAAACATCTAAATATTGGTTCTGTTTCTGTTCTTTACAAACTAAATTAATTATCTCACTACCTAAATCTATTTCTCTGACATTGTAAGTTTTTTTTGTAGTAAATAAGTATAAAATTGAGTTACTGTCTTCAGAATTTTTGCACTACTCTATAAGAAATACTCGTGCCCTCCAACCTTGGCTTCGATCGATGACAGAATATTAGCTATTATATTAAATTGACAACTCTAGAGCATTTATTGAATCGATATAGCCAATCATTTTATTTCCATGTCATTTCTATTAATTTGAAATCGAGCGCCTTACTTTTGCTGCATAAAAGCGCAGCGCTTTATGTTGTTTTTGAATTACCAATAGTTTTTTTATATTTTTATTTTTAGGCTTTTGTCGCTGAACGATGACATCGTCTAATAAATCATAGGTACAACGGTAAATCAATAAAAAAAATCGCACTGTTCCACCCATATCAGCTACTGTAGCATCCAATGCTAAAACCCTGGCTTTAGATAGGTCCAAAAGTTAGACCACTGTCAACAGACGATGAGCCTTTAATATTTATAGTTGTCTGTCTGTCATAACCTGACAGTGTTCAAGACTAAACAAAACGAGAATATTCATAGAGACATGTTTGTTAAACTACCTATTGTGTTCTATGCTGTATGTACGAACGTATTTAGGATTGGGCGAACTGGGCAATGATTAAATAAAATATAAAAGAAAAAAACAATAAAAGCAATAGCGCAGTATGAAAAAAAGTTATTGAAAGAAAATTAAGGTAAGTATGTATAATTATATCCTACATGATAATCCAGGTCTATCATTCTCTGCTAAACTTTTTCTGAATATGTTCAGCTATAACAGCATTAAGGTTAGTCTTTACCCACGTTCCAGGGAATCTTATATGATCTTAATCCTAGATGAAGATTTACTTATTAGATAATCCGCGGAATTTTAACTAACGTATTTTATGCGTCACGAATTCAAATTATAGGTACATATTATTTAGCCCACAAATACTCGTTTCTTAGTTCACCCCTGTGCTTATAAGCAATAAAGTAAACACAATGTTTACATGGAATTAGCACGCGTCTGTTAGTTCAAACTGTCTGTACACTTGACCATTGAATAAAATTGTTTACATGATAATTAAGCGTTTCTCAATGTTTTTTTTTTGTCCCCCATATCATATGTTAAGAATTGCGCTTTGTCTGTACCAGCTACGCATATACAAAGATATATTTATACAGGTTTATTGAACAGTATATTCCATGTTTCAGAACGTGTATATTGCTCAGAATCACCAGTATAAAACTGTTCAACATTGTACCTTTTGTATGAATAGTAAAAATTACGATTATTAAATAAATAAGTATATTTATTTTATTTCTTTGACATTGACCCTCGTCTTTTTAGTTATTTTTTAATAAAAAATAAAAATAAGCATTTATGAATAGTCAGACTAACGCACGTTGAGGAAGGCTTGCTGTTCTTCTGCTGAGAAAAGCCAGCAATAATCGTAGCAATTATTCTTTTAAAACCTGACAATATTTGCGTGTTGTGGAGGAAAAAAAATACAACATGAGTGACTTCGTAGATAATTAATTAGCAAACTTTAGCAGACCAGCCCCAACAAGTAACACCTCTTCACAAGTATGACGCAGTGGCAGCCATCGCATTTTTTAAATCAATAGCACCATTGAAAATCCCATGTAGAGGAGACCAGTGTTTTTCAAAGATTTTCCAGAAGCTCCACAATTTAAACGTCAAGTCAGCTGACTTGCGTGTCATACTCGTTTAAAAAATACGAAATATCATGATCGATGTGCATTTAATAAAAATTTAACAACAAATTGAGATTAAACGAACACGTACTACACAAGAGATTGAAATATCGGTCATTGTCTTCTGTTAATCGTAATGTATACTTAATTATAAATATAATTTGCATTGTTGTTTATTTAGGTTAAATTAAGCTAATATTTTACATAAATTATCTGGTAGATATCTATCAGTCCGTCTCATTCTGTTCAATTCGGAAGAAAGAGACTGCGTTCACAGATATCTATTAAATAAGCTATCATGAACTTATCCGAAACCTGTGAGACTGGCCCTAATCCATACTAATATTATAAATGCGAAAGTAACTATGTCTGTTACCTTTTCATGTCCAAATCGCTGAACCGATCGCGATGAAATTTGGTACGCAGCTAGCCTATGATATGGAGAGGAACAATGGCTACTTTTTGGAACGAAGTTCCTTTACGGAGTTTGCGGTAGGAGTTACCTGGCAGAAAAGGTAACTGTAACGAAAAAACGTTATATACATGTGGGTGTGAATTACAATTCACACGCACACGCACCTGTGTCTTTTTAATAAAAGTGACGTCGTCGAAACGTGACGTCACCAATTATGCATCCTCCATGCGACTTTCTCAGAGGTTTGAGAATAAAAAAAACAAAAATCCCTAAAAATCACACCAAAAAAAAACTATACTAATATAATAACGCAGAGTTTTTTGTTTGTTTTAAAGCGCTAATCTCTGGAACTGTCCGTCTAATTTGAAAAATTATTTTTGTATTTGATAGCCCAATTCTTGCGGAAGGCTATTTCTCATCCCTGGAACGCGGGTGAAACCGCAGGAAATAGCTATTTGTATATAAAATTCCTTGCAATTGCATTTTTTTTTTCAATTCGAACAATTAGTTCCTGAGATTAGCGCGTTCAACCAACCGAACTCGCTTTATAATATTAATATTAGTTTATATTGAACTTTGTTCCTGGCGGGGGTCCCCCGACCCCATATTACTTTTTATTATTGAAAAATTTACTTTAATGCTTCACAATAAGTTTCAACTGTATCATCGCACAATTAACCATTCATTTAATATTTTTCTCGGGAACGCGGGTGAAACCGCGAGGGACAGCTAGTTAATTATAATAATATGTATATATTTATCTCGTTCATTATCAAGCTCCTCGAGAGTTTTCATTCACAATTTTAAGTACGAATCCGCAATTATTTTTAACATTCAACGCGTATCATAACAACCATTAAAATATTTAAAAAAAAACAAAATTGCATACAAACACACGAAATAGCGCTATATTTAGACCGGTTTCTGTGAATTCAATATAAAAATTATGCAATAGCTATATAAGATAATTTTGCGTAACTTAACGGTCGGCGCATGCATTTGATTGTATCGATAATAATCGATATTATGATTTAGAAGACCGTTTATTTGTTATTGGTTGGAAAACGGTACACTACTAAAGATTTTTTTTACTGCTTACATGGTAAGTGATCATGTTGCCGAAGGCAGTAAGCACACAAAGCCTAGAAAGAACTCAAGTGCAGCTGCCGGAACACCGCGGCACCGGTAGGTGTTTGGAATTTGGCCTTTAAATCGAGATACGAAAAATATTCGAGGTGATGTTTTTTGCGCCCCGTTAAGTAATAAATCATATTGCAAAATTCGACATTTACGTCATGCGGGCGCATAGTTTAATAAAAATCATAACAAGAAATAATACAGTCTGTCACTTCATACCGCAGACGTGACCACAAATCATCGCTTACCAGTTACTACCACAAATTACCGTCTTGTTTCAAGGTAGCACTTAGTTATTATTTCATCCTTTCATTTTTACAAACACTTTCGTCATCACAGTTCTAGTTAACTTGAGATGTCTTTCTTGTAACAATTGGAAATAATTTGTCTTCAAGCACCGGTATTACAAGATTTGATTGTTAGCGCTTGCAAAATTACTACCAACGTTTGTCATCCCTTGACTTATCAGTCAGTAACAGACATTGGGCAGAGCTAAACTAATCTCTAAATACTATAAAACATAGTCTTTATCTGCCTCTGTCTGTTTCTCCGCTTACTTCTTCTAAGCCACGCAACGGATTTTGATACGGTTTTCAGTATAGAAAGGGCGATAAACAAGGAAGGTTGTGTATATAAATTTGCGAAAGCCTTGCGAAGCCGGGACAGGTCACTAGTATTAAATATAGATTCAAATACATTTTTCTGACATAATACCGGTTGCCCAATGACGTCAAATACCACAATTTGTCCGAGTTCTTGAGGTCCCAAATGAGTTTTAAATCAGCGAGCCTGAACTCTACATTTGTATGTGCTCGCCACTATCGACCTGAAGCAGCTCTACAATTGTGAGCAATTTTTACTTTCCAATTTTCTGTGCTACTGACACGCATTGGTAAAGGTCAGGCCCTTTGAAGCAATAAAAAGATAACTAAATTTAAGACACAAGTATATGGTGGCACGTTAGCAAAAGCGATAAGAATGTAAAGCTGGGTAAGTGCGAAGTAAACTCCGTTATTGGCTAGCGCTTGCACAGCTTGCTAAAAAGAATTATGCAAGATCGTGGAATGGAATTGTATCCATCTTTATATATTTCAATTGATAAGAATCTGATTGTAAAAGCTAAGAACTTTAAATTCAAATTCAAAAATCATTTATTCAGATTAGGCCCTAATTAGGCACTTATGAACGTTACAATTGATTCTACCACCGGTTCGGAATACACTTGGACTGAGAAGACTCCGGCAAGAAACTCAGCAAGGGACATTTTTTTTATAGATCTTTGTTCTTTTTTATTTAATTTATGTAACTATTTAATTACAAATAACAAAGTTGATAAAATTATAATGAAATTGTTTGTGTAGCGAACATTTCATTTAAATGCATTCTTGTCTTCTACAAAATCAGAAACTTTATAGTACCCTTTTTTACATAACTTTTGTTTAACTATTTTTTTAAATCTATACACCTATTGTGTATAGATTTAAAAAATTCTTGAATTTCTTTGGGTACTTTGTTATAGAAACGTATACTTTGCCCCTTGATTTAGGTTGGTATAATCATCTAAACATCATTGGTTTTACATCACGTGAACCTGTACCCTAACAAAAGAAACAAAACAAACTAACGGTCCCAACCCACCAGACCGAAAAGTGCTACTAAAAACATACAAACCAACAGTGATGTACTGCAGTGATTAAGTAGATACATCCTAGCTCGTCTTTATAAATATGCTGTACCCTACAAGGCCTGAGTACATTACATGGAGCAAGGCTTTCAGTGCCTGCACCCGTAATGTGCGACACAAAATATGTACCTAAGTATAACGAATGCCAAACGAAAATTAAAAATATATTTGTTTGTCTGACAAAACAAGTACCCCGAGTGGTATATACCGGTGAACTGATGTTAAATAAAACCGGTTTTGCTGGTTTATTAGTCACTTTCGGTTTTGCTTCAATCGTTGGACACTTCATAAGTAAGTTATCTGATAGCTAAGGTAATTAAGGAATTTGTAAGTTCATTACCAGCTTTAGACAAGGGCATAGACAATCTTTCGTTTTCCAAAAAAAAAAATAGATAGAAGGATTTATTCATTCTCTTTTAGGCTTAGCGTTCTAATCAACTAAGACCACATTGGTATGACTGAGGTCAAATACATGCCAAGACAATTGAAAAAAAAAAAAAAACTATTCATAGATGTAAGATGTTGCAAGGGACTCAGCTAGAAACCATATTTTTTCTAGTTTCTTATGGCACTTACGTTACAAAATAAAGTTTGGCAACTTCATACAGATGCTATTTCTAGTCACGGTAATTACATATGTTAGAAAGAGAAAGGTAGAGCGTTTAGCAACGTTATGTTGTAAGCTAATTAGTGGCACTACCTATATCTTTTGTATACATTATGGCGGTGCATTGACCTAGTATGTTAATCCTAGGTTAGGTCGTGTACAAAGGTTCTTTGTTTTCAATGTACAGAATGATTTTTAAAAATATCATGTCAAAACTACCAATTGTCAATTAGGATAAAAAACTTGAGAGCCACTGTCTTATTTCGATTATTGTTTGATTCCAAAACGATATACATAGCTACATAAATCTAACGATAATAACAACATGCAGTTAAAACAATGTGATAAAACAAACCGCTGTAAAACAACGCCACATTCAGTACCATTATCACTAAAATGCTCTATACCATCGTTTCTCAACCTGGGGGTCGTGTTTAAGAATATAGGGGGCCGCCAATGTATCCAAAACATAAGACCCGTGAGCAAAACATCCATTAATTAAGGAATTTATTTCATTCATGATAAACAATAAAAAGTTTTATTGAATTTAGTATATGTAGTAGTGAAGAGGTCGCAATTTTTGTTATTTAATATTTTGGCTTTTTAGTGGGTCGCGACATTAAAAAGGTTGAGAAACAATGCTCTATTCTGACGCCACTTCACAATATCGCATCAAAACAGCTAATCTACAAATTACCCAGGATCCTAGACAAATTTAAAATTGGAATAACAACTTTTCCGAGCAAATTGGATGCTAAATTGTTACGTGAACAAAGTCCATAAAGGGTTTATGGATAGGTCAGAATTGTCACTAACACATTAAGTGTAAAATTACCTTCAGACGTACTAGATAGTAGGTATAAATGTAAATTAATCTACAACAACACCGCGCTTCTCTTTTCTCATGGCCTCGGGTGAATAACACGATGCAATTATTGCCAGGGTTAGTGAATTACACGTTTTTGTATCGAGAAATAAGCTATCTACGAGGAATGTAAGCAAAATTTTGATAACAAATACAGGGTTTTAGTTACTTTGTTATCACACCAGCCCGATCCACAGTCCGATAAGGTCATTCCCACCACCCAACGTGTCATCATTATCATAACCCTAAGGCTGCCGGTTCATTAGAGCGAAGCGAACGGAGCTCGTGTGAGCGCGGCTGCGTCTCGCGTCACTTTTGAAAATTCTATTGGAAAAATTTTCCTAGCTACGCTCGCTCCGCTCCGGTGGACACGCAGCATAACCAGCCGACCCAGAAATCCATCTAGTGGTGTGCATATTCACCCCAAAACCTGCGAAACTTGGCCGAGTAGCAATTACTTCTAACATAAAAGTAGTTTGGAACGAAAGTGATTTGATGACTTACAGGTTGAAAAGAGTATCCTGTTTACCTTGCCGAGTATTTTTTTAAGTTAAACATCCAATACAAAGATCCTAACACTCTCATGATGAGATTAAAACTACTTCATATTTGGTAATTTTAGACATTTTGTTGCTCGAACCAGTTAGCGGCTATTTACGTAATAGAACACAAGGTTTTCATAGCTGGAAAAGAAGGCCAAAGGACTAGGTTTCCGTATACACAGTCAGGTAGGAATGATAATAAATAATATGGGAAATCTAGTTACTCATGACCATGTAATCCTAACGGCTGTGACATCGATAGGGCATTAGATGTATATGAAATTCTAGTACTTACATTACACTTAGTTTGTGCTTATTTCTAGCGTTCAAACTACGAGTTTAGCTGTTTTTAGGAAAGCTATGTATGTTTTTACGAACATGAATTACATTTTCATATAATATGTACTGTGACGACACTGTCATTTTATTAATTAATGGATTTAAACTTATCTTATCTTGATAAATACAATACAATTTCTTGATATGGAGCGCAAACTGTACTGTAGGAAACAATATTATGTAAATCGATAACCGAATATATTAAGGGCGTCACACACGGCGAAGATAAGATAATATTTTATCTTAAGATATACGAGACAGTGCTATACCAGTGAAAGAGAAGGAAAGTGAGGTAGGTCGTCGCTTCTCTTATCATAGTATAATGCTGTCTCATGATCTTAAGATAAAATATTATAGTATCTTCGCCGTGTGTGACGCCCTTTTTATTCCATTGCAATTCAACACGGGGGTGAAGATAGCAAAATGAAATATATTATATTTTATTTGAAAAGAAAGTAACGATTGTAATTATAACCTCTGCTTGTAGACTCCAAAAAGTGCAAGGTTCATTTTTGGGACTGTGTACACGCTTCTATAATAAGATCCCTCCTGCACTTTTAAATTTGCCATTACATAAATTTAAGGAACGTGTTAAGTCTATTTTAGTACAAAAGGCATACTATAACGTTAATGAATATTTAAATGACGACAATGCTTGGGTGTAGCGCTCGCTCTTGCAGGATAAATTTTATGTAATAGTCTTAAGTTTGTTTTGAAAAGAGTAATTGCTGAGTTTCTTGCCGGCTCTTCTCAGTAAAAGCAACCTTCCGAACCGTGCGTTAGAGTCTGACTATTCTTAAGTGCCTGTGAAGGCCTATTTGAATGAATAAATTATTTAATTTCATTTCATTATACAAAGTATATTTATTTTAAGTTAATATTGTTAATATTAAGCTCGAACCTCTCGCCCCCCTAAACGCCTCACGTAATTAATGGACGCCCCCTAAGGGAACGGCAACACATGCTTTAGTATTGTGTCCATTTACCAGCCAGTAAGCATAAAGCACAACAAATAACCTGAAATCTGTTGTTTGTACCTTCGAGGCAAAATTCCAGTTTTTTACATAATAACATAGATATTAAAAATACGCTTACCTACTTAACATTAATTATGAGATGGAAAAACACAGGTAATCTGCAAGGGTATCGTAAGATTTGTATTACATACGAAATTGAAAGTGATTCCGTAACATTTCACTTTTACCAATAATAAGAAGCTTTTAAAGGCAATCGGGGACGATGTGCTTGAAATGTAAAGCTCTTCGCACACTAAAAGAGTAACCGTTGCGATTTGTCTCAGAGACAATTGACTTTAACTACGTCGTCTATTAGTGGTTCGAAAAAAAAAAACTTAATTGACATACTTACAAGAAATATCACAAGCATACAAGCAACTACAAAAAATTATAATAAAAATAAAAACAAATACAATGTATAATGTTGCGTAAAGTTAGGAATAAAGGTCCCGTCCCGACTTAGCATACAATGAAGGTTAATTAAATTGATAACACTACCGAGTTTAATTACTTAGTGGTCGAAGGTAGCTTTACAGAGCCTAGAAAAATCTCTCAAGAGTAACTGCCACAACGGCACAACCTGTGGTGGTATAGGTGCTGGCTAAGGTTTTATCACGATGTTTTCCTTCATCGAAATTTGGTTTCTCCACGATCTCCAAAGCAACGCAACTGCTTCATACAAGAAACGTGGCGGCACATTAGACGTGGTCTGTGACGCCCTTTAGTATCAGGTAGTCGTAAAGTATTCATGCGTGGTTCGCGGAAGGCGATCAATTGTTTTTATTATTCAAGTTGCGTTACGTTATATTATGGTGTGAAGAAAGTTATTGGTAAATTACATTTGAAATAGTGACGTGACGTGACACTCGGTGACACACGTTTGGAGCAGTGTGACTCGGAGCTGAAGAAAATGGGTGTCGTAAGAGGAAAAGTACGCATAGCTATAAGTGAATCAAGTTTTTTTTTATATTTATAGAGAAATAAACAGCAACAAAACCTCGAAAAATTAATTAAGTATGTAGGTACACTAATTGTATATTTTTTCTTCTTTTATATACCTACCTACCTAGTAAAAATATCTCCTCTTTAAATTCGCCCTAACAACCATGTGGAGACCATAGGCACAAGAGGGGCCTGATGCTAATTGGTGGAGTTTGTTCATACACCTTTGAAAATGGTTTCTAGTGTATGCAGGTCCTTCTGATTCACACATAGAAAATGGTGCATCCTTATATGTATAAAACTAGCTGTTCCCCGCGGTTAATAAATAATAAAAGTAACCTAAGTTACTTTTTACAACATCAGCTATCTGCCAGTGAATGTCCCGTCAAAATCGGTCCATCCGTTTAATTTAGGAGATTAGCCGGAACAAATAGATGGACAGACAGATAAAAATTTTTTTTTTTTTTTTAGTAGGTAAGTAGTTAGGTAGCTACCATATGATATGGCTTTTATATATATTTAGTAAAAAGCTGTTATCTTGACGTTACAAATAGACACTTCAATTATTTATTTTTTGTTTTGTTTTACCAAACAAAAATAAATAGTAAAGTGATGTTTGTTTTTACTCAATGCAATTTCAAATCTCAACTATAGTGCATGTTTATTTAAACTATCTGCAATTCTATGCCACTTTAGGGTTAGTACACACCTATGAAGTGAAGTGGAACCAATTTGTTAATATGTCAATCTAAATACAACTCATAATAATAAGGTTGTAAATGGCACCGACCAGCTACAAAAAAAAAATAAGCAAGATATTATATCTGAAAATCTGTGGAGATCAATGTCAGATTTTCAAATACTTTTAAAAAAGTTTCTATATTGGGGAATGAAGAAGAAAAGAAACCTGTAAGAAATTAAATGTATTACATTATATGGTATACCCATGCTAGGCCAGTCACATCACATTAAAATGATTCAAGACAATTTTATTACACTTAAATTTTATTTATCACTAGCTATTCCCCGCGGTTTAACCTGCATTCCCTGAATAAAAAATAGTCTATAACCTTCCTCAAGAATTGAGCTAAAAATGCAAAAATATTATTTCAAATCTGACTGGTAGTTGAGATTAGCACTTTCAAACAATCAAAAACTCTTCAGTTTTATTATATTAGCATAGATATTAATTTTACAGATATACAATGTATACAGTTTCAATAAAAAATATTCAGACAATCACTTTATATAATGAATAGCCTAGAATTTAAGTCCAAGTGGTGTAAACTACATCTCACACTTCCACTCAGCTAATGTAAGTATGCACTCATCCTAACAGCACAACAATTTTACATTACAATGCACATAGAACATACAACATTGAGTTGACTCACTCTGTATTGTCTCTTTGTAAGTATTTACTTATGCATTTTGACATGTAATAGGTACCCGAGAGATTCTATACTATGTAATAGTGGAATAAATCATTTTGTTTCATTTGAAAGTGAAATATGAACTTCTGTGATTCAAAATAATATGAATTGTGCAGAATACTTGATTTGTGCTAAAACTAGCTAAACGCTCCCCCGCGGTTTTACGCGCGAACCCCTATTATAACCCCTTAGGGATGGAATTTTCAAAAATCCTTTCTTAGCGGATGCCTACATAATAATAGCTAAATTTATGCAAAATTTTAGCCCGATCCGTCCAGTGGTTTGAGCAGTGCGTTGATAGATCAGTCAGTCAGTCACATTTTCCTTTTATATATACAGAAGATTATGATTAACAGGAAAACATAAGATCCCTCTGGAGCACGGGTGAAACAGCGGGTGGAAACTAGTATATTATAAAAGCAGCTTATTATTATTATTTGTATCATTCCTAATTGATTGTCACGGCCTGAGGACCAGTCCTATTGGAAGGCCTGCGTGGGGATACAAATCCAATATGTAGAGGTTCCTTTAAGGATATGTTAATTAATGTTGGGATGTGTACACTTAGCTATTATTATTATACAGTGAATGAGAAATGGGAGAAAATTACACTACAATGCTTACAGGTAAAATGTGAACCACATTCAGAAAACAAATATAAGGTTGTAAATATCAAAAAGACATTTGCTTAGCATGTGAAAATTATTTTAATTTCACTTCACTTTCTTGCATTTTTAGGGTTCCGTAGCCAAATATCAAAAAACGGAACCCTTATAGATACGTCATGTCTGTCTGTCTGTCCGTACGTATGTCACATCCACTTTTTTCCGAAACTATAAGAACTATACTGTTGAAACTTGGTAAGTAGATGTATTACACACATATATACACAAAAATAGAAAAAAAACAATAAATGTTGGGGGTGCCCCATACTTAGAACTGAAACTCAAAATTTTTTTTCATCAAACCCATAAGTGTGGGTTATTTATGGATAGGTCTTCAAAAATGATATTGAAGTTTCTAATACCATTTTTTTCTAAACTGAATAGTTTGCGCGAGAGACACATCCAAAGTGGTAAAATGTGTCCCCCCCCCCTCTTAGTGTAACTTCTAAAATTCGAGAATGATAAAACTAAAAAAACATATGATATGTAATGTATATCATGCAAACTTCCACCTTAAATTGGTTTGAAGGAGATCTAGTAAGTACTTTTTTTTTAATATGTCATAAATCGTAAACCGCAATTTACCTTTCATTCAATTAACTTAAATATAAAAAAAAATGGCAAAAAGCAAGCACAAATAAAGGAAAAATACTAAAAAATAAAAAAAGTTGAATATTAAAGGGTGTCCCCATAGTTACGCCAATTAATAAAGACCTCTGAGTTGTATGGGCGCTCATATTTTAGAGGTCTAGTTTAATTGGCACCATCCTCAAATTAGGTAAATAAATCATATTGTGCATAACCCGTGATGGACGAAATTTGTACGGAAACCTCGGTGCGCGAGTCCGACTCGCACTTGGCCGGGTTTTTTATATGGCATCAGATGTGTTTATTTACACAATTCCGCCAGTGTCAGGGTGTTTGAAGATAAGAAATGTAGTCTTTTAAATCATTGTCTATTTCCATTTGAGTAAGTAATAACAAATTTAATTTATTACAGTTTTATTTATTTTTAAAATACAAGTGATGGGTAGCTCAGATCATATAGTTTAATGGGAAAGTTGTTTCTTAACACACTATAATGGGTGAACATATTGATGAAATTTGGCACAAAGATATATCAAAGGAGTATGCACACCATAAGAAGCTAGTATCTCATTATTGTTTAACTTGACGATATTATCTACATTATGATCATGAATATTTATATAGCATAACAGAGAACAATCAATCACTTTCTTTCCCTCAATGTTCCCTAAGGTTTCCAGTAGGTTTAATAGGTACAGATTACTCTTCGATCTATTGATAGATATATGAATGCGTTTATAAAATCCATATTATAATACGATGACAAATTAAAAAATAACTTACCGCTCTTCGGCAAACTCCTAATAACGTTGACTGCAGCGTTGAATTTCTGCTCGAGAGACATATTTGGCACGAATAAAACCAATCACAACACAATTTTACAAAATAATACAATCTAATCCAGACTTTGGACTTCAAGTATCACATAGACGATTACTATTATCGAAATTCCTGAATCACTGCACAATGAACGACATATTTGTTGAAAGAAATCACATCAATGAATATTTAAAACATCACCTTATCGTGTACGTAATCAAATGAATAGTGATTCAATATAAATAACAAAAATGACGAACAAGAGCTGCACAAGACAAACAATACCGATCCGACCGACCGTCATAGAACTGGTAAAAAAAAGTAAAATGAATAAAATTACGCAAAACAAGGATGTCAGAATTCTATAATCGATATTTTTAGTATCGATATTTATCTCGATATGTTTAACGATCACAAAAATTCCATATGCTCAGACCGCTATATTATATGCTTTATTGTAATTTATTTAGTGTGGTTTATGGATTGATAATATGATATTTGCAGCTTAAGCTAGGTGATAGATTTTAAAAAAATATACTGTAGATCGATGACTATGACTATGTATGACTATGGATCGATATTGATACAATAACGTTGGCTTTAAATCTAACTTCATAAGAACTAGACCAACGGTAGTATCATAGTGGTATTAATCCTAGGATTAATACCACTATGATACTACCTGCAACGGATACTAACCCCATAGAATAAGTCTGTTTTATGATATAGCTTTTCATCTTAAGAGAGTCCTTTCGTCCTTATCAAAGAGTAAAGGGTTACTTCTCACAACTGTAAGCAACTTTTGATTTTTAAATATTGGTCAGCTAAAACTTGTTTAAATTGTCAAATTAATTTTATTTTATAATAAAACAGTCTTCAATGTCTTAAGTAAATAGAATTTAATAATAAAAAACGATTGTAATTGTCAAATGATAAAATGGATTATTTGGTTAATAAAATCATTTTTGTGCGATTAAGGGTTAGCTTGTACCGAAACGCGACGACCAGTTTCGCGTACAAGAACTAGCTCTTCAAGAATCGTCGCGTTGCGTCGCATCTCGGTGCGAACTGACTCTTATGCTCTTTGAGCAGCCGTCGAATATTCCCCCTTATTCAGACCCATTCGGTTGCCATTCCGAATTCCGATCGGAAAGGACGATTTTATTCCGTAAAATTTAGACTGATGCTGAGTTAGCACCAGATTTTTTTGCCACGATCGTGTATCTATCGACTGACTTATACCGAATTGAAGTCTGAAATGACAAAATAGGAGCTATCCTATTCAGTAGACTACTCAATAGGGCTGAATTACCCATATCATCAGAGCGAGGTGCCTAGTTAACTTCTGCGGGTTGTATTTGGTAAATCAATGTAGAGGTCTAACCAATCATATAGGTAATGGCGTCGATAAATCACGTGACAATAATTAGGAGCGTACGGGATCGAAATTCAGTAAAATATGAGCAAAATCGAAGCTAAAAAACGAATATCGATATCGGTAATTGTGACATCCCCAATTGATATGAACTTGACAAGTGACAACTTTGACAATAAAAGTATATTGCCATCATGAAAAAATATATTGTGAACAGATATTCGGATACATGTACGTGTTGCTGCCGATAACGATTTTGCACGAAAGAGATGGCAGTATCTTTACTAAGAAGTATGAAAGAGCGAGCAATGCATGTGCACATCGATTGAGTATAATTTTGGAATTTATTTATGTTTCAAAATTTCCTTCCTATCCTTCTTTTGTCAAAGTCCCTCTTGTTTTGCATACCGATTTCCGCTAAAAAGGTAACTAAATCAAGTTTATTCGCTATAATCCCACATAAATATAGCATCAATGGTTCGATTTCGTGTTATTATGTGTATATTGGGTTTATTTGTGTGGTTATTTTGCTAATTCACATCGGTGTTCTCCCGAAACTCGCGCCCATATTTGCGGTACGGCTTGGATCGAAATAATATTTTTGTCGATAATTGCAACAATTGTGAGGTATTTTCTGTATAATATTAGACCTGTGCTGTAATCCAAATATTCCTCAATTGAGATTTCTGATCAAAACAGTCAAGTTTACTTTGGTATTGATGCCTTCAATTCCTACACATTTTGTCTAACTTTGACTAAATTCTTTTGAGATCACAATCAAGTTGATGAGCACCTTATTCTACTTAATTGAGTAAAGATATGTAATTCTAGCATGTATTATGTATTTACTCAAAATAAACATAATATATCAAGTTACATCAAAGGAAAAAATGGGACACCTAATGTAACTAGACTTCTGGTGACCTTCGACAAAATAGAAGGCACACGATGGCTAGTATTAATTCCTCAACACCAACAGCTCATGTGCTGCTGTTACAATATAATATTATAAAAAACTTATAACAAAAAACTCCGCCAGTGTGAGTGTAGTGAAGTGATTAAACTTGTCTATTTTTACTCTAAAAAGATAGATTTGATGACCACAAAGAATATTGAAATGCTTACAGAGTATTTTTTTTTCTATAACCCTTCATCTGCTTGTAGATATGCTATGAAAACAAGTACTTATAGCTTGGTCAGAGAGCAGCTAAAAGGGCAGTTTTTACTTTCATAATATGACCATTGAAGATGTTGCAGTTCTTGAAAATCATCTACACTAAAAATGATTGCATAAACCCCTAAAAGTTATAATAATAAATAAATATTTTTCTGCTTACAGGGAATCTATCCTCTAAACTCAAAATAGCTCAAAGCGGGGATAACATGCCAGAACTCACAGAGCTGGACAAGGCGACCGCCTCTATGACGGAGAAGCGCAAGGAGGAGACGGCATCCTCCGACAGTGACTCTGATGACACTATCCCAGAATTGGAAGATGCTGGTATGATTTTACTTTAAATAATGACGACTTTGGGTCTATTTGCTTTTATTATATGCTATGCTTTTGACAAAATTAAACCTATGCTTTAAAAGGAATATAATTTTTTGAATGTAATATTTAGTGGCATGGCAATTTATATAACTTAATGTTTCAGGTGGTCCAGGTGCTGGCGGCATTTCCAACCCGATTGCGGGCATTGACATTGTCTCCAAGGCAAAGCAGTCCCGTGGTGAGAAGAAGGCGCGCAAGATCATGAGCAAACTTGGACTTAAACCTGTAAGTGTGCTGTCATAGCAAAAATCTAAGGAGGTCTATCAGGGCCCCGAGATTGTCGCATGTTCTTCATCGATATTGGAGATATTTGGTCTTCTTCTGAAACACAAAATAAAAAAATAAAATAAAATGAAATTATTGCATGGAACAGGTTAAAAATAATACACATGGTTCGAATTTTAAAGTGTCACCATACTTTGTGGTAGTTAATATGTTGTGGTTTCCAATTTCATACTCAAAAATGTGTAAAGCTATATCATTAATCTTCCATTGAGTCATGAAAATATGATAAAATTATTAAGAAATAAATATCACCCATATTTTTCAGGTTCAAGGAGTGAACAGAGTAACAATCCGCAAATCAAAGAATATCCTCTTTGTCATAAACTCACCAGATGTATACAAGAACCCTCACTCGGACACATACATAGTGTTCGGAGAGGCAAAGATCGAGGATCTGTCACAGCAAGCCACCATGGCGGCCGCTGAACGGTTCAAGGCTCCAGAGAGTGCTGCTGCTGGCAATGATGCTACTGCTACTGGCACGGTAAGTCACTTAGAATTATGATGAACAAACTGTTAGCAACATAAGTAGCTCAATGATCCAAATTTACATGACTCCTGTACACTAAAAGCATCAAACTATCCAAGATGCTAAAATGATATCATTTACATTGTTTTTACAAAAACTTTTTTTTAAAATCCAAAATGGAGACCATCCATTAAGCTACTTATATTGCGGAGAGTACAAGATTGAGGATCTGTTATACTAGACATCTATGATGATAACATTTTTAATTTTATATTTGATAGAAAATGAAATCTACCTTGGCTGTGTCTGAGGTGTCTAGATCCAAGCAACTTTTCACAATTTTATAAGCTATGCTCCGCATTACATGGGGTTATTGGTATTTTCAAAAGAGTTGAGAATTCTTCTGGTATTGCATCTGATTGCTTGCAAACCTTTTGACATTTTTTTTTAAAAGTGATAACATTTTTATGTTTCCTCAAATATTGAAGTAACCTAACTCCGAGTATAAATTACATAATTATCTTTTCCGACCAACAGACAGTTGCCCCGATAGCAGAGGAAGAAGATGAGGAAGGAGTAGACGAGACCGGTGTGGACGAGAAGGACGTGGAGATAGTAATGTCGCAGGCCAACGTGTCGCGAGCGCGTGCCGTCAGGGCGCTCCGGAACAACCAGTCGGACATTGTCAATGCTATTATGGTTAGTGACCGATTTGAATTACGTAACCAAGTTCAGAAATCTTATCTAACATGAGTTTAATTAAGCCGGGTCCGCTGCGCCATGTTTTTCGTGTTTTGCTAACACAAACGTGTTATTTTGGGGCGTTGCCCAACTGTTTTGTTTGCCGAGTCAAATGGATAACATGTTATGTGTTAGCAAACATGGCGCAGCTGGCCGTGCTTTAGTCTTACTACAAAGAGTAATGGGACATACATCTGATATGGGATCATAATTTATTTTATTCTGTAACAAAAATATTGATGTGCACAGGGGCATTCATATGTTTTTGTTTCAATATAAAAGAAACTATAATACCGGTTGGCATAGAAGTTAGATACCCTACCTGGGATGCTACAGATGGTGGGTTCGATACAGGACAATAATGAAAATCTAATAAAAAACACTGAATAATTAAAAGAAAAATTATGCGTCTTCAATTTTATTATATTGAAATGTTTTTTAATTTACAGGAGCTGACAATGTAAGAGCAGCCGTAGTCAGAAGATGTATGTTAACTGTTAGTTTTAAGTGTCGTGTAAACTATAGCCACGCGAGCGGACGCGGGCATCGCCTATCTTTATTTTTTGTAACGGCAACCATCAGACATTGCCAGTATTGCCATTTATTGAAAGAGGGTGAATACGCCCCGCCCGCTCGCACTCTTTCAACTTCAAGAATCCAAAGTTTAAGAGCCCTTAGTCTAACTAAGGCGTTATGTGAACGGTATGTAATGTGGATACGGTAATGTATATAGGCTTACTTCAAAATAAATACAATTAAAATTATGATAATACTATTTGTTGGTTTTATTTTGAGTCCCGTTTCAAAAGAATACCTATATCGTGTGGTACTCGGCAGGGCCACCACAAGGATAAAAAAATTGTTGGTAAATAACTGCAGGTCATTTCGACGTAAGCACACTTAATATTTCGAACCTTACTGGTTAACAATATTTGGTTCACCCTGCTGATAGAGCTACCATTATTGCACGGATTTAAATTCGGAGTCTTGTCCCTGGTTTAAAAGTTATAAATTGATTTATTGGCATTACACTACATTGTCACAACCAGAACGGGTACGTTTTCAATATTTAACCGACTTCAATAAAAAGGAGAAGGTTCTTAATTCGGTTTTATTTTTTTTTATCTTCTAAATCTAGGACCGATGGCTCGCAAAATATCAGACGAAGACCATATTGAGATGCTCCATCAGCAGGATTATTTTTCGATGTAACATGGATTGAGGTGACTGTTGGACCTTGGTACTTGCCGAGAAATTCTATAATTTGGCGTACCTACCGATTACTACTCTTTGGACGTACCGTACTTATGTTGCACAAGCATAGTTTTTTATATAACGTCCATCCATGCACAAAAGTTGCGTAGAATGGAACGTAACACAAAAAAAGTTTAATGTCAAATTCAAATATTTCAGCTGTCAAATCTGTCATTTGGTTTTTTGTTTTGGATTTGCACAGACAGAATCATTTTATTTTAAATCTATTTGCATCTTGTTTTTGTGGAGTGATAATTTCGTGAAACATGTCGCTGTTCCCAGGAACAGTAGCATTTGACGAGTATGGACGTCCATTTATAATCCTGAGAGATCAGGAAAGACAAAAAAGGCTTACCGGTGTCGACGCCTTGAGGGTAATTTTATTACATTTATTTGATAATAAAATATTTATTCGTCCTAATAACGATATCTCTAGGCTGCCATCATTTTCCATAACTATTACTACTAGATAATTACTATAAAAAAATATATAACCTACAATAAAAACATTGAAATATTATTTCTCTGAAAATTAATAAAAACAAAAATTTTATCAATGAAAGTCTATTCCTGCTTATAGTTTATCACATTTAAGTTCCTATAGAGAATTAAAAACATGAGAACAAAGACTATTTCGTAATTATTTTCGTAAATTTGTACACAGGTGTTCCCTTTGTATGAATCACATGACAGGTCCAAAATATGAAGTGCAATATCCAAATTACATATAAATTTCTACTGTTATTACTTTTTAACATTGCATGTAATCATTAAAGCTTTGGTTTACGAATATGTATTAAAAAATGTCTGCCTTGTTAGTGAATTGTTTCTAACCTCAGGTACTTTAGATGAGTACATAGATATATGCATACCTATAATAGTGTTTTACATATTAATATTTAATACACATTATAATTAAGTTCTTAGCTTTTACATACCCCCTAAGACTACTGTCTGCCCTAGATATTGTTTGTGGATTGGATACTGACATGGCTACTTTTAATGCTAGGAATATGGGTAAAACTGGGATGAAAGCTTGTATTAAATAAGTGTGTATGGACATCAATGATGATTTAAATTATCACATAGTGTATTGATATACCATGAAATCTACCTTGGCTGTGTCTGAGGTGTCCGTACCTAACTTTTCTTTGATAATAGCTTGAAATAGTAAATTAATCTAAATTAGGACCTAAACAACTCAATCACTTTCAGTTCATTCCTATAATTTATTGGTTTGGCACCATAGAAACTACTTATTGTTCAATTAGTAACAAATATTCTAAATATCCTATAATACTATTGTGGGGTACTGATTGTGATCTCTAAATTACTAAACTAAGCATGTATGGATACATACAGGAAAACATTTGACATGCTAGTAATTTTATGCTATGGTCATAATAACAAAATAAGGGTACACAAGTGTAATTCTTCAATATAATGAAGGTAATTAATTTATGGAAAAAGGTCAGGTTGATTTCCACCACAAACATGGGGAGAGAGTAAATAAATATCAGCACGAATCTAATACACCTGTTTCAAGGTAGATATTTTCATCAACTCAATTTGGATTTATCAAACACTGATCCTACCCCCCACAGTCACATATATCAGCGGCCCGTCAGATTGCTGGCATCCTCCGCACCTCCCTTGGACCACGAGGCCTTGACAAGCTCATGGTGTCATCTGACGGTGAAGTAACAGTGACTAATGATGGAGCAACGATCTTGAAGCTTATGGATGTAGAGCATCAGATCGGAAAGCTGTTGGTGCAGTTGGCGCAGAGTCAGGATGATGAGATTGGTGATGGAACTACCGGTGTTGTTGTACTGGCTGGTATGTAATGTTATTTTCCTCAAACTTTTTGTCCCTGGTATGCGTGTCAAGAATGCCTCCTCTCCCAGGAAAAAATACACTAGCCTAGCGAGAAAAGTAGGGCATTCTCGCCCGCAGTGATTTCACACTCGCCTTCAGCTCGGGTGACAACAATCCGCGGGCGAAAATCCGCCCTTCTTATCTTGCTTAGACTAGTGCCGGGAGAGAATGGGACACTTAAGTCTAGCAAACTTTTCATCCCAAAAATCCGTGGGCGAGAAGGCCCTACTTTTCACCCTAGGTGCATAATATAATATTTAAAAAAGATTTTTATAAATGTAAGAAAGAAAAAGATTTTTATGTAGAGATCTCTTAAAAAATATTTTAATCTTATCAGTTCTTGTAACTCATCTTTATAAAATAAGATTATAGCTTGCTTTATCTATAAAACTAACTATGACCCAGTAAAGAATCTAGTCAAGCAGATATTTTGAGTTCTCATTCACACCTTCCTTCAAAGCCATGTGAAGCCTGCTGATTTGAGCCCCCACATTGTTGTTGTCATTACCCTGCAGTGGGTTATGTGAGTGTGAAATGATGGTGATGTGAATAATTAATCATCTGTTATCCCTTTCTTATAATATTCATTTGTGTAACTTAGTACCTTTGGCCTTCAAAGCTTAAACTGAATTTCTATCTACAGGAGCCCTTCTGGAGCAAGCCTCCAACCTCCTAGATAAGGGGATCCACCCGATTCGTATCGCCGACGGATTCGAAATGGCCGCAGCGACAGCCCTGGCACACCTTGAGGGCATCAGCGAAGCCTTCCCAGTGAACAAGGACACCCGTGAGAACCTCATCAAGGTTGCCATGACGACCCTCGGCAGTAAGGTCGTGGTGAAGTGTCATCGGTTGATGGCTGAGATTGCTGTTGATGTAAGTATTATTCACAAATACAAGTTTTTATAGAATTAACAGCAGTGAAAAACTAGCTTTTCTCCGCGATTTAACCTGCATTCCCAGGAGAAAGTGGCCTCTAACCTTCCTCAAGAATTGGGCTATCAAATTCAAAAATATTTTTTCAAATCCAACTGGTAGTTCCAGAGATGCCTTTAAACAAAAAACGAAAAACTCTACTGTTTTAGTAAAGATATTCTTACCAATACTCTTTTTGATGTATGTCAGTGATCTTTCTGAAATAAATAAAAGTAAAGAGTATACTGGTGTTAAATGACTGTCTCTGGTATATTTGTTGCCATTCTGTCGTCACTGGAGTGAAAGATAGTAGTAGAGGAGGTAATAATAGTGCCGCACATTTATTCATATTATGTACTATAAACAAATCAATTTATTTTTTCTCAGGCGGTCCTCTCGGTGGCAGACTTAGAGAAGCGCGACGTGAACTTCGAGCTGATCAAAGTGGAAGGCAAAGTGGGCGGTCGTATGGAGGACTCTGTACTTGTACGAGGAGTTGTCATCGACAAGACTATGAGCCACCCACAGATGCCTAAGACATTGAAGGTGCAATATTATGATAGTATATAACTTTCTGGATTTCGGATAGATGTCTTAACAATATATTTTTTTTTTAAATAGAATTTTTGATGTGAATTAGAACCCACCCACTTTCCCGGGACAAAAAACAGCCTAGAACCTTCATGAAGAATTGGGCTATCAAATGCAAAAATAATTTTTCAAATCCGGTAGTTTCAGAGTTTAGAGCTTTCAAACAAACAAACAAAAAAACTCTTCACCTTATTAGTATATAGATTATTATTAGAAAAGCAGCTCGACCAATTTCCTCGACTAATATTGATTGAACACTCCAGGATGTGAAGCTGGCGATCCTCACGTGTCCGTTCGAGCCCCCCAAGCCCAAGACGAAGCACAAGCTGCAGGTGGGCTCCGCGGACGAGTACCGCGAACTGAGGCAGTACGAGCAGGACAAGTTCTTGGAGATGGTGCGCAGGGTCAAGGTAAACATATTATTATTACTAGATGTCCCCGCGGTTACAACCGCCTTCCCGAGAAAAAAAGTAACCCATGTCCTTCTCCATACCATAGGGTACCAAATTTCATCGAGGTCGGTTCTGCGGTTTAGGCGTGAAAAAGTAACAAACAAACTCACATTCGTATTTATAATATTATTAGTTCGGATAATGGACAATATTTTATTAATAGACTGTATTACCAGTTCACAAGGTTTTACCAGCTATAAACTCAGCGTTTATATGTCTATACGTCTCGATGACAATATTTGGGTGCTATGGCATCGAAATTAAATATATTTTGTGACTTGATAAATGACATTAAATCAGCCTTTTTAAAAAAAACCTCAGACACTTGGGGATATGTGGTGCGGGCACTTTCTTTCTTTGAAAGTTACGCTGATGACATCAGGATTCCTTCGACAATGTGAAATGTGACTAGTAATTAGGTAGGTTGACAGTATACTGCCCAAGTATCCTAGGGAAATATAATGAAGTCATAAACGCCGCCATTTTTGTACTGTGAGCACTGGTATTTTTGAGGTAAGGTGCTCTCAGTGCTTTGATCACGTGATCAACAGCGTCCAGAATGACAGTAGGATATGTACATGGACAGCAGTATACTGGACTGTGTTCCGTTTTAAACAGTACCCAGTATAGCTAACTATCAAGGAACGGCTTCTCAGTATATTAAATTGACGTCACACCTTACAGTGCTCGCAGTGCATATCGGAACATACCCTCAGTTTAGACCCTAGAAGGGCACTTATAAGTTTCAAGAAGAAACTAAAACTGATGTAACGTTTTCCCCGTTCGTATAGGACACAGGTGCAACTCTAGCGATCTGCCAGTGGGGATTCGACGACGAGGCCAACCACCTGCTGCTGTCGCAAGGTCTGCCCGCGGTGCGGTGGGTCGGCGGGCCGGAGATGGAGCTGATCGCCATCGCCACCGGCGGCCGCATCGTGCCGCGATTCGAGGAGCTGACTCCAGACAAGCTGGGCTCCTGTGGCCTCGTCAGGGAACTCAGTAAGTTATTTTAATCATACTAGCTTTTTTTTATGTCAGAAGTCTGGCAGGCTACAGACATTAGCAATTCCAAAAGAAAGAAAGAAAGAAAGAAAGAAAACAATTATTCAACATAGACACAATATTACAGAATTATACACACATTGGCAAGACAAACAATTAAGTAGAAAGAAGACAAGAAATGCACAAAAATTCAGTAATTGTGTGTGATGGCGAAAAGAATTATGACTCAGTTACACTCTAAGGCACAGTATACCAGTGGGATTGCCAATGTGTTGCCGACCTTTATAAAGCCTAGTAGGCATCTGGCTCTCAAGTGCAACTGCCGGAACACACCAATAGGTGTTTGTCGACAGATTTTCAACTTGAAGGTGGTAGCCAGCCAGGCGGGTACTACAGTCTACCACCGTGAAAACAGTTTTATTCATGTTTCAGAAATATAAATGATCCTATATCCATCACTAGATGACCTGAAGATGTGGAAGTACCTGTGCGTAGTTACCACCCTCAAGTATAAGCGATAATAGCCCAGTGCTAGTGACGTCAATTGCCGAGTCGATTGTTGTGGGTTCGAATCCTACAATGAGCTTGAGTTTTTGGTGAAGGAAAATATCATGAGAAAACTATAGCTTGGTGACTGGGTACCTAGTACCCGCCTGGCTCTGGCCCTCAAATAGGTAATCTATCACTGAGCACCTAACAGTGCTTTCCAGCTGCTGCGTTTAGAACCAGTTCTCTTCAAGTCTATGTGTGCCATCTTCCACTACATCATCACACCATGGTGAGATTGTGGTCAAACACAAACCCATTATGGAGGAGCAAGGTGGTAGACTCCTCCATTGAAAAGCGAAGATCTTCCGCCAGGCTGGGTCATCGTGCCAGGAGACCGCGGTCCAGCTGTAAATGTTGGAATCTTGTATATATGACAAGTATAAAGATAACTCTGTTAGCGCGATGTAGAATCTTGTTGCGCCATCTATCCACGGATAGCGGAGGTCTTGATATATGTCGTTACACCCATCGATATTAAAAAAGTGACCTTTTTCCAGCATTCGGCACGTCCAAAGAAGAGATGCTGGTGATAGAGCAGTGCTCCAACTCCCGCGCAGTGACGCTGCTGATGCGCGGCGGGAACCGCATGATCGTCGAGGAGGCCAAGCGATCTGTACACGACGCCTTGTGCATCGTGCGCAGTCTGGTGCAGGTTTGTACAGGTTTCTTCAAGCCCATGGAATATTTTATACCATTGAATATTATCATTATATCATGTTTAGAGCCTGTTAAATTTATTATTGTGAATCCTTTTAAAATCTCGATAAAATAATTTTGCGGAAACTTTGATAAAGTGCATCCCCATACATCAGTCATGTTGGTTAATCACGAGGTGTACGTATGTGACTTAAAGACATGAAAAGCTAGCAATTTGGAAGTCAGCCTTCAACTGAGAAGAACCTGCAAGACTTTTTTTATGATCTAACTTTCTTTTTTTTTTTAATTTGCGAAGCATATTATCAATTAATAACAAAAAATTACATCCTTCAATATGAAGTTATTATACTTATTCGATGTATCCGTGTTATTTTTAGATGTTTTATACACTGGCTGGTTAGTATTTGATAATTCATTATGAATACAGGCAACATCGCTATTTTTTTTACTTGACTGACCAGAGACAATGTGTGTGAAGGCACCTTAAATCTGACGGTGACTTTAAAAGAAAATATGTTTGTCTATACAGGATTCCCGTGTAGTGTACGGCGGTGGTGCGGCAGAGATATCGTGCTCTCTGTCAGTGGGCCGCGCGGCGGACAAGCTGTCGTCCCTAGACCAGTACTCGTTCAGAGCGTTCGCGGACGCGCTAGAGGCTATACCCCTCGCCCTGGCCGAGAACAGGTGATTATTGGGTGATGAGGTGATGAAATGATTGGGGTTATACTGTGGTTGTGGGTGTAGGGCCATAGGAAGTTTATAGTCTTGTTTCTTTGTAGATGTCAAAAAAGGTAAACAATAAAAGTCTTATAAAATATTCTTATTGTTAGACATAACTTTATTACTATTGAAATAGAGTGAAGATATTTTTAATTTAGATACGCCTTCAGTGATAGTCTGACTAAGGCTCTGTTCGGAAGGTAGCTTTTCCCGAGAAGAGCCGGCAAGACACTGCAATTACTCTTTTCAAACCAACTTCAGATTTATTACATAAAATTACTTATCTAGTATCACTGACAAAAAAAAAGATGAGTGACTTGGTAAATAATCACTTACTATGTTGAGATTGTGGTCAAACAGACCTATAAATAGAAAAAAAATAACGTTCCTACGAATGCTGTTTATAAGTTCTTCTCGATGTTGCTATTCCTCCAAATCATTTTCCTCGAAAATTATAAAAGTTGTAATTCCCCTAAAATAAGTATAAAATATTGCTTTCTTTTAACATAATATATCTACGTTTGTTTCAGTGGTCTATCCCCCATCGACTCGCTGTCTGAAGTGAAAGTGCGACAGGTTGCAGAGAATAACCCCAACCTCGGTGTCGATTGTATGGGCAAAGGTAATTAACATTTTATTTGATTATTTTGTATTTATGATGAAAAATGTTTTATTCCGGAAACAAAAAGGTTCTCAGTGTGACGAAATATTTACCTTGATATACTGGGTGATTTTTTTTATCACTGGCAATACTTGCAGGGGTTGAATTACCTTTTATTATGGACCAGCTCTGATATCGCATAAAATAAAATGGTTGCTTCATACATTTTGGTCTAGTAGGTATTGAACTTTTGTATGGAACAACAGCTGATATTTTTTTTGTGATCTCAGCGTTAGGTTAGGTTAGATATAAGTTGTTCATATTGATGAGTACTTCCACCCCTTCAAAGTATTGCCAGTGACAAAAAGCACCCACAGTAGGTATAAAATATTTATCCTTAGAAGTTTTAACTGAATTCAGAAATATTTACATTCTCAGACGAAAATAAAGCGATGATAGCTCAGTGGTAGTGAAGTCGGATGCTGCAGCGAAAGTCGTGGATACCAATCCTATAATGAGCTTGAGCTTATGGCGAAAGAAATAGTGAGGAAACCATAGCACGGTGATAGGGTACTTTGTAGTACCCACCTGTCTGGCTACCAACCACTCTCAAGTTGAAAATCTGTCGCCATGCACCAATTGATGTGTTTCGGCTGTTGCACTTGACAACCAGATGCCTTTAGACTTTATAAAGGTCGACAATACATTGACATTATTGGTATATCTAGTGTTCATAGGCGACGGTAGCCACTTACCATCAAGTGGACCGCCTGCATGCATGCTAGCGAGATTCGTATCCCAAATTATCATTACAATAGTTTTAATTCCTTACCCTCAGGTTCAAATGATATGAAAACAATGAACGTCATAGAGTCGCTACACTCAAAGAAGCAACAGATAGCGCTCGCCACACAACTCGTCAAGATGATACTCAAGATAGACGACGTGCGCTCCCCAGCCGATTCCATAGACTAGAACACTATTCTATCATTCTATAGTTTATGGATAATATACAATTTCTAACAAGATTTTTAATTTAAACGCTGCAGTATTCTGAATTTGCAGTTACAGTGGATTAGAGATACTTTTCCATATTTTTAAACGCTAGTAAACCTTCATAAGGGCTTAAAACATTTCCCTGATGTTGAGATATTACAATTTCTTGAAAAAGTTATTTGAAAACATTAATGAGATCGCATCACATAATAAAATTGGATTACTTATTTCGTTTATTTGATTTGATGTTTAATTTGAAAACGTAAAATCCAGAATAATTTTTATTTTCAACGCAGCGCGTGCAAATCCAGTATTTTATTATATATCTCCCTTGTAATAAGGAACACTGTTTTAATTAAACCAATATGTGCATTTCGAGAAATAAACGAATATTTATTTTTTTGTTCTTGTTTGGTCAACAATTAATTATTATTCTATAATATTAGTATTGTTAAGTTGTATCGCTATGCATTTTGGAGCAAGTTGTGGAGTGTACTAAACTTGTGATGTATGCCTTATTGCACTAATAAATTAATAAGCTAATTTAGTGGCTGTTTTATTCGCTGAGGGCCTGCTCCCACCGCTAAGATGCACCCAAGTTGCACTGTAGCAGCGCGACATGGGAATAAAAGCAAAAGGAAAATCGTAATAGAATTACGCATAAAAATCCCCTCGCTCCACACAGGTGAACAGGCAGCCTAAGACCATGCAATAGTAGTTATTCACGTTACCAAAATGTAGTTATAATATCTTGGTGATGGTTAGCCATTCGTAGTAAGCACTAGTTAAAACAAAGGCCAGTCTCACAGGATTCCAATAAGTTGTAGATTTCTATACAGACCGTCTCATTCTGTGAACAGAATTTCGAAAGACTGGCTGAATCTGCTGATCTGAATTTTTTCGGCTGCCTGTGGGACTGCCCCTAAATAACAACAAAAACATAAAAATCAAAAGTTTATTATCCAAAAAAAAACAAATATCTACGCATTTAGCATACGTTACCAGCCTTCTTCCAAGACGGAGGCTTTGCGTAATCGTAGATAGTGCTCAGCACCATGCTGACTCCAACAAACGCCAGAACTACAGTCGAGGAATACAGGATTCTGTCGCAGACCCCAGTCTTCAAGAAAATTGGTCGCCCATCTTCGCATTGCATATCAGCTTGGCGTTTCTTGAATTTTGCTAATGTCCTCGGTTTTTGCAGTAATGGCATAGTTGTAGATATGCTTCGAGCGATTTTAAAAAAGTTTTGTACCTGGCGCTGGCGAATCATTTTTAGATCTCGTTTACTTTGGAAGGTTTTTGATCAAAGAATTACTCTCGTTTGAATTGCTTTGCCAAAACAAAACCTAAGAATTATTTTTCATTAAATGACAGAAAAACCAAGGAAAATGAATTACTTACCAAAAAGGTATGAACTTCGTTACGTAACTAAAGTTAGTATACCTTTTTGGTAATTTCTTACTAACCATATGCCCTTAGCATATGCCTATATTATTGAATCACTATTCTATTGCTTTTATGAAAACTAACTACCTAATCTATACAGGGAAATAAAAATATCTTCTCGTTTTTTCAAATTGTATTATATTTACATTTAAATGGATAAATTATAATGAGACTTAAAATGTTGATATACAATTATTATTAGCGTAAGATTTCAACAAGTTATTATTCAGTCAATAAAAAATCTACTTAAATATATTTCTTTAATATCACAACTATCTGTACTTATAATAAATAAAATTCATGCAAAGTATTTTAGTGTAATATACAAACAAAACTAACATAAAAAAGAGTGTGTGTACTTATGTATGTACACGCGTTAGAAGTTATACTTCTTTGGCGTATGAAAAAAAAAAAAAAAACTAAAATGCAGTAGTGACCAACGATAAATATTAAAATGAATCAAAAAGATTTTGTTTAAATAAAAGAGGTTTTAAGGGGGTCACGGCGAAGATACGATAATATTTTATCTTAAGATATATGAGACAGTGCTATACCACCGCAAGAGAAGGAAAGTAGGTAGATAAGAGTTGTCTTGGCTTCTCTTTTCATAATGAAATGTGAAATGAAATGTATTTATTTGCCTGAGACATGGTTGATGGGATCATACAAAAATGTATAATGCTGTCTCATGATCTTAAGATAAAATATTATAGTATCTTCGCCGTGCGTGACCCCCTTTAATAACGTAAAAATATGACTATACAGTAAAAAAATTGCAGCTAACTTCATACTGTCGCTTTTTTATGTCGGTGTGCGCGCGCATCGAAAAAATTCACTCTCATCATTTTTCCCAATCGCGCCAAAAGAAGTATAACTTCAGTAAAGTGACAAGTTTAGACAATCAATTATAAATATTTTTGTGTTTGATTTGAACTCATATTGTACTCAGTATCCTGAGAACCATTTCCTTAAAAAATTCATTAACACAATAGGGTATTACACCCATTTTTGAAAAGTGTCTCAATTCGTTCCTAAGGTGCTAATAAGCCACCAAAAAAAACACAAAAATTTTATTCAATCGATAAGTGCCATAAAAAAGCATTTAAATTTTACATTTTCAATTTTCGCGCGTAGTTTGATGAAAACGCTGGACGCCATGTTACTCTACGGTCATGACGTTTTTGGTCTCTTGTAAGTAAATAAATGCGCTGATATTGGTCTCAATTGGACTTTTATAAATTAAAAATGAGCTATTATCCTTTTTATTAGTGTGCAATTCCTGAATGCATGAATACTTGTGTAAAAATAATAATAAAAATACTTCAGTTGACACTTTTTATTTTACATACACCACCGTATGACGTCATTACAATGGCGGCTACTGTTTCGCGTGTTTAGAAACAGATTAAAAAAACTGAAAACTATGAAATGAGAATTAATTAAGTTATTTTATGAACTAAAACTAACATTTTCCGACTGCTTATTGCCTAAGCTATCTAAATTGTAATTTTTTTCTCATATACAGTAAAATACCCTATTCTCTCACTATGAACACATTCCATGATTTTTAACGAGCAAGCAAATCTATTCTGAAGACTTCCTTGCTCGCTTACGCCGTTATATATCAAATCTCTCAAATGCCAATGGCTTCCCTTCCTCTTCATACTCTTCCTTAGTTAAACAGAATGAATAAAAGTCTGGATCCCGGAATATTGCCTTGCCGCCTTCCCAAGCATAAGTTAACGGGTTATCTGCTAATGTTACATTGACATCAAAGTGGTCTAATGCAAATGCTCTGACTTCACTGTATACTCTGTCACGAAAACCTGGGAAAAGTGTATTACCGCCATACAAAACTATATTTTCCAGCAAATTCTCCATATGTTCCTCTGGGCAAGCTTCTATTGAGTGCATTATTGCTTCTGATATACCCATTTGCGGGATACCAACGTCAGATGGGTGGAATAAGAGCTCTGGTATTGCAAATCTTTCATTGTTGAGACGTAAGGTTTGTTGTTCTAAGTCTTCATCGGGTTTTACAATATCACGGAGGTAACCTCTCCTAATAGTTGTGTAGTCTGGTAGCACGTAGTCTTTGACAATTGGGTTTTGTTTACCTGGAAATTAATAACAAAGGTAGATTAATATTATTAATTTCAAATATGGGCTAGTTGGATCATAGGAACATTCACTAATCACCTTTATCGGATAAAAAGATGGTAACTTTTTAAATATTACAAAGGAGCAATGAGAAGATAAATAATTACACTCCATGACTATACAATGGACGAAAGAACCGTTGGTGAACATGAATAGAATAAACTTGTGTCAATTAATCCTAGTAATATTATAAACTAGCTTTTTCGCCCGGTTTCACCCTCTTTCCCCAGGGATCTTGTGTTTTCCCGAGATAAATGGGCTATCCAACACTTAAAGAATTTTTCTAAGATTAGCATGTTCAAACAAACAAACTCTTCATATAATATAATTAGTATAGATGTGAATGTTTGGATGGATGGAGGGATGTTTGTTACTCTTTCACGCAAAAACTACTGAATGGATTTGGATGAAATTTGGCACAGAGATGGATTATAGTCTGGAATAGCACATAGGCTACTTTTAATCCCGGGAAAACATACGATACGGGTGAAACCGCGGGGCCGAAGCTAGTAATAATATAAATATGAATACATACCTTTTTTCTTAGCAATCTCCATATCCCCCATAAAGTCTTGAGAAACAAAACACGAATCCTCCTTAACTTGATTGATTACATATGTCTCATCCATCACATTCAGCTGCCTGTATGAGATAACCTCCTTCAAATGATTTGTCAACACCTTACCACCAACATCTATCCGTTTTATACCTTCCCGGTACTTCTTACCCTTGATATATGGTACAATATATGTGTAACTGTAACCAGAGTCAACCACAACCGTACATTGGTTATTATGCGTCTTCCTATAACAATATTCAGCCAAATCCGTAGGGTTTATACGTAATAGAGACTGACATTCGTATTCTTCAAAGAAAATCTCAGTTATTGCTTCCTGTGTAGATGCAAAGTTGTATAAAGGTTCTGTGATTATTAATGGTACCTCATTGAAATTGACTGGACAGCATTCCTTACTAAATATGTAGTCCCAAATGGTTTTCTGAGTATCCCAGTTGATAAGGAAACCTTTTTGGAAAGGTAGGATGTAAAAAAGGCCTGATGCGTCGCGGCATTCATCGATTTGTGAACCAATAAACGGACGGCGGCGTTCGGACTTCGCTTTCATAATACAGTTGGGTACGACCTTCGGCTCCATTGAGGAGAGGCCAACCTTCGCCGTAAACGCTCCATTGTCAAGGATATAGCATGATGTTTCAGTCATTTTTATTATTGTTGTAGTTGGGAGGTTACCGGTTGTAAAAGTACATTTGATATGAGTGTTGATGAATTGAACGATTAACTTGTTTTGAATGTAGACTAATTTGTAGTTTTATTGCAGATAGATTCGCGAGAGAAAAAATAATAGCCATTTAGGCATTTACTAAAGAGAATATAACCACTACGTTACATTTACAAATTACAAACAAAACAATGCTGTCTGTCCACAGACTACTACCATATTACTTTATAATTTGTGACTACTACCTAGTTACGTCGGACGACTCTACAATCAACCCGCGTCAGCGCTCGATATTCTAACGATATAGACGCTGACACGGCAAGCACATAGATAAGCTCATCCGCTCTGTGGTGGTCTGATGTCCAGACCCTAGATTTAAGTTAGAATTAAAGTTAGTCTTAGTTACGCTCTTGGAGAATAAACGTCATTCTAAAAACATTTTGTCTTTTTTAAAAGATCCTCCGTCTCGCCCAGAACTTGACTGGCGCAGCCGGTAGGATTTCCGCGTCGCGAAAAACTCAAATCAGTACACCGCGGCGTGCGCTTTCACGCGTTTTACGGAAATCCACGAACCAAATAAATAGTGTCAAGAACATTAAAATTGTGAGTGATATCACAGTGACCCGGAGGAGAACGTCTAAGGCTCAACGAGGGACATGGGCAGTCTGTGAGTAGACCCAAATAGCTATTTCCAGTCTAAGTCCAATCCTATTCATTATTTTAGTTATATGTATCTAGAAATTCCGAACGCTATTTCCAGAAATTGAATTGTGTTTTGTGGTTTCTTTTAATAGATTTTTATTTAATCGCATGTATTATAAAGAAATAGAATATAAAATTATTACGACGGAATACATACTTACATAGATAGATAAATACATAGATTACAAGTTATAGACTAGTTATATATACTATAAATATAATAATGGATAATATAGTGCAAGTACCCCGCGACTTTGCTAACGTCATCCCCAAATTCGACGGTGACGAAAAATTACTCAGTCTATTCATTAGAAAGTGCGAATACGTAATAGCATGCTGTAGGATAGAAGGAAATCCACAACAAGACCTCTATGTATTCCACGTTATAACTTCGAGATTAACAGGTAGGGCAGCCGCACTTATTAGCGAACGACAAGATTTAGATACTTGGCCCCAATTAAAAAATGCATTTGAACAACATTTCGGTGATCCCCGTTCAGAAGATTGTATCGCGATAGAATTGGAGACTTTAAAAATTAATAATGGCGAGTCATATCTAGATTTTTGCAATAGAATCCAACACGTTAAAAGCACATTGATTGCCAAGGTCAACTTGATCGACGATGTAAGCCTCCGTCGAAGTAAGATAATAATCTATGACAATATGTCAATGAATGTGTTTTTATATAACTTACCGGAAGAGTTGCTTCGCATCGTGCGTCTCAAAGGCTCGAATTCATTAGAAAATGCCCTAAGCATAGTGCTCGAAGAAGTTAACTTCATGTACCAATACAGTTCTAGAAATAAAATGCTTAGGTCACAAAATTCATTGCAGCCAAAACCTCAATCTTTAAATCAAAATCCTTTTATAGAGAAGTTTGGAATGAAGCCTTTCATATCTATGAATCCGCAATCTCAACACTTCAAATTCGGTGTCCCCCAAAATATTTCTGGTACTTCAAACCAACACCAACTACAGCCTAACTTTAAATTCGGTGTACCACTTGGCAAACAAAATAACTTACCTGTTTCACAACCCCAGCAACTAGGGTACAAGCCACAGCTTTCTCAACAACATGGATTCCGACCACAGTTTAACCAAGGTCAACAGCAATTTGGTTACAAACCCTCATTTAATCAAAGTCCACCCCAATTTGGTTACCGACCTCAGTTAAACCAAGGACAGCAACAATTTGGCTATAGACCCCAATTCAACCAAAGTCAGCAACAATTTGGCTATCGACCCCAATTTAACCAAGGCCAACAACAATTCGGCTACCGCCCCCCACAAAAATTAGCTCCTCAGATATCCACTGATGTAAGCATGCGCACAGCTCCCCCAATGAAACCTCAAGGATTCAGGATGAATGAACTTTATAACTTAAATGAACCTGAAAATAACGACACTGTCTGTACGTACGAAAATAACGAAACTAATTATTACTATGACTGTAATGATAATGACCCTACTGACTACGCCGAAACCTACGAGACTACCTTAGAACAGGAATACCAAGACCCACCTATTCACAGCGTAGAAAATTTTCACATCGATGTCTCCGACAGACCCCTGAAATAATAAAACTTGATTACAATACTCTAAAACTACCATACATAATAATACCTGAAATTAACGCTAAATTCATGATAGATACCGGAAGTTCAAGATCTTTTATTGGTCCCAAAAAAGCTCACGAATATTTCGAAAATTTCATACACCATGAGCTATTTGAAGTCATAAGCACCCACGCATCTAGCCGACATGATGAAGTAATAGTAATACCCTTATTCCCGATTTTTAATAGTACTGAAACACATAAGTTTTACATTTATGACGTAGACGGCTGTTATGACGGACTTATCGGAAGTGACCTTCTAAAACAACTGAACGCGAAAATAGATATGCAAAATGAAATGCTCTATACCCAATCATCAGCAATACCTATTATTTACAATCCTAATAATGAAATTAAATTAGCCCCACGTTGCGAACAAAGAGTTAGATTACCGACCGACCTACAAAATGGAGATGGTATACTAAACTATAAACTATTTTGTGAAGGTGTAAGAATGCCTACCGCATTAGTTAAGTGCGAAGATGGATACGCGTCAACGATTATACAGAATACCTTAGATAACGAGATGACCCTTACCATTACAAGACCTTTTATAGTGACTAAATATGATAGTGAAAAATGCAACTTGAATAAATTAGACGACCGAAATGACTTAGAAATTGACCAAATACTAACCGAAAATATTAGCAAACTACGTTTAGACCATATGAACTCTGAAGAAAACGAGTCTATTAGAAAACTTTGCCTAGAATATAAAGATATATTTTACACTGAAAAATTACCATTGACCTTCACCAACGAAGTCAAACACCATATCCGGACGCGAAACGAAGACCCTATCTTTATCCGACCCTATAGACAACCTCAAGTAATAAACGACGAAATTAACAGGCAAGTAGATAAAATGTTAGAAAACAATATAGTACAAGAATCATACTCTCCCTGGAGTGCACCTGTGCACCTAGTGCCCAAGAAAGCAGACGCGAGCAATGAAAAAAAATACCGACTCGTTATAGACTACCGAAAATTGAACGAAATTACTATCGACGACAAGTACCCATTACCCAACATTACTGAACTATTCGACAAATTAGGACGCATCTGTTATTTCACAACGCTTGACCTCGCTAGTGGCTTCCATCAGATAGAAGTCTCTGAAGACGACAGACAGAAAACCGCATTCAGTACAAACTCAGGTCATTACGAGTTTTCCCGTATGCCGTTCGGACTTAAGACAGCACCGGCAACTTTTCAGAGAACCATTGACAATGTGTTACGCGGACTACAAGGCATCCACTGCCTAGTATACTTAGATGACATAATTATATACTCTTCTAGTTTACAAGAACACATATCTAAATTACGGACAGTTTTTGACAGACTACGACAGACCAACTTGAAAGTACAGCTTGACAAATCCGAATTTCTTAGAAAAGAAGTTTTATACCTAGGACATACAATAACTAGCGAAGGTCTGAAACCTAACAACGATAAAATTAAAGCGATTTTAGAGTATCCATTACCCCGCACTACGACAGAAATAAAGAGCTTTTTAGGCCTTATTGGCTACTATCGAAAGTTCATAAAGGACTTCGCAAAAATAACTCAACCAATGACGGCCCGATTGAAACAAAAGCGCTCAATGACCGTCGACGACGAGAAATATATAGCAGCCTTTCAAAAATGTAAAGAGTTACTCGTCAATGCCCCAATATTACAATATCCCGATCCCGACAGACCCTACATACTGACAACAGACGCTTCAGATTTCGCTCTTGGAGCAGTCCTTTCGCAAGGCTCAATTGGCAATGACAAACCAGTAGCATACGCCAGTAGAACGTTGAACGATGCTGAAACGCGCTATAGTGTTACTGAAAAAGAATTACTTGCAATAGTCTGGGCAGTGAAACATTTCCGCCCCTATCTCTATGGTAAAAAGTTTACAATTATAACTGATCATAAACCTCTGGCCTGGCTTAACTCCCTGAAAGAAACAAATAGTAGATTAACACGTTGGCGATTACGATTATCTGAGTATGATTTTGAAATAGTCCATAAAAAGGGTAAACTAAACAGCAACGCAGATGCACTATCGCGAATCCGAACCAATGCAATAGGCAACGACGATAATATGTCCACACAAGCTAATATTGATACAGATGAAAATAGGAATAGAGAAATAAAACAGCTAATAAAAGAAATAAAGCAATTAGGTAATGAACAAAATAGGACTCTAGCTCAACCGGATAGAACAATATCGTTAATTTCAGTCGACGACGACATTCAGACTGTTTCAGATTCAGAAAAAACAGAAACATGCCCTTCCCCCAATTCAATACCATGCCCTTCGAGTTCAACTTTAACAGCTTCTGTAAATTCTTCCAGTACAGATACAGCTCATTCAGGGCAAGACACTGAATCTAAAGGTATCCCAATACTGCAAGAAGCTATAGATACGAATCAGATCTTAGTTTATTCGTGGTCTATTGATAAATTAGCTGTTAAGAATTTATCTCGAGAAAAGCAAAAGATTCTTGAAGTACACTTACCTTTGAACCGAACAGACCTTGTAAAACAATTTCTAAAAGAACATATAAGAAATAATACTAAGTATTTTATTTACTTTGAAGAAGAACAGCATAGGCAACAATTTGCGCAAACGGTAATACATTTATTTAAAAGGGAATCAGTACAATTTCTTGAGTGTACCAAAAGGGTAATATTTATAGAAGATGAATTTGAACAGAAAGAAATCGTAAGTAAATATCATACTGGTAAAACGTGCCATCGTGGCATTAGAGAGACCTTAGCTCACATCAAACGTACTTACTTTTGGCATAATATGGAACAGACTATTTCCAGTTTTATTAATTCATGCGAGACTTGCAAACGTATGAAATACGACCGAAAACCGCTAAAACCTAAACTCCAACTGACACACACTCAGTCGAAACCCCTAGAGGAAATCTTCATTGACCTGTTTTCGATCGAAGGACGGTATTATTTGACAGTAATTGACGCTTTTAGTAAAGTTGGCCAAGCTTTCGAAATCTCTAATAGATCCACACCCGAGGTAGTAAGAGCTCTAATTAAATTCTTTTCCTTTTATGGAGTACCCAACAAAGTTAGCTCAGATCCTGGTTCCGAATTTAACAATGCCCTCTTAAAAGAACTTTTAGCCCTTTACAAAGTAGATCTCCACATTGGAACCCCTAACAATCCCAATTCTATGGGTCTCATAGAAAGATTTCATTCCACTATTGTAGAAATTTACAGATTGGCTAAATACGAACACAAGTGCACCGATGCCGCCACTGTAATGACTTATGCTATTATGGCCTACAATCATGCCATTCATTCAACCACTGGTTTTACACCGTTTGAAGTTTTATTAGGCCACACAGACTCTAGAAATGTATTTAACATAGAATTTGAAAAACAATACATGCAACAACTAATTAAAGAACATGCAAAGAGAACTAAATTTCTATACGATCATTTATCGGAACAAGCCATTAAACGTAAAGAGAAAATAATAGAGAAAAGAGGTGGAGAAATAGAGTTCAAAGTAAAACCCGGTGATACAATATTTGCGAAAGAAGTCAATAAAAGGAGTAGTAAAGATAAACCGCGTTTTAAAAAGGCTACAGTCTCAGATGAAATTGTTAGAAACATAGTTCCCATTCAAACAAAGAATCGTGTAACTAAGGTTCCATTAAAAAATGTTAAACGCCCTTCACAGGCACCTCCACATCCTCCTGGCAGTAGCCATGGCGACCCAACTGCAGGCCCTTCAACTTCAGGCACTAGATAAAAACCCTGGAATTCTGCCTGTGAAAAATGGTGTTGCAGTAATCAGTAGAGACAAATGGACGATCGCAAGAGTGTTGGACATTAAACCCTTAGAAGAAGATTTAATGTTTAACATTCAACGACTCTCGGACTTAGATGACTTAGTTAAGATAAATTTTGATAATACTAATTTTACTGATAGTTTATTAGATATAAGAAGTCAAGTAGAGTACATAAAAAATATAACTATAAATAAATATGCCCAAATCATTCCAACTATTCGTACGAAACGAGGCCTTATTAATCCACTAGGTTCACTTTTTAAAATGATAACCGGAAACCTTGATAATGACGATGCCATTAAATACGATAAATTAATTAGCGATATTAAGTCTCAACAAAACCATAGTAATCGTAAGCTAACGGTAATTACCGAAATGGTGCAACTTTTGACAAACTCTACACTCATATTAAATAATAACCTCGTTCAACTTAACAGTAAAATTGAGATGTTAGCAAATCTCAAAGAATTAGAATATATAGGAATTCAGTTTACAAATACATACAATTTACTTATACATAATTTTCAGGTAATATATAATCAACTAAATGAAATAGAAACTAGTTTATCATTCAGTAGGTTAGGAATTTTACACCAATCTATAATAGAGTCAAATAAACTATTGTACGTACTTGAGAATATTAATAGATTAGAAAAGTTAGTTTTTACACCTAGCTTAGAAAACCTAGTTAAGATAGAGCAAGCCATAACATTAAGGGCCTATTTAAAGAAAAACCAAATCACTTACCTCTTGGAAATACCTCTGATCGAAAAAGATACTTATATCTATTATAAATTAATACCCTTACCTGTATTATCCTATAACTCCACTGTCGTCATAATGCCCAAGTATCCTTACCTCTTGGCGAAAGGGTTGAAGATTAGACTGCTCACTCACCAATGCCGAGAAATTGACGAGTCCAGCTTCCTCTGCACTGATGATGGAACGTTCCAGTTTATTCATGACCCCTGCATCACCAACTTGATGACGTATGCTGAAAACGTGACGTCATGCACTCAAATCCCGATAATTATTGAAAAGGTTAGAATACAGTTCCTGCAAACTAATATATGGATTATCTACAGTAGAGACGAAGAGCTACTTACAAGAACATGTAACGACGAAATAACTCGTCATAAGATTAAAGGCACGTACATACTTACCTTGGACGATCCCTGTGAAGTAAAAATTCAAGAAACCACCCTGAAAATGCATCAAATGTATACAGAAAACGTAACATACCCAAAGTTATCAATTGTGAACTTACCTTCGATCGCTCCGTCTGAACAAATTAAATCAATACCTGTAAACCTGGAAGGCGTCGACCTGGATGACCTAAGGATCCTGTCATTGGCGTTAAAGAAAACTGTTAGTGACAACTTAAATAGTGAAAGTGAAAGGGCAATTATTGAAGTGCGTAGTATAAGTGTTTGGACTCTTGGAGTCTATTGCCTGATATTTGTAACGCTTTGTTATTTGATCTATAAATATCATACCAAATTATTATGTATAAAATTATGCTCTCGAAGTTCCCCCATCAAAGAGAACTTCGAACTTGAGGAGGGAGGAGTTACGTCGGACGACTCTACAATCAACCCGCGTCAGCGCTCGATATTCTAACGATATAGACGCTGACACGGCAAGCACATAGATAAGCTCATCCGCTCTGTGGTGGTCTGATGTCCAGACCCTAGATTTAAGTTAGAATTAAAGTTAGTCTTAGTTACGCTCTTGGAGAATAAACGTCTTTCTCAAAACATTTTGTCTTTTTTAAAAGATCCTCCGTCTCGCCCAGAACTTGACTACCTTCTTTTGTCTGACAAAATAAATAATGACAATAATCAACATTTATGTTATTACCAGTGTTACCAAACTAGAATTCTAAAAATACGGTATCTATTTGCAGTATATTTTACAGCATAATTAAATCGAGGTGTTTTTCGCCTATTTAGGAGTTGACCTATAGATCATCTATCTTCTGATATTATTTTCACGATTAACGAAAAGAATACTTTTTTGCATTTAAACTGTTCGTTAATAATGAACAATTTGAGTGAGACACTTTATTCACATTAAAACTATACTGTCTCGTGTTCAACTACAATTATGGATAACAATGGATAATACTCACAGACATACCTCTATGATACGGGGAATACCCTACCCATCTTGTGTCAATCAGTCATCTTCATAATCATAGATAGTCTTCTAAAGTAGTGTTAATTTTTTGTGAAAATTCAATAGTATTTTTGATTAAAGAAAAAACAAGTGACTTCCATACACTGTATTTAAAAAAATACAGCGCTCAGTAGATGGCTTAAAAATACGGTAAATCTGCTGTAATTACAGTGTATTTGGCAATACTGGATATGACTGTCCTGTGTTGCCAAGTCAAGCCTAGGCCAGTCGCCAAAAATTTCGGCGTCAGAAGCCAATCTTTTTCTGTGAAATAGCCTAAAAATGTTAAAATTGGAAGTCAGGTTAATGTGACTATTTTCTTTTTATGCGTAAAAAACATTATTTAAAGTACATATCGTACCTATTATTTTTAATTGAATAGGAGTAAAAGCGATTTGTAAGAGTGAAAAAAAAGTGAATTAAATTTTTAAAAAAAGATTGCTATTCGCATAAGAAAGACCCTCGCTCCTCCATGTCAGTGCGGATATAGAGCAAGCAAGAGTGAGCGCACGTGGCTACGCGTTGCGTGCAATCGCTCTACTTAACGCAAACATTATTATGCAGTATGACACTGAAAGAGTATATTTTTAACCGACTTCAAAAAAGCAGGAGGCTCTAAATTCGACTGTTTAATCTATTAACTGATTGGGACTGAGTTACACGCTTCTATAATAAAATCCCTCCTGCACTTTTAAATTTGCCTTTACATACATTTAAGGAACGTGTTAAGTCCATTTTAGTACAGAAGGCATACTATAACATTAATGAATATTTAAATGACGACAATGCTTGGGTGTAGCGCTCGCTCTTGCAGGATACATTTTATGTAATAAATCTAAGTTTGTTTTGAAAAGAGTAATTGCTGAGTTTCTTGCCGGCTCTTCTCGGTAAAAGCAACCTTCCGAACCGTGCGTTAGAGTCTGACTATTCACAAGTGCCTGTGAAGGCCTATTTGAATGAATAAATTATTTCATTTCATTAGCACATTCGTCGCCGGCAACGATTCACTAAGCCCTTACGCTATGCCGGGTGAAATTATCAGTGGCGTATTTACACATTTGCCGCCAGTAGGCTATTGAAATTTTGCCTCTGTATTATAGTATCGTCGTACGAAATCTTGTTCATTAGTTCAGACTTTAGGTACAAAAGACGGCTTTTTTGTATCTTTTCTTGACTTAATACTTTAAGTCAAGAAAAAATAAACGTAGATAGTTTTCCACCCGCTTTAGCAATAAAAGTTACATTCGTCCCCGCGCTACTACGCGACTATGTAGTAACTACAAAAATATTATTTTAGTGGTGAAAGTGTAAAACATAACGTTGGTTGAACCGTTATTTCTGTAAGACAAAAAAGTTTTGAGCCAAATTTGCCGCCCCCTTAAATCTGCCGCCCTAGGCTCCAGCCTACTCAGCCTGCTGGTAAATCCGCCACTGGAAATTATCGTAGTCGCGGATAGTGTCACTGTCACTGGCATAGGAGCACGAATTTCGAAGTCTGCTAAACGGCGACCAGTCATCAATTGATATTTTTGATTCCCCCGAGACACATCGAGGTTGCCTAAAAGAATAAACTATTGCCTAACATGGCACCACTGGACCTAACACAGAAGACTAGAGATGTGTCAACTCGAGTTATGCTTAGTTCGAGTTGATTTCTCCTTAAACTCGAGTTTGGGCAGGCGGTAAATGAACGAATCAATCGAAAGAGCGCGATTCGTTCGTTGAGTGCACGCTTTAATACTCCCCCGAATGACACGGACGCACGATGACACGGAAGTTTTCCGATCATATCAAACTATATTCAATGGTCACAAATATCACAATATTGCAAATTTGACGTTTGAGGTTATGTTACGTTATCCTTAAAAGTTAAGTTATCCGTAAATTATAAATTAATAAAATTGAAAATTATATATATAAACTATTAAAACCTTCTTATTTCAATCCTACCTACGAAGTTTAGCAATGATAATTGTCCTAACAGAGAGTTGGATGGAAGAACAAATATGTAAAAAGTAATTTGTAACAAATCATACACTCAGTTTCTTTCTGCTAACTCGAGTTCAGTTCGAGTTACCTGAATTTCAACTCGAGTTGTGTTTATTCCGAGTTGGCACATCTCTACGGAAGATGAATGACGATAACAGCAGTGTTGCCAGCAGAGTAAAAGCAGAAAGATAGAAGTGGCCGAAAACTGAAATGGGCTGATTTTTGAATGGAGTATAATATTATAAACTAAAATTATAATTGACTGATATTGAAAAATAAAGCTTTAATGTATTTGACTTCTATGTACACACTATACTGTCCTAATGATATTTTATATTGGCACTCGCATTTCAGTAACAACAAGTGGAATGCAAAAATTTATACTCAGTAGAGTATATAAATAAGGAGGAACTAAAGTTTAGAGCATATTATTTTCACTATTACATTAGTATTATTTAATGAATGTGCCATACATAGCTTTCACTCTAACATAGCACTCCACTGAAATTAAAAAACATATATGGTAAGTTAGGTTAAGTATAGCTGTACGAACTATTATTATTTACATTGTGCAATAAATAAATAAATAAATGTTCTAAATCTGAATGTTTATTAGAACCATAAATTATGATTTAAATTGTACAGTTTACTAGCTTAACCTAAATGTTATCCACATTATGGAATCATAGCAGCATGAAGTTTTACCTGAAAATAAAATAATATATGAATTAATTCACTGGTAAAGCTCTCGTGTAGATACTGGAATAAATAAATAAGATAATCCCTCTTATTCTCATTCGGTTACCATTCCGATCGAAAAGGAAAATTTAGGCTGATGCTGTGTTAGTCGCAGAATTCATTTGCCGCGATCGGGTACCGATCGAATGCCTCATTCCAAGTGGAAGTCTGAAATGATAAAATAGGAGCCATCCTATTCAGTAGACTACTCACTCGGTTTATCTACCTGATCGGGACCACAACCGAGCAGGTCTGAATAAGGGGGAATAGCTCAATGATATGAGCTTGATATTTGGTAAAGGAAAACATTGTGAGGGAAACACATATTGTCGCATCATAACATTATGATGGCTGTTGTGAGTGTTGCCAGCTTAACAACTTGCACTCCATTTTACAAGTACAAAGATTAAATTAAATTAAAAAAATAGAACAAAAAAGTTTAAAGGTTTGATTCGACTGATTATCGTCATAAATAATGTTAACCTGCAGTTTACGATAATCGTCATCGGTTATTGTTACATCACTAATAGAATTATTTCAAACAACAAAATTGCACATAGCAGTTTTGCGTGCACCTGCCTGACTGAACTGTTACACTCTGTATGCACCAATTTAGCTGTTTTTGGATGCTAAGCGAGATAGGAATGCAAAATTCGATAAATAATATGCTTTTTGCCAGCATTTATATTATTAGGTATTTTTAAGTTATTATATATTTTTCAACCTCTGGAAAAGTTAATAAAATCCACACAAGGGTTTTGGCAAACGTACCAACAATATATAGATTGATATGTTGTTTGGACACTCACTTTTTGAGTAGCTGGTGGCGGCAGATCAGGTAAGGTGCGGCGAGACCGGAACCAAAGAAGAGGATGAAGTAGGCGGTGAGCTTGTAGCGGTTGGTGATGCCGAAGGGCAGGTTCTGGAAAATACAATAACCAAATATTCTAAAGTATAACTAAATTAACTTTTAATTATTTTGTTAGGTTCATAGGTATATGGATAATGGACATGAGAAATTTTATTTTAACAACCATATTGAATTCATGGAATTGTTATCAACTATTTCTTCTTTTCATCACCGTTCATCACCATTTCTATCATTTGTTAATTGCTTACATTATAGTTGACAACAATTTATTATAAAATACAATTTAAAACCTATGAAATTAATTACTATTGATATTTAAAAAAAATATGATAAATAAACAGAATGAGTGTAATGGGGAGGATTTTTGATATTAGTAATAACAACTTAACCTTAAAATTCTATTAGGATTCTATTTATTGTGTAGGTAGAGATTAATAGAATAGGATTAAGCTCTAAGATATTTACTTAGGTACATAGTTTTTACTTAGTTTATTGTAATCAAAACAAAAGTTTATAACAAAAAACAATGTGATTATGTAATGTCAGAATAAAAATTTTGAAATTAGAACTTACCTCTCCAGGGACTCCACCATGACCATGATTTCTGACGATGTTTGTCATCACATTTCTGGCTAATTTGTTGGAGATACGAGATAGTGGAGCAAGCATTTTGATAATTCCTAGAAATACGATGATACGAAAAACACTGAAATTGAAAATTCGATTTTCCTTGCTCAACTTTTTTTTTCTCTAAAACTACTCTTGCGTTCAGAGATTGTATTAAACTTTTCTAAAATGGTAGGTTTTTACATCTTATTCTGAACGCTCCCAATTCTATTAGGTCTGTGCACATTTTTGAAAATAAAACTGCGTGCTGTTGAGTGTTAAAACTTTATATTTACTTGAGATGTAATTATTGATTTTATCTACATAATAAGCAAAAATTATAACTATGACTTGAAAGATGTGATTTCTGGAAGAATACCTGAAACAAACATTGTGCCTAATAGTAAATAAGTTTAAAAAATACGCGGTAAAGCTATTGCATAGCATTTTTATCAACTTATGCAATTATAATTATTTATTTATGCAGATTTTTTTTTCTTTGATATTAATAGATACCTATACACCTATATACTTTCTCACAAACAGCTGCTTACGTATTCGTCCGATTTCGGAGCAGCTCGTCTTAGCTTTTATTTTCGTTACGGAATTTCTTGATTCGGTCGCCGCGCTCAAAGCCCGCGATAAAAGCTATACAATAGCTTAAAAATATATCTGTTCTGGTTACTCAGATAATGAATTTGGATGAATTAAATAAAACGGCAATGTCGAAATTGTTCTTGCACAATTAGTATTCCGTACCATTAGTTGATGTTAAGTACCGACCAAAGAGTATAGTACTATAACGGCAAATCGACACTAATATTTTACCTAGAACTACCCTACACTGTTAAAGACGAAGATCTACACCTTATTGACAATGGTCAATATTTTTTCATTATTTTCTTAGTAATACTTAAGGATATATTATTATTTTGTGAGCATTTCTCGGAAAAATATTTATCCTACTTCTTATTTGGAACCCCCATGCCATGTCTTCAAAAGCATTATTTTTTAAATTTCCTATTTCCCGAATACCATCTAATTTACATAGACGTTTTAATAAGGGAGTACATTCTTAAATCGGAATTAAATATAACTTTATATCGTTGAAACACTATAAAGCTGTAGATATTGCGTGAACAAATAAGAAATATAGCCAAGTTAGCCGAAAATATTTGCACAAGGCTAATGTTATCTTTTTAGCGGTTTAACGTTGAAAACACAATGAGTAATAAAACTGGGGAATTATAGCACTTCATATAATTTGCCGTTGCTGTGCCATTGTTTCAAGTTTTCAACATTCTTCGTTGCGTTTGAACATGCTTTTGTTTCAAAATATTTAAAAATCATCATATTAAAAGACTGTGCTATCAAACGCTTCCCATTAATATAAAATAGAATGTAGATTTTATTGTGTGCCCTTAGGTCGCATGACTTGGACAAATAAAAGGTGAAGCTAGCTATGTTTACGTACAGTTGGTTATTACCTATCTACTCTACTGTAATAAACACCCAACCACTTTAATTAAGTCACCCACTATATACACAGCAATGAAAATAATTAATAACATTTTAACGACCATATTGCTTCAGTGGACCATCGAACCCTATCTATTCTCATAGATCGATTCCCAATCCATGTTCTTGATCTTTTTATGTGTTGCTGAAAACCTAGAAGACTCCCAAATGTCTGCCAGGCGAGTAATAAAAAGTACACTGCTATCGTGCTATGGTTTCCTCACGATATTTTCCATCACCAAAAGATCAGAAATTAGAGGGGCAAATCGTTATTTTAGGCAAATGAAGCAAAATCCTTGCATTGCAATGCAAATTATCAGTATTATTATCATAAACATGATTTAACTGAAAAATCGTAAAAGCTATTTATATTTTTTTTCGACAAACGCGAAATTTAATAGAAAAGTTTAGATAAGTGTGCTTGCACTGTAATCTATGAAACACGACTTGTACACAAACTCTTGCTTACCATATTTACTTCTTTCTGAGTTGATGGAGTAAGATAAGGAAGGGGGCACCAATCCCAGAGCCGACGAACCAGAACATGTGGAACGTCAGTCGCCACTTGTTGTTGATGTTGAATGGCATGTTCTGAAAATATTATTTAAATATATTATCACTATTAGCATGTTATAGGTACCTAATTCAAAACGTTTTTTAGTTCTGATGGTACTGTCCCGATACCTAAGTATACGTAGATTTGTTATATTGAGACAAAACTTTTTCATATTGTGATAGTTCGTTTAGTCGTATTAATTTACGTAATGCACTTTTTTTTTTTAATTAATTTTTCAAATTGCTTCATTAAAAAAAACCGGGCAAGTGCGAGTCGGACTCGCGCACCGAGGGTTCCGTACAAACTTCGTCCATTGTTCGTCCATCAAGGGAAATGCACAATTTTATTTATTTACCTTATTTGAGGTAAGGCCAATTAAGCTAGACCTCTAAATTGTATGAGCGCCGATACAACTCGGAGGTCTTTATTAATTGGCGGAACTATATATGTGTGGGGACACCCTTTAATTTTCAACTTTTTAATTTTTTTAGAATTTTTCCTTTATTTGTGCCGAAGACCTTGCTTTTTGCCAATTTTTTTTTTTTATATTTGAGTTGATTGAATGAAAGGTAAATTGCGGTTTACGATTTATGACGTATTAAAAAAAAACTACTAATTAGATCTCGTTCAAACCAATTTTCGGTGGAAGTTTGCATGGTAATGTACATCATATATTTTTTTTAGTTTTATCATTCTCTTATTTTAGAAGTTACAGGGGGGGGACACACATTTTACCACTTTGGATGTGTCTCTCGCGCAAACTATTCAGTTTAGGAAAAAATGATGTTAGAAACCTCAATATCATTTTTAAAGACCTATCCATAGACACCCCACACTTATGGGTTGGATGAAAAAAAAATTGTTGAGTTTCAGTTCTAAGTATGGGGATTTTTTTTCTATTTTGTGTGAAAATCTTAATGCGGTTCACAGAATACATCTCCTTACCAAGTTTCAACAGTATAGCTCTTATAGTTTCGGGAAAAAGTGGCTGTGACATACGGACGGACAGACAGACAGACAGACATGACGAATCTATAAGGGTTCCGTTTTTTGCCATTTGGCTACGGAACCCTAAAAACAAAACCGACTCTACAATGGGTTTCAACACTTTCAACTAAATAACGATGTACCGTGGATGTACCTGTTATCTGACGTATTACTTGGAAAAAGCCTTCTACGTTTTTAAGTCGTTTAAAAATTAAATTTCCAATTCCGTTTTTGGACTTGTGTCTTAGAATTAAGTATCCATCTGTAGAAGGTAGGTACATAATCACTGCCTCCTACTTCCATCGGGTCAGCTCTTGCATATGGCACACAAGTCGGCAGTCACATAATAGTAGGTAACTATTGAATGAGTTGTCAGAAACCGGTAGAGACACGTTCGATACAAAAATAATCATACAAATGCAAAAGTAAAAATATTAGTAAAGTGAGGTTGACCTCCAGACAACCCGACTGGTCGATTCACTTCGTATTGCAATGATGACCTTGAAAAGAGGGCATCCAACGCGCTGGCGCAGTATGACACCTACGTAAACATCGAATTAAATAGATCTACATTTTTACTAGTAAGTATCTAAGGGAGTGTCCACTATAAAAGTTAAGTACTAGATGTAATCTAAACTAATATTATAAAGAGGAAAGATTTGTTTGTTTGTTACGATGGAACTCAAAAACTACTCGACCGATTTTAAAAATTCATTCACCGTTAGAAAGCTACATCCTCACAAAGTAACATAGGCTATATTTTTTCCCGGGAACGCGGGTGAAACCGCGTGGAAAAGCTATCCTAGCTAATATTATAACTACAAATGTGAGTTTGTTTGTTACCTTTTCACGCCTAAGCCGCTGGGCTGATCACGATAAAATTTGATACGCAGATAGCCTATGGTATGGAGAAGGACATGAGCTATTTTTTTTTCTAGGAAACGCGGGTGAAACCGTGGGGCGGAAGCTAGTAACTTATAACTGATCATTTATCAATGTTATATAGCGTACCTATTGAGCCGATGGTTACATCAATAAATAAAATGAATAATTTAAGAACAAAATCGACGTCATTTTATTTATTTATTTTTAAGTTAGTATACATTAGTTCCGTAGATGACTGACTGACACACGATTACACGACATAACGTGAAACATAGAGGGGATACGCGGGGACTCTACTAGCAAGATTACCTCCGCGTATTTTAACGATTAACCCCTGCATACTTGTCGCGCATATACCGCTACATGTATTGTAAACATTCATATATTCAGTACCTGTTTGGAACCACATTTCAGAAACACAATCCATGTAACATTCCGAGTACTTTTGTACTTAAAACGTTGATAAGTAACGTCCTGATAGTTCCTTTTGAGGAAAATTTTAAATTATAATACTGTTTTCCTTATTTAAACGACAAATAAATGATACATTTTTTATAATTTATGAATGATTCTCATTAACAGAGAACGAAAGAGGTCCACACGCACAGAATGCTTCTACCTATTCTAATTACAATATCTAGGTAGTCTAGCTTCAGGTATTCAGCTGTGTTAAGTGTTGAAACACATAAGCTTATCAACCGACTCGTAATTTTATTGTATTCAATGAAAGAGTTAATTTTCCATAGGAACTTATCATGAAATATAGTTATTCCCAAAACTACACAAATGCAGTTAACTAACGACTTGGTCAAGTTAATGTCTGTCAATTCCATCAATGTGTTATCTTTATTAGCATAAAAAATATCACAACGCCATGAAATTGAATATTCTTTTGAAAATGATTAACGATTAGGTATCCAACCACATAATTTGGTCTTTTAACTTACATGATTCTACTTGTAGAGCTAACTTTACTTTTTCTATATTCCACACCATACGTGTTACATAGGAAGGTACCACATTGTCATAAATCTCAAAAATTACATAACACTCAAAAAGTCACTTACCTCACATGGAACTCCTCCATGAGATCCATTCCTTATGAAACTTTTCATGACATCCCTGCCAAACTGGTTTGAAATCCTGGCCACTGGACCCAACATTTTGACTACTTTAATGCACGAACTGAACAAAATTGGTCAAAGGGACTCAGGTAGATAAGATAAAAGTATATATTGACTGTAGATATCGAAAGGTATCAATACTATACGGAGGTATATGTAAGCTGATAAGCCAAGTGGTTCGTATGACGACCTGTACAATCCGTCTGGTTTCAAATGTATCGCGCTCTGTAGGTACGCAGTTACTGAACTTTTTGCCAAGTCTGGGTAGTAGTGTTATAGGTGTATTGGAAATGAGGTGGAAAGAGAATACGCCTAGTTTTAATTTAATCAAAATCATCAAATGTGTACTGTTAATTAGTTTGTAGTATTTAGGTACATTCATACATATTGTTTCATTTCCAATCAATATAATTAAGACAGTCGTGGATTGACTGCTTATTGACTGTTTAGTTTGACTTATGTTAGGATTATTTTATTAGACATAAATATTCCTCATGGAACTTCCTAACATATGCGCAGTTTTTGTGAGTAAGAAGTGTACAGACAGACAGATAGCGAAAACATTTTTCATAAAATAATAATTACTAAATATTCCAACGACTCTGTTCTATAAAAAAAACTTATTAAAATTACCTTAATTGTATATTCCATTTTTACCCAATAACTGCAACATCATTCAATGACGCTATTGTTTATAAAAGCAGAATTTGTATAAAAGGAAAATACGTCCTTGTGTATGCTTTACAAGGAATGTTTTCATGTAACGTAAAATATTTTGTTGAAAATAGATCTTTACGTTAATTAGATCTTTAAACTGTGATTATAACTGTGTAATTTCAAATTGTCTATATTTATTGTTATAGTGGGAATTAAATGGTAGTATTTTAAGATTAAACAATGGTAACTATGAGATGACAAGTATTTTATTTTACAACTCACAGCTGGCAACATTTAATCTGCCATTTAAAAAAAAGGAACAGTCGGCCACGCTTGCTACAGAAATCGTTTCACTTTTTGGGGGCCTATTTCCCCCATTTCTTTCGTTCCAATATTGCTGTAATTCAGTCATTTACCGAGCAAAACATATAAATTGTACGTCAAAATTTAAACATGGCTGATTTGGACGATTTCTTCGCGAAGAAAGATCGCAAAAAGTCGAAGGCAGTGAAGAAATTCTCAACTGCGGATGAGTTAGCCAAAAAAATGGAGGATCCAAAACAGAAATCAGATGTGCGGCCGAAGAAAGAGCGGCCGGTGCAGGAAGGTGACGAGACAGGTCGCGGTGGGGTAAGTTTTCCGTTAAATACCTAGGTACCCGAAATCACATTCCAACTTTCAATGGACATTATTGTAAGCTGTCATTTCATGAGAATTTTTCTAGTCATTGCCGAAACCCTGGTGATTTGTTGGGTGACTAATGTCTAATTGACATGGCGTTGTTGCATTTGACCCGGTTATAAATACAGTTATTGCTAAAGTTGCTTTTTTATACAATGACTTGGGAGCCTATGCCTCACTTATGTTTTACGATTTTTACACGTTGTCGCCTCTCTTTCTATTTGTACGTAAAAGACAAAGACGTGCTTTAGTTATGATGTTTGTCCTCTTCATGTTTTTAATTTGCTAATGGTAAGCTAAATCCTTAATTTGTGAATTTAGGTCAAGTCCTATTCAAAAAACATGTTCTATGAATTAACATGTGATTTTAATTCACATTGACTTTATATAACTTTCATAATATTGTATAATTCGATTGGTTCCCTGTTTGATTATTTAACTTCAATTATTGAACAGGCTTATTAGCCAACAAGCTGACTAGCTGCTAACTATACTTCTGTTTTCATAGGAAGAGCTATGACAGTTGACAATTCTAAAAACTATAGAGACAGGCACTGATTAATCGATCACAAATTTAATAGATTTTTGTTTCAAATCGACTACTGCTGTAAACAAAATCTTATCGAATTTATATTGTTAAAGTATAATTAAATTGTATTTCTAGATATGTTTAATGTCCACTAAAACATCAAACAATTTTGAAATTTTAGGCCTACATAGAATTAAGACTGAGAGAAATGTTTGAAATTTTTTTAAATTGTGGTATACAGTTTAATTAATGTCCTGTCCATAATTCAAATATGACAATAATAATGTAATCTTATTAGAATACTTTTTATTTTTATTGATTACCAATTATTCGATTACCAATTATTCAGTAACTATCGAAAAACTATGCATTACCTACAATAGCACATTTGCATTCCGTTTTAACAGAAAATATATTTTAAAAAATATTATGTCCATTGTTTTAGATAAAGATCTTTTTATAATATAAGACAGTACTATTTTATTAACAAATACATATCTTAATATATATATTTCTTGTGTGCGTGTGTATGTGACTGAACTCCTCCTAAACGACTGGACCAATTTTGATGAAATTTTTTGTGTGTGTTCGTGGAGATTCGAGAATGGTTTAGATTAAACGGCTGGACCGATTTGGATGAAATTTTGTGTATGAGTTGGACAGGACAACGTCTGTTGGGACAGCTAGTATTATATATTTTTTTAAGTGTATAAAATTATATAATCATTTAATGTATCTTGATTACCAAAAAAAAATATTTGCATGGAATGTCATAGCTCTTCCTATAATAACCAAGGTATAAGCTGGAGAACAATAAAAGAAAGTATTATCACCACTATTTTGTATAGAAATTTTCACTGATAAAAATAAGCTTCTGATGAAGGAAAACAATTGCATGGTCTAGGATATATATATATATTTTTATACGGTATAGTCGGCAAACTAGCATACGGTCCGCCTGATGGTAAGTGGTTACCGTAGCCTACGAATGCTTGCAACACCAGGAGTATCACTCGCGAGGTTGCCGAACCTTCCCTCTCCCCCCGATGAGCTCTAGCGATCTTACTCATGCGAAGGAACACAACTATAAGTTATTTGGCTGTGGAATTCTGTAAGGTGGAGGTACTTTCCCAGTCGAGCTGCTCTTTGAGTGACATATTACTATACTCTACCTCTCTTAAATATGTTTGTTTTATATGTTTATATTACTTTCCTAATGGGCTACAATTCTGTTGAAAACCTAAAAGCACCAGTGTGTTCCATCCAAGATGTTTTACATTACTGCATTACTACCTTCCGCCACATTCTCACTAACCACAGTGAGATTGTGGTCAAACATTAGCTGAACAATATGTAAAATATTAAAAACAGTTCTATCTTCAAGTTTCTTTCTCACTAAGAATAGTAAAGGATTCAATATTGTAATTTCATGTTGAGGATGAGGTCATTTTAACCAAGTGGTCCTATAATATAGTCTGATACCTCAAAGAAACAAAATAGAGGGAAGCAATGGAAATTATGGGATGACTTGCCCAAAAATTGGTAGAGGACATGTCCAGATCCTATCACTTGGCAAAAACTGTAGGAGGCTTATGTCAAAGGACAACTTGATGAAAAAAGTTAACACCCACACAATGTTACCAATGTGTAGGTACTTTAGTAGTGATCATGAATAATTTTAAGTAATTAGGTAAGTTTTTAATGTTTGTTTAAGTTAAAATAAAGGCTTTTGTATAGGCTTGTGTTTGACCACAATCTCACTATGGTAAGTGATGATGTGGCTGAAGGTGGTAAGCACACAAAGCCTAGAAAGAACTAGCTCTCAAGTGCAGCTGCCGGAAGACACAAATAGGTGTTTGGCAACAGATTTTCAATTTGAGGGAGAATTTACCTAACCACTGTGCTATGGTTTCCTCACTATTTTTATTTTAACATTTCAAGTTATATATTTCTTTCTTTAAAGTCAAGGTTATATGAGTTATTTGACTGTATTTGGGTGTGGTGTTAAGTATGAATTATTAAGCTAACTATATGTTATTGGTGTTACATGTTAAGAGAGATGAATATCAAGGTTACTGAAGTCGAGAAAGACATGAGAAAGCATTGATAATGTGAAAGGTGACAATATGTGTGAGAAAGGAGTATTGATAACTTTTATATTATTATGTGTTGTCTTGTAGTTGACCACAATCTCTCTATGCAAAGTGATGATGTGGCCAAAACAAGCACATAAGGCCTAGAAGGAACTGGCTATGAAGTGCAGCTGTCAGAGTACAGAGTACACCATCATTGTGTGGCTGATGAAAAAATGACTAACAGGGTTCTATCAAACCCACAATCTTCAATATCTATTACTGAGCTATCATTGTCTTTACTGAAATGAGAGGAAAATTACATTAGATAGATTTTGTGACGTCACGGCCTTTAAATGATTCACTTACATTGGGAGTAGGTAATTATAAAACATCTATGTAAACATATACATAATTGCTATGATAATATTATATATTTAAGTAAGTAAGTAAGTGATATTGTTAATTGATAATGATTATTTAAAGGTAAAATTGTATTTTCTTCTTATTTATTTATTTATTAGTGTTCCCCGCAATTTGATTGTGTTACCGGTTTAAAAAAAAACCCGATGTTTATATAGCTGTTCTGCTGTTATTCTGCTATTCAGGGCGGAGACAAATCCAACAAATCAAAGATCATAAAAATAGTTTAACCAGTGAGTTATAAATAGTGTAACTAACCTGACTTTGTTTTATATACAGGGTGATTTTGTTATCACTAGCAATACTTGCAGGGGTGGAAGTAGGTACTCATCAATGTGAACCACTTTTATTATGGGGCTAACTCTGATATCGCGTAAAATAATACGGTTGCTTCATACATTTTGGTCGAGTAGGTATTGAACTTTTGTATGGAACAGCTGATAATTTTTTCATGATTTCACAGTTAGTCTCATAATAAAAGTTGTTCACATTGATGAGTACTTCCAACCCTGCAAGTATTGCCAGTGATAACAAAATCACCCAGTATGTATATAGATTTATATTTATGATGGATGACTCTTTAACATACTTGTGTTTAAATGTATAAAAGTGATACAGGAAAAGGGCTAAAGTATTCTATAATGACATTCAATTCCATTGTTGTATTGACATTATTTCAATTAATAAATACATTAAACTTCCTTTGTCTTCTCTCACAGTATCTCCAGCTTGCTCCTATAATTTTAGTATATTTTTATTACAATTCAGTGAGTGCTGAGGGCTCTACCGGGTTGTTGTTTATTAGACAAAGGTATGAAAGATAAAGAAAAGAGAGGTAAAGAGTGGTGTGGTGTTTAGGTAGGATATATGTATGAAAAAAAAAACTGAGTTGCACTGCAACATAATGTTAGTGCATGTTACTCACAGAATAGCTGATCTTGGCTTGACTAAAGGGGGTCACACACGGCGAAGATACGATAATATTTTATCTTAAGATATATGAGACAGTGCTATACCAACGAAAGAGAAGGAAAGTAGGTAGGTAAGAGGTAGGTCGTTGCTTCTCTTTTCATAGTATAATGCTGTCGCATGATCTTAAGATAAAATATTATAGTGTTTTCGCCGTGTGTGACCCCCTTTTAATAAATAGTTTTGATGAAACACATGTTTTTATTATTTTGTTGTCTTTCAAGCCTCGTCCCGTCCGTCCGCGTCTGAACCTATATACAATATTTAGAACATTAAGATATAAATAGAGGTTAAATTAAAACAATTTTTAATTATGAACTGATAATAAATTAAATAATTTAGGACATTAAATAGTTCGAAATAAATTAGTAAAATATTCGAATAATATAATGTTATTATTTATTTCATTTGAATTTATTATTACTTCATTTATTCAATGTCCCTTCAGACGCTCGCCCATAAACGAGGGAGGAAGTGATTCCCGCAATTATTGTGGTTGGTTATTCCCCTAATGTGACTATACTTTTAGTTGGTTCCCCTGCTAAGAGTTTACATCAGAATATATTTAGAGGGTTCAGAAACAATAATATATTACAAAGAAAATTCATCGAATTTAATGTTTTCTCGGGCGAGTTTTATAAGCCAAGAAATTAATTATAATGGATCGATCGAGAATCGATTTGAAAATGATGAATAATAAAACTCAAAGGAAAAAAACCTGTATGAACATTTTCAATTGTTTGTTTTACAAAATTACTGTAAAACTTTTTTTCCAACCCTGACATGGCTGTCTATGAGCCACTTACTCTGGAATAACATAGATATTCTGAATATGTCAATGCTTTTTTTAAATACATATAAACAACAATAACTTTGTCCAATCAGGAAGAGGAATGGAAAGAGTACGAGGAGCCAGTAAAGGATTACACGGGGCTCAAGATACAAGTGCTGCAGGGTGGGAACGGAGCGCCCGAGTCCGGCCGAGACTCGTCCAGCGAGGACGCCGCGCCCGACAGCGGAAAGGTCAAAGGTCCATGGAATAAGCCGGTTAGTATCATCCTAATTAGGAGTTCTGAGTATAGGAAGAGATTAAAAAATGCGTGCAATCTACACAATTAAAATTTGACAGTTCTAAGCCCTCATTATAAACTTATTCATAAAGATTATTCAGAAACTTTGATAAAGAATCAAATTCTTTGACAAAATCCACTTCTCTGTTTTTACAAGCCTTTATTTAGTTTCACTTTTTCACCGGTGTCTGTAATGAAATCTGTAATCAATATCTTGTATAATAGAGATACGGAAATTACCATTAAATTATTAATACTCTACCTAAGAGGAAAATGGAAAACAAATTCTTTAATTGATGTTTATATTAAAAATCATATAAACAATACATTTAATAAAACAATCTAGGTCTCCCCCTTTTGTTTAGATGTTATACTTTGGTTAGTGTTTGATAAAGTAGTAATGTAATATTGATTGTCTTATCTGTGTGCAGGTGGAGGCGGAGGTGGCCGCGCGGGCGGCGCCGCCCCCGGCGGAGGAGAAGCCGCGGGAGACCAAGCCCGCCGCGTACGTGCCGCCCGTCTCCCGCCAGAGGGCGCCCGAGCCCACGAGGCGCAACCAGGCCGTTAGTTACTGTGCAACATATGAGTACCACACACACAAACATACCTACTATCTTGGCAGTTACATACATCATCCTACTTCCTACTATCCTAACTAATATTATAAATGCGAATGTGAGTTTGTTTGTCTGTTAACTTTTCACGCTTAAACCACTGAACCGATACATAGGCTACTTTTTATCCCGGGAAAACATAAGATCCCTGGGGATCGCGGGGTGGAAGCTAGTAATCCTAACTAATATTATAAATGCGAAAGTGAGTTTGTTTGTTACCTTTTCACGCCTAAACCATTGTACCGATCGCGATTTAATTTGGTACGCAGATAGCCTATGGTATGGAGAATGACATGGGCTACTTTTATTCTCGAGAACGCTGGTGAAACCGCGGGGGACAGCTAGTATTTTTATAAAATCTCGATCTCGACAACAGCGCCACCTATCGGTTTCAACTAATGTTTGGACGTTTGTTACATTTAACTCCGTAACTTCTGAATGGATTTGGATGAAATTTGCCATACAGATAGAATATATTCATAATATAATAAAGTAAAAATATCATTCTTCATATCGGTAGAATATTATACACTCCAATATTGATGGTTTTGAAGAATTATTTCTGAACTAGCTTCCGCCCCGCGGTTTCACCCGCGTTCCCGAGGGATCTTATGTTTTCCCGGAATAAAAAGTAGCCTGTGCTATTCCAGACTATATAATCTATCCAAATTTCATCCAAATCAGTTCACTCGTTCTGGCGTAAAAAAGTAACAAACATCCATCCATCCAAACTTTGACTTTGATATTAGTAGGATTAGCCATATTAATATTGAGTATTGTTTAAAAGAAAATCCATGTAACATCAATGTAATTTTTAAAAATGTCTAAATAACTTTAAATTTGTACTGTACATTGCAGAAGCACGCGCCGGACATCCACAACGACGACTACTTCCCGGTGCTAGGGGCGGCCGGCGGCGGCGGAGGGGCGGGCGCCAAGCGCGGCGGCTGGAGCCCCGCCCCCGCCGGCGCCGCCCCGCCGCGCGCCTCCGCAAGACAGCCCCTGGCGCTCGGGAACCGGTTCAACACGCTGCAGGACGACAGCTAGCCAGGTATTTACCACTTTTGTACTCACTTCCCACCGAAATGGGGTTCTCCGCTAGAGGAGATGGTAACGGAGTTTATGGACAACCATAAAACTGTAAAGGTGTTAGTGAACCCATAGAGTTCATTTTGGAATAGCAAAACAAATGCAGTCTGGGGTGCGGTTTACATGTTTATAATATTAGCGTAGATACCCTGTACCTATAGCCAGGTGTACATAGGGCAAATGTTCAGTAGTATTAACCTACTACCCTATCCTCAGCTGGGTATAGACCCTCCCAAACCAAAATCTTGGATCCGCCACTGCAAATCTGTGTATATAAAATGGTAAACTGACTGACTGGTACAGTGTAGGTACCCACTAAGGAAGGATTTTTTGGAAATTCCACCCCTAAGTGGGTAAAATAGGGGTTCGCGGGGCGGAAAGCTGGTGTATAAAATTAATAGGACTATAAAAAATTATTTAAATTAAATTATAGTCAAATATTAATACCTAATAGTTAAAACAATATAATGTATTTTGTCTTCAGGTAACAAAAAGCAGTTCCGTGAAGCACAGCAGTAAAGTGAAGTGTCATTATGGACTTGTAAGCGAAGCCAGGCGCATAGCACATACATACACATACATACTAAAATAACTTTATGCAAAAAAACTGAACAATTTGTGCATTTCCGTTCTACCTGCCCTCCCCCCATAAGTAACCTATTTGTCATAATTATAATGGTGGCGTCAGACAGTTGCTATACGAAAATACCCATAACTAAGTGTGCAGTTTAAATAAAGTAAAATATCTGAATAGTGTGAATTTATTTGTCGATAATGTTATTATTTGATATAGATTTAAATATTTCACATGGTTCAAATGAATTGTAGACAATAAATTGATGCCTAAATACTTTGGAATACTATTTTTGAAGCTACTTTTTTTACAAATTCAAAAAAAGAACTGGTTGTTTATTTTTTCTGAGAACGCGTAGCGATATGGTAAATATGGCAACTGTCTTTTAAAAAAAGTGTAAAAGCAAGTAATGGATGTGTGAAACTCAAACATTTGTTATTTTTTATGTTTATATTGAGATAAAAAAAAAACTATAAAACTGTGTCTTGTATGCGTGTAAGTGGACATTAGGTAAATATTGGTGGAATTTTATTTATAAATACCGATTGTTAACTGAAATGTTTTTAAAAAGTAACATAAATATGCCAAGCGTGAGTCACACGGTTAGAAATGTAAAAAAATGAAAATTCTATATTTACGTTAAAGTTTATATTATAAAAATGAGTAACATTCGGTAATTAAACAAAATGAAATGTGTCTGCGTTACCTACTATTGTACATTTTGTTGTAATATGGCGACTATAAATTCAGTATCGGCGTAAATCATTCAAAACATTGTACCATAGTAATAAATTATGTATTTAAAACTTACATATAATTGGGTCTTTTATTTTTAAATCTCGAGTTAGTCCAATTTTATAAGTTTCCGTAAATGCGGAACCCTCGGACTATGGCAGAAGGTACTGGTAAGTATATAAAATCTAGAAGGAAGCTACTCAAACTAAAATTGATTTATTCAGTTTAGGCCCTGATAAGGCACTTATAAACATAACAATTGATTACCACCGGATCGGAATACACATCCTTAAATGCAGCTGCCGAAAGACACCGTGGATAATCTAATTCAAAACAAATGGAGAATAACGCGTTGATTGCTGTCCCAATCTACCCACTGCTACTGCTAGATTCTTCATTCCGGCTACCAGGGTACTTAACGGGTGTAATTAACCCTTATAACAAGTTAGCTATTTCTTTTGTGGGGATAGTGAAGAGTTATAATAATAAATATGGATGCATCTATAATTTTGGTAGAGTATGAAATCTATGACGATAGTATTGTTCGTTTTACGTCCGATGACGAATAGAACCACTAACCCCTGCGCCCCTGTCGGATACTGACTGAATCTTTTCTTGTCTGTATTTTAGTTTCCCATATCGACACTAGATGGCGTAACTCCTGCGACATACTATCAAAAACAATATTTTTAGTGGTAATAAATTAATTCTAAGTTTTAATATAAAACAATATGTTTTAATATGAAATAAACATTTTTATGTGTAGTTTACGTTATTTTTTTTAAAGGTTAAACATGAATATAATGAGTTATAGAAATAAATTCTAAATCGCGCTATTGAAATACTTTGCAAACTACACTATATATACAATCTCGAGACCATATCTTGTGTACTTGCTTCGGCAGTACATATACTAAAATTGGAACGATACAGAGAAGATTAGCATGGCCCCTGCGCAAGGATGACACGCAAAATCGTGAAGCGTTCCACATTTTTTGAAGTATTTGGATTTGTGGTTGTAGTGAGAAAAGTATCTCTTGTGACTCGTTTGGCGGGGACACCATAGTTTTGCTGGATAAACAGATGAAAACTCATATTTATGTCCGGCACTTTTGTTTTTAACATAATCAATCGAATTCGGTAAGAGATGTTTTTTTGCCATGCTAGGTTAGAAAAATATAATAGGTACTCTCTTATGTAATACACATAAACAGGGCCCATATTATCTAGTATTCTGTGCCCATAAATATTATGTAAATACCTACCTACATATTTTTAAATTTAATAAAGGTTTCTTTCGTTTCGTTCTTTATTTTGTTTTCTACATAAATCATTTTCATTACATAAATCATTCGGTTTTGTGGCATTCCGATATTTGCAAAGATAACGGGCATTTATAAGTTTTTGCTATTACCTAATTCTATGGTCTTAGCAAGGATGGTCTTAGGTGCAAAATGAAAGTATTTATACTTACAAACGAGGTCTTTTAATACAATACTCAGGCTTAAATACTAAAATTTTCTTCCAATCTCCTTAAATGATCAATATTCGATTCTTGCGGTGGGCTACTGTGGTTTAAAATATTATTTTTATAAACGTCCATACTTCGTTGAGCTGTCGCCATATTGTTGTAAACTTCTCTTGGAACGAGACGACTTTGCGCGGGAATTTTGACATTTCCCAAAGTGACATTCCTCTCCATGAAAAGTCTTTCGTTCGGAAACGTAGCAGGGGGTGGAGGAATCAAAAAAGGCGGCATATCCGGTTTGGGTAATGTTCGAAATAAGTTACTTCTGTCTATTAATTGGTTGTGTGGATTGATATTAGCGACGGTGTTGAGCGATTTCATCCATTGTTGTTGCTGAGTCGGCGGGATTCTATTGGGGTAGTTGAATACCCATAGCCTGTCACCTACGAACATAGGTCTTGGGGCAACAATGCCTAAGCTACTATAATACTGTTGAGCTAGGAGCTCCACATCGTTTGTGTATTTCCGTTTCCATTTTGTTCTACGATTTTGGAACCAAATTTTGATCTGTGAACAAAATTATATCTATGACTTTATGAACGATGGTTTGTTATCATAATTATCAAATTTGATGGAATTTGCAAGTGGCTCAAGATCGTTTGTGAAGTGTATAACTATGATCTTGATCTATGACTCCGAAGTTATATCATTAAAGACTAATAGATACGTATAAATAGTACCTACGTACTTACTCATGATAGTGGAGTGGAGCTGAATTAAAATTTGAAGTATTTAAAGTTGATTCCATAAGATTTTATGATGTTTATAAGTTTATACCTGTGTTTCAGTAAGTCTGAGTTGCCTCGCCAGTCTACCTCGGGCTGCAACCGATAAGTAACGGTTCTTTTCAAACTCTGCTTCTAAACTTTTGATTTGTTGCGCGCTGAATGCGGTGCGCGCGCGTTTCCCTCGCGATGAACAAGATCCTGTGAGCACAAACAACAAATATTATTTATTATCCACTAGCCCAACGATTTCACCCGCGTTCCCGAGGGATCTTCATGTTTTCCCGGGATAAAATGTACCATATTATGTTATTCCAAGGTACTATCTTTGTGGCAAGTTTCACCCAAATCCATTCATCCGTTTATGCGTGATTGAGTTACAATCACCCAAACATACAACATTCACATTTAAATTAGTAGGATTATGTCACTTTCTGGTAGGCATAATTTCATCATCAATAAACGGTGACCCCATCAATACGCTGTCCAATATATTTTATGAAACAATATTTTGGTTAGTAAGTACTACATTGTTCATCAAGTAGTATTTGTACACATACAATAAACAAAATTACTTTGACGCTGATTGTTTTTCAATGAGTAGGTCGCGCACGACGCGACACTTGGATATACTTAGTCTGTGACTTGGATGTCGCGAAACTTGGTCGCGGTCATACGAAAAATAGGAACACTTTAGGTAGAGGTAGGTATTATAGCTATCAATTCGGAATCGACCCATAACCCGTGCCAGGATATTAGCAACAAACAAACTGCGTAATTCGCATCTTGTAGCACTTACCTAATCATAAAATTAACTACGTACTTACTTATAGTTAAGTAAAATTTCAGAAACAAAGTCATGAAATCAAAAATCTTATTTTTCACCTTATAAAAAAATTATATGAGTTAATTTCCTAAAGAAGAACTACTGTGTATTGTGCTTACTTTGAATGGGTTCTTATTATTTATTATAATAATTAAATTAACATTTCATAATAGAGTACCTATGTACGGAAGTCATTCCCCGACAATCTGTCGCATCGGATACTTAACCGACAAGACACATCGTCACCTTACATCTATTTTCAATAAACACCTCCCCTCCGTGAGTAATTAGCGGCAATTTATCACTATGTCATTCGTAACGACGCGACGCCATTTTGATGATTTGGTGGCCGGATAACTAGATCGTCTTACTTATCTTAGTTTTTTTAGTTAAATATTCTGGGCCACTACCTACCTCCCTATGTCAAGAAGGGCACTTATGAACGTAGAAGCTACAGAAGTTACCACCGGTCCAGAAGACGCGTTCAACTAAGAAGAACCGGCAAGAAACTCAGCAAGGTTACATTTTTTTCATTTTTTTGGACAGTCTTACAATAGCTTAGCTTAGCTCAAAATCGACAGTAGGCAGGTAAGAAGACGAAGAAGAAACCTACTATACTTATAATAATGAATATGTATCTTATATTTTTATCAGTAAGAATTATATAATTAAACTAGCTGTCCCAACAGACGTTGTCCTGTCCAACTCATACACAAAATTTCATCCAAATCGGTCCAGCCGTTTAATCTAAACCATTCTCGAATCTCCACGAACACACACAAAAAATTTCATCAAAATTGGTCCAGTCGTTTAGGAGGAGTTCAGTCACATACACACGCACACAAGAAATATATATATTAAGATAGCCAGGTCACTCAATGTTAAATAATAAATACTAAACGACCTCGTTTTTATAATAGGCGCCAAAATGACGTCGTTTTATTATAACAACTGATATATTTTTTTAAATCTTGGATATATTTATATGTATTTGAGTAATTTAACAAGCACGCCAGTTAAATTATTAAAAAATGATAAACAACTGGTTTTGACGTGGTCATGGTATGTTCGCAATAATTTCTGACTGAGTAGGTTGTAAATCATTTCATATTTACATTATTTTATTTTACAAGAAGTACCTAGATAAGAAGTTTTAAATCATAACGATGAACGGCTCCGTTCAGAAATTGTATAAAGACGAAGTGATATTTTAAAAATATAAGTTAGTTTTGTAATAAGTGCTAATAATTAATGGAAATCGAATTCAACCTAGTACTTTCATCAGTCTCGAAATGATTCCATCCCAAGCAAAAACTGACAACGTTGCTTTATTTGACTATGTACTTTTTTTACAAGCGAGTCAATAACAGAAGATTACTAATATAAAAGCCAATAAAATATTCAATAAGAAGTTTGATGTAGGTATCTTAAGAAGTCAGTTCGTATAGGGTTCCAGACTTTTCCGTACACCGAAATTAGCAGCTACCATTAGCGTACTTGCTCACTACATCAAATCACCTACAATTATGTTCAAGCTAAATTAATTAGCATCTAAAATAATCCCTCTCAAAAACAAGTGACAAAACATGCCCGCAAACCACTTTGACAGTGGTAAAGCAATTAATGTCAATTTATCCTGGCTTGTCAACGGTCGACGTCTTTGTTTCGCGCCATTGTAAATATGGACAACATTATTGTTGCCGTTGACATATCTTGCTACAATGCGATAAAGTTCACATTCAAATAAGTGTTGATTTTCGTAACGGCAGGGGTAAATTGGTCGCGCGTCGACTGACGCACGCGATTTCGTTCGGAAATTCTCCCATCCGCTGTCTGGTAATAGAATTTTACAGCTTTTTAATGAGCTACGGCCACTTACTAAATTTCAACCGCGAGACATTTCTTTTCATGTTTATTTCGTTCTGCCTTTTTTTCTAAACGTTGAATAATTACAGGGGAGAAAGATTTAACTAACGAGACTCCGGGACGCGAGGAGATTTATCTTTTCGTAACAAATTTAGAAAATGAGACATCAGTGCACAGTTAACGTGTGTGGTTGTGTGTGTGATGTTAAATCGTTTTATTTGTTTGTGTGCATGGAACGTCAAGAAACCAATTCAAACGGCTAATTTGAGTCGCCAGTGGCGGGAACACAAAAACATTTGGACACGCTTAATAGTTGGCAGATCGTAAATAAATTAGTTTTACTATAACGTTTTTCGCGCAAAACTTTTTATTGCGAGTTATTGGTGATTTAAACAAAAAAAAATGTGTGATCTTTTAAGATGTTTATAATCAAGCTACAATTTATGTTCCTATTATAAAATATAAAATAGCAAAATGGTTTCAATACATTTGTTACATAATTTTAAAGGAATAATTTAAAAATATTGAATTTTGGTTTGGCAAACTTAAGCATCACCCTGTCTAGTAGACCTAATCGTATCAAAGCATTTTTTTTCAACTTTGGAAGGTGGTAATTAAGGCGACGCCCTGAAGGTTTTGGTTGCAAGTAGGGTTACCAGGTCTTAAAACCGAAAAGCCGGACAGACCAGCCAGTTTAGTCGGACCGACCAGCCAGTTTAGCCGGACATTAGGGTAAAAAGAACGGACACCCTTAATTTTTTAGTCTTACACGACTTTTTTTTTAAAGTAAAACAATTTTTTTTTATCATTTACCATACAATATTAAATTCTCATGAAACAACAATAAAATTGAGTTAATGAGTCTTCTTTATTGTTAATCATTCAATTATATTCATTACAATATTTATTCAATAATTGCAAAAAATCCATTTTAAAAACCCTAACAAAAGCCGGACAGGCTGGACACCGTCTAATTTGGCCGGACACGCAACCAAAATGCCTGACTGTGTCCGACTTTATCCAGACGCCTGGCAACCGTAGTTGCAAGGATACCAATTTTTTTCAACTATGACTAAAGCGAACGAAATTAAATTAATTGTAAGAATTCATCATGTATTTGACTTTATTTTGTCCATTGCATAACACGATTGGTTAACTTGTATAACACAAAATAATTAATCAAAAAGACCTCTTTAAAATAAGAGTTTCCAATTTTACCGATATTGAGGATCGATTTGAGGTTCCAAAATTTCTATATATATTAATTGCAACTGATACTATAAATTGTACTTAGGTTTTATGAAATATATTTGTAGTTTTTAAATTAAACAAAAGAAAAACATTTTGTCCCATACGCCCTTTCGGTTTACGCGGGTTTTCTATGAGAGGTCGCTATAGCAGGGAGCGGGACGCAGCACGTTGAAATTCAGGTCACCTTAAGGTAGGGTTAGCAGGTACGCAGCAGTTATAAACATCATCGATCGCAAAAACTGTGTTGCCAATTATAAAATATTAGTAGGTATGGATTAACGCAAAAATTGCGGTTCATAAAATTAACATTGTACTTAGAAAATAACTTGATATTTAGTATTTAGGCACTTATTAATGTTTGGTCCCATACACTTGGCCGGTTGTTCTTATAGGTAACAAGATCAATATTCTATGATAAAAATAGATGTAGGTAGATACTTATTATCTTGTTATTTTTCTTATTGTTTTTAATTGTATATTTTGAAACAATATAAGTAGCCAAAATAGTAGTCAGATCTTTAAAAAAATTAACCTTGTTGAGTTTCTTGCCGGTTGTTATCAGTTGAAGGCTGACTTCCGAACCGGTGGTGGTAACTTCAGTAATATTATCGATCTTCATAAGGGTTTAAAATATGAATAAATGGGTTATATTTTATTCCAGAGTTCTTACAATATAAAAAAATGCATCAAGTCAATCCAACTTTCCGAAATATTTTTTTTTATATAAATCAAATCTTGACATGATTCTGTAAATCCTATCCTAATCCTAACTATATAATATTATAAATGCGAAAGTGAGTTTGTTTGTTTGTTACCTTTTCACGCCTAAGAAAAAGCCTATTACAAGGTAGCTCATTACATTGAGGATAAAGATGTGTGGAAGTAGCTGCACTCTGCACAAGTGCATCTTGTACATACTTTTATACAAAAGACAGTAGGTACTTACTTAGTATTAGAGATACTAATTTTTAGTTAAAATTTGAACTTGTTAAGGTTATTATTTTTTATTTATTTTTCTCGTTATTTTTTTTTCATTTTTGTGTTTATGCGTATAAAGTGCCCTCTTAGGGCCTAAACTGAATAAATGGCTTTGACTTTGACTAAACCGCTGAACCGATCGCGATGAAATTTGGTACGCAGATGGCCTATGGTATGGAGAAGGACATAGGCTGCTTTTTATCCCGGGAAAACATAAGATCCCTGGAGAACGCGGGTGTTAGTTCTGTAATAAGCCTGGAACGTGGAAATAGGAAAAAGGGTAACGTTTCCCTTTTCTTTGCTTTCTCAAACCACATCCTGTCACAAAATATGTAGGTATAATTCATTTCACATCTCATTCATTAAAAAAGTGCATCTAAAATAACTTATTAATTGGCGCCAAAAATAAATAACGCGCACAGAAGCATGGCGTAGAGTCAAATGGCGCGGGAAGGCGCAAACTGACAGTTTTTTATGTTTTTTAAATTAATTATTTTGACTCGTATTACTGGCTGGTAGCTCTGCTTTCAGTGATTTATTTATTGGTTAAAATACATTCGAAGTTACATGACGTTTTAAAAAATAGAAGATTTACATTGCTGTCGTCGCTGCACCGTTTTATGCCAGAATTTAATTTTACTATTTCCAGCTTATGGGTAGAACTTATAACTGAATTAGAGCGAAAATACATCTATCCTACTAATATTATAAAGCTGAAGAGTTTGTTTGTTTGTTTGTTTGTTTGAACGCGTTAATCTCAGGAACTACTGGTTCGATTTGAAAAATTCTTTCAGTTTTGGTTAGCCCATTTATCGAGGAAGGCTATAGGCCACTTTTTATCCCGGGAAAACACAAGATCCTTCGGGAACGCGGGTGAAACCGCGGGGTGGAATTAGTATAATAAGTACTACATAGAAAGTTTTGGAAAATAGCTACATATCTCCCGAGTGTAGATACTAGATTCCAATCCTAATGTAATTAGTAGGTAGGTAATTAATGGGCCCGGTGGGAAGTATTTAACTGGAACTGGATTTTAACTGGAAATAGATTAGCTAGAAGAAACACCTTGTCAACTCCACCTAAAGAGCAATGACCGATACGTCAGTCTTTTGGTCAAGCTTTAGTCGTGCTTGAAAACATTTGTGAGCAAGACTGGAATGATAAACAGATGTTGATCAAATTAAATAAAACAATCTTTGATCATTAATAAAAGATTGTTTGGAAGAGTAATTGTTGGCATTGCGCAAGATCAATCTTGTAAACACACGCACACGTATGCCCGTGTTGTGCCCACCCCGGTATTAGATGGAAGCTCGGTTCTCGAAGTTGTCGACTCGTACGGCTAACTAGGACAAACAGTCCAGCTAGGTAGGTGCAACTACGAGAAAGAGGTCAATCAGCGAATCCAAATCGGCTGGGCAGCGTTCGGGAAACTACAAAATGTCTTCTAATACCTCATTGCCTCGAGACGAAAGTCTATAACCAGTGTGTGTTACCGGTGATGACATATGCAACGAGCAATGGAGAGGGCTATACTCGGGGTTTCTATACGCGATCGATTCAGAAATGAGCAGCAGAAACGAACTAGGGTCACCGACATAGCCCAGCGGATTGGCAAGTTGAAGTGGCAATGGGCAGGGCACATAGCGCGCAGAACGGATGGCCGAGAGTTCTGGAGTCGACACCACGGGCCGGCAAGCGCAGCGTAGGACGCAGCGTAAAACGCTGGATGCAGGCCGCCCAAGACCGGTCCTATTGGAGATCCTTAGGAGAGGCCTATGTCCAGCAGGCAGTGGATGTCTTGCGGCTGAGATGTTGATGAAACTTTTAAATAGATGCTAGTAAAAAAAATGACTATGAATGATAAACCAGACGAAACCTAGACACAAAATTAGTACCTACGTTATAGGTCTGGCTAAGATTAAAGTGTTAGAGTAGACTTACATACGTTCTAGGACATAAGCCTTTTTTTATCGTGGGGAAATCCTCATAGGATACTCGACCGTCCCGGGGGGAGTAGTCGGGTTATGCCTGATTTGTACCGGCTAAAACCCCACGTTGGTCGGTTGGGCTCGTGTTCTCGTACGGAACGCATACAGAGCCCCTCCAAACGCGGCGCTGGGATAGCCCGACCCGGGAAACTATGATACCTCCGAGGCCCCAGCACCCTCGCGGTGCTATCGCACGATGAGTCGTGACCACGACGACCCATCGTCCTCCTCGGGGTCGCTTCTAGGCCCCCGCCCCGATTACCCACGACCCCGAAGGTCCCCATTTAGTAGCCTTTTATGACAGGCAGGGGAACACCGTAGCTGCTATTCTAAGTCCCAGCTACAGGGCAGGAGGGCCGCGACGAGGCACGACCGCGCTCCGGCGGCGTCGTCTCCATAAGCCTACTCTATCTAGACAGAATAAGTTCTTGTTTATTTATAACTAAGGAATACTTGACTGAGCAAACAATATACAATCTATAATAATATCTTCTATCCACTTATATAAAACTAGCTTCCACCCCGCGGTTTCACCCGCGTTCCGAGGGATCTTATCTTTTCCCGGGATAAAAAGTATAGCCTTCCTCGATAAATGGGCTATCCAACACTAAAAGATTTTTTCTATTCGAACCAGTAGTTCCTGATATTAGCGCGTTCAACCAAACAAACAAACTCTTCAGCTTTATATAATGTAAGTATAGATTTGTACTTATTATAATAGTGTAGATAATGCATCCGATGGAATATTTAATCAAATCGTAAAAATATAGGATGACTTTTTAGTCACTGGCAATACTTGCAGGGGTGGAATTACTCATCAATATGAACAACTTTTACTATGGGACCAACTCGGAGATCGCGTAAAATAAAATGGTTGCTTCATACATTTTGGTCGAGTAGGTATTTAACTTTTGTATGGAACAGCTGATAATTTTTTCATGATTTCACACTTAGTCTAATCAAAAAGTTGTTCATATTGATGAGTACTTCCACCCCTGCAAGTATGGCCAGTGACTAAAAAATCATCCTGTATATTATAGTTTGTATTTTACACAATGATTGTAAATACTTGTAAATAAATACATAATATACAGTTTACATTTAATGTAGATTTAAATTGCCCTTTACAGCATATACTTAATTTAAATGAATAAGTATCTTAGAAGATATCATAAAATTACGTGGAACAACAAAAAAAAACGATTGAACTTGAACAATGCAGCGACATTGGAAAGTTGATTATACCACATTCATCGGGATCTCTCGATGTTTGCTTATGTCAGACACATTGCACCCGTGCAAAGCCGGAGCGGGCCGATAGTATTATAATATAATAATGAAACAATATTAATATTAGGTTGCTTAGGTTCGAGGAAATTTTCTATGTACCTATATTATAGGTAGTTTATATTTTGTATTTTTAATGTAGACACTTGTTGTAAATTATAATAAATAAAAAACTGTTCGAATCGTGAGTTATGTCTTGAAAAAGGATTTTCCGTTTTTCCCGAACTTTACAATATTCCGACCAAATTTACAAATTTTCCTTTCCCTATAAACCTTATTTGATTCCCAGCAGGCTGGCAGCGATGCCTCTTTGGATGACTAAGCTACTGCCACAGATTAGTAAATAGTTACCTACTGCGTTAGAAAAAGCTCCGCGCCCGCCGGTCTTGATGAGCCCCAATAAGATTGGATGAGAAAATCCACGTGAATCGCGTTATTGTGACGACTTGATTACAAAGCAATAACATGGTAATTTTTCTTCTATCTATAAAAATTTGAATCTCTACATATTATAAAGACAAAATAGTTTGGTACCTACCATTTTCTCTTTTGTTTGTGAATTGAATTTCTTCTTTTTTTTCTTTTAGTAGCTATTAGTATTATCTGTAAAAAAAAATGGAAAACGGCGAAGCGTAGCCACATGCGTAGCCGGGTTTAGCTAGTTTACAGATATAAAATTAATTACGCATTATGCGAGACATACGAAACTTTTTGACCGACGCGTTTTATTTTTTTTACTTAGATCTATTTTTGACCACAATCTCATTATAGTAAGTGATGATGTAGTAGAAGTTGGAAGCACACAGAGCCTAGAAGGAACTGGCTCTCAAGTGCAGAGGTGTTTGGCGGCAGATTTTCAACTTGAGGGTGGTAGCCAGCCAGGCGGGTACTACAATTACCTAAACATTTTAGTTACATTTGGCTTTAAGAACATTAAGTATGCTTAATTTTGATCCATGATTAATGATAAAATTTTAATAAAAAACCAAAAAGTATTTTCTTGCTAAACGCGTAACGGTGAACTGTTAAGAAATGGATCGGATAGTAGGTAGGTACTATGGAACACTTGCAAGTACTTGATATTGTTTTTTTTTTAACCTAAATGAGCCACATTAGTAAATTGCACCTGAGTGAATCCAGGACGGATCGCTAAAGGTGTTTAATATTTTAAGCTATTTACATTTAATTAAATGCCTACCTGATTGTTGAAAATCAGAAGAACATTTAGCACTGATGAACTCTTGCGCATCACCGACGGACGGACTCTCAACGTCGACATTTTCCGAACTTTGAATGCTCAATCTATCATCATCGTCCGACTCAAAATTATCAGCTACATCACTATTACTATAATTATTTTTTAAAACTTCCATAGCTTCAAAAACACTAGTCGAAGCCGTATCGCCATTTTGTTCATTCGATTTTTGAATTTTCTCAAATTTATCAGCCAGTAAGTTTTCAATAGAAAACGGTAATCGCGTTTCTATTTTATCGACTTTTGAATCGTTTTTGTTGTTATCCTCTACATCCATCGATTCAATATCGTCTGAGGGATTCATGTTTTTTTTTCACTTTTTTTATTTATTAAACGTCCGCACTACGAAAGACTTTGGTACATTTTGAAACAGTTCCACCTTATCGACTAACTCACACGAGATAATAATTTAAACTAATAAGAAAGTTTAACGATGCGTTTTTGTCAATTGGACCGCTGAAACGACTGTGAGACGGGAATTTTAACTACCTCTTCTGAAAAACATATTTGTGTCTAAAAGGTATTCGTCATCTATCACCTTTATCTATATCTTAACAAAGTTCAAAATCCTGTACAGGGTTATTAAAATAACTTTGCTTATGTTGTGACTGATCAAAATGAAGATGGAGAGCTTCAGCTAATGGGCGTCTTTCTGGTTGACAATTCAGTTCAGATCAGGACATTGGAATTTGAATTGACTGTTAGTGGACTAAAGTTGATAATTGCTTAATGGTCGTTAAACGATGCAAATAGCTTTTGAAGAGTTAGTTCCAAGTTATAATTAGAGTTGGACCAATGAGAGCCGGTGGGCGGGTCGGGCGCGCGGGCGCATGCTTTCAGTATCAAATTGGGATTTATTTGACTTGCCCTGTGAGATATGGGCGCGCTCATTAATTGTGATAATTATTTAGTTAGTTGTTTTAATTGGACGCGTCACATGTTGTCTATAGGGTTGCCAACTTATAAATATTTTTTTAAACAATTAGATTGGGGTCAGATGGCCGTGTGTGAGGAATAATGTCCCAGAATATTTATTATTATTATTATGGTCTATGTAATATTTTTAGGATTCCGTACCAAAAAATGCCAACGGGACACTAATAGCCTGTCTGTCACAGGCATATTTTAACCGTTACAAAAAAATCCTTTTACCTGTTATAGATAGGTAGAAAGGTATAATTGTTTTTTTTTGGTTATAATACATTATGGACTCTAAGAAACAAATATTTAAAGAGGAGACTTCTATCCTATCTACTAATACCTAAACCGTAGTCTTGAAATAAACCTACTTATTCTATTTTATTATTCATTTTAACAAAACAAAGTGCAAGAGGCTCTCCATTATAAGAAACCTCGAAAGAAAGTTTTTTGTTTTCGTTTTTATTTCTACTCTATCTTAAAGCCGGTGATACATCCAAGCGTCAAACTTGGTCCGATTCTAGAGCATACACTGTAAGTACCTACAAATAATATTTTTCTAAAAGGTCCACTAATCCAACCTAATCCACTTTGCATACACTTTGATTGAGCAAGGTTGATCTTTTGTATGAAGAGATTTTTTTTTACGATTTCAGAGTTGTTGGTCTCATAGTAAAAGTTGTTCATATTGATGAGTACTTCCTTCCACCCCCTTATAATGCACTGTCGATGAGTTAGAAATTTTAGATATAAAGATATGCTTTATTATTAAACGATACCTTACTATTTATTTATTGAAATTAATTACAAAATTAATTAATTATTTTTAGTTAATAAAGAAATTTGAATTTGAATTAAACAAGCTTATATTCCGTCATTGCTCAAAATCCCAACAAAATACCTAGTATACCTAGGTATGTAGGTATGTCGGTATTGAAACCGCGGGTTCTTTGAAAGTCTTTGCATTGCATATTGGTAGACCTTGTATTTCGAGTAACTACTACATGCGCCAAACCTAGTGATATCAGCTGTTTTATTTTTTTCTCATTGAAAAGGTTTGGAATAGGTAGCTGTGAGAAGTTAGTAAAAGTTCTTTTGATCAATCAATGAGTACTTACATAATAGGTATTTAATTAAATTTGCCAGTTGCATAGTAACATCACAGTCTATGTATCTTCTTATACGCTGTGTTAACATTCTGTGTGTATCTACTACTTATATCTCTATCCTTTTTTTTCGAGAAAAAATACCTTAATCACAACAATGATTCAAAATTATTATTATCAATAAGTACTTGATGTTTAAAGTTTCCGCATTAACCATGAAGTGATAACCCTAAAAATTATGAAAATTAAATCCACTGACAATGAAGTTCGTATGATAATTTATACAAATAAAAGCAATAAATTAAGCCCAACCCATGAACCGTGTTGCCCTTTCGGTCCACCGACATATTTTGTCATAATTAGAGCACAGTGGCGCTAGTTTTTTTGCTTTTTTTTTCTCATTGATGAATGATACACGCTCACACTGCGTTAGAAATGAGGGACGGTTATGTGCGAGTTTTTTGTTAGTTTGTGGGTTCCGTGTTGTTGATTAATCTATCTGTTAAATTGTAGACTGCTATTAGGACTGCTTTAGACATCCCTACTTCTAGGTCTTCAGTAAACTCTTTTATGTGTGCGTCGGATGGCATGCTCAAAATAAAATCATTTTCTTTCTCTTTTTTTCTTTTTTTACAGAGTACCTACAGGCTACATTGAAATAAGCACACCATACGTCCATAGAGTGCTTTGTTTAATTAGATTGTCATTCTTTGTGTTTGGTTTAATGGCTTTCTTCACGATGTTTATCTTCACTAAAAACTGTGGTGTGTAGGTATGGATCTCGAAAAAAAGGCGGACAGATGGCCGCTAAGAAACTATAGAAGCACCAAAATGGTGGCGACGTAACTATGTGTGTGTGTGTGTGGTTCGGAGCGTATGGCGGGCGGCCGGCTTAGTGTGGTGTGTGAATGTGTGCGTGCCGGACGTGTATGCATTTAAGCAAGCTGGCTTACTGTGGGTGCTTCAGTAATTGTTTTATGAGGTGGCGTCCGCCTTTTTTTCTAGTTCCATGTGTGTAGGTACATAAAATTTAAAACACCCCACAATTTAATCTTATTCTATTTATTTATGTGATATTCCTACTGAGCCCCACCACGACTATAATAATATATATATATTTCATTTAAGATTATTAGAGTCAAAACTATTCACAAGTGCCTACGAAAGTCTATTTGAATAAAATATTTTTGATTTGATTTTGATATAATTCTATTAAACTTCCGTGGCTGTCTTGTTCCTGATAATATTCTAAAGCGAGGTTTATCAAGGGAAGCCCACGGAACCTTAACTAGGAAACGAATTATTTGACAAGTCCGCACCGGCAGTTGTTTCCGCATATTTTACTCTGGTATGCCGAACTTTCAACTTCGGCACTTCTAAATTGCTTCGGTATGGCAGTATTAGGGCTATTGATAATTTACACATGTTGGGCGCCGCGCATAAATTACTTTGTATCGAATATATGTCAACCATAAAAATAAACATGTCAGTTTATTTAAAAAAAAAAAGTTCATTTTAGTTTTTTAATGAATGAATGAATGAATGAAATATTCTTTATTGTAATCTCCATACAGGAAAAGTATAGACATATAAAATTAAGAAAGAGAATACAATTTAGGCGGCCTTATTGCTTAAGCAATCTCTTCCAGGCAACCTTTGGGTAATAGGAAATAAATAAAATTGTGGCAGGTATCAACCTATAAATTCTACATAAACTAAACTATACCATACTAAATAAATTACAAAATATAATAATACTTAGAAATAAACAAAATACATAAATACATAAAATAAATATAGATATGCAAATAAAATAACATACTAATACTAAATAATGTCATAAATAAAATGAAATACAAAGATCAAAGAGAGTGATAGTAGGAGAATATTTGCGACTTAAAGGATTCAATAGTCTGAGCTTGAAGTACTTATAATGCGATGATAGCTCAGTGGTAGTGATGTCAGACACCGCGGTGAAAGTCATAGGTTCGAATCCTACAATGAGCTTGAGCTTTCGGTGAAGGAAAACATCGTGAGGAAACCATAGGACGGTGGTAGGGTACTTTGTAGTAGGTACCCGCCTGGGTGGCTACCACCCTCAAGATGAAAATAAAACACCTAATGGCGTGTTCCAGCAGCTGCACTTGGGAGCAAATAAAAAATAAAAACGGCTTCGAGGCTCGCCGATTTGCTCGGATTTCATCATCCAAGCTCATCGACGCTTCGGGCGACAGACGGGCTGGGAGCTTTTTCCGCCAACGTATAAGCCTGACCATTCAAAAAGGTAACGCTGCCAGCCTGTTGGGAACCTTGCCTATCGACAGCAGCGAGGGCTTTGAGGATGTTTTCTATATATCATAGTTTGTATTTTGTAGATACAAATTGTTGTAAATAAGCACTTGTAATAAAGTAAACTTTAAAAATAAAAAAAACGTAATACTTAGTACCTAAGCTTTAATGAGTCGTTCAAACTTTTATTTCGGGCCGGTTGGCGTGGTTGGTAAGATACCCTATCTATCACGCCGCAGGTCGTGGGTTCGATTCCCACTCAGGACAGACATTTGTGTGCATGAACATGTCTGTTTGTCCTGTGTCTGGTTGTGATTATCTATATATGTATGTATTTACAAAAGAAAAAGTAGTGTATGTAGTATATCAGTTATCTGGCTTCCATAGTACAAGCTCTGCTTAGTTTGGGGTCAGATGGCCGTGTGTGAGGAATAATGTCCTAGAATATTTATTTATTTATTTATAATACTTAATTAATATTTAATTATTCCATAATTTTTATAACTTGGTTAAGCTTATAGTTTACGGTCAAATAGGTAGAACTACACAACCTAGATTTCGTCCTCGCCGGCGAGGACCGTCGCGACGTCCTTCCCAGTCTCGTCCCGATTAAGCGGCCCGAGCTGCATATTAGCAATCCGACCGATCCCCAAATAATAATAATTGTTTGCATGCTAAAGCCCTCCCACATTCCCCAGGCAACGTCCTGAGCCGAGGTCGAGCCCCACAGGGGGCACCCTCAGGCTACCGTTGCCCAAAATTTATTTAGTTTTAAGTAGCGGTTGAGAGCCCTCAGCGCTCACCGCAAAAGTCCGCGTAACGGTGGAAGAAGGTCCCCTGGACCCACCACCTTTCTGTTCCAGTCAAAAAAAAAAAAAAAAGGTAGAAGTACTTCCCCAGTTGAACTGCTCCTTGGTCGACATATCGCTATCTTCTTCTCATAAATTACTTAAAGACTACTTGAAGACGTCTGAACTGATATGGAATTTATTTATTTTTGTTTTAAAGGGTATACTTCCCAGGTGGTCCCATTGGCACCAAGTCAGGTTCTGATGATGGAATCCCAGAAAAATCAAGGGCAGCCCTCAAATTTTATAGGGACGCATAATGGGTTTTTCATAGCACCTGCTCGACAATGTCAATTTATAGTAGGTATATCATGCAACCTCAACGTAAAGCAAACAAGTCATTATATCCCAAGGAATTTGTATTAAAGCCCCAAGGGATATAATGTGATTCGAATTTGGAACGAGCATTTTCAAAAAGCGAACTGGCTACCATAGGCAGAACACAAAAAAAAGAAAAAAAAAGGTGCGATTGTAAAGAATGCAAGACAAAATATGTCGGTGTTTGACGTTGACAACAAATGAGCGATAGTGTTTTGACTCCGTAGCGTAGTTTATTAAATCAGACGCTTTAGAGATTATTAATAATCTACTTATCTTTTGATCAAAAGATAAATACGAAAAAGACTATAACTATTTTAATCAATGGAGACAAAAAAAGGAGTCAAGGCTATGTTCGAATCTGTCCTTTTCGTTTATTTCCAACACTTAGCATCAACTCAAAAGCCAAGCAGTCTATGGTGTAGCCTGTGAGTGGTTCACTCAGGACTTTACATAACTCCCTCGCATCACTCGGGTGTTAACTTTAAACTAACTCTAGAGTCCCTCGTTACGCTCAGGGTCCAATATGCCGACCGTGACGAAAGACACTGCTTTATCCCCTTGGTGCATAATCTACTACTTATTATATATTTTCTAAAACTATTCAAGTACATATTTGCATTTGGTACTCATCATCTCTTGTTGCTGAGCTGATGATGGAAAATATAACTCCTTAACTATTAGGAGTTAGTGGATAATTCTTTAAATATTATAAGCTCGTATAGACCGCTACATAATTCCATGCTACTAAACACTAATTAACAATGAGTTAAACACCTAAACCTAAACCTTTCTCATGAATCACTCCGTCCATTGGTGAAACGCTAGTGCGAAACAACCTTGAATATGCAAGTGTAGCATGGTGTCCCTTCTATAGCCTTCACTCGCAACGGGTGGAAAATATACAGAGATCTTTCACCAGGTCCTCAGCTTTCTCATCGCCAGGTATTTCGCACAGAAGTTCATACTACAGTAGACTAGCTCATTTTAAACTGCTGACACTTCGGAATAAAAGAAAAATTAGGGACTTGTGTTTGTTAATAATATTGGTAAATTTATTTTATTTTTCCATTCTTAGTGCTTTTATTTTTATTTTATTTCTGTTTAATATAATTATTAACACTTATTTATGATCTAATGTTCTGAAATTCACAATTTAATAGTGTTAATTTATTTTATCTTGTTGTAACTAAAACTAGTTGCGCTTCTTTTTTGTAAATTCTGTGTACACCTATAATGGGTGCACATATCTGTACTACATTATGATACTGTCATAATCATTTTTAGCCTAGACAATGTCAATTTCTTAATATGTGTACTGTTGGAGTTCGTAAACTAAATAAATATAATATGTAAATAAAAAAAATAAAAAAAAAACCGTATGAAAATCCGTTCTGTAATTTTTGAGTTTATCGCGAACAGACAGACAGACGCGGCGGACGACTTTGTTTTATAATTATAGTGACTAGTAATAGCACAAAGTGTGATAGAAATAAACGCAGCGCCTCTCGTGGAATACTCATGGAACTAATTTCTCCCTTGCTTTCTGCAAACGCAAAGCACAGCGCAAAGGTTTACCAATGAAGGGCGTCACACACGGCGAAGATAAGATAATATTTTATCTGATATATGAGACAGTACTATACCAGTGAAAGAGAAGGAAAGTGAAGGTAGGTCGTTGCTTCTCTTTTCATAGTATAATGATGTCTCATGATCTTAAGATAAAATTTTAATATTATAGTATCTTAAGATATATGAGACAGTGCTATACCAGTGAAAGAAAGGAAAGTGAAGGTAGTTGCTTCTCTTTTCATAGTATAATGGATACCTATGTTCCGTTATACACCGCGAGCACTGATCAGTACTCTTACTGGGGAGAAATTCGTTCCGTTATAGATGACAGTATACTGCCGCAGTATCCTAGGGAAATATATGACGTCATGAATTGTCGCCATTTTTGTACTGCGAGCACTGGCGTTTTCGAGGTAAGGTGCTCTCAGTGCTATGATCACGTGATCAACGGCGTCCAGAATGACAGATTACATATACGTGGATGACACACAGTATACTGGACTGCGTTCCGTTTTAAACAGTACCCAGTATAGCTAACTATAAAGGAACGGCTTCTAAGTGAATGACGTCACACCTTACAGTGCTCGCATTGTATATCGGAACATACCCAATATCTTAAAATAAAATATTATAGTATCCTCGCCGTGTGTGACGCCCTTTACACTCGGGGTACCAACTGAGCGCTTGCACACAGAGCGTTTGAAAGTAGAACTTATTTGTATGAGCGTTGCTTAGTATCTGAGCAGATGTTTTCGTGGTGTTTCGTGACTTTATCCGAAGCCCATTCTCACACGCGGTGACCAAAATAAAACCAGTTTTCAACGCCAATGCAACCAATCGCATTAGCATTAGCACATACATTTCTATGGCGGTTTCACACGACGCAACTTGTCGAAAACTAGTTTACAAAGGCGACGCAACCAGTCACGCGCGACTCGCTGTGCAGGTCGCTCGGTCGTTGCCAACGGATTTTTTGGAGTTTAGGTACTCCTCATTGGTTTTCATATAAGCCCTCCGGTATGGATATATTTTATTAGGAGTGAAATTTTGTATCTTTTAAGTTCATAGGTATTATTTTCAATATAGGGATGAATCCAAAATCTTCTCTGATTCCTTCAGTAATAAAAATAAAAAAGATTATTTCTTCATCATCGTTTCACTCCATTATGTATATCAATATGATTCAGACACCGACTAAAATTGATACAACTTGAGTTTTTTTTTTTTTTTTTACATACAATGGGTTTGCGTTTGGCCTCTGACCCGTCGAAAGGCGAAGACGAAGCCTAAGATGGAGCACGCTTACCCAGAAGAAACCTATTCACTCTGGCCTTGAATGTCTCTAGATTGTAGGAGTCAGGAAACAAAGACGCCGGGAGCAAGTTCCACTCCTTTGCTGTTCGCATTATAAATGAGGATGCAAAACGTTGTGTCCGTATGTTTGGGATGTCTACAACGTACGGGTGGAAATTTTCCCGGCGTCTAGTGGTTCGATGTAGGAATGGGGATGGTGGAATTAGGTTGAATAATTCCTGCGCACGTATAAGTACCAGTTGCATCGCAGTTGCCAAAGCCCGTTGCCAACCAGTTTAAGTTGAGTTGCCGTCACCCTGTGTGAGAATGGGCTGCTAAATCATAGCACCTTGTTGTACCTACCATATTAAGAGCAAGACGTGATTCCAAAAAAAGAAATCCATACAATGTACCTACCTGAGTACCTCCTTATTACTCCTTCCATGAAAAAACAATGTTTTCCTATACAAACATTTGTAAAATATCAATAGCCGTAAAATACCGTGTGAAGACGTGTACGCAGACAGGTAGTGATTTCATGAGTGGTGGTTGGTAAAAGTAAAAAAAATCCACTTGCCAATCCTAGTTGGTTGAAAGACAAACAAATTGAATTGCGAGTAGAAAGCTTTTTAAACGTAAGTTAAGCGGTTATTACACTATTCAATTTGTAGAAACTCTAAATTGTAAACAATTTTGAAAGTAGTGCAGTTGGGACCTTCCAATCGAACTAAATCGGAATCTAGAATAACTACGATTACATCTTCCGAGAGTTTCTTCACATTAAATAGTGTAATAACCACTTTTAACAAATAAACTCTACCATGTGGAGAGATTTGTAATGGCTAATTTACTTGCCAGCGGGGAATATTTCTGCATGACGCGACAACTGACGTGTCAAGCTCGCTCATTCATTCACTCCCAATATTAGTTTAGTTAGTAGTTCGTTATCTTGGTTTGAGCACGGTAACACACATTATCAACAGTCATTTGTTTTTTGACGTGTCCTATGATGTTTGTTGTGATTTTACGAAATTAAATTCGATATTTCGTGATTTTTTAAACCCTGTAATACGCCGAAAATGTGACTAAAACTACCTATAATTAGAAGCTGTACATTTTTATATTCCAGATTGCTAAAATGTGAAACATTCAGTGAGAATTTGCGAGCGATAAAATTGCGTTTCGGTTTTTCCTATTTTCATTATAATTTTATATGGTGTTTACCGTTCAATTTACAGCCGAACATAAAAGCCGTATACGTGTTAGGACTATGATCGAAATGAAACTGAAATTACGATTAATTTTGTCTTAAAACTTGATAGAAAAATTCTTCAATATGCGTGTGAATTTACGGAAATTGCTAATTATTGGCGGTATTCTATTCTTACTATGGCTCGTGGCATCGTATTCGCCAACGACAGAGCAGCACAAAGCTATACCAAGCAAGAAATCTGTGAATGATATAGAGAAAAAAATATTAAAACTACAATTAGAAGTTGCTACACAGCTAGCTGATAGCAATATACTTATGCAAAAAGTTAAGAAATTACAAAATCAACAGAGAACTGCTCATTTAAAACAAGAAACTGAAGATGAAAATGTAGTTCAAAGTAAGTCTAAACAAGCTTTAATTTTTTCAACTGTCTCTTTTTAATTATAGATAGGCTTGTGACCACAAACACACCATGGTAAGTGGTGAAAATGATAATCACATAAAGCCTAGAAGGGAAATGGCGGTCAATTGTAGTTGCCGGCACACTCTGAGAATGCTTGAAACTTAGATATAGACTTACCAAGTTAAACTTACTTGGCACAGCTATTTGTGCCATTGTGGAACTTCTGAACAGAAGCTGGTTGTAGGGGTATTACTTTTTTTAAATTGTTAGACAAAGATATTATTTTTAGTGTCCAACCAAAGTTTCTGACACTGTTGGTCGAAACTGCTTGTTGAATTTAATCATATGAGAGCCTACAACCAAAATATATATAATCTGTAAAATTGTAATGGTCAGAAATGTAGCAACTTCATGGGTGCCCATTTCTATGTGAAAATAGTAGGCATTCCGTGACAAAATTGTTTGTTTTCAGACATTTTGCACATTCATTAGGTACATTAGTTTTGTTTTACTAATAATACTAATTATTCTAAATTAAGATTTCTCTAAGTTAACCATTACAGTAGGTTTAAAAAAATACAGTAATTAGTAAATACTTTGTTGTTTGACACTTGTACATGTCTGTCTAGTCTATGTATAAAGATTGTTAACTTTTATTTCTTTTGTCAAAAGGCAGACAAAGGCTCAGAGCCATACAGCCTAGTCATATTTTTTATTATTATTTATTTATGTAAAAAAATCTATCATGGTGTCTTTATTCTGTTTTTGTATTAGTTCATAATATCTTCTTTTTTTATGTGTTGATTGCATATTTCGTGTTGAAATTTGTTGAAGCTGTGTGCGTTGGATGTGTGCATAAAATAAAAAAAAACTTTCTTTCTTCTTTCTTTCTTATACATTTATAAATAAAATTATTCCAGAGGAAAATTATTATTTATGTTAAGTTTCCTCTGCTCCAAGCACTTTACTGGGTCAGTATTGTTTAATTAAGTGTATAACCTTATCAAAATGTTCTGTATAAATATATTCTATCAATATGTCAAAGTACAATTTATTAATATTATTAATCAGATAATGCATGGTACCTACTTAGTTATGTACTCAATTATAATGAACCAATAAGGTCTGTATTATTGAATGTCAATGGTTTTTTTTTAGTGTAGATTCAAACAATTTAATTTCAATCCTGGACCTGTATGACATGGGGTATATTTTTGATTGACATGACGTAGAAGACTTGATTTATGTTTTGTTTCTCTTAATATAATTTGGTTAGTTACTTTTTTACACTAAGTAATATGCGGTCAGGGGACTGCCGCTAGGAACAAAGTTCAACAAAATCTTTTTTTTACCGCAAGCTGCATTAAGGAACTTAAAAGGGTACAGTATGTTTGTCACTCAATCATGCAGAAGGCTGAGTTATTATTTATTGGTCTTATCCTGGAATAAAATATATATACCACACTTTTATATGTTGGGAATATATATAATATTATATTCTATACAAATACTATAAAGGTGAAGAGTTTGTTTGTTTGTTTGAACGCGCTAATCTCAGGAACTACTGGTTCGATTTGAAAAATTATTTCAGTGTTGGATAGCCCATTTATCGAGGAAGGCTATAAGCTACTTTTTATCCGGGAAAACACAAGATCCCTCGGGAACGCGGGTAAAACCGCTGGGCGGAAGCTTGTTATTAATATTATTAAAAAAAAAAAAACTACGCACAGCACAAACGACGGACGGACCGGGCTAAAATTTTGCATACAGATAGCTATTATGATGTAGATGGCATCCGCTATGAAAGGATTTTGGAAAATTCCATACCTAAGGGGGTAAAATAGGGGTTCGCGGGTGAAACCGCGGGGCGGTAAGCTAGTGATTGAAAACTCACTCATACGTACCATACTTTTGTTATCGATAAGTTATCTTATTCAATATAATTTCATGCCATTTGCAACCAATATCTGTTAAATATCCACCCATTTTATTTTATACATATTCTAAAATGAATACAGCTCATATTATTGTAACGGGAAAGTAATGATAACACAATATTTGTGTACATGAATAGATTTTTAGTTATTTACTAGTTTCCGCCCCGCGGTTTCACCCGCGTTCCCGAGGGATCTTATGTCTTCTCAGGATAATAAGTAGCTTATAGCCTTCCTCAATAAATGGGCTATCCAACACAATTTTTTTTTTTAATTCGTACCAATAGTTCCTGAGATTACCCCCTACAACCTAATAAACTCACAAACTTTACTTATAATATTAGTATAGATTCGTATTAAAATTATCGATTTCGTGAGGTTGATCCTACTATGAGCTTGAGCTTTCGGTAAAGGAAAACATCGTGAGCACGGTGGTAGGTTACTTTGTAGTACCTACCCTACCCTCCTGGCTGGCTACCACTCTGCAGCCGAACACCTATCAATGTGTTCCAGCACTTTTGCAATTGAGAGCCAGTTCCTTCTAGGCTTTGTGTGCTTACCACCTTAAAAATATCATCACTTACCCTGGTGAGATGGTGGTCAAACACAAGCCTATGCTTAGTAGGTGTGTTTACCCGCAGTCAAAGAATTATTATATATACTAGCTGTCCCCCGCGGTTTCACCCGCGTTCCTGAATATAAAAGTAGCCCATGTTCTTCTCATTACCATAGGCTATCTGCGTACCAAATTTCATCGCGATCGGTTTAGCGGTTTAGGCGTGAAAGGGTAACAAACAAACTCACATTCGCATTTATAATATTACCAGCTTCCGCCCCGCGGTTTCACTCGCATTCCCGAGGGTTCTTATGTTTTCCCGGGATAAAAAGTATCCTATATCTTAATCCAGAATATATTCTATCTGTGTGCCAAATCTTTATCCAAATCCGTTCAGTAGTTATTGCGTGAAAGAGTAACAAACATCCAGACATCCATCCATTCTCACAAACTTTCACATTTATAATATTAGCAGGATATAGTGGGATTATAATTCTATACCACAGTGTTAAATTAATGCGATCCCAAAAAATACCTCCTTAAATATTTCCTCCAAAGTTCAAATCATTCAGGATTAGGTCGTTGTCTGTCAGTTAGTTACGGTACCGTTTTATAATTATAGGATAGGATTCAATTTCATACGCATCGCTGCACATATAGATTATGTTGATACGTTGATCACACAATCGTGTTTAACAAAACATGGTTCAATCTGCTTATTGTAAACATGCTCATGTCGAGCCTAATATAATAATAGTGTTTGTTTTCTACGATGATATTTTATGAGACAACCGCTTATCTAACTCTTATGGTAGGTATAATTATTAACAACACGTGGATTACCAATTTACGTATAGGCGTTTCAATAAATACGATAATTAGATTTAACCAGACATCGAAATTGTAATTCAACTATAGTTAGATTCTTTGATTTTTTACCAGGGGGATTGCCAATGTGCTACAGACCTTTATCAAGCCTAGAAGGCAACAGGCTCTGAAGCGCAATTGCTGGATATTCTGATTTTCAACTTGAGAGTAAGCCAGCCAGGTGGGTACTACAAAGTACCCCACCACTGTGGTATGGTTTCCTTCACTCTAAGCTCAAGCTCATTGTAGGATTCGAAGTATTTCGAAGCTACGACCTTTGCCGCGACATCTGACGTCACTACCATTGATCGAACATCGCCTTAATTTTAGCCTTAGTTTCCTAACCGTGGATAGATGGCGCCACAAGATTCTACATCGCGCTATCGAAATTTGCTGAGCACTCTGCATATATACGAATCTTGAACACCTAGATTTGGACCGCGGTCCCCAGAGACGATGACCTACCCTGGCGGAAGATCTTCCCTTTTCTATGGCGGAGTCTACCACCTAGCTCCTCCATAGTTACCACCCGGTTTTTCATCGAACCATACGACATGTAATCTCCACCCGTGGGGTACGTCATCAACATCGACTCACAAAGCGCTTTGAATATTTAGTTATGAGTATCTTCAACTACAAACGAATTTAGAAAAGTAATACGTAAAAAATATTGCTACGTTTTCTATAGATAGATATATTACGTGGAAGATACTCGGTTAGGTCTTCAGCTTTCCGGAGAATAGGTTCTTGTAAGAAGCATAAATTAGTTGGTTGGTCTCTTGGACTCTTTTCGATTCTTCTAGTCTCGTCCCATCAATCATCATCATCATCATCATCTCAGCTGCAAGACGTCCACTGCTGGACATAGGCCTCCCCTAAGGATCTCCAATGGGATCGGTGAAATCGCCAAAAAAATATCAGCTGTTCGATACAAAAGTTCGACCAAAATGTATGAAACAAATGTTTTATTTTACGCGATATCAGAGTTAGTCCCATAGTGAAAGTTGTTCATATTAATGAGTACTACCACCCCTGCAAGTAATGCCAACGACTAAAATATCATTCTGTATAATCGAATTTCCGAAAATGGGTATAAATAAAGGGTAACTGAAACGTTATAATGACAAGTCACAAATGATTATTTACAGATGCCACGAACCCGATACTGCCAGTGTTAGTGATTGCGTGTGATAGAGTCACAGTGAAGCGATGTCTCGATAATCTAGTCAAGTTCAGACCGAACAAGGAGACATTCCCTATCATTATCAGCCAGGTAAGAACTGCTGCTCGTCTGCACAGCCCTTTTTAGGAAGTACTAAGTACGTATGGTGGTAATTTTTAAAGAATATTTCTTAGGAGCTTGAAATTTACGTATTAATACGTCAATATTTCTTGCGTTTTAATTTGTTAATTCGTGTTCTGACGCTACAAAGTCAAAGCCATTTATTCAGTTTAGGCCCTAGGAGGGAGGCCACGAACTTCGAAGCTACTGAAGTTACCACCAGTTCGGCAGTCAAGAAACTCAGCAAGGCTACATTTTTAAATGTTTTTGATTATGTTGGCTATTTTTTTCCATTGAATGTTTAACAATTTCAAAACATAAGTAAACAAATAAAAATAAATAATAACATGACATAACACTGATGTCATGTTTGAGAAACATGCAAAATTTCTCATCTATACTAATATTATAAAGCTGAAGAGTTTGTTTTTTTGGTTGAACGCGCTAATCTCAGGAAACTACTGCCAGGTTCGAATTGAAAATTTATTTTAGTGTTGGATAGCCCATTTATCGAGGAAGGTTATAGGCTTTTTATCCCGGGAAACATAAGAACATTACTAGCTTCCGTCCCACTGTTTTACTCGTCTTCGGGGGATCTTATGTTTTTCCTTGAAAAAAAAGCACCAAATATTTCTAGGGTATCATCCCTTTAGCCGTTATGGAGCTAAGTGGTAACAAACATACAGGCACTGATACTGTTGTTTACAACGACTACATAGCCGTTGTTTATAAACTAAAATAATTGAATCTCACTATCCCCCTTATTCAGACCCACTCGGTTGCCATTCCGATCGGAAAGGACGATTTTATTTCGTTAAATTTAGGCTGATGCTGTGTTAGTCACAGAATTCATTTGCCGCGATCGTGTACCGATCGACCGCCTCATTCCAAATGGAAGTCTGAAATGAGAAAATAGGAGCCATCCTATTCAGTAGACTACTCAATCGGTTTGTCTACCCGATCGGGTCCACCACCGAGCAGATCTGAATAAGGGGGTTTATCTCTCTCTTACAAACGTTATTGAGCTTTTGTAAAATAAAGAGTTGTAATATCTATCTATGCCGTATTTTTTTTCTTTTACAGGATTGCGGCCACGACGCAACGTATGAAGTAATAAAGAGCTTCACCAATATTGACCCCACGATAACAGTGGTGCAGCAACCTGACCTCTCGGAGATCATGCTGCCCAAGCCCAAGGTCAAGTTCAGAGGGTACTACAAGATATCGAGACACTACAAATTCGCTCTAAACTATGTCTTCAAAAAATTGGGGCACGAAGCTGTCATTATTGTTGAAGGTCAGTGGACCTTTAGATGGGTTAGTTGAGGTGGTAAGATGGGACAAGACATGTCGTGGATACGATTCCCGCGACAGACATTTGTGTGCATGAACACGTCTTTTTGTCCTGAGTCTGGGTATTTTTTTATCCATATAAGTATATATTTACTAAAGAAAAGTTGTATAATATGTAGTAGGTATATCAGTTATCTGGATTCCATAGTACAAGCTCTGCTTAGTTTGGGGTCAGATGGCCGTGTGTGAGGAATAATGTACCAGAATATTTATATCAAGTTATCTGATTTCCATATTATAGTTTTCCTAAAGATGTCGAATAGCTAGGTATTATGTCTAGGATTTGAATCACTCATGGCGCGGCAGACGTTCCTGCGTCATAGTCAAAATGATGACGAACACTATAATTATTTCAGATGATCTGGATGTATCTCCTGATTTCTTCGAATACTTCCAAGGAACGTATCCACTGCTTCTTAAAGATGATAGTTTATGGTGAGTTGACTCTAACAAAAATTAGCACTAAAGCTAAAAATATTTCACAAACGGATCCCTGACTCAAAAAATTGATTTCACAAACCCTATGCACCTATGCCGATCGCTCGCTGCGTTTCGCAATCTGTAATTTTAACCTAAAGTATCCGGGTCGTTGTTGAACTGTAGTGTCAATTTTAAATACCATTTTACGTCATATCGATATTAAGTCAATCTGATAACAGGGCACATGCATATATGGTCGGACAGCTATGTAGCCCTAACATGATGTACTCATATCGAGATTTAGTCTCTAAACGATCTAGTCATACCCGCTATCTAGTCATATCGAGATACCCCTATTTTACCCCCTTAGGGGTGGCATTTTCAAAAAAAAAATCTTAGCGGATGCCTACATCATAATAGCTATCAGTATGCCAAATTTTAGCTCGATCCGTCCAGTGGTTTGAGCTCTGCGTTGATAGATCAGTCAGTCAGTCAGTCACCTTATCCTTTTATATATATACACAGAAGAAAGAAGATAATACAGATTAAAACAATTGAATTTGATACCTGCCCCTATAACATAAGATTTATTTTTGATTAACACAATATATTCTTGATACTTGAATAAAAGATCTATAAATACGGATCTAAATCCCCAATTTGTCTCCCAGGTGCATATCAGCGTGGAACGACAACGGCAAGACTAACGTGATAGACATGTCTCGGCCGGAGTTGCTGCACAGGACCGACTTCTTCCCAGGACTCGGGTGGCTTCTGAGGAGGGACACGTGGGAACAACTTGAGCCTAATTGGCCACCCGCGTGAGTATTATTTTTATGATAAACTAGCTGTTCCCCGCGGTTTCACCCACGTTCCCGGTGTAATTTTTTTTTCATACAAACCTCCTGACAATAACGAACATTTAAAAAAAAAAATGGCCAAATTGGTCCAGGCGTTGTTGAGTTATGCGCTTACCAACACATTTTGCGATTCATTTTTATATTATAGATAAATAAATATTCCGGGATATTGGCACAAAAGATAAAGCCTAACTAAAGGCTAGAACAGGGGTCACCAAATGGCGGACCGCGGTCCGGATCTGGAACGCCAACCTATATTGTGCGGACCAAACTTTGACAAACAAAAATGTACACAAATGGTTATTTTATTTAAACCGCGCACATCCAAACACAATAATTTGATATATTTCGCTTATAGTAACATTATAGAGGATTTGTAGGAAAGGATCTAAGCTTGGTCGCCAGACTATGTCTACCAACCGGACCGCAATAATCTTTTATATTTTTTAAATGGACCCCTAATAAATTTAATTGGTGACCCCTGGGCTAGAAGGTGAGTTGCCTTTTTTTGTTTAGGGTGAGAGGTAGTTTGTTTGTTTTTAATAGAACTATTGATATAATTTATCCAAAAGAACGTGACTTAGGCCCTTCACACACGGGGCGATATTTACACAACCATAGTTTAGTAATCATTCTATTATTACTAAATCTTTGCAGCTGTGCCTCTTACTATGTCTTTGCCTCGCTCTCTTCCGTATCTACGTAACTAAGCGAGTATACGCGCTCAATATTTAAAATAAAATAAATAAATATTCTGGGACATTATTCCTCACACACGCCCATCTGACCCCAAACTAAGCAGAGCTTGTACTATGGAAGCCAGATAACTGATATACTACATATACTACTTTTCTTTTGTAAATACATACATATATAGATAATTACACCCAGACACAGGACAAACAGACATGTTCATGCACACAAATGTTTGTCCTGAGTGGGAATCGAACCCACGACCTGCGGCGTGATAGATAGGGTATCTTACCAACCACGCCAACCGGCCCGTCAATTTATTACATACCAGCTGTCCCCTGCGGTTTCACCCGCGATCCCCTTGTTTACATTTTTAGGGGTTGAATTTTGGAAAATCCCCTAGTATATTTCAAAAGCAACGCGTGGACAAACTAGTAATAAAATAAATGCTGACAGTTTCTTCGACGACTGGCTGCGCGACCCGAAGAACACGCAGGGCCGCGCCTGCATCAGGCCAGAGATATCCAGGACATACTCCTTTGGAAAGGTGAGACTACTTATAATATGTCACCAAGCTCCAAGATACCGGCAGCTGCACTTGAATGACCTTGAGTTTTCAGTGAAGGAAAATATCGGTGATAGGGTACTTTGTAGTACCCGCCTGGCTGGCTACCACCCTCAAGTTGAAAATCCGTCGTCAAGTACATACTTACTGGTGTGTTCCGGTAGTTGTACTTGAGAGCCAGTTCCTTCTAGGCTTTGTGTACTTACCACCTTCGGCCACATCATCACTTACCATAGTGAGATTGTGGTCAAACTAACAAAGTAAAAAAAATAACTTCCATTTTAAAATTTGACCCGTATACTGGATGATTTTTTAGTCACTGGCAATACTTGCAGGGGTGGAAGTACTCATCAAAATGAACAACTTTTATTACGAGACTAACTGTGTAATCACGAAAAAAATATCAGCTGTTCCATACTAAAGTTCAATACCTACTCGACCAAAATGTATGAATCAACCGTTTTATTTTACGCGATATCAGAGTTGGTCCCGTAGTAAAGGTGGTTCATATTGATGAGTACTTCCACCCCTGCAAGTATTGCCAGTGACTAAAAAATCACTCGGTATAATTTTAATAATAATACCCTGGGACATTCCTCACACACGGCCATCTGACCCCAAACTAAGAAGTGCTTGTACTATGGAAGCCAGATAACTGATTTACTTCATAATAAATAATTACACTTATGCACACAAATATTTACAGGGTAGGAATCGAACCCACGACCTGTGACGTGATAGATATTATAACATCCACAAATAATATCTATCTATGTCATAGTGACAGTCAAAAAGTGAATCGATCACCCATCCTATTGCCGGCCTCGTTGATATAATTTACCATCACACTTTCTCCAGGTGGGAGTGAGCAAGGGTCTGTTCTTCGACCTGCACCTCCGCAATATACAACTGAACACGGAATATGTTGAGTTCACGAAACTAGACCTCTCTTATTTACTTAAGGTAAGTCTTTAGGCTAAGTTACTCCTTATAACATTAGCTATCTGCCAGTGAAAGTCCCGTCAAAATCGGTCCAACCGTTTCGGAGGTTAGCCGGAACAAATAGACGGAAAGACAGTAAAATTTAAAAAAAAAATACTTTAAAATTTGTTATTTTGACATTACAAACAGACACTTGAATTTCATTTATTTGTATTGATTAGAAACAACAAAGGTTTGTAACAATGCTATACTTTTTTTTTATATCCCGGAACCCTACACTGCGCATGTTCCGATATGTACATGGCCGGGATAAGGCTATTGAAAATACTTATAACTAGTTTCGGAGAAATGCGTCGACAAACATACATACATACACACATGCATACATACATATATACACCTATATAATTTTGTATATTTGTTTAGAAGCCCTAATAGATTTATCATATGTGAATATTTTGCATTTCCAATAATATAACGTAGAGTCGACTTACGTGTCGAATTGATTGCCTCCTTTTTTTGAAGTCGGTTAAAAATCTAATTTTGCAGGATATATACGACCCGGCCCTGTTCGGCGCGGTGGCGGCGCTCCCGCAGCTGTCGGCCGACGAGGCGGGCGGCCGCGCCGGCGCCCGCGCTGCTCGCGTGCCCTACTCCGACGCCAAGAGCTACCAGCGAGCCGCCAAGATACTTGGCCTCATGGACGACTTTAGAGTCGGTTCCTTTCTTTATTTTTAACTTTACCTCGCTGTGATATCCTACTAATATTAGAAACTAGCTGTCCCCTGTGGTTTCGACCGCGATCCCCAGAAAAAAGTAGCCTATGTCCTTCTCTATACCGTAGGTTCGTCTGCGTACCAAATTTCATCGTGATCGGTTCAGAGGTTTAGGCGTGAAAAGGTACCGAACGAATTGCTCTGTCACGCAAAAGCTACTGAACATATTTGGATGAAATTTCCCATACAGATAGTATATATTCTGGATTGACCGGGAAAACAAAAGATCCCTCGGCAACGCGGGTGAAACTGTGGGGCAGAAGCTAGTTAGTAAATTATAAAAGTCCTAGTTTATTTTAATTTGTGTACAGAGCGGCGTGCCCCGAACTGCATACCTCGGAATAGTGAGGTGTTTTGTGCGTGGTCGCTCCGTCTACCTCGTGCCCGACTACCCGTGGGAGAAATATGACCCTAAGTGGGGCTAGCGACTACTGTTCACGTACTTACCACACCGACGTGATCTACTGCCCAAATAGGACATTGAAACTACCCAGTGTAACTACATTCGAAGTTAGGTATACTATCCTAGAAAAACTTTTTCAGTGTAACTGTGTACGAGTAATTACAAGACGTGTTACGACCCAGTATGGGGCTAGTGACAACCCCTTAGGTCATCGTTTCTCAACCTGTGGGGCGCGACCCCGAGGGGGGACGCAATCTCTTCAGAAAACCGTAATATAGTGAGGGGTCGAAAGGATATTAACTTAATTTTAGCTATTTGGGGGGTCGCTACACTAAAAAGGTTGAGAAACGATGCTTTAGGTAAATAAATAAATAAATTATTGCTATTTATGAACTTTTTCAGTGTAACTATGTATGTGGCACCAGTCATTACAAGTAGTGTTACGACCCAGCTTGGGGATTACTACCTCTTTGGTAATGACTGCCTAAATGGGATGTAATACCCAATTTATGAACTTTTTCAGTGTAACTATGTGATAGTTACGAGTCATTACAAGTAGTGTTACCACCCAGCTTGGGAATAATTACTACCTCTTTGGTAATTACTGCCTAAATGGGATGTAATACCCAATTTATGAACTTTTTCAGTGTAACCATGTGATAGTTACGAGTCATTACAAGTAGTGTTACCACCCAGCTTGGGGATAATTACTACCTCTTTGATAATTACTGCCTAAATGGGATGTAATACCCAATTTATGAACTTTTTCAGTGTAACTATGTAAGAGGTATGAGTCATTACAAGTACTGTTACAACCCAGAATGGGGCTAGTGACTTCCCCCTAAGGTACTATCTACCCCAACGTGATATGTACCACTATTAGAATATATAAAGTGTATGTGTGTTGGAGCTACTACTCAGTGTGAGGGATTGACTAACCTACTGTGATTAAACAGTTGGCCAAATATAATTTTTATTTTATACAGGTGACTTTTTATTCACTGGCAATACAGGCAGTACATTGCAGGGGTGGAAGTACTCATCAATATGAACAACTTTTATTATGGGGCTAACTCTGATATCGCGTAAAATAAAACGGTTGCTTCATACATTTTGGTCGAGTAGGTATTAAACTTTTGTATGGAACAGCTGATAATTTTTTCATGATTTCACACTTAGTCCAATAAAAAAGTTGTTCATATTGATGAGTACTTCCACCCCTGCAAGTATTGCCTGCCAGTGACTAAAAAATCACTCTGTATATCTATCTGAATAAAACGGATTGTGTAGTCTTTTTAAATCCATTCTTTGTAAAAACTTCAATTTTATTCCATTATTTAATAGATATAAATATGATTTCTTCTGTCTTTAATATAATAAGCGATTGACGTTTCTTTAAGTAGCATAATCTATAATTTTCAGAACTTAATAGTTTTAATTTGGATTTATTAAAGATATTTAATTTTGTTTTGGATAGGTATATTAAAGTGAATTTGTATATAATTGAATATTTATTTTTAATGTCACGCAGATTATTTTGCGGTAACAAACCATAAATACTTTTTATTTTTTTTCTCTTACAATTTATGTAACTTAGCAATAATAGTTTAAAATTGTTTTTAATAACATGAATAATAATGTAAAACAATTTTATATTTCTAAACGGTATGATTGTGTATATATAAAAGGTAATAAGGTAAATGTAATTGACTAAATATATGTTTAATCAATGCGTCCACAGATATAGGAAGCGACACAAGCGGACAGTGTATCTTACATTACATTTAACTATATTCAAGTTTTTTTTTTAAGTCTTGAAGTTTTTATTTTATAGATAGGTTCGTGTTTAACCGCAATTTCAGCATCAGTCATGATGAGGCTGAAGATGTTTTCCTATGTGGCTTCAAAGAACAAAAAAAATGATGATGACTTAAATGATTAACTGTCGTACTCAGGAGACGTCAATTAGAATTTTAATGTCTGAAGTATGACCATCTTTGTTTATTTAATAGCTATAAAAAGAGACAGGTATGGAGACAATCGATCATTAAACTTAATTTACGTCTCTGAGTGCGGCAGTAAGGATATATTGTTCCGTGATTGACTGACATACTGACAATCAACTCCCCAAAATTATAAGACGTATAGTGCCACAACTTATTCGACCCGGTGGCCAGAGGCGCCACCATTCAAAATAATCCCAACATTTGACGTTTTAAAACTGTCATTTTCAAATGAATGTCATTAGTTCCAGTTTTGGCCACCAGGTCAGGTTTTTTTTTTTACTTTGTATAGGCTTGTGTTTGACCACAATCTCACTATGGTAAGTGATGATGTGGCCGAAGGTGGTAAGCACACAAAACCTAGAAGGAACTGGCTCTCAAGTGCAGCTGCCGGAATACACCAATAGCTGTTTGGCGACAGATTTTCAACTTGAGGGTGGTAGCCAGCCAGACGGGTACTACAAAGTACCCTACCACCGTGCTATGGTTTCCTCACGATGTTTTCCATCACCGAAAGCTCAAGCTCATTGTTGGATTCGAACCCACGACCTTCGCCGTGGCGTCCGATGTCACTACCACTGAGCTATCATCGCCCTAATAAAAACTTAATAAATAAATAAGCTTGTGGCACTTTACAATCAATTTCCACGTCCAACGCGGCGCGGGCGAATGGGGATGTTGCCAGTGTATAAAACATCTAAAAATACATGGAAACATCGAACAAACTAAAATGAAAACATTTAATATTTTTTAATCTGTACAATTATGACGTCACAATACAGTATTGAATACAAAAGTCACGAAATAAATAATTTTGACACTTATCAAAAGTTGCTGATTTGACTTGTCAGTGAACATTTTATCCCTATTGCGCGGCAACAGCTAGATAAGCATTATACTCCATTTCAACAAGTTGTGTAAATATATTCTCAAATTAATAGTACAAAAGAAACCAAATAAATCTATAATGTAAAATGATATTTATGTTTTTGCAATTGAATACAGGATGTGACAAAATGGGCCGATTTATTTTTGGGGTTTTTCTTACATCCCGACTATTTATTTTTTTGACATTTTCTCCAGAATTATTAATGTTATGTTGAAGATATTTTAAAATAATATAAAGTTGAATAGGAGTAAGTTTTAGTTATGAAAAAGTTATTATTTTTTAATTTCATTAGACATTCGTCGCCAATAAATGTGGATGCAGTTCCAAATATTACTAAAGTTAAATACTGTATAAGACTGTGATCTGCATTGTAATATATTTCTAACTGAATGTGCTGTATATAGCTCATGTTATGTAATTATATTTAATATATAAATGGTTTTGTTTATGTGTTGTTTTATTTCTTTCTATTTTATGGTATCCACCATATTTTTCACGAGTAATTCATGTAACGATTTTTAAAATACTACAATCAACCTTATTATGTTTTAATGCATTCAAACGTGGAACATGACCAAGACCAATATTTTTTTCTTTCTTTGGGAATTTTATTTGATTGAAGAAGAGGTGTAAGCACACAGAGGCAGATTATCAATTTGAGGGTGGTAGCCGCCGGTACCATGGTTCCCTCATGATGTTCCTTCACCGAAACTTTGAAACCTTTTTTTTTCCAAAACCTAAACAAAAAACGAATAAGTGTACCAATATTATACTTCAATGTAATTTAAAAACATTAAGCAATTTTAAACTCTATCCTAATGTTTTAAGGTCTAAAACTATCAAAACTTATTTACTTATAATGACATTGCAATATTTTGTAGAGACTCATTATATCAGATAAGATAACTTGTCCTTCGCGATTAAAAGTGAATCACTAGCTAATAAAATGACGTTTAATTTTGTAAATATAATTCAGTCGTAATCGTAGGTACCTATGTTAGAGAATAACAAAGAAAATGGCTGCTACAGCGCAAGCAAATTATAATTGTTTTTTCGATGGTAGAGCGCCTAAGGACGTTATTTTTGAAGATGAACAGGTATTTACATTATTGTGACATTTGTGTCCCTTTAGTAGTTATTAGGGCGGCGGACATTTGTAAATTTTACTCACGTAATTAACTTACGATAAATTTGCAAATGTAAATACTCTTTGTAAGTCGCTTATCGTAATAGTGCAGTGCAGTGCGGTGCAGCCGTAAGTTACTTATATAAATTTTACGAAAGCAACTTACAAGTGTAAGGCGGCCTTAGTATACATTTGCGACTTAAAAAAAATAGAAGTATTCTGCTTTCAGTCGACTAGGAGAATTATTTTTTGTTCAAAAATTTTTCAATGTTTTTTTTTAAAGTTATCCATGCTTGGGCCAGTGGCTTACCACTAAGCTATTTTCCGATTTCAAGACAGTTTTGTAATCATTATTTTCAGTGCATAGTGTATGATGAAGACGAGAATAGGCAAGCTCCTGTACATTTCTTTGTTGTATCAAAGAAGCCTCTCCCAACGATCTCAGGTGCCTCTCAAGATGATGAGAAATTATTAGGTATAAATTAAGTTCCTATATGTTTTTGAAATAAACTGAAAATATAATAGGTAGGTAGGTACCTACCAACCTACTCAGTAAGTCAGACAGTAACTACGAGGAGTTCACGAGTGAGACAGAGAATAGTCGTTTCGAGAATTCACCTTCCAACGTCAAATCAAAGTTCTTGGCGGTGAAGCCATCTGCTAATGATTGCGGAGTAGCATTTATTCCTTATTTTTGGATATGCGTGTTGGTATGGGCCAATAGACTCTTCTAGAACAGGGGTTCTCGAAGTGGGGTAATTCTATTTCCAAATACTTACCTAAGCTTACCAATATGAAAATATAAAATAAGTTTTTTGTTTCAGGACATTTATTATTAGTAGCGAAACAGACGGCAATTAAAATGGGATTACACAAAAGTGGCTATCATGTAATGGTCGATGAAAATCACCGCAAAAAGAAAATTGATGGAATTCATGTTTTTGGCCGAGCTTTACATCATATGTTATGGCCTGTCGGCCCGGGAAGTAGATTATAATTTGAACAAATGTTATTATTTTCCTACTATTTGTTTTGTTTCCTAGTTCCTGCCTGTCCCTGTCCATTACATATTTAAGTTCGTTTCGTCACGTATAGGTAACAGCTACTCTTTGACTGATCCAAAGAGTATATAAATAATCACTACGTACTGATCTACAATAGGTAGGTACTAGGTAGTTATATTAATTTATACTATTGCGTGAGGCCATAGATACATTGCAGTGTTGTGTAGTTGGCAGCCTCGGCAGTTGTTTCTCTTGCCGCGTATACAGGGCGCGCGGGAGTAGTACGCGCCGATGCGCGCGCATTCAAGTAGTGCACAAAACGTAGTGATTATATACTCTTTGTAGTGTACTACGAGACGCGCTGCGCGGTGCCACGGGATTCCCCGCGCTAGCGCTTAGGTATTGTAATTGTGTGTGACTGTGTTTGTTCGACTAAGCATTAGCCTGGTTTCATGTTGTTACAAACCAGACATGCAGCGTTTCAGACCACCCCAATAGCCTACCCAACGCTATAATACTTAAATACTTATACCTCTAGTTATACTTTTGGTTTAATCATTATTATCAATATTTATCAAATGTTTTGTGGTGGTGTGCGGTTCTTTAGAGATATCCATGTATCCCTTTCGTAAAATGGAATGTTTCACACAGTACGAAAAAAATAAAATAAACGTCTATGCCACAGTTCACACAAGTTAATCAGTGTTGCCGGTGTGGAACTTTTTATCCAAATCAATCGGATCTTTTGCGAATGTAGATACAAAGATTTTCGTATCGAAAATGAAAACATTTTGACCTTATTGCCTACATCCAATTAGATATATAAATAGTTATTTCATCACAACATAACGCAATTAGATTACAGAATAATAATAAAAAAGTAAAGATTATGATTAATTAAAAGAAAAACAAAACAAATTAATATGTCGTATACTATGCGTGAGGTTGTAAGCTTAGTGAGTGAGTAAATTGCTGTCATGGTTCCTACACAAGGCTAATCCTGTCCTGTTGGTAACCAATTCTTTACCAAGTTTCCAGGTCAATTTCAATAAAGTGGTGGTTAAATATTTTCTTAAATAGTATGAAGTAAAGTAGTTGTATCCCTCAGTATCAGTTCAATGTCATCACATAATTTCTTGAGCTATAAAAAACTGACTCGTTTCATATTAGTTTTGTGTAATCAAAACTACGTGTAGATGTAATATAATCTTACAAAAATTAAGACTTGCTTCGCTTGCGCGTTCGTGATAGTCAATAAGAAACATAACACATATAAAAACTTTAACGAATTTCAAAACTAGTTTTGACCTAAGAAAGGGTTTTGAAGAAAAGAAGATACCATACTATTACTTACTTACTTATCAGGGTTATTCAGAACTGTTCATCAGTTGCGAAATGTGAACTGATTCAAGTGACGAACCGATTTTATCGAATCAAACGTTTCCTATGTTCCGATTATGTACAGACTTCCTTTCGCAATGTGGTAGTCGATAAATATATAATAAGAGAGTGCAACCAAAACTTCAATGGGGCACCCAAATATCATGTCTCGCGGGGAACATCAGTTCGGCTGCATATGCAATTAGAAAATTAGACAGCTAACAGATGTAGATACAGCTCGATTAGCTTATTTTAGCCATTTTCAAAGTGTTATGTCCTATGGCATTTTGCTTTGGGGTAAGGCCGCTATTTTCATTTTGCAAAAAAGAGCGGTGCGAGCTATTTATAATTTGAGTTCTCGAGCTTCCCTCAGAGATAAGTTTAAACAAATTAGTATCCTCACAGTAGCATCGCAGTACATTTATGCAAACATATTATTTGTGCAACAAAATATAAGTCTTTATGTAAAGAAATGATATGCACACTATTAATACTAGAAATAAGCATAAAGTTGTGACCTCTGCTTATAGACTCCAAAAAGTGCAAGGTTCATTTTTGGGACTGAGTACACGCTTCTATAATAAGATCCCTCCTGCACTTTTAAATTTTCCTTTACATACGCGTGCGTTAGAGTCTGACTATTCACAAGTGCCTGTGAAAGCCTATTTGAATGAATAAATTATTTCATTTCATGAATTATTTCATTTCATAAATTATTTCATTTCATTTACACCACTACCCTCGACTGCTACAAATAATTGATTATTCACATTTCGATCTTATCAGTTGTTTTCAGGTTCGATTTCGAACCTTTTCGTGAATGACTGCCAGCAACACTGCATGCATAATCTTTCACCTCACTCGTCACCTCATTCATTCAATTCACTCACCAAAATTAAATGTCACCAAGCGGCAAGCACCAATTATTGTCACATAAATAAAATATGGCCGGCGGTGAAGTGGAGCTCGCACAATCCGCCGCTCCCGGCGGCGATACCATATTTGGGAAGATATTGAGAAAGGAAATACCGGCTAAATTTGTTTATGAAGATGATCAGGTAAATTTTATTTTAGTATTTCATCAACATAACCTATATTAATTAACCAATTTACAAACAATCTTTATTGCCGGCTGTCGGCTTCGGCGACAGCGTAGACAGAGGTTAGAGGTGACAGGTATTTCGGGCAGCTGTCTGTAATTATTCTCGATATATAGCTAAATATTTTTTTAGTGTGTAGCCTTCCATGATGTGAATCCTCAAGCACCTTCTCATATTCTGGTCATCCCACGAAAGCCAATCTCTCAGCTCTCGAAAGCCGAAGATGAAGATGAACAACTCCTTGGTAAGGTAACTAAGGTTAACCTTAACTCCCATACATTTTATTATCCATGGTATAAAAAATATATAAGTAATATATTTATTTTTTTTTACTTTGTATAGGCTTGTGTTTGACCACAATCTCACTATGGTAAGTGATGATGTGGCCGAAGGTGGTAAGCACACAAAGCCTAGAAGGAACTGGCTCTCAAGTGCAGCTGCTGCTATAGACCAATAGGTGTTTGGCAACAGATTTTCAACTTGAGGGTGGTAGCCAGCCAGCCAGACTAGTACTACAAAGTACCCTACCACCATGCTATGGTTTCCTCACAATGTTTAAGCTTAAGTTCATTGTGGGATTCAAACCCACGACCTTCGCCGCAGCGTCTGACGTCACTACCACTGAGATATCATCGCCTAAAAAACACATTTTTTGTTGTAAGTCATTCTTTTCAATTTTTGTCTTATTTTCAGGTCACCTTCTAATTGTAGCCCGTAAAGTAGCAGCTCAAGAAGGTCTGGACAAGTCTGGTTTCCGTCTGGTCATTAATGATGGCAAGAATGGTGCTCAGAGTGTATACCACCTTCATATTCACATCCTAGGTGGACGCCAGTTGCACTGGCCTCCTGGCTAAAAGCTTTATTGATGAAAAATAAAGTTGTTCTTTGTTTTTTTTTTAGTTTCTATTCAACCACCGTACCACCAAACTATTATAGTTTAAATTATTTTTATTTTCATTAAAAATATTTTTTGTGAACTATGTGACTTAAAACTTGTGGGCAAATCACAGAGGCATATAGAGGTTTGTAATATTTTTGAGATTTAATTTAGATTTTGACATGTGATATTACTAAGCTTGTGTACCACCTATTGTCACACTTCGAAGACCCCCACCCCGCCCCTTAACGTGTGACATAATTTATGGATAGCCCCCTTATAACGTCCTCTTATGCTATGCTGGTAACTGCAAACGATTTCAAAATTTGCTTTAGCATTATTGACGCTGCCTGCTTTCAATGCCTCTGTCGAGCGTGCCTTTTCTATATACTATGGGCACTGACCTCCATTACTTGTATAATGGAGGTCAGTGACTATGAACAATAAAAAATGACATGATCAAAAACGTATGTATGATTTCAAAAATGAGACGTCAAACGAAAACGAGGAACAGGATGATGATGCGGTTCTGAAAATAATTAACAACTTTGCATGATTGTATTTATTCAATAAAATATTTTACTAATTTAATAATGTAACGTTTTATTTCAAGAGCTACGAAATAATTTAGGTACTAAATAAGTATAACATTCTATTTACATATAAAATTCTAATTAGGGAAATTTAGAAAAAAAACTTGGGGTAAATTTTTGGTAAAGGTTGGTAACACTGCAAAACATAACTCAAAGTTTGTTTCTGTTTAGCGGCACGCACACACGTTAGGTACAATATACTTATTTATATATATCTAGGATAAGCCGCTAAAATTTATCTTCCATTATGTGTGATAATCACGTAATAACTACCATATTCAGTGATTTTCAGAAGAGCCTTGACGAGGAGCAGGAGTTACGGGAGGTAAACCGCATAAATTATAACGTAAAGAATAATGTATCTCGGCTTTTGAAATAGGTTACAAAATTATTGTACCCGTAATAAAAGTCAAAGCTATTTATTTAGATTAGGCTTTAGGAGAGCAGAGCACTCATGAAGCTCCTAGATCCAAAATAATCCTACTTATATTTTAAGATGCGTATGTTTGCCTGTATGTTTGTTTCTTACGCTGTGATGGCTCAATGGATATTGATGAAATTTGGCACATACCCTGGACGAAAACATACGATACTTATATCCCGGGAAAATATAAAATTCCTTGGGTACGCGGGTAAAAACGTGGGGTAAAAACTAGTGACATATAAATAAAACACTGTAATCTTTTTTTGTTAAAAATTTATGTTTAGGAAAGGTTTTCTTTATGTAATTAAACACGAAATAATGCATGGTATGTATTGTATATTTTAGACAATCCGTGCAACATGCAAGACAATTGATCAAACAACTCGTGAAGCAACTACTGTTTTACAAGTCATACATCATAGTGAAGCTGCCAGTAAGTAATTAATTATTCCTACCCTAGTTTGTACTCACACAAGACAATCATGTAGATACTCATTATTAGGACAGCTTTCAAACGGATTCAGTCAGATGTTCGGAGGACAATTGGGATAAGTAATGAGCTTCCCATTACGGTTTTCCCTCAGCACTACATTATGGGGTTCTTCAAAAGGGATGTAAAGAGCTTTTCAAGGTCGGCAACACAGGCAATCTCCCTGGTATTGCAAATGTTCATAGATGGCAGTGACCACTTACCATCAGATGGGCCATCTGCCTGGTTGTCAACCTACTGACATAAAAAAAATAAGACCAAAAAAATTTAGACTATCTATTGATTTACATTGCTGACCGACCAATATAAATTATAGTTGGAAGAGGAACACTTAAGCCGGACAGAGCCACACGTCATTGTATATCAATAACTAAGATATTGACACATTTCACTCTCACTGAATCACAGCTTGAGGTCCAAGTAGTTAGATCCTCAGGGCATGCATGGGCATTTCCCAGTGATACATCCAGCCATCTTGCAATCTAATATTTATAACCTACTTCAAAAAAAGGAATGTTCTTTATTCAACCCATATGTTTATATGATATTCTCAATAACTACTGGTCTGATTTGGATGGGGTTTTCTTTGTTAAATTCATATTATTTTTTTGAGCAGATGACTTTATGATATTTAATGGTAATAAATTTATCTATGTCGACAGTTGGTCCTGCATGTTTGAAAGTCCGTGAACTGTTTGAGAAATCTCGCAATGGCTACACACAACTGAAACAGGCGGTTCCTGCCTCTGATTATTACAAGTTAGTACTAGTTATCTATACTAATATTATAAAGCTGAAGAGTTTGGTTTGAGGAATTTGAAAAATTCTTTCAGTGTTGGATAGCCCATTTATCGAGGAAGGCTATAGGCTACTTTTTATCCTGGGAAAACTCAAAATCCCTCGAGAACGCGGGTGAAACCGCGCGGAAAAGCTAGTTCTAGATAAATTATCTCTGTCTTGAACCATACAAGTAACTAGAGTATGGTTACCGATCATCACCAGCAAGATGAGTAGCCTTGAGCCTTGGGCGGCAGATTTTAGAAGTAGATCCATTCTACTTGAGTCGGATTATTTTCACTTTTATTGGAATTTCTTGTGCAATTTCCACCAAATTGTTGAATTGTAAAAATTATAGTAAGTGAGAGAGAGAGAGAAGGATGGCAAAAATTTAACAACCTTGGGAAATGTGTAAATATGCCACTATCAAAAGCTCTATTAACAAATGGTACCACATTAATATGATACGATAGGTACCAAGACCACTGGCGGTACATGACGCAGCGGAACAGCTACCTGGTGTCGCTCACGATATGGCTCGAGAAGGGCATCCTGGCCACACATGAAACTGTTGCCGAGGTGCTCGGGAGTAAGTGCTATTTTTATTATTTACTAGCTTTCGCCCCGCGGTTTCACCCGCGGTCCCGAGGGATCTTATGTTTTCGTGGGATAAAAATAGCCTATGTCTTTCTCCATATCATAGGCTATCTGCATACCAAATTTCATCGCGATCGGTTCAGCGGTTTAAGCGTGAAAAGGTAACAAACAAACAAACTCACTTTCGCATTTATAATATTAAAATAATTAGGATTAGCATTTTGGAGTTGTTCCCAGCGGTTTCACCCGCGTTTCCGAGAAAAAAGTAGCCTATGTCCCTCTCTGCTCGGCTATCTGCGTACAAAATTTCATCTCGATCGGTTCAGCGGTTTATTTTTTAACCCATAGGGTTATATAGGGTTTGTACACAAATTCTGTATGAAGAAAAATAAATATTTTTGAACATAACTTGATTTTATTTATAAGTCAAATAAAAATAATTTAAATTGTATTTACAGTTAGTGCAATTGAAGAAAAGTATGGATTCCATTTAGATATAGAAGATTACCTTATTGGTCTACTACAGTTATGCACAGAGTTGGTGAGTTCTTTGCCTTGCTATTTACCCGACTATCCCAGAAGGAGGCTAATGTTTTATTTTAGTCAGGCCTAACAAAGAAAAAAAAAATACCATGGTAAGTGGAGGTAGGCTAGGTAGGCTTTCGTGTCCAGAAAGCTTAGAAGGGAACTGGCTCTCAAGTGCAGCTGCCGGAATACATCAGTAGGTATTTGGCGATAGTTTTTCACTTGAGCGTGGTTGTCAGGTACTTCTACAATTAATATGTTCTCTTTTCTCAAAATCCACTCCGAAAAAACTATTTCTTTGATTGCCTACCAATATTGCTGTATTAAGATTGTCAAAGAAAAATAGTCCTTATTGCTTTACCGTATGGTTCAACGATATTATTATAAAATTAACCATAGATTTAACACCTTATTACGACGCAAATAAGGTTAATTTTTTATTGACAATGTTAAACGTGAAAAGGTTCTTAGATTTGTTGCACTATTCAAAACTACCATTGAACAATAACAGTCAAATATGTCCTCCTGAGAACTTACTAAACTAGTAACTCAAACTGACAGCGCGAAAAAAGAAACAGCTAAAAAATGGATGGAAATAGCAGATCTTTTTGCCCTTACAGAGTTGCTCACGCACAAAAAAAGTTGTATGTAATGAGTAGTTTCAACCCTGAAAGTTAAGATAAATGATTAAAACTATAGTAAAACTAGCTTACCGCCCCGCGGTTTCACCCGCGAACCCCTATTTTACTACCTTAGGGGTGGAATTTTCAAAAATTCTTTCTTAGCGGATGCCTACACCTTAATAGCTATCTGTATGCTAAATTTTAGCCCGATCCGTCCAGTGGTTTGAGCTGTGCGTTGATAGATCAGTCAGTCAGTCACCTTTTATATATACAGATATGAAATAGTAGCTGCCCTCCCCGGCTTCGCACGGATAATTAAGAAAACCTTTTCTTCTATGAAAGACCCTTTTCCTGACAACTGCAAACACAACAAAAATATAATGATCCAAATAGATGCAGCCGTTCTGAAGTGATGCTCTTACATATATTCGGCAATTGTATTTTTATTTATATAGATATAATGATAGTTTGTATTTTATACTATTATTGTAAATATTTGTTTTAAATAAAATGTATTTTATCCAGTCTCGGCTCGCAGTAAACTCGGTGACCCGCGGCGACTACAATAGACCGCTGCAGATATCAAAGTTTGTTATGGAACTAAACGCTGGATTCAGGTAAACATTAACCAATAGAATTTATTTTCGTGGTTTTTACTTATGGTAACATAAATCTGATTTTAAAAAAACTGTCAAGTTTAAAGTCGTAGCAGGTCTATCTATACTATATTTTAATATTATAAAGCTGAAAAGTTTGTTTATTTCAGGAACTACTGGTTCGAATTTAAAAATTATTTCAGTGTTGGATACCCCATTTATCGAGGAAGGCTATAGGCTACTTTTTATCCCGGGAAAACACAAGATCCCTCGAGAACGCGGGTGAAACCGCGGGGTGGAAGCTAATGGGGTTTAGAAAGAAAGAAAGAAAAACATTTATTCATGACAACACACAACATTACATTTTTTTAGTAGTTCTTAGCATTTTCTAATTCAAAGACCGAAAAAAAAAATATTTGCCGACTTGACAAAATAGCAACAATCTCAGAATTAAAATCTCTATCAATAAGTGACACCATACAGCTATCTATCTCGCTCTAACACATGCGAATACTATGCTCTTTCTCTTTTGAATGGCCAAGAAAACGGGTATTATAATAAATAGTGAAGTCCTGGCCCCCTAAAAAGGCCGCTCAAGCAATATTGCTAATCATTTTTCCGTATTTACGGCAGATCATATGCAATTCATCAATACCAAATCTTTTAATGAATTTAATTGTATATTTGTAGTGGTTATTTTACACTGCCGAGAATTGGAAAAATTAGTTTCTTTAGCGGCCTTTTTAGAGGGCCGCTTTAGCAATATTGCTTTAGCGGCCTTTTTACGGGGCCTGATTTTTCAATCACTCTATAAGCGGTAACTATTTAGTTATTATATAGACTTATCAGGTTACTGTTTCCAGGTTACTAAACCTAAAAAACGACCACTTGCGCAAGCGGTTCGACGCTCTCAAGTATGACGTGAAGAAAATAGAGGAGGTTGTCTATGATCTCAGCATCCGGGGGCTCCTGCCGCGGTCCGATCCGCAGGTCGGGGCTCCACACGAGCCCCCCGCGCCCGACGCATAGAGGAAATGTACACTTGATAACTTTTAAGAGTAAAATAATTGATGTATGAAATGAGTGTTTTATTTATAGTTGTGAAAGAAAAATCTATATTTTTATTCATTTAAAGTACCTACATATTTTTATTGGCAGTTGTATGGCAGATTTACCTAATGATACCATATAAAAAAAAATGTTGCAATCCTTTTAAAAGAAAACTAAACTCAAGTAAGTTTGATGTAAACCCTGGCATATTACAAACAAGAATTTCTCTCAAGACCTCAATAGCCCCAGGGTTCAATGATATTATAGTGTTTTCTTACTAGTAAATATCTCATTGATTGAGAGCCTTCGTGGCTCACAGACTTGCCCGAAAGGTGTTAACGACACCATGGCTACATGCCCATTCAAAAAGAACTCATAAATAAATATTCTGGGACATTATTCCTCACACACGGCCACCTAACCCCAAACTAAGCAGAGCTTGTGCTATGGGAGCCAGATAACTGATATACTACATATACTACTTTTCTTTTGTAAATACATACATATATAGATAAATTACACCCAGACACAGGACAAACAGACATGTTCATGCACACAAATATTTGTCCTGAGTGGGAATCGAAACCGCGACCTGCGGCGTGATAGATAGGGTATTTTACCAACCACGCCAACCGGCCCGTCAACTGTTACTAAGTAGGTATAAGTTCTCGAACAAATAGGTTAAGTAGGTACTACAACTATTAGTCACTTAATCTTTATTAATTAACTACCAATCAAACAAATCTTAGTACTTGAAAGAAATAAAATATAATCAACTTTTATTTAAACTGAATGTTTCATACAAAATATAAATATATTTTCATGATAAATCATCTGTATATTTTATGTGAATTTAGTCTTTTGTATACAAAAATAGTTATGGTAAGTACAGTACAGTCACGAGCATAAATACACAACAAAATTAAAAAGGAATTTTCTCGTAAAGTTTTGATTGTCTGTATAGTGTTGAACATAGTAAGAAAATAGAATTTTACTATGACTATATATTTATACACGTGACTGTACTTTCTATTTTAAACTGTAGCTTCTTACAGCTAAGGTTTCGATCACTATAACAAAATAACACTGTAATATATCTTAGCAAGTTTGACTTTTACTTGAGTCTTTATAATATTTATTTATATTACATTCCCCCTTATTCAGACCTGCTCGGTTGCGGTTCCTTCATAGGATGGCTCCTATTTTCTCATTTCAGACTTCCATATGGAATTTTGCGACTAAGACAGCATCAGCCTTTTAACTTAATAAAATCGCCCTTTCCGATCGGAATGGCAACCGAATGAGTCTGAATAAGGGGGATTATTAATTATTCGAAACAGAACTGATGAAGACTAAGGCCTTTTGCACATTATAAGAAAATTTCTGTCTTATGTGAAATGTCTTTTAAGAATTCAGTCGCATTGGTTGTTATATGAGACCTTAAACATTACAATATATTTTTCTTATGTCGGATCATACAAGCGCATACTAATATTTTTCTTGGCCAGTGTTCGTGTCTTAGAATGTGCAAAAGGCCTAAGGAAAATTATTTAGCAAGCGGGCAGAATGTATGACGCTCTATGCAACAAATGATAAAAATAAAACCGGCCAAGCGTCAGTCGGATTAGCACACGGAAGGTTCTGTAGGTTTAATAATAATAAGACCATCTTAATTTTATGATGAAATTTATTAGTAGGCCGCAACAAAATATGTATTATTTTTAACAAAACTATTTTTGAAACTTTCTAGGTGACTAGTTTAATTACGAACTGACTAGTTGAATCTAATCTATACTAATATTATAATGCTGAAGTTTGTTTGAACGCGCTAATCTCAGGAACTACTGGTTCGATTTGAAAAATTATTTCAGTGTTAGATAGCCCATTTATCGAGGAAGGCTATAGGCTTCTTTTTATTCCTGAAAAACAAGATCTCTTGGGAACGCGGGTGAAACCGCGGGGCGGAAGCTAGTATATAATACTATAAAGCTGAAGATTTTGTTTGTTTGAATGCGCTAATCTCAGGAACTACTGGTTCGAATTGAAAAATTCTTTTAGTGTTAGATAGTCCATTTATCGAGGAAAGCTTTAGGCTATTTATTCCGGAAAAAAAAGATCCCACGGAAACGCGGGTGAAACCGCGGGGCGGAAGCTAGTACAGAATATTAATAATATTAAACGAAAAAATAACGTACTCTGTGCTCAGGATATGCATATAATGTGTAAATTTTATCTCACGCTTAGGAGTTAGAAATCAGAGACAGTCGGATGGACGGACAGAGTTACCACATCAATAGGGTTCCGTTCGGTCCCCCTGAGTACGGAACCCTAGAATCAGACATCGCTTCGGACCCGATCTACTTGCTATATAATTCTCCACGAAGAAAAAATAATAATTTACTTAATACTTATAAAAGGTGTGACAGATTTAAATAATCAACTGTTAAGGGTTTCCATTCAATTGCAGCGGAATATGACATGAAATTTTGCAATACAGAATGATTTTTTTATCACTGGCAGTAGCAATACTTGCAGGGGTGGAAGTTCTCATCAATGTGAACAACTTTTAGTACGGGGCTAACTCTGATAACGCGTAAAACAAAACGGTTGCTTCATACATTTTGGTTAAGTAGGTATTGAACTTTTGTATGGAACAGCTGTTAATTTTTCCATGACTTCACAGTTAGTCCCATTTTGATGAGTACCCCCTGCAAGTATTGCCAGTGACTAAAAAATCACCCAGTATATACCTATTTCTTACATTGTTTCAAAGAACTTGTCTCCTCTCAACCCAGAATTTAGTAAGATCCTCAATTAAAATTTTATGATTTTGACGACGCATAAAAATAAAACATGGCGTCAGCTCCCATACAAAAATCGACAACAAAATAATCTGATTTTCGTCACCGCTGCAATAGAAATGCACCCTATAACCTACTGTCGAACACAAAACTAATCTAAATAGTTTGATAAACTTATACAGGGTGATTTTGTTATCACTGGCAATACTTGCAGGGGTGGAAGTACTCATCAATGTAAACAACTTTTATTATAGGGCTAACTCTGATATCGCGTAAAATAATATGGTTGCTTCATACATTTTGGTCGAGTAGGTATTGAACTTTTGTATGGAACAGCTAATAATTTTTTCATGATTTCACAGTTAGTCCCATAATAAAAGTTGTTCATTTTGATGAGTACTTCCACCCTTGCAAGTATTGCCAGTGATAACAAAATCACCCAGTATATAAACTAAGAAGAAAAAAACAATATTATAATTCTTTCGATTATCATAATTTCACTTTGAGTTACAATCAGTCTAAACTCTCTAAAAATCAAAACTTACAATCTAGTGACAAGAGTATGTCGAAATAATTCCGACAATGTAGTCCAAATAGAGCATATAAAAGGTTTCAATAAATATATTTTTTTGGTAACTTTAGGGCACGTTTCCACTCTTAGAGTTTTTGAGGTGAACCATTTGTAAAATATAATAAATTCAGGTAACGTGAGACCTAATGTCTAATTCCAATCCCTTATCCCGATTATTTGAAGGGTTTCCCGAACATTTCAAGTTTTAGGACAGGGATAGTAGTTTGATTTGATTAAATCGCAACTGGAAGCAATTTTAACTGAATCAAAAATGTATGGATGGTCTTACTAGAATAGTAACAAAAAAGGAGGAAACTTGCTCAAAGGAGAGGAACTTGCTCCCGGCGTCTGTTTCCCGACTCCTAAAATCTAAGGACTTTCAAGGCCATTGTGAATAGGTTTCTTCTGGGTAAGCGTGCTCCATCTTAGTCTTTCGACGGGTCAGAAGCCAAACGCAAGCCCATTCAATTAAAAAAAATTGTTCTCTAAAATCTCCACCACGATCTCAATCTCGATACCCTTGAAGATGATCGTGATAGGTGCTGGGAGTTAGTCAATCACCCTCTTGATTTGATTATTTCCTCTATATACCTCTACTCTTCGCTCGAGCGAAAACGTTTATTTCGGTACACGCTCCGCTTCTTATGGCTTTAACCTTATTATAACGACTCTCACTCATATTGTATAAAATCATAGAATATGAGTTTAGATATTAAATAATAACTAAACATATAACTAGAAAAGCGGAGCGTGACGGCGGAAGCTCGAGCAACCCAAAGTCTGTAGGATTCAATCCCAAATAATACTAAATTGTATTTTATCGATACCAGCGAACAATGAAAAATTTGCATCTGATATATACTTAAGAGATTTATCATCAACAAAAACAGAAATTATAATAAAATTACTGTATTCACTCTTTTTGATAAATATCCAATCGTCCGTCCACAGCCCTGGATTATATAACTCGATTTTATTAAAAAAGTTTTCAATGTTAACGTCGATGAAACTATTTATTTTAATCGACATTTTAGAACTTTCTAACAAATCCTCATTTCGTTCTACAATCGACAAATCACTGGCAGCATCGACTACATCTTTAAGAAAACTAAAGGATTTTTCATCATAACAGTCATAGATAAGCGCGCCATTTATAAACCCATGACATTTAAGCAGCGTCAATTGTGCTGAATTATCTATGGCATCGGAAACCGAAGCTTGAAATTCTTTTATTTTTTCTCGATTTAAAACATCGTCGGGACTCTTTGGCGCTATACGAACTCTTTTGTAGTGCGAAGGTTCTAATTTTGCTTTTTTAATTATCGGAATATCAGAATCTGTTTGAGACAGAGTCCTTTTGCTTAAGGGACTAACTTCAGATCCCAAATCAGATGTGGTGTTATTGTAACTAAATTCTTTGTTTTCCAAGTTTTCCCAACTGGATTCTTCTTTGATTTCCTTTTTAGCTTCCGTATCACATGCTTCACTTTCGAATAACATTTCTAAATCTCTTATACATTTATCAAAGTCATCTGGATCGGCTACGGGAGCTTCATACTTACCTACTGTTACAATTAAAGTTTCAACTATAGGTTTTGTATCAATTTTAGACGTTATATCATCATTGTTTGATATTATATCATTTCTGGCTGGAATTGTATGAGATTCATCATCAGAAATCATAACAACGTCTGTATCGAAAACATAATTACTGTCGATAATTGTATTATTATTATCGATTGCGTCGTAACTAGTGTCATCCGTACAAATTTTTATTATTTTGAATGACCTGTAAGAATCAGAAGATATAATCAATTCAAATCGAAACAGAAACAGGAATATGTAAAAAGAAAACAACTTACTTCCCATCAAACTTGGCAGCCAAAACGATATTCTGCATACGTTCCTTTATCTCACTATAGATAGCTTTACCGAAAATCGAGCCGGTCTTACTTAAATCATCACTCTTCCGATTTAACCATTTGACAATACCATCGACAAACTCACACTGCCCTTTACTAAGTATGTCATCGAAATCTACAGACATTTCTGTAACTTCACATTGGATCAGTCTTAATATCATTTTGGGTAGACTTTCTATTGTTTGAAGGAATATTTGTGCAGACACATGACCTATAAGATTGACCGGTTGGACGTTTCTATCTTTTTTCTTTTTGGGTACTTTTAATAGAGTTGCTCGCCTGTAAGAAAATTATTGGCAATAAATTAAAAAAAAAAAACCATTTGGTTTGGCTCAGAACTTTTTCTGACCAGTAATGTACATCCCTGGACTTTATGCTTATTATAATGCTAAAAATTACGAAACATTTGAAAGAAAAAAAGCCAAAATAAAAAAAAAATATAAAATAATGTAAGCTAAGTTTCTTGCCGGTTCTTCTCAGTTGAAGGCGACTTCCGAACCGGTGGTAACTTCAGTAGCTTCGACGTATAAGTGCCCTTAGGGCCTAAACGGAATAAATGACTTTCGACTTACAAAAACTACATTTTTACGCCAAATAAGAATGAACATACTTACATATGATCAGAAGATATATTGACTTCCACACGATAGTTCGGCACAACCTTAATTCTCTCTTTAATTCTCAATAACAAATCGTACAATTCGTTGCATATACGAATGTTACCTTTCCCTCTATCATTGACAGCTTGCACAGTTGCTCTGAAGAATCTCATAGATTTGTTATTCATAGCAGTTTTATAATCTATTTGTTTTATTTCTACATCACTAGTTATAAATTCGAATAGTGTTTCGTAGATGGAGTTTACGAAGTCTGTGGTTAGTGGTTGCTGTTGTTGGAGCGATGGTGGCGGTTGTGGTTTTTTTGGCAGCGTGTGGCCTAAACCTGCTTTTCTCGGCTACAATAATTAAATGCATTAAATACAGGATATTAGGCGTTATGACTTTGTTTGTAATTACATAAATTGGAGCAGAATATTTATTTATTTGACGAAACTAAGAATAATGAATATGATATGTTTATTTTAATTTAGTTTATTAATTCCATCTAAATGACTTTTCTATAATATTATGATTGATTTAAAACCAAAGATAAAATTATATAAAATACACAACTGACAATAATTTAAAAAATAATCACACGTCACAGTATCATTATGTGGTTTAAAATTAACCATATTTAGCGCCCTTGATCAACTCCCAAAATATCTACGTAGTTCCGCTTAAAATCCTGTATAACTCCAACACTAATCACAATTCAATTGATATCACAAAAAAAGTTAACGCCAAATTGTACTTTAGGTGACTGGCATAAGGCATACCTCACAAAACTATTAAAATGATACATTTATCAACCTATCAACGCCAAACAATTAGTAAATAAAGTATTCTAATCCAATTTGATTTTATTGAACCTTATTCCAACGAGTTACGGTTGAATATAATATCAATGACTCACAATGCCAAGTTCAGGTATGATTGGCTCGGTGATTCCGTCCCCACGGGTTCCTAGCGCTCCGCCGTCCCAACCCATGCCTTTCATCATCCTATACAACAACAAAAAAAAACGAAAGAAATTGGCAGAAATGTCCCAATAAGATAGTTTTGACGGGACGGTTGGCGTGGTTGGTACCCTACCTTATCACGCCGCAGGTCGTGGATTCGATTCTCACTCATAAGAGACTTTTGTGTGCATGAACATGTCTGTTTCTCCTGAGTCTGGTTGTAATTGTCTATATAAGTATATATTTAATAAAAGAGAAGTAGTAATATATATCAGTTCAGAATGATCGGTAGCGCGAGAGTAATGCCCCTGATGTTTGCAAGCGCCCAAATGGCTACGGTAACCGCTTACCACCAGGCGGGCCGTATGCTTGTTTGCAGACTACGTGGTATAAAAAAAGATCCAGATATCAAAGAAACTTGACCCTGGTAAGATAACAGCTTCTGTACAGCTGACGGAGCACATCGGTAGATGCGTGGACTTTTTTGCAACTTGAGGGTGGTAGCCAGCCAGGAGGGTACTACAAAGTACCCTACCACCATGCTATTGTTTCCTCGCCATGTTTTCTTTATCGAAAGCATTCCTCTTATGCCCCCCCCCCATACTTCCTCCCCGCACCAAAAATGACCAGCCAATGCCTTCCTAAGGGACCGCTTTATAGATAGACTTTAAACTGTTTCATAAATTTTATCTTTAAACTGGCTGTTCCCCGCGGTTTCACCCGCGTTCTCGGTATAAAAAGTAGCATAAGTAGCCCGTCAAAATCGGTCCCGCCGTTTCGGATTAGCCAGAACAAACAGACAGAGAGACAAAAATAATAAAAAAAATGTTATTTAGTTATAAGTACCCAATATAATTTCCAATGCTAAATGCTGTTTATTTGTAAAAAGCTGTTTATTTGTATAGACATCCGACGTAGACAAAACCGCGGGGCGAAATCTAGTAGTTTAATATCAACAAACCTCATTGCTTTATCACTCTTCATAGGCGTGGACATGTCGGCCAGGAGCTTGCTGGTCCTTCCATCCAGTCGCCTTTCATGACTTCTGCCTCTGTTGTTATCTATGGCATCAATTGCCTTGTCTATGACTGGTTCTGTCTCTTTGGTAGATGTCGGCTGGAAGTTTATTCTGGTCGCTGATAGCTTGCTGTTTGAAATTGTTATAGTAGTTATATTTTTATCTAACTTTATATGTATTAGCTTTTCTTTATACAAGGTCCTAACAAAGTAGATGAGATCTTGTCGATGTCTTGTAGATGAGATGGCCTGTTCGGACACCGTTTTTTCATTCAATCAATATTATTGTTGTTTCATTAGAATTTAATAAATAATAGTCGTGACTAAAAAATTAAGAGTGTCCGGCCTTTTTAAATCTGGTCTGACCGTCTTTTCGGTTTTAAGACCTGGTAACCCTACAGGTATGAATGAAGCTGTATTTTAAATACATACCGTCTTTGGCTCAAAGATCTATCCCTGTGCGTGTTAGACTGAACTATTCTAGGAGTCGTCTCACCACAATAAGGCGCGCTTAATTGTTCACACAATTTATGCTCCTTAAATCTGGAATATTGTACATTAATTTATAAATTGTTCGTGTTATACAAGCCACGGTAATGAAGCAGTGATTGAAGGTGGCCTTTTTGGAGGGCAAGGTTATAAATATTTTATGACAGCGGCTCCCAAACTTTGGGTGAAAAGCATGTTATAAACACCAAATAATCATAATAAAGTCTAGTAAAGCCTGACCAGAAAAATAAAATACCTTCGTGAGCGCCACTTGAAAATATTTTGACAGCTCATAGTAAAATCCGTACACGTATTAGTTCCGTGAAATTCCGCAATATGGCGAGGTGTTTTATTTTTTTGGTCGAACATCCAAAGCATAGGATGGGCATAAAGCAGTGCGCGAAATGTACCAAATTATTGATTAGTTGGTTCAAGACACAAGCGCACAGTATGGTTTGTGTATGAAAGAATGGTTGCCTGGTAGAGATCACTTTTAGTGATAAGGCCGCTCATTGTAACACATTCACTGTAAGTTAAAATAATACCCCTTATTCAGACCTGCTCGGTTGCGGTCCCAATCGGGTAGACAAACCGATTTGTTAACTGAATAGGATGGCTCCTATATCCTCATTTCCGACTTCCATTTGGAATGAGGCAGTCGATCGGTACACGATCGTGGCAAATGAATATTGCGACTAACACAGCATCGGCCTAAATTTTAGGAAGTAAAATCGTCCTTTCCGATCGGAATTGCAACTGAATGGGTCTGAATAAGGGGGCATTATGTGGTGTAACTATTAAGTGTTATCTATCATTTTATTTTTTACTTTTTTTTTTTTTTTACCACAATTCCACATGGTAAGTGATGATGTGGCCGAAGGTGGTAAGCACACAAAGCCTAGAAGGAACTGGCACTCAAGTACAACTGCCGGAACACACCTGTAGTAGATGCGGTACATTTTCAACTTGAAGGTAGCCAGGCGGGTACTACAAAGTGCATATCTATTTTGCATGTTATGGTTATTTAATAGCAATATTTATTTTTCCATGACTTCAATTTAAAATATGTATAAGAAGCATATAAGGATATATTTTGTCTCGCTTTGTCCATCTCGTTTCGCCATATGGATATGAAATACCAACCCTATAATCTATGTTTAAAGTATGAATTATTATGTAAAAAAAAAACAGTTTAAAAAAATATTTGTACGTGCAAAGTCGTGAATCAAACATATAGTAAAAATGTGTTAAATGAAGGCATATATTTTGAAGGGTTACCAATCGATAAAAAGGAAATTGATAATCACGTGCAAAGCGTATGTTACACATATCACGAACGTGTCCCAGACCCTTTATTAGACCATATTCATACGTGCGTTTTGAATCGTCGCGAATTGTGTAACGTCTGAAATCCTGTATCTCAATGTTTTTTTTTTTTTGATGTATTAAATGTAGTAAACGAAAGGTCCTAGTCAAGCCACAAGCAACACTAAGCATAATTAAAATGAGATTTCTTCTTATAGTATTGATTGAAGTTTTAGTGTTACGAACATATTTACAAACCAATATTATGAAAATAAAAATATTTTTTATTCAAATAGGCCTACACAAGCACTTATGAATAGTCTGACTCTAACGCTCGGTTCGGAAGGTTGCTTTTTTCGGTTGGTTGGTTGCAAAGTAATCCCTAGGAATACTGTTGACTCAACAAGCATGATTGAGGGCTTCATTATTTAACATTAAATTACAGTCTACTTTTTTACATTTGGCAATGCAAATTTAATGCATTTAGTTTTCTTTGCATTTAAAACTAAATTATTCACTGTAAACCAAATAAATACCTGAGTTAATGCACCGTTTACATCGCCATAATTGAATTTCAGTGTATCAAAACCAAAAATTAGTGAGGTATCATCAGCAAACAGTACATTTTTAACATAAAACGGAAGGTCATTAATATAAATTAAGAATAGAAAAGGACCTAGAATAGAGCCCTGCGGTACACCCATTATTAAGATATAGATGTTATCTCAAAGTCTACTACTACTAGACTAGGTCGTGTTTGAGTTCAAATGAATCTGATTCTATTTCCCGGTCGAATCTCTATTTGTATTGATTAGTTACAGAATACTTTTTACTTTTCCTAGAACATACAGTTGTTAGAGTCACCTTTTACAAAACAATGGAATGAAATAACTTTTTATAATTCACAGCAGGAAGTCACAATAACTCAAAGCAATTTAAGTTTAGCTAGGCTCAAGCAGGGAATGAAGATCGGAATTCAGCCTTCAACAGCTAAAAGTTTCGCCATGAAACCGCTTTGTTACAACAGCGACGATTCAAACGTGTTCGTATGAATAGATCTTTATTTAATATCTTACTTAGTAGGTTTTTTATTGTCGGTTATAGACAGTGTTGTTAAATCAGGCACGTCATTGTCCGATGTATGTGACAATTTTTTGAAACTGAAAAGTGTTTCAATATCATCACTGGCAACACTACTGTGTGTTGCTTTTGCATTTGTGTGTCTGTAAAATGTAGTTTAGACTTTAAACTTTCAGTTCTTTTTTTCATTATATTTCCTACTGTGCGCTGACTGTGCACAGCAATATGCTGAACTGGAAGCCAATTTATCAATACACAATTTATCAAATGCTCTCTTCTTCTTTTTTATTTCCATACTATTTATGTTGAAATTACGGGGTGTGGCAAATATTTATATATACTGGGTAATTTTTTAGTCACTGGCCATACTTGCAGGGGTGGAATTACTTATCAATATGAACAACTTTTATGATGGGACTAACTCTCGAGATCACAAAAAATTATCAACTGTCCATACAAAAGTGCTCGACCAAAATGTATGAAGGAACCATTTTATTTTTTTATTTACCGATATCAGTGTTGGTCCCATAATAAAAGTTGTTCATATTGACGAGTACTTCAACTCCTGCAAGTATGGCCAGTGACTAAAAAATCACCGTGTATATTCTGTTCTCCTAATTATTGTACAATATTTTAATAAAGCGAGATTTCTATCATATTTCATGTATATTTTGATGTTTCTCTCTAGTAATTTAATCTCAACAATAGTAATTAATAATATAGTAATCATCATTTTTTTTTTAATAATTCAAAAATTTAAGTTTACTTACTTATCAACTGTGTCATTGTTGAAGTTTGGATTTTTCACAAAAGTCACATCTCTAAAATAAAGAAAATTCATTTTAGAAAGTAACTTTATTTGTGACAAACCAAAACATAGTTCATGTGTTGTTACATATTTAAGGCGATTCGGTCATCCAACTCAACACGATGCTTGTTACATAAAGGAGTCTAGACTAGCTTCCGCCACGCGGTTCCACCCGTTCCCGAGGGATCTTATGTTGTAACTAAAAATTATATATGTTAATCCAGAATCAATTCTAGCTGCATGCCAAACATCAAAATCTGTTTCGTAGTTTTTGCGTGAAAGATTAATAAACATCCAGACATTCATCATAAACTTTAAAATTAAAAAATACTCACTTCAAATCCGTTTTCTTATCAACCTTCCCTTCCATAGCATTGCAATTAAAACCTGTAAACTTTTTTAATGAAGCACCAATTTTCATCAAAATCGGTTTACAATTAACCGGTATATTATCATCATGGGCATTTGACTTGGCTTTCTTCATTATACTGATTAAAAATCTTGCTTCTACTTTTGTTTTCTGTTGAAACACAAGAGTAGCTCTTCCCTCATCATTGATAAAGTCCAAGATTGTTTGCATTGTTACTCTTTTGAAGAGTGGAGACAAATCATCAGGTTTTTGTACCTTACCCATATCTTGGCTTTGAACTTCTTGTTTCCTGGAAAAGAGAAACATTTCAGAGTTAATTTTAGCCTGTAAAGTAGACCTTGAAGGCCTGTGTATCCCCCTTATTCAGACCTGCATAGTTGCGGTCCCGATCGGGTAGACAAACCGATTGAGTAGTCAACTGAATAGGATGGGTCCTATTTTAAAGTAGGTTAAAATAATAATAAATAATTATTATTATTTTAACCGACATAAAATCAGGAGGAGGTTCTGTTTTGTCATTTAAGACTTCCATTTGGATTGAGTAGTCAACTGAATAGGGTGGGTCCTATTTTAACCGACTTTAAATAAGGAGGAGGTTCTATGTTTTGTCATTTCAGACTTCCATTTGGAATGAGTCAGTCAATCGGTTTACGATCGCGGCAAATTAATTCTACGATTTAAACAGCATCAGCGTAAATTTAAAATAAATTCGTCCTTTCCCATCGGAATGTCAACCGAATGGGTCTGAATAAGGGGATTATCCTTCTAGATTATTCTAGAACATTTAACATGTTTCTATTTATCAACATCACCATGGCAACTGTACTAAAATAAGGTATCCTGGGTATAGCTGATGCTCCAATAAAATAATGTTAATTTACCTTAATTAGCAAAGACATTAAAGCGATTCACACACTACGCAGATGAGACAGCATTATACTAGGAAAGGAGAAGCAACTACATCACATCACTTTCCTTCTCTTTCACTAGTAGAGCACTGTCTCTTGATCTTAAGATAAAATATGTGAATCTAAACTAATATTATAAAGTGGAAAGAATTGTATTTTTGTATGTAACGATAAACTAAAACTACTGGAGCGATTTCAAAAAATATTTTCCCGTTAGAAAGCTACATTATCCCACTCAGGGATGGGCTACATTGGCTATGAGAACATGGGCTATATTTTATCCCGGGAAAGCGGGTGAGTTCCGCGCGGAAAAGCTAATCGCTAAAGATACTAACTGTGTATTTTTCTTTTTCTTCCTTTTTGGCACCTTTTGTAGTAATGTACACCTGCAGAAAACACATACAATACACATTATATATATATATATAATATAATATAATAACAAACGCGTTTAAATATTTTTGAGTAATTTCGAACATAATTCTGATAAACAGCAACCTTTTTTCTTGGGTTCCATAGTAACATAAGGAAACTATATGTATAGTTTTGATAAGTCCATCTGTCAAAGCCATTTCATAGCTAACTTCTATACAGACCAACCTATTCCAAGACATTGGAATAAATGCCTTATATCAAAGAGTTATAGTTTACATTACATCAAGTCATGTGAACACATTACACATATACTTACACCCTTACACACCTTAATACTGGGAGTATAAGGTCCATATTATCCAAGTCAAACTTTCAAGAATAGATTATATGAATTGAAAACTAGGCTTAAGTTTTGATTGTTATTTAATTCGCACTTAATATGGACCTAACTAAGTGCTAGGTTTAAGGCATCTTACATTTTACCAAAGTCTTACATGTGTATTATACAATAATCAATCAAAATGTAACGCAAGTTGCATCCTGACCCAATTAAATATGGTTTATTTTCGATTAACACAATATATTCTTGAATCATCTATTATATGGGCCTTAAACTTATTACAAAAATCAGTCAGGATGCATAATGTGTGTAGTGGAATAGTAATTTGTCCACTGAGTGTTTGGGCCAAATTGGACTTTAGTTCTTTGGCTTAAGACATAGAGTTAACATAAAAGGATTGGATTTGGTGTTAGTGGAGAAGAATTAGACAAAGAGGCATGTAATGCAAAATTTTGAAAAAAAAATGATCAAGGAATTTCCTACATACCTGTCAACTTGACATATATTATTAGCTTCTATGCGAGCCATCAGTGGGTGTAAGGAGCATTGTGAGTTACTGAAAAAGAAAAAAAAGCCTATTAACTGAGACTTGGGTTAATGTTGTTATAAAATATTAAGAAAATAGATAGACTTATGGGTCAATCCTCCTAATATTAATAATGGGTAAAAGTAGCCTATAGCCTTCCTCGATAAATGGGCTATCCAACACTAAAATAATTTTTCAATTCGGACCAGTAGTTCCTGTTCTTGAGATTAGCGCATTCAACCAAACAAATAAACAAACTCTTCAGCTTTATAATATTAGTATAGATTAAGTCCCAAACATACTTGAAAAAATCTTGGATAGCCCATTTATCGAGGAAGGTTATAGGTTACTTTTATCCCGGGAAAACATAAGGGGCGGAAGCTAGTCACTCATAAATGGCTGAATGTATTTGGATGAAACTTGGCATAGATAGATCATAATCATACCCTAGAATAACATATAGGGTACTTATTATCCCGGGAAAACATAAGATATCTCTAATAAAAAAATACTTTAAGTAGACATAATGATAGTCATTAAGATAAGTAAAAATATTTTATTCAACCCAATTCCACCATCCCCATTCCTACACCGAACAACTAGACGCCGGGAAAATTTCCACCAGTATGTTGTAGACATCCCAAACATACGGACACAAAGTTTTGAATCCTCATTTATAATGCGAACAGCAAAGGAGTGGAACTTGCTCCAAGTCTTTGTTTCCTGACTCCTACCATCTAGCGACATCCAAGGCCAGAGTGAATAGGATTCTTCTGGATAAGCGTGCTCCATCTTAGGCTTTGTCTTCATCTTTCGACGGTTCAGAAGCCAAACGCAAGCCCATTCAATAAAAAAAAATAACCCAAAACCTCATATATAAAAAATATTTTAGTGGCATTTTGAAACATGTCTATTTCCGTTTATAAAATGATATATTAATTCTTATCAAAATTTTAATAAATTATTACAGTTTTTAATGAGTCCATTCACTGAATATATTATTTAATTTATTGATTATTATTTTTCTTTTTTTTCAGATCAACTCTTTTTGTATGCATAATGACAAAACTTACCTATGTGGCTGTAAAATCATACCCTGATCATAGTCAGACGATCCTGGTGGACTATGGAATAATTTCTTGTAGCAGAGGATCCTGAAAAAAAAGTATTTACATTAAATAAGATCTATGGCTATAATACTATTATTTTTTTGCATAGCTATCTCCTCGCCACCTTTTGCCACATCTACACTTACCATAACCATAATGTGGTCAAAAATATTAAGTCTAATGGTAAAAGAAACAGGCAAATGTGAATTGGACTCAACATATATTATGGAGGGTAAAATATAGTATAAATATATATATATATATAAATATATATATATATAAATATATATATATATATATATAAATATATATATATATATAAATATATGTATACAGTATATATTTATCGTTCAGTCTAAATAATTTCCATTTTCTGCATTCAAACTTTAGAGGTACTTTAAGTTAATTACAGCCATAAGTCAAAAACTATTATTTTTTTTGCATTTTAGTTTAGGGATGTGTGTTCATGTGTGTGACTATCCATATTCCCACTTCCTGAAGGCTACTCTAGATGTGGGCCATGCGGGCAAGCCTTATAAATCCTAACTAATATTATAAATGCGAAAGTGAATTTGTTTGTTTGTTACCTTCCATGCTTAAACCGCAGAACCGATCGCCATAAAATTTGGTATGCGGATAGCCTATGGTATTGAGAAGGATATAGGCTACTTTTTATCCCGGGAACATATAAGATCCCTGGGGAACGTGGATGAAACCGCAGGGCGGAAGCTAGTAAATAAATAAATTCAAGTTGACAGTTTTTCATAGCAAATATAAGCTATTTGTTATGAAAAACTGCTGTGATATTCAGATTTATATAGTCATTAGTTTTATTTACATATTTACAATTAAAAGTAAAAAATACAAACTATGATATATAGAAAACATCCTCAAAGCCCTTGCTGCTGTCTACAGATTTTATGTCTCACCATAAGAGTTTCTTTTTTTATAATACTGTTATAGAACACTTACTTTTTATTCAATTTTCCAGTTTCAAATTCCGAAACAAGAGTGAATATATCCTTTGTACTTTCCAAAACACCATATATCACGTCCGAGAGACCGTTAGATACATATATTAATCTCATGAAGCCTAAATTCTCTTTATTTTTTACAATGTTTACAAGCAGTTGTTGCATAAATGTTGACAAGTTTAAAAAGCATAGTTCGTCTTGATCGCTTTGAAGAAATCTCAGAATCTTTTCCATTTGTTCTATGATCGAATTTGATTCGATTGAATCAATAATCACATCTAAATGGTGTTTCATCGTGGATATGTTTTGTACACCTTTTGGACAATTTTATTGTTTTGTACCTACTTTTTACTCAGTGATCAAATAAAAGATTAAATGAGAAACTATTCTTACTCTTACACGAAACTTTTGGAGAAAATATCCATTGGATAGGCGGGTTTAGTATCTTAATTTTTATTAAAGTTGAGAAAAGAATACTACATGAATATTTTTCCAGTAAAAATGACGAAACGAAAGAAAACCAACCAACCAAAGAGAGGACCTTTTTATATCTATTCCATAATATTCCATATTCCATATATTCTCTTTGGTAAATTCCTCCACAGTCCACACTAAAGGGGGGTCACACACGGTGAACATACTATAATATTTTATCTTAAGATCATGAGACAGCATTATACTATGAAAAGAGAAGCAACGACCTACCTCTTACCTACCTACTTTCCTTCTCTTTCGCTGGTATAGCACTGTCTCAATATCTTAAGATAAAATATTATCGTATCTTCGCCGTGTGTGACCCCCTTAAAACGTAGTGATTATATACTCTTTGGTCCACACTAAAACAATCTTAGCAATCGATCGTTTTCCCCGAAAAGTCACAATACAAGTGTTGCCAACTGTACTATTCTCGCGGTAGCTAAAACATAATGATTATATACTCTTTGGTGAATGGGTCACATCGCACGCACGCACATCACTATTTAATTTATGTATGATTCTGTCTGTGGTTTATTTTCTAACTATTTCTGTTTATTTTGATTTGTTTGGTTTACTTCAAGTTTAATTTCTAACTTAAAATTTACATCATAATGTCTTTCGATAAGAATTGGGATATTGATAAATATAAGGAAGAACATGAGAGCGAAGACCATTGGCAATTGCGAAGAGTATTCATGGAAAGATGGCAAAGTGATTATTCTGAAGAAAGACTGGTTTGTCTGGCCAGGGTTTTTGCAAATATGGAGTTTCTGGGTTGTAGGTACCCTACAGAGGTCATGCAGGAGGTCGCTGGACTATCTCATGAGGTAAATAATAAATTAGTATTGAATGTACTATGTTTGCATTATAATATTTAGGTTAGGAAACAATAATAAGTTTAGTTCAAGTTTTTCTAAAAATAATGCAAATAGATAGAGAACATTTAAAAATATGTAGAGATATCAAAATATTTCAACTCCCTTTAACCTATTTTAAAAACAAATTTTTGAATAATTTACAGGTAGCACAAGCTTATAGGAATTCAAAGAAAACCAAGTTACAGAGAACATTTGTATCTGCCTCAGCGGCAGCAGAAGACCGTGCCAAAGGCATTAAACGTGAAGGGGGCATTATTATTGACACTCCATGTAGGAAATCGGCTAAAATTGAATTTGTAAAATCAGGTGAAAAAATTGACACAAAAGGAGAAGAACCAGTTGACGTAGATGAAAATATTCTAGATATCGCCAATGATACAGATAATGAAGCTAATATACAGAACGAGAGGAAAAGTCTAGATTTACTAGGATTAAATGAATACCTTGAAGAAATGAATAAAATTAAATGTATAGACCTAAACAGTTTTAAAGAGAACATGTTTCATACATCGTTTGGAAGAATGGTGTTGCTAATCCGACCGTGGACGGGTAAATTAGGAAACATACAAGGTGAGAATAATGTTATAGCTAAACTTAAACACATCTATTTAACATGTTAACTGTCCCAATACATAATTTTTGAACCCCATTTGTGCAGATCAGTTTTTGTAATTTTCTGTCTAACAATGTTCAGATGACAAGTTTTGATAATTAGAGCAACTTATCTCAGAAGTTCATAAAATTAGTGCTCCTAGAAAGAGACCGGGGCGCTTGTAATGTTAACGGTACACGGACGTGACGGACCCACACAGCATGTACTGAATTCAGTAGACTGGACAGCTAATGTGTTGAATCTCTTGCCATGTAGGTGCATACAGTATTTTAGTACAGTAGTGTTCAGCAGATACATTTGAATGCCAGTTCCATTCTAGACTTTGTGTGCTACCACCTTTTGGCCACAACATGACAATGTTGAGATTGTGGTCAAACACAAGCTTATCATCAGAGCATGCTGAGTCATAATGTCTTTCATCCCTTTTCATCTTTGTTGGATTAGTGTAAGAAATTGTCATCAATCTATTTATTCTGTTTCTTAGTAATTTTCTTTTTTCCAGCAAGTTGTCAAGCCTGTGGTGCACAACTGCAGAGCTCATATGAAAATGGTGTATTTTCTCTTTCATTAAATGGAACACTGTTGTCTCGAGCAACGGGTGCTACTAAACTTGAAGCCAAGAGTATAGTGGAATTGATGGCATGGAATGTATGTATGAACTTTAATATTCCTCTTAGGGTCCACAAGCTAACAGTGATAGCCACTATTCATATTAGTATTATAGTGAGAAATGGCCACCGGCTACAGAAACTGAAAGTCGTCGTCACTAGTGGCGAAAGTAATTTATAGTATAAGTAGCTTCACCTGAGTTTCACAGGCATCTATGTTACCTAGGGGACTAGGTAACAAGTACTAGGTGTTAATCTAATCTAGAGTATGAACCAGGGATATTGTGAATATTCACATCCGCAAATGCAGAGCATCCGCATAGATTTGAACATCCGCATCCGCAATAATTAATGCGGATGTTCGTATAAATAGATAGATATTTTGAGTGTTATTGTGATACAGTGATCATTGTGTGTAAATAATTGTTTATTGGGAAATCTTTATATTAGTCTTAGCTCAGCTTATTAAATTAAAATCGCCAGGTAAATGCCATTATATTGTATACCAGTAATACGTTTTATTGTAGGTAATATCTTAATAATGACCTTATCATTGTTTTAATTCTTCATTCATATACTATCTTAATATATATAAATCTCCTGTCACGATGTTTGTCCGCGATGGATTCCTAAACTACTTAACCGATTTTAAATTATATTGGCACACCGTGAGCAGTCTGGTCCAACTTGAGAGATAGGATAAACGGCTGGACCGATTTGGATGAAATTTTGTGTATGAGTCGGACAGGACAACGTCTGTTGGGACAGCTAGTATTTATATAAGATCTTAAACATCCGCATCCGTGGAAGTGAGCCTTCAAAAATCCGCATCCGCATTCACATCCGGGGATGTGAAAAATTCGGCATCCGCAACATCCCTGGTATGAACTAGCAACAACTTTGTCATTAGTTCAATTTAAAAAGAAAACATTGTGTGTAAACTATAGCATAGTTGTATAGTTCTTTTTGTAGTACTTACTTGATTGCCGAAGCATTGATATTTGTTCACCAAAATTACCAACTGTCAGTCGAGTAAATCTAAAATTTTATTTTAATTCCATATCGTCAGAGGTTAAAAGAAGAGGCGGTGAGTGTGTTAGTGAAAGAGCAATGGATAGCGCACGGCGACGCTAAGATCAATGTGAGCGATGTGTCCGGGAAACGGGAGGATATATTCGGCACGCCCGTCGAAAATAGTGTAGCTACTAAGTAAGTATATATAGTATTATGATCTGTGAACTCACACATTCATCGGATCTTAAAATAAGCAGAGCTTGTCCAATCCGTTTGTGTGTCTGTGGCATAACTCTCCATTCTTAAAATGTTCCTGGGTTTCATCCACGTTCCCGAGAAAAAAAAGTAGCCCATGTCCTTCTCCATACCATAGGCTATCTGCATACCAAATTTCATCGCGATCAAACTCACATTCGCATTTAGTTAGGATATTAGTTAGGATTAGAATATATCTAGGTTAGGTGCCCCTCTGTTTCACCCACGTTCCCGAGGGATCTTATGTTTTCCCGGGATAAAAAGTACCCTATATGTTATTCCAAGGTATGATCTATCTATGTGCCAAGATTTACAAACATTCAAAATTTCACATTTTTTATATTAGTTGGATATTAAAAGGAAAAACTGACAAACTGATTGACTGACATTACTGTGGCGCAAACCACGTGTGGTCTAGAAACTTGAAATTTTGCACACAGGTTCCTTAAATAATCTAAGCATCCTTAAGGAAGAGTTTTTCAAAATTCAACGACAAAGGGGGTAAAATAAGGAATCGCGGGGTGGAAGACTAGTAGGTATTTACATAATAGCTGTTGTCTAGGATGATGAAGATGATGGGGTGGAAGGGCGGAGGCCTGGGGGCGGACGCGCAAGGAATCGCCGAGCCTATTAAACCTAACATGCAGCTGGTAAGTTAGGTAACATGAAATATATTGGTATTTTTCGTTTTGTTTTAATTGCACATTGTATTGTACATTTTGCTGTTTTTGAAAAAATATAGCCAATAGTCAGATTATAAACATATATATATATAAAAAATTAACCTTGCTGAGTTTCTTGCCGGTTCTTCTCAGTTGAAGGCGACTTCCGAACCGGTGGTAACTTCAGTAATTCGACCTTCATAAGTACCCTCCTAGGCCCCAAACTGAATAAAACTAGCTGTCCCCCACAGCTTCACCCGCGTTCCCAAGGAAAAAGTAGCCTATGTCCCTCTCCATACCTTTGCGTAAAAACCAACTACTAATGTGTTCCGGCAGCTGCACTTGAGAGCCAGTTCTAGACTTTGTGTTAACCATCTTCAGGGTACATTATCTCCTACTATAGTGATGATCGTCAAACACAAACCTATTACAAAAATGCGTTATCTCGGCTTCAAATACGGAAATCTAATCCCCCAACTAAGCAGAGGATACTATGGAAACCAGATAACTGATATACTATTTATCTATACTAATATTATAAAGCTGAAGAGTTTGTTTGTTTGAACGCGCTAATCTCAGGAATTACTGGTTCGAATTGAATAAATCTTTCAGTGTTGGTTAGCCGATTTATCGAGGAAGGCTATAATGCTACTTTTTATCCCGGGAAAACATAAGATCCCCCAGGAACCGGCCCGTTAATACAACAAAAATGGTACCATTTATAAGGCCCCATATCTATCCATGTGCCAAAAAGAGACAAACATAGTGCGGCAAGATGAGACAACCTCTTGTCAAAAGTTGCTTATTAAGATAAAAAAAAATGTTATTAATTGACCAGGTAAACCGAGCCGGTCTAGGCAGCAGTTCGTCAGACATTCGTCAACTCCGTCGCGCTGCACAATCGCTCATGCAACGTTATATAGCATCAGACACGTTAGACTTAGACCTGGTGTTTAGCAGCGACTTTAGTAAGGAAGAGCGGGCAACACTGCACCAGTGCGCCCAGAGACAAAGACTCGCCTCCAAAAGCTATGGAGGAGATAAGGATAGGTACGACAATCTTAATTTGTTTCGAATTAAAATAAAAGATTTGTGTATCTATCCATCCATTTGAGAGTCAAAGTGGTGTTGTGGTGGTGTTTCATTTTTACCCGACTACGGCAAAGCTAAAAGAAAGGGCTATGTTTTTAGCAGTCTTTGTATGTGTTTGTTAATATTACGTTTGACCACAATCTCACTGTGATGCTTAAGTGGTAATTTATGATGAAAACGAGCATTAAAATGAGGCTTAGGTAGTTGTCAAACTTTGCAAAAGTGCTTTATTTTTGTTTTTTACTATGTAAATAGTATTATGTTTGACCACAACGGAAAGTGATGATGTGGTCGAATGTGGTAAGCACACAAAGCCTAGAAACTATGAACTCTCAAATGCAGCTGCCGGAACACACCGATATTATGTGCTTGGTGACAGATTGTCAATTTGAGGGTGGTAATCGGCCAGTAGATACTACAAAATTCATTTTAGGATTCGAACCCACGACCTTCTACCACTACCACTGAGCTATCATCGTCTTATAAATTAATAGCCTTAGCCAATAATGTGTTTTTTTCTTACAGATTCCTAGTAGTTAAGAAGAAATTAGATCCGTTCTCTCTAGTTCGCGCCATCATCGAGAAAGGAGGCATTACACCAAAATATCAAGTTTTTATACCTACCAGCCGCGCTTATCAAAAATAAAAGTAGATAAAATTATATAAAGTACAATAGGGAATATGCACAATTTCCAGATAAATGTCTCAATTAAAGTTAAACTTATTTATTATAAGGGATTTTTTATGACTTTTTTGTAGCGATCAAACTCGTGACGTCAGGTTTCATGCCTTCTAGTAATTTGTATGCGATGAGCTCCACAGATTAAACGTAGGCATGGAATGACGTCATACTATTTAAATTCGCTTTAATATAGCACATAATAATAATGGGTGGGTATTTTCGAAACATCTACGTCATGTTTTCTAAAATTAAAACTAGGTTCATTATGAAAATGATTTTTTTTTTTCAAATAGGCCTTCACAAGCACTTATGAATAGCCTGACTCTAACGCTCGGTTCGGAAGGTTATTTTTACTGAGAGGAGCCGGCAAGAAACTCAGCAATTACTCTTTTCAAAACCAACTCAGATTTATTACATTAAATTATTTATCTAGTCTCACTAACAATATATGTGTTATAACAAACAAAAAAAACCAAAATGATGAGTGACTTAGTTAATAAATAGATAGCAAATTTAAGCAGACCAGCCCCCACAAGCAGCACCTGTTCACAATTATGAAGTTGCGTTTTCAGTATTTTTGATTAAATACAGATTTACGGTACAAAACTTACAGAAATTCTGACAACTTTGACGGCCCACAATTTCTTTATTGTAAAAATAAAAATAGATTCAATGAGCTGTAGCCCCCATGCCAGGGTAAGAAATAAAAAAAAATTATGAAAGAACAAGCAGATGTGTTTTACCCTTTAAAAGAGAATTTAATTCAATATTTTCGGTTTTGGGTCATTTCAGGCCTGTAACTTATTCCATTACGGACGGACAGACAGACACCAGAGTGACAGTAATAGGGCTCTTGGTTTTGCCCTTTGAGTATGGAACTTTACAAAATCATTTATTTAGTTTAGCTAATTATTTATTTAATTATAACGGTAGGACACCAATTACAATAATTAAATATATTCTATTTAAAAATAACAAGTAGTAAAAAGAACAACAACTTGAAAATAAAATACAAACAAACAGTCATACATTCTTCTCACAGAAACGCAAACACTCAGACAATCATGCATATTCCCTATTGTTAATCTAGTTATATTAATTTTTTGCCTTTTAAAAATATTGTTCATAGATAATAATTCTAAGAGTGTTAAGTAATTTATTTGTAAATCTTGCTTTGCGGTAATGAGTGATCGTAGTTCTGATCGTATCTAGTTGAGATATGGTTCAATTTCGATTCTTAGATATGTTGAGATGGAATTAATTAAAGCCTACTCCTACACTATAAACCAGGGGTCACCAATTAGGTTTAATAGGGGTCTTTAAAAAAATTATAAAGTTTATCGCGGTACGGTTGAATGATGACTGGCGACCAAGCTTAGATCCTTTCCTACAAATCCTACTATAATGTTACTAATACATTATTATCAAATTATTGTTTGTTTGGATGTGCGCGGATAAAATAAAATAACCATAGGAACATTTTTCTTTGTCAAAGTTTGGTCCGCACAATATTAGTCGGCGGTCCGGATCCGTATCGCGGTGCGCCATTTGGTGACCCCTGCTATAGACATGCTGCCCAGATTAGTACAACGTGTGGCGATGGTTTTATCAAGAAATAGATAAGTATTTTAACAAGTGACTTAAATTTTTCTGTATGAGCAATAATAATACAAAATATATTAAATCTTGTAGATGTGTAAAAGAGAATATCTTATCACTTATTATGTTAATTTTAATAGTGGCAACATATACATCGAAATAAATAGATACTTACTTAAAAATATATTGGTTTTATTTTTAACTAGCGACCCGCTTCGGTTTTGCACGGGTGCTATTTGTATACACAAGCCTTCCTCGTTTATCGCTTTTTTTATTAGTGAAAACCGTATCAAAATCGGTAGCGTGGTTTAGGAGAAGTAAGCGGAGAAACAGATTGAGGCAGATAGAGACTTTTTTTATACTGTTTAGAGATTTAAGGGCGTCACACACGGCGAAGTTACTATAATATTTTATCTTAAGATCATGAGACAGCATTATACCACAGTCTGTAACTCTTGGCCAACGGACACGTCTAGACAGAGCAATCGTGCGGGCCTTGCGGGGTGAGAGAGGGGCGGTAGCGAGCCCAAGCTGCCATACACTCACTTGGGACACAATGCAGCAGTTACAAATACCTATATAAAGCGGCATTTCGCGTGACTTCAAACGCGATAGACCACTGTATGTTTTTTACGCTGTGATTATACTATGAAAAGAGAAGCAACGACCTACCTTTACTTTCCTTCTCTTTCACTGGTATAGCACTGTCTTATATATCTTAAGATAAAATATTATCTTATCTTCGCCGTGTGTGACGCCCTTTAGACCCGATTTACTCAAGAATGTTCAACAAATGATCAATCAATCTCAAAACAATATAACTAAAAAATGTTTTTTTTTATACAACATTGTACGGCCCGCTTGATGGTAAGCGGTTACCGTAGCCTATGAACGCTTGCAACACCAGGGGTATCACTCGCGCGTTGTCGACCCTTCCCCCCTCCCCGATGAGCTCTGGCGACCTTACTCACGCGCAGGAAGGAACACAACTATAAGTTATTTGGCTGCGGTATTCTGTAAGGTGGAGGTACTTCCCCAGTAGAGCTGCTCTTAGTGCGACATATCGCTATGCTCTACCTCTCTAAAACTGTTTAAGTCGCCTTTTTATTATTTTCATATTTTAAAATCTCGGAATTAATTATTATAAAAGTGTCTACCACCTACTGTTCAATGTGAGGATTTTTTATATATAGGTAACTTACCTATATAGTTACATGCTCGAAGTTTCACCCGCCTTCCAAAGGATTCCAATACTTCCCCAGGATAGAATGTACTGCACCTATCCTATATGATAATCCAAAACATGATCTGAGTATATGACTAGTTTCATCAAAATTAATTTAGCTATTACGCCAATTTACACAAAACCTTTAATAATTTATATACCTAAACCTGCCTCATGGAGCACTCCGTCCATTTCTAAAACCGTATGAAAACCCGTTCAGTAGTTTTTGAGTTTATCGCGTACAGACAGACAGACAGACGCGGCGGAGGGATAGTGATAGTGATTAGCAAGACCATACCAAGGATTGCCAATCTGTTCTCAACTGGCTCTCAAGTGCAACTGCCGGAACCACACATAATCTCATTCTTGTCAAATTTTTGTTCGTAATCCTAATAAGGGCTTGCGTTTGGCTTCTGACCCGTCGAAAGACGAAGACGAAGCCTAAGATGGAGCACGCTTACCCAGAAGAAACCTATTCACTCTGGCCTTGAAAGTCCTTAGATTGTAGGAGTCAGGAAACAAAGACGCCGGGAGCAAGTTCCACTCCTTTGCTGTTCGCATTATAAATGAGGATGCAAAACGTTGTGTCCGTCCGTATGTTCTCCATTTCTAAAAGGAGGCCTCCACCCCTACCCCATCTATTGACATTATTTTTGACAATTTGCTCCCCTCATTACCTCCCTCCCCTACCTTTATGGATCCTAAACAAGATAACAATCATTTACTTATACCCTCATGAAACCCATGAGATCAAATCTACCTATTTAATATTCTGACTGCAGAAACATTTAGGGCTTCGATAAAATCTAAATACGGGATAGATCGAAACTCTAACGTATATAAACATGGAAAAGATCCCAGCTATCATCACAACATTTTCGACTCTTCGAAAGTTACCCGCCATCTATTTGCAGCCATTACAAAGTTTACTTTTTAAAATGAGTGCCAAGTTGACATACGTTTTTATGGTATACTGCCTATTTTACTGTTTTATCGAAATTCAAGGGTCGTTTATAAAGCCTAATAATGTACCGAGAGTTGGAAGAAGTAACGAAGCGGCTAGCCCATTCGATCAGGGTACTATGGGATATGTTATTAAAACAAACAAAAATATTCCACGAATGGGCAGACGGAATTATGATTCGGTAAGATTTATTTAAATCATTATTATTTGTGTGTGTGTTATTCAATTATATTATAATTTTACTTATAATATCATTGGTGTTATTATAATAATTCTACCACTGTAAATGTTACAGTATTATATTCCTGTTATATTTCGCAGGAAAATCGCTACGATATCCCCAAATTCTATAAGATGCCCGTTGAGAGTATTGAAGCATTTGGTAAGTTTTTAGTTTTGAAAAAAAATAATTTATTATTAACTACCTACACCATATTATATAACTAGCTTCCGCCCCGCGGTTTCACCCGCGTTCTCAAGGGATCTATGTTTTCTCGGGATAAAAAGTATCCTATATGTTAATCTAGAATATATTCTATGTGTAGATATGTACCAAACTTCATCCAAATCCGCAGTTAAGTAGTTATGTGTAACAAACATACAATCTTTCACATTTATTTCACATATACATACAGGTACCATACCATGACTATAAACTAAAATTTTCGCAGATGATGGACAAGGTTTCAATCAAGAACAAATTGAGTCTTATTACGAAAAACAATTAGAAAACATGAAGAGAAAATAAACTATACTTGATTACGTTTAAGGATTTTTCGAAGTATTTGATTTTGGCGATCAATATAATGTTTCTGTCTAGTCATAATTTCAATTATTGAATAAATTATTGTTTATATTGTCTATATTTATGTTTGACCTCATTTACCATACCATAAGTACAACAGTAAAAAGTAGATTACTGAGTAATATGTAATAAACACCAAGTAGTGTATTAGTGGTAGTAGTTAGGTAGGCGCCGTGAAACCAAAGCACAGTATAATAAAAAATAAGGTACCTACCTACTTTTCAGCAGGGAAGTTTTATATCTTTATACCCAACACCACTATCATCGAGTTGAAAACCTGTCCACCACTCACTGAAAACCTATGGGTCCATGACTGCCAAAAGCTGCACTTGAGACAGTGCCGGGAACTGGCTCTCACTTCTATTGTAATGAGCTAAGTGTGCTCACTTTCTTTGTGGATAATTTATACTTCTTGCAGTGTATCACCAACTGTTATGTTAATTATAGTCATACTGAAGGTGCTTTTTTCTAAATATAAAGAATACTATATTACTTACCTACGTCCAAACTATTATGAATCTTCAAAAATATGCTTTTACTTTTGTGAAACGGAACGTTTTAAAAAACCATTTCATCTGTCAATGTCAATGAAATAATCCGGCTAAATTTAAAACACTTTTGTGGCTATCTTTCTCATTCACTCTTACAGTGCACGTATAAAGTTGTCCTTTTTTTGACAAAATATCCTATTTACTCAATTGATTCGTCTTACATTAAAAATTTCTTCCACGACTTTGTGGGAGAAATTCCCGTATTTATTTTGTAATTTATCATCAAAATTTTCTGTGAGATAATAAGCAACAAAAATGGTGGTGACCAAAGATGTTCACTTACCAGAAGATTCCGAATTGACTGTACCAGAGGTCAATTTATCAACCCCCACCTTGATCGCTGGTTCTTTTCATTTAGGAAAATATTGTGAACTAGCTAATAATGTAAGTAAATGGTTTATTTTACCCTATTAAATTATTAATAATGTGTTTATTTTAATTTATTGTATTTATTGAATGTATGTGCAAGTGAAATTTGATTGCATAATCGTAGAAGAGGTTATGTTTTGTTATTGTTAATAATATTATTGGGTGGGTACTGATTTTGTATGCTCACTCCAAATTGCTTATTTGTCAGAGTCCACAGCATTAGGTGTAGAGGCTAGGAGGATAAATAAATTATTTTTGATTTGTATTCCTACCAAACATAATATAATAGTTCTTTGCTAGTTTTCTCATTATGCCTCAAAGTGATAAAGTAACTAGATTGATAAGTGGTAAGTACGTAAAAAAAATATGAAGGCTAATTCTAGGCTTATCACTTATGTTGTTGTTAACAATTTTACATAAATGCCATTGATTTTACATGAAATCTAATGAAGAAATAATAACATTGGGTCAGAGAGTAGCCTTAGAGATTGTATTTAAATTAAATAGGTATATATTTTGCCAAATCAACATTTTACCAAATTGTATTTTATCAAATTTAACACATTAAATAAATAAATATTCTGGGACATTCTTCCCAAATTTAAAACTTGTTTAAAAATTCTATTAACAATTCCAGGAGTACATGCTCTGTCGTATTGAAGAGGATGATCCACGTAAATGCATCAATGAGGGCAAGGCTGTCACAGCCTGCACTATGGAGTTCTTCCGCAAAGTGAAACAAACATGTGTTAAAGAGTTCAATCAGTATTCCAACTGCATTGACAAGAGTTCTGGGGATTATAGTTTGCCAACGTAAGTTCTGTCTGATTAACACTAATACTATATTCGCTTAGTAGTTCCCGCCAAGCAGTTTTACTCATTCCACTCAAGCAACCTTCCAAACCGAGCATTAGAGTATTCATCAATTATAGTGTGATTAAGTAAAAAACATAGATGCAAACTTTCACATTTGGAATTTTAGTTGGATCTTTGTCAATTTTAATTTTAGCTTTATAAAATTATCAATTTAGTTTAAATTAAGATTAATTTTAATACAAACTAAAATATTGAATTTTTGTATTGCATCTGCCTACATTTTCTTATTTGTAAATGATTCTGATGAATGATAATGAAGGATAAAAATTGGATTCCCAAGTCCATACCAATTTTTTTAATTATACTATGTATCCACACTTTTTTAATGTGTTCAACACCGACTTCTTAGTAACGGAAAATATTGTCAGAAAATCTGCATGCCAAGAAAAATATCAAGAACATGGAGAAGTCTAGTCCATACTGGCTAATGGTCTCTTTGTGCCCCAGCAGTGAGACTTACAAAACTATTACCTAGAGATATTAACTAAACATTACTTAACCATTTTTCAGTTGCCGCAAAACTCAAGGTGTTTTTGATAAATGCATGCTAGATAAATTAAACCTGGAACGTCCGGCATTTGGATACTTCACTGAAGCCCGCATTCACAACACCACTAGGTAACTTATATTTTACCTTTTTTATTAATAACTTTTTACTGCAAGTCTTACCAGTATCTCTTCTTACCATCTGGACATGGTATGGAAAATGATTTTTTAGTTTCCATGTGGTAAATTATTAGAAACTATCTTTTCGCTCACGGCTTCGCTCGCACATACTTTAAAAAAAATATCCCTCATATATATAAAATATATTTCCCTCATAGACTATAAGGGAAAAAAGTTATAGATAACTTTCTAACAGTGTAAATGTAAATTCCAAAAATCTTTAAATGACGATAACTTTTTTTTTGCAACATCTGGTGTTAATGAAACTAAATAATCTCTGTCTACCTGTGAAAACTACATGAAAATCCATTCAGTAGTTCCGGAGATGTATGTGAACAAACAGATAGACAAAACAATTCTAAAAATTGCTGGTTCATGTTCTATTATGTGTATTATTACTCTTTTTTAGTTACCCCCATTCTATTTTTATTACTTTTCTTCAATGTACAGACACACTGGATTCTACGTTTTATTATATGTATAGATATAAAGTGCTATAACCACAGATATATAATGTACACTAGATTACGCAAGTATCACGATTTGTATTGACACCAAGCGTGCCGACTTTTCAATAGAATATTTACGGATGACATTGCTCCCTATTTAGCTTTGATTTTCAACAGATGTGTAGACTTAGGTAAATTTCCAGATTTAATGAAACACAGTAAAGTAGTACCACTCTTCAAAAACGGAGATCCTAGGGATCCTTCTAATTATAGGCCTGTTTCCATTTTGCCAGCCCTCAGTAAAATATTCGAAAAAATTATTCTATCGCAACTACTTGCTCACTTTAATTTAAATAAACTTTTGCATTGTGAACAGTATGGTTTTACGAAAGGTCGTTCTACGATTGACGCTGGGGTAGCACTTTTAAAAGGTATATTTGATGCTTGGGAAAAGTCACAAAATGTAATTGGTGTGTTCTGTGACCTATCCAAGGCTTTTGATTGCGTTGATCATGGGACACTTTTACGTAAGTTAAATTATTATGGGGTAAAAGGTATGGCACTTGATCTTATGAAATCATATCTAGGACAGAGAATTCAAAGTGTCGATGTAAATAGGGTTAAATCATCTGGTTCTCCTGTGCGTATGGGTGTACCGCAGGGCTCTATTCTAGGTCCTTTTCTATTCTTAATTTATATTAATGACCTTCCTTTTTATGTTAAAAATACCTGTGGAATTGTACTGTTTGCTGATGATACCTCACTGATTTTTGGTGTTGATAGACTTAAATCTAATTATGACGATGTAAACGGCGCATTAGCTCAGGTATTGAATTGGTTTACTGTTAATAATCTAGTGTTAAATGCAAAAAAAACTAAATGTATTAAATTTGCATTACCCAACGTAAAAAAAGTAGGCTGTAATTTAATGTTAAATAATGAAGCTCTAAATCTTGTTGAGTCAACAGTATTTTTAAGGATTACTTTAGACTCAAAGCTTCAATGGGGCTCCCAAATTTCATCAGTTGCGGCAAAACTCAGTTCGGCGGCTTATGCAGTTAGAAAAATTAGACAGCTTACAGATGTAGATACAGCTCGATTAGTATATTTTAGTTATTTTCATAGTGTCATGTCCTATGGCATTTTACTTTGGGGTAAAGCTGCTGATATAGAAACAATTTTTATTTTACAAAAGAGGGCAGTGCGAGCTATTTATAACTTGGGCTCTCGAACTTCCCTCAGAGATAAGTTTAAAGAAACTGGCATACTCACAGTTGCATCTCAATATATATTTGCAAATATATTATTTGTGCATCAAAATATTAGTCTTTTTTCGAAAAAAAGTGATGTGCACTCTATCAATACTAGAAATAAGCACAAACTTGTAACTTCTGCCTATAGACTCCAGAAAGTGCAAGGCTCATTTCTAGGACTAAGTACACGCATCTATAACAGAATCCCTACTTCAATTTTAAATTTGCCTTTGCAAAAATTTAAGGAACGGATTAAAGCTGTATTAGTAGAAAATGCTTATTATACTGTAAATGATTATTTCAAAGACTCTAATGCTTGGTAGATTTGTTACTTTTGTGTACTATTATTGTTATTATTTTGATTTATAAACATGTTAATAGTCTCAGTGATAACATATTGTGTGTTATAATTCGTATTTCTCGAAATAGTTTCTCTTTGTATTATTTGTAGTAAGCTTAAGTTAGTCATGCTCACTTTGGGGTCTTTGCTTGCGGCGGCCTCGTGTGGCGGGTCGCTCACTTCCCTATAATATGTGCGAGGAGGGCGATGGCTGCCACATGCGTCATACTTGTGAACAGGTGCTGCTTGTGGGGGCTGGTCTGCTTAAGTTTGCAATCCATTTGTTTACTTAGTTACTCATAATTTTGATATATTTTTTTTCCTTACTGTCATATAACACACACATATTGTCAGTGAGACTAGATAAATAATTTGATGTAATGAATCTGAGTTGGTTTTGAAAAGAGTAATTGCTGAGTTTCTTGCCGGCTCTTCTCAGTAAAAGCAACCTTCCGAACCGTGCGTTAGAGTCAGACTATTCATAAGTGCTTGTGAAGGCCTATTTGAATAAAAAATATTTTCATTTTCATTTAATAAAATTTTAAAATAACTTGCCAGGAAATATGTCTTTTCCTTTGGGGGCTCGAGGCATTTTTTCCGACTGCAACAATAGACGCGCGCGAACTGTAAGTAGCTGCGGCCAACCTTGACGCTTTGTCGGGGTTCGGACACGGGAAGTACATGCATTTGCGTTATCTAGTGTACATTTATATCTGCGGCTATAACTATACATTGGAAAAAAAAGTAGAGCTAGATTAAAGACTGAGCTATACTACTTCATGAGCTCTTGCCAAAATCTTGCCAGACTAGTATAGTGTTACGATCATAATCGGGTATGGCCGCAGCAATAACGTATCATGTGAAATTGGGTCGATGATAACTTCGGAACCCTACAGTCTACATGTCTATATTTTTATAAAATTATTTATCCCCTCTTTCTTTTTCAAATTATAGACCTAAACCAGCACTGGAGCCAAAAGCCGATTATCCAGATGCAACTCCGGCCCTACCAGAAGACGCCGAAAAGAAGCCCGCGCGATTCGGTTCACGCTATTACTGGATGACAGAGTAAACAGTGGCTGTCTTGTCACTGTGTGAGCGAAATAGATGATGCATAAGTGTTAAGGGAAATGCTTCGTTTTCGAATTATAATAGAGGAATTTATTGAATGGTACCTATTATTTGTTTGCACTTTGCAGTAATAGAATAAAAAGTAAATCTCTTTCACACTTGTTAATTAAGATAGGATTATTTGTCCCTTCATTTATACATCATTTATCAAGCTGACTAAAGTAAGACATTTGATGAGTTACTTATGTTTTGATAAAATTCAATTTATTTTACTCATGTTATTTTTGGTTTATAAGTGCAACTATGTATTTATTTAATTATTTCTGCTATTTGTAACTGTAATTGGTTAACTGGATAGTTTTTAAGCTTGTCTAATGTTTTACTTTATATAATAATCAAATATAGATTTTATTGTAGAAATAAATGTTGAAAGTTATAGTTTTGTTTTATTTGTGCACTTCATATAATCTAATAAGATGAAAATTCATTGATTCTACTCAATAATATTGCGCAGAACGGAACGCATCTTGTTTGATTAAATGACAGCTGGTGTGTTTCATGTTTCTCATGTCTAGAATTTAGGCTTATATCAATAGAACTTGTATTTATAAAAAGAACTTAGTATTGTACCTACTGTAAAAATACTAAGTATTAAATTCGCAGTCATTTAACTAACACTTATTTATAAACAAATGTCATCTTTGCAGTTTATTATTCCATATATTTTGTGGAAGATAAAATGCGAAATATCCATTCTTCACATCAATCATAATTTTGATGTGTCTTTGAAACGCGCCTATTGTTAGCGAATGCGAAACTCTCTAGTATATAGTGTATTATCTATGTGCGAAACGCAAACGCAGGTCACGAATCGTAAATAAATAAATAGCAAATAATAATTATTTATTGCATTAAACAATTCAGTAACGTAAATAACTAACAATATTAGTTAGATAATATAGCCAAGGCACTGTTTTCTTTTATTTATAGTCTCGTAAATAAGTGTTAAAAGCAGTGAATTATACGTGTCGCGGTACTCGCGATAAAACGAAGTCAAAATAATACATTTTTTTTTGATAAATCGGTAAATAATGAATTTCTACCGCCACAACGGAGAACGGTACAATCCGGAGGAATATTACGCGAATACGTATAGTTTGTGGCAGAATTCGCAATATTATGATACAAGTAATTTGAGCCCTCAGAAAAATTGGGGTGAAGGTTTGAGCGCTTGCCCCTGTGATACGGAAGAACCTTGTGCGGAGCTCAGGGATGAGAAGAACAGGAAGTTGGTGACCAGAGATGCACTCTATCGAGACCCTGTGTTGTTCTACAAGCAGAATTCTGTGTGAGTGCAAAAATAATTGAATAATGTTTTTTTTTTGCATGGATAGCGATTACATGTCTCATTTTCGGTACTTCCGACTGCGACTACTTTCAATATTTACTTAGACAATCGATTTTTAGAAAGTTTGACAATTGTTGTTTTATGCAGATATTTTGATAGTTTTATTAGACTAGCTTTCTAGCCCATAGATTTACCTGCCATCCCTATTTCACCCCCTTAGGGGAGGAATCCTTCCTTAGTATGTTCCTACATTACAATACGTTTATATGTTAATGCTAAAAAGTATTGTAAACTATATAATATATCAAAAATATCCTCAAAGCTCTCGCTGCTGTCAATGGGCAAGGTTCCCAACAGGCTGGTAGCGTTCCCTTTTTGAATGTAATGTGTTGGCGGAAAAAGCTCACAAATCTGCGAGCCTTGAATCCTTCTACCCACTACTGTATCGTCTTGCTGCTGAGATGATGATGATGATGACATACTGTACCTGTTCTATTGTGGAGTGTACTTGACTAAAACCAAATTGATCACTTCATAATCACTTCAAATTCAATTTTTGAAAAATTCAAATTCGACCTTCATAAGTGCCCTGGGAGGGCACTTATGAAGGTCGAATTTACTGAAGATACCAATCGAATCAGATTGAATCGGGTCAAATTTACTGAAAATGATGAAGAAATAATCTTATTGTTTGGTGCAAGAATGGAGATGGAGAGTTTTTTTTATACTACATTGGTGGCAAACAAGCTTACAACCCACCTGATGGTAAGCGGTTACCGTAGCCTATAGACGCTCATAACACCACGGGTAAAGTAAATACAATATAATATTTTCCCTGCCAGTGGTATCACTCACGCGTTGCCAATCTTGAGACATGAAGTTGTTAAGTCTCCTGTGCATGTAATTTCACCGGCTCCCATACCCTCCTAACCGAAACACAGTAATACAAGTGCACTACTATTTCATGGCAGAATTAGATATGGTAAATTGGCTCTGTAAATTTCCTTAATTAAATATCATATCAACAAACATGCACAGGAATCGGGGTCTGTAGTCCTGGAACCACCTTGAAATGTACCTTAATATAATACAGTTATCCATTGGTCAAACTGTTTTTGAGTAATCGGTGAAAATACATAAGCGAAGAACATAGAACCTACTCCTTTTTTTGAAGTTGGTTAAAAAGCTTATGTAAGTAAACCAAAACATGAAAATAGAAATAACAAGTAAACCTTGCGACACAATTTCTTTTACAAAAGAAACCAAAGGGAATCCCTAAAAGGTAACAGAATTCTATAAGGCCGAGTGAAGCCCCTGTAAAAGTTTTGCCTCAACTCACTTGAAGTATTGTTTAAACTTTTCTTATTCAAATTTTCCTCTGCTTTTTTATTTCCTTTGTTATGATTTTTATTTTGCTATCACCTCAGGTAGCGGTGGCAAATTTGAACAGTTATGATTTTAAGGCCATGATAGCTCAGTGGTAGTGACATCGAATGCCATGACGAAGGTCGTGGGTTAGAATCCAACAATCCTTGAGCTTTCGGTGTAGTAAAACATCGTGAGGAAACCATATCACGGTGGTAGGGTACTTTGTGATACCCGCCTGGCTGGCTACCAGTCTCAAGTTGAAAATCTGTAGCCAAATATCTACCTGTGTTCCGGCAGTTGCGCTTGAGAGGGAGTTCCACTTACCAGTTACCATATATTGTGGTCAAACCCAAGCCTATACGAAGTAAAATAAAAATAATTATATAATAACTAGGTAACTAGCTGCCTGCGCGGTTTCTCCGCGATCGCCTTTTTTACCCCTTAAGTGTTGAATTTCAAGAAATCCGGTCTTATTCCTTGTCTACATCATAAAGGAATTTGTACATAATTTTAGCTTTCGGATCTTTATGCAACTAGTCCAATGAGACTACATGAATTTGGTTGACGAGTTACTCAGACAATTTTCGCCTTGGGCAACACGTCCCACGGTCAAGACGATAGCAGGTCCAAGGGTTTGGATTTTAGAGCGTTAATGAGTCAGTCAGTCAGTGAGTCAGGACTTTTCATTTAATCATTAATAACACTTGCAGCAACTCACAAAACCCGCACTCAGGCGACGCAGCCAGTGGCTACGATTGGACCCAACAATCGTGGCCGGCGTGGCAGAAAGCCACTGATGTCACCAGTGCCCCATTACGGGGCACAACGAGGCAAATGCGTGGCAAACGCACACAGAAGGCTAATAACTTGATCAAGAGGCCGGAGATGAGCAAGGCGGCTAGGTAAGCACTCTAGGGTCCTTTCATCACCTCTTTTACATTTTCATGTATCTAGTCAGAAATCAATTTCGCTTCGTCACAGTTGAATAGCCATAGGAGTTGGTGGTAGGTGAAATTTGACATGGATTTAAAAAAATCAAAAATCGTCTCACAGGCTGCCGAAACCTGACAGCTTATCTGGTAGATATCTTAAGGTCGTCTCATTCTGTTCATTCCCAAAACAAGAGATATCTGTCTGATAATCTCCGGAATATATCGGTTGCTTCTGCGACGGTCTTTTAAGAGTTCTGTTTAAAGTCCTTGATTTTTTTCTTGTATTTGTTCACAGTATGATGGAGAAGATGGGTTGGGAAGGCGGCGCGCTCGGCAAGTCTGGTGACGGCATTGTGGAACCTATCACACCTAATGAAGTTTATGTATGTGGTTTATCTTTAGCATATTCACTTTTATGACTTACAAACTGGCTAGTTCCTGGGAGCTGTTGTAGAAATGTGTAGCCTATATTCAATGGTTGACATCAATATGATTATGGCTTTTGCCCCGCGGTGTTTCCCGGGATAGATAGGATTCTATGTTATTTCAGGGTATGATCTATCCGTGTGGAAAGTTTCATCCAAATCTGTTCTGCCGTTACGGAACTGAGAGGTAACAAAATATATAGATACCTTATCTATTACGCCTGAGGTCGTGGGTTCGATTCCCACTCAGGACAGACATTTGTGTGCATGAACATGTCTGCTTGTCGTGAGTCTGGGTGTAATTATCTATATAAGTATGTATTTAGAAAAGAAAAGTAGTATATGTAGTATATCAGTTATCTGGCTTCCATAGTACAAGCTCTGCTTAGTTTGGGGTCAGATGGCCGTGTGTAGGAATGTCCCTGAATATTTATTTATTTTATTTTCATATAAAGATTCATAAAGTTTAAGGTCTAAAGATCATCATGATCACCATAATTTCTACTAGTTTATGCCTTACGGTTTCTCTCGCATGTCGCAAGGAAAATGAAAAACGATCTTGTTTCTACTGCGATAGAGGTGGGTCTTCGGGACTAATTTAGTGGTGCGAACTCCACTTGAAATTAAGCGTGAAAATGCAGCCACAGATAACAAAATGATTCATATTCTTAAATGCAATTCCGATGTATTTTACAGGCGACAACTACAATGGGTTTCGGCCAAGAGGAGCCAATACCTAAATGTCAGAAAACAGAGGAAATACCAGAGTCGGGTGATAAATATTTTAAAAATTACTACAACACTAATGTACTTCTCTATATTTTGCAATTTGTGAAAAATGACAAAGAGATTGAGTTAGTGTTTGATTATACATTGTTTAAAAATGAAAGGAAACGCATCCACGGCCTGGTAAATGATGTTATAAATGGTGATGAGTTGTCCCAAGATGATTTCGATAATGCTGCCCAAATGGATATTGTGAAAGACATTTACAATCATAATTGTTATGTACTGACAACACAGAGTGAAGGAGAACATCCTAAACGGTGAGTTAATTAGATATCTCTAAACTTGCTGTCTCCCGCAGTTTATGTGGGATAAAATGTAGCCTATGTTTTTCTCCATGCCATCGGCTACATGGTTGCCAAATTTCATCACAATTGGTTGCGCCGTTGAGGCGTGAAAAGGTAACAAACAAACAAACTCACTTTCGCATTTATAATATTAGTTAAGATACTAGAGTCTGCCTCGCGGTTTCACCCGAGGGATCTTATATTTCCGGGATATAAAGTACCCTCTATGTTATTACGGGGTATGATCTATCTGCGAAGTTTCATCCAAATCTATTCAGCCGTTTATGCGTGATTGACTCACAAACATTCAAACATATTACAATCTTACACATATGTAGAAAGTTACACAAAAATAAATACGTGTGGCACTCGGGGACTGCCGCGGTAAAACTATTGCATAGCATTTTTTATCAACTTATGCAATTATATATATATTTTTTTATTTAGGCTGTTTTTTTTATTTAAGCAGTTTTTTTTTCTTTGATATTAATAGATACCTATACACCTATATACCTTCTCACAAACAGCCTACACACACATGTGTGGGAGGTGTTAGGTTTTTTCGTTACGGTTTTTTTTTTACGAAATTTCTTGATTCGGTCGCCGCGCTCAAACCCCGAAGCCCGCGATAAAAGCTATACAATAGCTTAAAAATGCTATGGCGAGTTTCTTGCCGGAGTAGATGTACCGATGGCATAACATAGACAACTGTAACGTTTATAAACGCTTTTCCAGGGGCTTAATCTGGATAATATAATATGTTTAGAGTAATTTATGAATTAAATTATTCTAATTACTATTATTTAATTAAGAATATAATATTATTTTAATTAAGAATTAAATATTTAATTAATATATATATACCTATTTTTTTTTTAATTGTTTGATAGGTAGAGAGAGCATAGCGATATGTCGCTCAAAGAGCAGCTCGACTGGGGAATACCTCCACCTTACAGAATACCGCATCCAAATAACTTATAGTTGTGTTCCTGCGCGTGAGTAAGGTCGCCAGAGCTCATCGGGGAGGGGGGAAGGGTCGGCAACGCGCGAGTGATACGTCTGGTGTTGCAAGCGTTCATAAGCTACGGTAACCGCTTACCATCAGTCGGGCCGTATGCTTGTTTGGCGACCATGTTGTATAAAAAACATAAAATAAAAAAAAGTTGTGTCCGTTGGATGCGTGCATAAAAAAAAACTTTTTCTTTCTTTCTTTTCTTCACACCCCTTAAAAGGTACTAAGTAGGTAAATGTCCTCAAATAATATTTTGCGTCCCAAAGTATGAATAACTTAATTTTAGACGAAACATTTATCTTCTAGACTTACCCTAAATATATTTTCTTTCAGCCAACTTTGCATATACAAAGAGGCCCCACCAAACGTTTACCTCATCACACCAGACGACCTAAAAGATGATGAAACTGATGATCAACCAGAAGTGGTTAAAGTTGATGAAACCCCCGAAATTGTTGATAAGAAAAATGAAGTTAAAAACGACGAGGAAACTAATCCCTTCCTCAAGAGTATCATTAGGAATTTGGAGAATGATAAAGAACCAGAAGTGTTAGAAGACAAAGCTGGTGATAATATTTCAGATAAATTGGAGGAATGTAATTTAGAAATGAAGAAAATTGAACCTACTGTTTTGAATAAAATTATCGGATTCTTCAAGGAGTTTGCTCAGAAGGTAAGTATTTTTTTAAGGTGTAGCCTTCGTTACTTGTATTTGTGGTATCCACAGTTGCTGCTGGAAGTCTACCACCTTCGACCACATTCTGGGACATTATTCCTCACACACGGCCATCTGACCCCAAACTAAGCAGAGCTTGTACTATGGAAGCCAGATAATTGATATACTACATATACTACTTTTCTTTTGTAAATACATACATATATAGATAATTACAACCAGATACAGCACAAACAGACATGTTCATGCACACAAATGTTTGTCCTGAGTGGGAATCGAACCCACGACCTGCGGCGTGATAGATAGGGTCAAGTATCATTTTGCGGGCGCTTGCGTACAACACTGTAGGACCATTGTCTAATAATATGAATACTAGCTTCCGCCCCGCGGTTTCACCCGCGTTCCCGAGGGATCTTATGCTTTCTCGGGATAAAAAGTAGCCTATAACCTTTCTCGATAAATGGACAAACAAACACTTCAGCTTTATAATATTAGTATAGATAAGTCCGTCATTGGCTGTTGGATTAGTTTTATCTGTTCACTAATTTTCAATTGAAAGCTGTAGATTATGGTAGATTTATAAAAAATAAAATGTACTTAGCGACATCTATCTACTACACATTAAACTTACAATACCCGTGGATAGATGGCGCCACAAGATTCTACATCGCACTATCGAAATTTCCTGAGCAATCGGCATACGTATACGAGTTTCCGATATCAACAGAATACTCCCTTTTCTACCACCTTACACCTCCGTAACAATAACAGTAAATTTTTATTTACAGGACGTTTATACAGACTTCAGATTTCTCGGCCATTTTGAGGCATCAGAAATAGATGCAATAGCCGAATTCATGAAGCACGTGAACATGTGCATCAAGAACCCTCAGGACAGTCAGGATGTGATCAACAAGCAACTGCTTGAGGTGTTCAAGGAGAACGTCAACTTTGAAGTATATCAGGATTGCAATGACGCCACTGTGTAAGTACTTGATTATGTTGCCTACATTTTGTATTTTAGGATTTGGGAAACATTGTATAAATATTTCTGGTGTTATTTCCACCATATTTGCATCTAAATTATAATAAAAAAATGCTAGGTTTTAATTTTTAACGAATATTTCATGCGTTTTAATTTTAAGGCGTATAAGGGCCCCTCCCCCCTTGGTGATATATCGTGAGATTTGGCTCGACCCCGTCTCTCTAATCTCACGTGAGCTTTTCAAAATGTGTAACGTTAAGCTGTGCGTAATTGCGTTAATTTATTAAAAATATATAATTTGCTCAATTATATTTTTAAGACTAGTATTTAAGACGGACAGAACGTAGAAAGCGAACTATAAAATATTTAAATACAAACTACTAAAATTTGTGAAAGAATATTCTTTCTAATTAAATCCGCGGGGACGCTGCTGGTTTCAAGAGTGACTACTGGAACCAATATGTCCGTGTGATTTTTAGTAAAATGATTTGCCTTTCAACCTCGCTCTGATTTAGCCACTCTAAGTCGTTGTTGCTTGGTAGCTCGACGTGTGACCTGCAGCTCTTGTGATGAATGAAAAGTAGATACGCCGCAGCGTTAGTCGAGTCGCGTGTTTGGTAGGCCGGCGGCGAAACAATCGAGTGGCTACTACTTTGTGGCATTTGCATAACTGCAATATCATGAGAGAGAATCATGTTTTACTTAAATTAACCTAGTTTTCTCGAGATTTTAAACTGTTTAACAGAAAAAATTACGTGAGATTCGGCTCGACCCCCCCTCTCCCCCACGTAAGATTGGGTGAGATTCAGCTCGACCCCTCCCCCCCCCCCCATAAACACCTCACCTAATTTATTTATAATTTCCAAATGTCCGTTTTCATTCGATTTAAAAGCATACTAAGGTACCCGCCTAGCTATCACCCTCAAGATGAAAATTTGTCGCCAAACAGCTACTGGTGTGTTTCGGTAGTTGGAATTTGTAGAAACATATTTTTTCTTATAATTACTCAGTTTTAAAATACGTATAGTAAGTATTATACATTTATGTTTGCAGGATCAATAAACCCAAGAAGGAGTCTCCCACTTAAATCATAAGAAAATATGAAAACAAGCGATTTTAGTTAAATTTTATTAAATCATAATATTTCATATTTGTAAATATTTTTTTGGAATGTTAATTTATTAACTGAAAGTATTTTATGTTTATATTATATAATAATATGTGTAAACAAAATTATTATATCAATACTTTTGTTTTACATATGTTAGTTTATGAATTATATTTATTTTATATTGTTCTTCTCTTATCTTCTCTTCTATATTACAAAGTGACAATCTTATAGGGTAAAACGTATCGTGTCAATTAACACTAGACTAGGTTTCAAATATAATGTTGCCAGTTATGGAATCATATAAAAAAATACCGACTTATTTCATGTCTCAAATATTTATTGAATGTGTTGAAACGTTTACGGGCAGAATATCTAAGAGCCAGTACCATCTCTACAAGACAAGACAGATGTAGTTACAGTCCCACCAATTTAACTGTATAGTCGAAGGGGGGCGCCACAATCGAAAATATTGCTTACATTTATCTCAAGACATTAGTTCCAATTTTGTCCGCCTGAAAAGATAAGTCGGTGGCACTGTTAGCGTCTTTGTTAGAAGAAACGCGACATCTGTCGGGAGATAAGATTCTTCAAAGCATTCGCTCTCCAATTTGTTCAGTTGTCTGGATATTGCTGGCATTGGGTATGGTATAATAAAATTAGGTTAACTCATAATAACTTTTCTATTGGATACATTTTAAAATCATGATACAATCTCTTATTAGTTCCTACTCTACTAGAACTAAAAACTAGCTAGCTACTAAAACAGCTGTTTTATTTTGCAATTTCAGGAATACCATAGTAAGATTTATTCGGAAAAGTCCTACTGTAGTGGATCAGATACTTGATTATACCCGATATGAGGGGACTAGGGAATGTAATTGTGAAGTGAGACCCATCCTGGTAGGGCCACTATCACGGATTTAATGCTAAGTATCACAAATTTACCGCCAAATATATGATTTTGTCAATTCCTGATTCAAAAGTTGTAAGGGTTCATGATTCTGTAACTGTTGTATCTGACATTTGGCCACAAATTAGCGATAGATTCAGAATTCAAATCCGTGATGGTGGCCCTGCCAGGCCGAGTTACAAATGTGAAAGCCAATTTTTTAACATTTTTTTCCTGTTTCTTAACTTACCATAATGACTAAAAAAAAAACGTATTAACCTATTTATTATAATGTGGTTTATACCTCACAGAGAGCCAAGCTCTATTAGGAAACCCTTTCCTATCGACGTACGATTAAAGTTAAGCGCGTCGGCTAACTTCGGATTTTGAAACGGAGATATAGTTTCAAGGGAGGGCGAGCGTGATAGACAGAGAATGCCGAGGCGCATAACTTAAATCATAGTACCTACTGTACATAATTATAATCCCACTTTTTGGAATTATCATTTTGTTACTGATTTGACTCAATATGGTACAGGTTCAACCAAGACGTCAGAAAAGTTACAATATAAACATGCGTATATCATTTTGGCCAAGGTCTGTCTCAGTAAGGATTTAACCACACTTATCGGTTAGAGAATATCGATAATTAGATAAACCTCTTTCATACCTTTAGTGGTACCTATTAGAAATTATCTATATTACGTGTTATAGAAACATAGCATCATATATCATAATCAAGAAAAAAGTACAAAAAAAAAACTTTACAGATACGCATACTTATACGAATGCAGCTAACGCGCACGCAGCACGTCTATATTGCAATATTACACCTATATGTAGATATACACTTGTAAATACATAAACGCACTTCCTACTATAGCAAAAGTGCCGCACGGTCCAAGTCTTAGTGCGCCTACGCACTATGCGGTAAACCGCAATGCGGCCAGCCGTCCGGTTGACGACTTGTATGAAAAAATAGTACACACAGTGCGGCCAGCCGGAATGCGGTCAGCCGTCCAGTTAACCGCATAGTGCTGCGTAGGTAGAGGTACCCTTGCAATCAAAAATATGTACAAAAAAGTAGTTTCTATACGCACTGTGTATACTATTTTTTCATTCAAGTATTCAACCGGACGGCTGGCCGCATGGCGGTTTACCGCATAGTGCGTAGGCGCGCACTAAGGGTACTTTCGCTCGCGCAGACTTCATAAAATATCTATATCTTTTCTTCCTTGAAAATCCGTAATTAGTTGCTATGTATCTTTCTAACAGTATCAAAGGAAATTTAAAAAAAAAAATGATAATTTTTTTTCAACATCCGATTTGAATGAAAGCCTATATTCTGCTCTAAATTAATCTCGGTCTACCTGTGAAATCTACATGAAAATCCGTTCGGTAGATGTGCGTGAACAAACAGACAGACAAACAGAAAATAATTCTAAAAATCGCTAATTTATGTTCTAAAGTCTGGCAAACGAAAGCGTGACCTGAGAAAACGCGGCAAATTAAAAAAATATACATGTGGTATTACTATTAGGAAAAACAAAATAATTCCAACTCTCACCAAAGACTGACGAACATTATTGTTGCCATATTAAAACTTTGCTTTCGTTTGCCAGACTCTATTTCTGTTCTTTAGTGACCCTGTCTCTATTTTTATTACTTTTCTTCAATGTACAGACACACCGGTTTCTACTGTTATATTATATGTATATAGATATTCTTCAGTCGAAAGGAAAGGGTATAGAATAGCATAAGGTCGATGAAAATCTTCAATTAAAACAATAACTAAAATAATTGCATGCGTCTACGCAGAGCGTTTGTGCTAATCCTACTAATATATAATAAATATGAAAGTTTGTTTGTTTGGATGTTTGTAACTAAATCACGGCTGAATGAATTTGAATGAAATTTGGCACATAGATAGAATATATTCTGGATATACACATAGTTCCTGGTAAGACATAGGATTCCCCAGGAACGCGGGTGAAACCGCGGGGCAGAAGCTAGCATTAATTAAAAACAAGTAGTAAGTTAAGATTTATATTGGTATGTGGGTGGGTAGTATGAACCTACCAAATACTAAATAACCAATTCAATTTCTTTTTATTTTGTGTTTTTTTTAATACAAAAACAGCCTGTATAAATAAACTGTATAAAAAAGGACAGTAAAATAAAACATCACACTGTAGTAAATATCAATCAACATATTTATTTTGATCTTATTTACAATTGCCAATCTTCAAACATTGTCAGTCTATACCTTCTACATACCTTATGATAGTTAAATAAAAATATTTAGAAAATGTTTTAAAAAACATGTTTTTTGTCTGAATGATCTCTTTTTTTAAATTCGTAGATTGTCAGAGAAATCACTGTACACCATTTTGTGCTTATCACCTTATCACAAAATGGTGGCCAATCATCAATATGTATGGTTGTGAAAGGCAACGCGTAGCTGTTTTTTTTTTCCGTAAATTTAAAAGTGGTAATATTTAAACGCACATCAAAAATTGTCAATTTTTCGCAACATAATATACTATGAGTACATCAAAAATACTGTTTGTACACCAAAATTTGCACATCTAATTGATTAAACATAACGTCAAAAAAATAACCACGATGCACCACTTTCTAACCGAAAGATGATAGCTCAGTGGTAGTGACGTCGGACGCCGTGGCGAAGGTCGTGGGTTCGAATCCTACAATGAGCTTGAGCTTTCGGTGAAGGAAAACATCGTGAGGAAACCATAGCACGGTGGTAGGGTACTTTGTAGTACCCGCCTGGCTGGCTACCACCCTCAAGTTGAAAATCTGTCGCCAAACACCTATTGTGTGTTCCGGCAGCTGCACTTGAGAGCCAGATCCTTCTAGGCTTTGTGTGCTTACCACCTTCGGCCACATCATCACCTAACATAGTGAGATTGTGGTCAAACACAAGCCTATACAAAGTAAAAAAAAAAAAAGATACCGTGTCGTTTCTGAATAGAAAGAGATTTGAGAAGTTATATATTTTAGTTAGACTATCATGTTTAGTTTATTAGATTGCTTTTGTTATTTTTGATGTACAGTTAGTATTTTTGATGTGTAATTAATATTTTTATTGTAACATTTTTGCTGTAGGTACAAGTTATGATACTCGGTTAATTAGTAATGCCATCATTTATTTGGTGTAGATTTAGATTATTAGGTGCGCGGTTAATTACTGAAAAGTACTTCATTATTACGATAAAAAAAATTAAGCTACCTCCTTGGTCATTATAGTTTTTCACAGTAATCGCTCTGACAATTCTACTTAAGTTATTATTTAAATTCAGATTTATTTATCAGATAAATTGTGAGACTAAAAGCAAGTCTCCTAGGTTCCTGATAGCTTATCTGACGGATATCTAATAATGCAGTCATTATTTTGACATGAATATAATGAGATAGCCTGTAAAGATATCTACCGTATAAACTATCAGGAACTTATCAGTAACCTGTGAAACTGACAAATTAAAGGAACATTGAATTTGCAACTGTATACGTATGTATTATGTGTTGCATTTGTCCGTCAAGTCGATAAATAAATGAATAAATGGAATCGTTTGTTTCATTAAAACCTAATAATTTAAGCTGCTTTGAAACTTCAATGAACTAATTAATTACAAACGCAATTTTCTAAATATTTTTAATCATTTAAAATCCCTCAACGAGATATGTTTTTTGAATTTAAACATTAATACTACGAGCATAAATCATGATATCAAATACGTGTCCGTTATGTAGGTACAATTTTGTATCTTATGTCCGTAGCAATATGGTATCTTCTCGTCTCCTCACGTACCATTACTAAATATTAATTTACTTTCTACATCTTAACGATAGAACATACATAAATTAAATCAGCTACTCGTATGGCATGAATAAAAAATAAAAATAAGAAATATACATCCATTTCAGTCTAGAAATACTTAAATTTAGGATATGTAAGAAATAAATTGATAATGGAGCGTATTCCAACGGGTTTATATTGAAAACTACAGGCATATCGCTTAACTATGACGCCCTGCCCTGACCCTCCCCCCCGTCACAGAGACCGTCTAAGTTAACCAGTATGCCTATCAATAAAATACATTCATTTTCAATACCCGTTTTATTGAATAAAAAGCAAATAAAATATAAGTGATATGATAATATTGCTTTGTACATTATTTAAATTAAATTGCACATTTTTGTTTATTTTTCATATCTGATAATTAGGGTTCGTCTTCAAGAGCTGATTTTCAGCTGCAAATTTAATACAAAAAAATACAATAAATATTATTTGAAGCGAAAAGTAATGACTAGGGATACAAAATAGCTTGTGAAATAACTTCTAATTTATAGGAATGCAATAATTTTATTAAAATATAAATTATAATAATTAGGATCCAAGGCTAACACACATACTGGAGATTAATTCAAATCACTGTTAATGGTTTGATTTAGGTTGCGTTTCCACTAGAGATGCGTAGCGAGGGATATGTTTTTATCGCTTTATTTTAGCTTAGCACGTCATAGGTCTAATGAAGCGGTCCTATTAGCGGACAAAAAAAAAACATCCCTCGCTACGCATCTGTGATGGAAACGCAGACAGAATCTTTAAAAAATCTAAACATCTTGACTATGGTTTCCATTCAGCGGTTAATATGGAACAGAGGGGTTGAATTAAATACACTGAGAGTTCGTATTCTTTTCACATTATGTGATATCTATTGTGATGATAATCGTGCGTTTTTAAACGACTGTGGGATAATGCCCTATGTAATAACAAATAGAATTTATTACGTCTATATTACTCACTTCAATATTTTTAAATACGTAGTAGTATTACAATAATTGAACGTAAATGTATTGCCAACTTATCGATATAAAATACTACCAAATTTCAAATCGCTATTTATATTATTTATACTTTTATTGTATGGGACAAAATGTAATTTTACCTATATAAAAACAAAAATTCGGTCAATTCAAATTAATACAATAAAAAATATAATTTAATTCGTAATATTTACATTAAATATATAGGTAATATAAGGAAGAATTGTCTTTTAATAAAATTTAACTACTAAATAAAAGCAGTCTATATGATCACTTAACGAAGGATATGGCAACACTACAATTAATTTAATGCTAATTATTTAAAGGTTTTTAAATACTTTGGCGCTTAATTAAACTGTTTACCTCAATTCGCCGTTAGATGAAGTTATTTACACAAGATATACTGAATAGATATTTCTAGATGTAATCATTTCGAAAACCTAAGTTGAGAACCATGCTAAATCATTTTTACGACAAGGCCCTCATAGTAAAAAAAATGTTTTTTTCAGAGAAGATCCCATATTAAAAGAAGTTCAATCATGGCGTACCCGACATGTTTAAAAAATATGACATCTAGAAGTAAATCATGTTTAAGCATGGTCACATTAATACGGAGTACTAAATTAAACTGACGAAACCAATCTATTTAAATAAAGTGACAAACATTTTGTACTGCGAGAGAACCCTGATTTGCAGAATCCCCCGCTAGAGGTCGTCGCAAATCGACTAATTATAGAAAAAACTAAACTCGAAAAAAAAGGCCAAAGTATTCAACCTTTTTTACCGTCACATTATAATTAATCTTTAATCATATTGAATACACTAAAAAAGAGAGTTTTACAACCATTTCCGCTTCACGTCTGTAACGATATGTTCAGCCTTACCGATCTTAACTCGACTAAAAACATTAAAATTTATCTAGATTTTTAGTTTTATTTTATTAATTGAAATACTATTTTTACTGTACAGAGTGATCGATTAGTAACTAGTAGTGAGTCAGATAGTTTTTATATGTCGTAATATAGTTTGCATTTAAATATGTAAAACATGTGCCCAATGGAGGCTATCGTTTGTGAATTCGCCGCTAGAGGCGCTAGTTACCTATGGTTTAGAATCTTTATGAATTTTAAAACATATTTGAACAAGTCAAATCATATTTAGATTTGACGAATCTGTAAAATTAAGAATCAATTTCCGAATGTATGAGAGCATCACTTCAAAATGGCTGCACCTATTTGGCTAATTCTTTTGTTGTGTTTGAAAAAAACGCGGGAGAAGCAGCGGGGTGGAAGCTACTCAATAATAAAAACTATTTTGTCAGTACTCTAAAGTCAACGAAAACTCCATCACTCTGTATAATAATTATATCAACTATGTTTAATATGTTCGGGAAAATATTCCTACTTTGACATTATAAAACGTGTATTGCTAAACTAATTAAAAGCCGCGGATTCACTCACAAATTTTTGGCTCAATTATAGAGTAAGGTGATCGGAGGATCACAGGATCAATTCAGGTCTGCAAGTTGTATGTTTGTATGTCAAGTGAATTCGCGGCTCTGTCTACACACGCGATTTATTTCAGAATAATTTGAAAATGGGACAATGTAATATGAAAAATATTTTATGATTTACAGGATATATTGTAAGGTCACATATTAATGAATAAATAATAGATTGCATAACATTATGGGGTCATTTTTTCACTGAGATATAAGTATGTTTATTTATATATTTTGATAATCTATTTTTATCATACTTTTTATTTCATTTTAATTCTGTAAGCATTGGCATCCGAAAATTGGAGCCAATATTGCATTATTAATTAATTCCAGCAGCCATCACGATTATGTCTACATAATAGACTTCATGAAAACTAGGCTGAGATGGAGCTTAAAGGATTGTTTATAAGGCTTAAAATTCACTGTCATAATTATTTTTATGGGTTGGTTAACATTTAATTTTTTTGACTCCACGGTATTATGCAATCCATTTTAAAAGTATAGAAACACAGTCGTAAGTTTAAACATTACTGGGTACATTACACATAACCATATAATATTTACATTTCAATTTACACAGCTCATAGGTCAGACATGTTTTTAAATAATTTCTCTAATTTTAATAATTAAAATTGCTATTTATTGTTAATTGTGAAACAATTATTGCTTCGCTATAATAGTATTAGTATTGGAACATATTTTTTGATATTTACGGCTTCCACTTTTTTATTTTGGGGTCATTTAGACCCCAGGAATGTATCTTGCATGTTTTTTTTATATATTTTTTAGGAATAAAATAAATATTTTTTAATCATTTTTGTATATCGAAGATATGGAAAGATGTTGTATCGTTAGTAAAAAAATATTGCTTCTTATTTTGTAGCATTTAAACTGAGGTATGAGATACTTTTTTTATTAATGTCCTTAAATTTGAGATAAAATATAGAAAAATAAAATGTATATATTGGGTTTAACAATACATTTTAGTGCTTTGTTTATTTTTTCTAAGATCTAAAATGGAATAGGTGATTGAACGAAATCATTAATTTTATTTTAGGATCTTAATTAGTCAATAATTATATAATTTTACGTATTTTATGCAGTGGCCGTAATATTCAATGGTCAATTCGTTAGTAAATTAATACGATACGAGTATCTTAAATTTTCAGTCGTATTCACTTTGGTATTTATGGCAAGTATATTACAATCCGAAAGTCGACTTTTGTATTGGGGTGTTTTAGACCCCAAGTTTTTTTTTTTACTTTAATAAAAAATGTGTTTAACTAAATAAACAGGCATTTTGTACGATGGGGTACTTAACACCCCAAGGAGGTACGTTTAACCCCAATGAGGTTGTATTATCGCTTATACGATATGGAAGTCATAAGTCATGAGACGCCCGCGTCATTAAGAATGTATTTTATTTGTCGGTGGAGACTTCAAATCGAAAACTCAAGTTACATTTATTAGTCCTTGTGATGTTTTCTCATCTGAAATAGACATTGTATTATTATTTATTATTTTTAGTATTGGATTATAAAAAAAATACCCAACTGACCCAGAAGGAGGGTAATATTACTGGCTCAACAACATAAACTCGAGTCCAAATCAGGCATTTTTTTATTATGAAAAAATACCATTAACTTTTCGATATCTCAAATAAGATACTTTTACAGGTGATTATCTACACAATATAAATGCATATGCTTAAATATTGTTACACGCATAATACGTACCTGTAGTCCTAGTCCTAGTCCTAGTCCTAGTCCCAGTCCTACCCGTTGTGTCGTCGTGTGACGGCGAGCGCGGCGAGCGCGGCGGCGGGCGCGGCGAGCGCGAGGCTGACGGCGCAGCTCGCGAGCGCGCCCGCGCCGCCGGCCCCCGCGCCGCGGCCCGCGCACCCGCCCATGTACGTCACGCACAGGATCAGCCCGTGGGCTGTGCATCTGTTACGTACACCCCCAAATGCTACTTTATAGTCTTTCAAAAACATATATTCAGGTGGTATACCGGATATGGGGTAAGTTCGTCTATTAAGAATTTTTTACATAATTTATTAATGAAACGTCTCAAACGCATCTAACCGACGGTATGTCGATAGGAAAATAGGCTGAACATATTTTATACTAGGGGCTCCGCGAGCCGTTGACCTTGCGCGTTTTTTACGTTCTCAACCCCTATCTCCGCCATTTTGAAAAAAAATAAAAAAAACTGAATCGACAAAAATTCCATATAATTATCGAAACTGCTCACAAAATTTCACGAGAATTAGTTCAGAAATGCGACCAGTAGAGAAGAACATCCGGACGTACGACGGCATTTTTGCCCAAGCTGAAACGAAGACGCTTCGCGCTCGCTCGATCGATTATGTATAAAATGAAGTCGGTTTAAAAGAGACGAACTTACCCCCCATCCGATCTTACCATAATTTATTTTTCGAAATGTACATAGTTACATTGATTATTATTAATTATTTTATGATTAGAAGGATGGTCCGAAAAAACCTATTTGCTTAAGGCTCCAGTCTCCCTAAAATCAGTGTTCTTGCGGAATTTATCAGAAAATAATAAAAAAAGGTACTGTAATTCGTAAAAATATTACCAAAGGAGGAAAATTATTGTCCGACTCTGAATGTGCATCCGATTTGCAAAATATTTTCATTCAGTATTCGGCAGTGAATTGTCAAAATTAGATGTGCATGAGGCGGTGGTGTAAGGCTCCAGGCTTAAGGCTCCAGTCTCCCTAAAATCAGATTTCTTGCGGAATTTATTAGAAAATAAATATTTTTTTAGTCATCAGAAAAGCAATAAATGAAATATATTTTTCGTTATTTTAAAGTGTGAGATTTGATGTTTCCAATACATATTTTATTTTTTAATTTAACGCCACTTTTATTAGCTTTGTGAGGCCTTAAAGATACCTCTATTTACGTTCCACGCGTAGAAGGTTTAATTCATGCACACGCCACGAAAAAAATATGACAAAAACAATCAATGTATTCAGATTACATTTGTCGGCAAATCCTCTGAATATTGTTTTTTTCTTTTCTGATAAATTCCGCAAGAACACTGATTTTAGGGAGACTGGAGCCTTAAATAGTCATGCTTACGCATTTCAAATATAATCAATCAATAATTTTGATTCCAAATCAAATAAAAAACTATTTTATATTATCTTCCTTCATAAACTGTAAACATAAAGACTGTAAAGGACCTTGATACATAATTACTTACATTCTAATTTCAACATTAGGTGTATTAAGATAGAGTTGATATTAAACATTAGTTTCAACTTACCTCAAATTTGCTGGATAAGTATCCACAATGCTAAGACAAACGTTGAAGAATATCAGCGTCACAAGCAACCTGTAGACGGCTTCGACTATGTATAGCGCCGTCTCGCTCTCCGCGAAGTAGAGCGAGGGAGACAGCAATACCAGTCCTCCGCATAGGGCCACTATGAGGAAAGAATAAGTTCAATATTTCATGCGATAACAATATTTTTCAGTTTTCTCGGATTTGTCATTATGTTAATATGTAGATGAATTACGTGTAGTACTTATTTATTTGATAATTGCCGTCGGGGGTTTTCCGAAAATCTCATTTCATCATTTTTCGGTTCCAACGTTAAAAGCCGTCGAGATTTTAAAAAAAAATATTTTTTCTTTTTTTCAGTTTAACACTTTCCTCCTCCATAGTCTGTCAGTGGGCGTGTGTCAGGGTATATTCACTCACCGTTAGGTCTAAATCGAGGCGGCAAAAAAGCTAGGACGGCAGCTAGCAGCGCGGAGTGCGCGACGTAGACCTGCTGTATGCGCGCGCCGGCCAGCCGCGGCGCCAGGTCCGCCGCGCGCGCGCAGCCGCCGCGCACGCCGCGGATGGCCGTCGCCGTCGCGGCGTCCACGCAGCGCGCGTCCAGCTCCCGCCCCACTTCTATGTCGGTGTCGATTATTCTGGTCGGACGTAATATTGGCTCGTTGGGTGAATCTTCTTTATATTCAGAAAAATCGTGTCCGTCGGCCGGGAGCCCCCTTCGATATTTATTTTATTTGTTATGGCGGCCCCGGAAATACATTATCTGTGAAAATTACGACCGACCGGCTAACCCGGTTCGCGAGATACGGCCCGGTGCCGGCCGGCCGGACCGACGGCCGACCGGCCGGCGGAGTCTCGGCGATAGGGTCCCGTTTGACCCTTTGGGTACGGAACCCTAAAAATTAAACTTCCACACGTTTGTGTCTGCAAAACTCGATAAGTAGTCGATAAATTAACTTGAATTGTTTACAAAACGTAACATTTTTATATAAGAGCGTTTTATATACTTTTTGTTTCTAAGTTCCGACGGGAACGGGAAATTTTAATCGTTTCGAACGAATTGGTACTTTAGAGGACTTTTGCACATATTGAAGTGATTTGTACATTTAAAAAATGTAACCTTACTGAGTTTCTTGCCAGTTCTTCTCAGTTGAGAGCTGACTTCTGGACCGGTGGTAACTTCAGTAAATTCGACCTTCATAAGTGCGCTCCTAGGGCCTAAACTGAATAAATGGCTTTGACTTTGAAGTAACTGATACCTATCAAAGTTATACTCTACATAATAAGTGGATATTTTGAGATAGTTTTTTTTTCGAAACTTACTTTGGGTTAACCATGCAAACAACTTTTACTATGAAACAAACTTTAAATTCACAAAACATTTTTTTTTTCATGCTTACTTGAAAGATGCAAAACGTGTCTGTATGTTTGGGTCTACAACATACTGGTGGAAATTTTCCCGGCGTCTAGTTGTTCGGTGTAGGAATGGGGATGGTGGAAGTTGATGATCTAACATAGGCTTAAATTAAAAAAGAAATCATCTCAAAATATACAACAGGTTTATAATACTCACGTGCTATTAATAAAGAAAGTTCCCTCAAACGTCGTATACGAAGTCTTTATATTCGACAGCGCCACGTTACTGAACGAACAGTTCTTGAATGCGACGTGCGACATCAGCATGTCTCTAAAAGTGCAATTGTAGAACGAAACGTTCGTGTATTGAATATTCTCGAGCGTGGTGTTGTATAGTTCGTCGGAGAACGATCTGTTTTCAACAGTTTTTTTAGCGGCTTCGTATTTGTCGCTCTCCATTCGCACTACTGTTGCTGGGATGTACGCAGATAGGTAAAACTGTTGAGGTAAGAGGAAATTATTTTGTCAATTTTCAATAATAAATTTTAATACAATGCAATTTTATTGAAACCTGTCATACCCTATTTATTTTTGCTTCAAATTCACTTGTTAAAAATTAATTTATTGCACTTTTTTAAATTTTTTTTGAGCTGTTCCCCTCGTTTTCACCCGAGTTACCAGTATAATAAACGTAGCCTATGTTACTCTTTATAACGTCAGCTATCTGCCAGTTAATGACCCGATAAAATCGGTCCAGCTTTTTCTGAGATTAGCCGAAACAAATAGACAGACTTTTTTTTTATATAAGTGTTTTTTACTTGCATTATGCATTTAGTAAAAAGCGTTTGACATTACAAACAGACACCTAGAATCTTACCTGTATTGCCATAGAGAATAACAGTATACCACCGAGCGATAGTGTCGTATGTCTGTATGTGCTGGAAAACAGCTGGAAGAATGATTGCCAGAACTGTGAACAATAAATATACTTGAGGGGTGGGGTGAGGGGTGTCACGAGTTGCAATTTTCAATACGTTATATCTCGGAAAGTAGGTCTTACACCATTTACGACAAGAAGTATTTATTGTTAGTATTTTCTATCTGATCGCAATTTAATGGAGAAAATATATAATTTTACTAGCTGTCTGTCGCCCGCGGTTTCACCCGCGTAGCGGTATAAAAATTAGTTTACGACCGATTCTCAGACCTACCAAAATGCACAGAAATTTTCATAAGAATCGGTCAAGCCGTTTTGGAGGAGTTTGCAGACAAACACTGTGACACGAGAATTTTATATATTAGGTTTTACATAAACTGAAATATTTCAAAAAGTATATATGATTTACGACATTTTGTCAAGGAGTATTTGTTGTTTGTAAATATCTTCTCTGTCCATTGGCGTATGTTTCATAGGTGTACACCAAAATACGACATTTTAGGTACTTGCAACTTAAGGTATGCCACTGCGGTTCGATGCCTTTTAAACAGTTTTAAAACGCCTACAGTCGAAAACAATTTTTAAACAAAATAAAAAATCTACATTTTCAAAGAAAGTAAATACAGCACTATTTATAGTTACATCGTCATTGACCTGTAAAAGGCGCGACCTTGGACGCGGCGCGGGCGATACGCTTTCTCCGTCTCACATAACGTGTTAGACAGAGAAATGGAGTTAGAGCTAGGATCATTGCTTTGCTCGGGTCATTGTCCGACCTACTTTAGCCTAGTGAATTGGTTAGGCCTAAACATGACGAGTAAAATTGATAACACGAAAATTAATTACTGCGGCTAAACTACTCGATGGATTTCAATGATTTTTTGTATACGGTTTAAAAACAACGTGATAAAGCTCTGGTTTCATTTAATGATCGACCGTTTTCTCCACCTTGTATACTTAAACCTTCCTCATGAATCATTCCGGTCATTCATTAAAACCGTATGAAAATCCGTTTAATAGTTTTCGAGTTTATCGCGACCAGACAGTAAGACGCGGGCGGGGGGACTTTCGTTGTATAATATGTGGTGATGTTATGTCCAAGAGTACTGACCATCTTGACACTGTGTCGCACGTGGTGCAGCGCGGGCGGGGGCCGCTTCCCGGGCAGCGCCAGCTCGCCCAGCCGGTACTCTGTGACGGCGGGGCTCGTGCCGCCGCACACGCGGACCTGGTTGCCGCTGTGTATGTTCTGTAGATATACATTATATTATATTTGTTAGTATAGATTAGTAAGTTGATTGCAAAAGCAAGACCAAAAAACCTGTTTTGGGGGATGAAAATGGTTATAAATTTTATGTTGGATGATTTAATTAAATCCTAATCTTAACTAATATTATAAATGGAAAAGTGAGTTTGTTTGTTTATTTGTTACCTTTTCACGCTTAAACCGCTGAACCGACCGCGATGAAATTTGGTATGCAGATAGCCTATGGTACGGAGAAGAACATAGGCTACTTTTTATACCGGGAAAATATAAGATCCCTCGGGAACGCGGGTGAAATCATGGGGCGAAAGCTAGTCCATAATAAATTTAATTACAATATAAAATTACTCATTCGACAGCCAAATTAAGAAAAAATTACAAACAAGAAAAGCCCACAAAATTAATATTGTATTGTAGACGGCTGGAACGCATGGACGGGTTTACTAGTTACTAATAAAACACATAAAATGTATAACCTGATATACAACCATAGCGTCGACCTCCCTGCCCACGTCGAGCAAGTACCGCGGCGACTCCTGCGTCCATATCAGACTCACCAACGACGCCAGTATCGGCAATGTGCATAGCAGGAGGTACCTGTTATTATTATTTATCTAAACATTTATGGAAAAGCAACCATAATTTCACCATGGTAAAGTTGAAGGTGGTAAGCACTCAAAGTTAAGAAAGGAATTCGTTCTCAACTCCAGATGCCGGAACACACCGGTAGGTGCTTGGTGACAGATTTTAAACTTGAGGGTGGTAGCCAGCCAGGCGGGTACTACAAAGTACCCTACCACTATAGATTTCTCACGATGTTTTCCTTCACCGAAAGCTCGAGCTCATTGTACACTACTATAAGTTTACATCGCTTTAAAATCCATCATAAAATAGACTATCATATACCTTTGTTCAATAGAAATGCGTAAAAAGGTAAACAATTTTGTAAATCATTTTAATATTACATTTTTCAATAATTCGTTTTGAAATACAATTACTTTTCACACATGCAAACTGGGTTAATGTGATTATACGACAAAGAACTGACATATCTCAATAAATGTTGATGGAGCAAACAAGTCAAAGTATTTATAGTCTTGGAGTGGAGACTGCGTCAACTGGAATTACAACATCATAAAGGTCTGACAGGACTGGGCTGGGTGTGAATGGCAAAAAACCCGTAAGGAGGGGCGCGCTTTAGGAGAGGCTTATATCAGTGGACTGAAAAAGGCTGATGATTAGAAGATGAAAATAGGATTTAAAAAACGTTAATAAACATGTATAAAATGTTATTCCTACCTGAGCATGTCGCGTTCACTTTTAGCAGGTCGTACACATATTCATGTATTATCCATTATTTTTCTTTTTTAAGTTTTGATTGTATACAAGGTGGATATGACGGTCGATCATTCAATTAAAACACAATCATTACAAGTGATTAAGCACTGTAACACAGTCGAAAACGATTTTAGATAATAATAAAAAAAAACATTTTTTTACATAACGTATTAGACAGAGAAATAGAGGCAGCGCGTTTGCTCGGATAATTCATTGTCCGACCCTGTGAATTTGTTCGGCATCTACGTGATGAGTAAAATTGATAATACGAAAATTAATTACCGTGGCTAAACTACTCGATGGATTTAAATTATTTTTTGTATACGGTTTAGAAACAACGTGATAAAGCTCCGGTTTCATTTAATGATCGACCGTTTTCTCCACCTTGTATAAAACCTGGCCGGTTGATGATAAAAATATTGTTTACCTTTCGGGTGGTACAGTACCTGTGCCAAGCGCTGAAGTGTTCCTTGTTCTCTTGCAGCGTGGCGGGGCCGTCGGGCGGCAGCACGGCGCCGGCGAGGGTGGCGGCGAGCAGCAGGCCGGCGCCGAGCCCCAGCCCGAGCCCCCCCACGGCGGCGCCCGCGCCCCCCGCCCCGCCAACGCACCCGCGCCCCCCCCTCCGCCCACGCGGCACGCACTCGCACAGGTACGTCACGCTCACCGGCACTATGCCGCCCGACCCGATCGACGAACAGAACCTACCACAACAGATAGTAGCCTACGTAAGTATACCTACGTTGCAGGGTGAATGATCTCGACCGGAATGCGCGTCTCGCGAGCACAGCTGACCTACCTATTTTAGTCGCTAGCAATGTTTATGTCACCGTAAAATTGTAAATACCGTTAGATTATAATCTATCTTTCTTTCAACCAATCAGCCCGCGAGGTGCGTTTCGTCGCATGCCATTTCACAATTTGACGGTTTCACTTCGACAGATTATAATCTACCGAAAAATAATGCTTAACGCATTATGTTACGGTTCACAAACTTTCGACAGTTTACAATCTCGCGAGATAGATTATAATCTAACGGTATTTACAATTTTGTGACATTTATAAATTGTATCTTAATTAACCTATTGTATCATTGATTATTATTTTAGTTATATAATGTTTTATATTAATACTTTATAACTACTGATGTTAAGTTTAAATTCAGAATACTTATAAACTATACATTTAAAAGCATCCTATATGTCATATAAGATTTTTCGGGCAGAAGATAATGAATAATAAATACCTGGCCATCATAAATGTGCCATATGTGGGCATGAAGGCCGCGATGGCAGCGAACACCGCGTTGACAGCGAGACAAGAGAGCAGCGTGCGTCGACGACCGAGCCTCTCGGCCAGCACGCCCCACCCCACACTGCCTAGAGAGCCCCCCACTAGGCTGATCATCACTGGAACGAACACCCCATTATTATTTTATATACTGAGTGATTTTTTAGTCACTGGCAATACTTGCAGGGATGGAAGTACTCATCAATATGAACAACTTTTATTATGGTACTAACTGTGAAATCACGAAAAAATTATCAGCTGTTCCATACAAAAGTTCAATACCTACTCGACCAAAATGTATGAAGCAACCATTTTATTTTACGCAATAGGTACAAATTTTACCACGAAGTAATGTCACAAGCCCCACTCCAATACTTTGATGCACTATGACTTTCTATATTTTTATTGATTTGATAAAGCAAAAAATACGTGTCCAATATTTTTTGATAATCTTACCGACGGAATTCATTTGTATTGACCCAGGACACTACCCTATTCTATGGATTATCATGAAATTAGTAATATGTTAGTATATACAGTGTGGTGACGACCTATATTTACGAAATATATGTTTGGCTCGGGCGACGTAATTTGAATCCCTCGCTACGTTCAGGATTCTACTAAAGAATCCCTCACTTTGCTCTGGATTCAAAAAAGCGCCCTCGCCGTAAAAATATTATTTTGCTCCCTTATGATTCAATCTACTATTTATTTGAGATCAATTTTTACGCTATTTATTTAGTTCGTTAAATGTTTTTTTTTTATTGGAATTTCTTTTTAAATTATTTTATTACAATTATAGCAACATGCTACTATGCGAGTTGTCGTGATCGGGTCGTCGCCAGACTGCGTATGTAAGGTATGGTCCGCTCCTCTCACCGAGCCAGTTCTTCTGGTGCGGCAGGATGCACAGCTCGATCTCGGCGGAGGGCAGGATGAAGGGGATGGCGGCCAGCTCCAGCGAGGCGCCGCACGCCGCCAGCCCGGCGCCCGCCACCACGCGCACTTGGGACAGCCCGCACCCCGCCTGACACATACACATACTATTACCTCGGCATCTTGCAAGCGGCGAGGTTACCGCGTAAGTCAATTGTAAATAAATATGTAAATTGCAAAAAGCTTGCGATATTTTAGGGAGGGGAAAAAACGAAAATGGAAAAGTGTTGACAATTTCCAGACAGACGGAAGGACGAATGCCAATTATGTCCAGACGAATGATAACCCTACTCTATAACTACATAACTTTTGATCCAAATGAGATAAATCTCTTCACCTGTCTAATAGCATCCTCGTGGAACTGGTCGAGCACGCTGGAGTCATTGTAGTCGAGGAGCTCGCCACTCTCGTTGCCGTCCTGGTTGTTGTCTGGGGGATTGGCCGCGGCCGCTGCCGTGTTGCCCGGCTCCCCGGAACCTTCCGTCGCTGCGGGCGAAACAAGTATTAAACCTTTTGTAGGTTAGGAAAGAGTCATTTATACAGTATCAGCACTAAGCTACTGAAGTTACAACACGTTTATAAACCCTTCTGAGATGAATATTTATAATATATTTTTTGGCATCATTTTCGTTCCTTAGTTATATTATACTCGCTTTTCCGCGCGGTTTCACCCGCATTCTCGGGATATAATATAGCCCATGTTACTCAGGGATAATGTAGCTTTCTAATGCTGAAATAATTTTTGAAATCGGTTCAGTAGTTTTTGAGTTTATTTGTTACATACAAAAATAAAAACTACAATATACATATAGATTTTTTTCTAGAAGCTACCACCGCTGCCAAAGAGCAAGGTTTCTAGCAGGCTAGCAGCGTTTCCTCCTAATGCGTTGGCGGAAAAACCCTCCCGTCAGCCTCCAAAAGCCTAGCTTAGTTTTGACCATAAAATCGGAGCTAATCTATGAGCATAGAATGACATAAACATGTAGTATGCAGCATGTAGCATATTTTTAAAATTTTGTTTTGAGCACTGGTCTCAGCTGCCCCCGCAGTATGTTATTGAGTGACTTGATAGTTACATAGTGCACTTAAATAATATACTTACTAATATTATAATGGCAATCCTTATACTCTAGCTAATTTGAGTCTATATCAATGAAAATTGGTAGCTTATATTGACATTTGGAGAAATACCTTTTATCTTAGGAATGTGAGTAAAACTGCAACTGACAGCATGTAAATATACAAGGTAGTTACCTAATCTATCCTCAGTATATGTCATGGCTCTGATGGATCCAAAGCTACCAAGCTTGGAGGAGTTCTCAGAGTCGGAGCGCGTACGCACGAGGCACGCCTGCTCCTCCATGGTGTGGCACGTCACACCGTGTTACAGCTGTGAGGGCTTGTGCGGGGGACATCTGAAGATTATTACCATGATATTAGAGTGGCAATCAATTAAGGGTAACTTTATGCCTACAACCCCTACTGTCAAACATGCAAAAGTTTAGTTATCTGCAGTAATGCATTTGTAACACCTGTAAATAATGGATTAATCATGGATACGGCTTATCTCAATTTGATAGGACTGTCACTAACCTATGCCTAAGAAGATACTGAATCTTCCATGAAAGTCCTAATGAAACTGAATTAGTAGTTTCTGTGATAACAAGTACAAGTACTAATAATAGTACAAGCTCTGCTTAGTTTGGGGTCAGATGGCCGTGTGTGAGGAATAATGTCCCAGAATATTTATTTATTTATTTATAACCCACGACAGTTGTCAAAAACGCATTTTCTCGACAGCCACACTTTCGTAGTGATTATGCATGGGATACTAACAGGAAGCAAAAACAATTGTATTTAAACAATTCATGCATTACGTAGGTTTAAGGAAAACTTGGTAACCACGAGATTGAACACGATTACAAAATAAGGTATTACAAACTAAGATAAGGAAGTTGGTACCTACACAAATAAATGTAAATGATTGTAAATGTGTTGGTACTTGGTGTACTTTCAATTAGTTTGTAAATAGTTACACATGTAGGTATGTAGTATTTAGACAAATTATAGAATAGTAAAATTATTTTAATTAAAAGACGACAAAAAAGTACGTAAAAACAAATTAAACTTTCATGTAACACTGATAGCACAACACCGAGTGATGAAACTTTCAATGAGCAAAGAATGTTTAAAATTTAAATTATTTATATTGTTTTCCTTCTATCGAACACGAAACTCCGATCGCAGAAAGACAGGAAAAGTACATTTTTAATAATCATTACAAAGAGATGTGATCGTTTTTATTTCTTTACATTATGTTATTTCTTTACATTTAAGTTACTCACGTTTCAGCACCAAATAAAAATGCACTAAAGTAAGGGTATTAAAACATTACAATCATTTCCAATTGCAAATTATTAATATTTTTTTTAAATAAAATTAAAATCAAACAGCCTGACAGCCCAGACAAAGCGAATTATAAGTACCATTTAATTTGGTTGGTTTTTATCTTATAAAAAATCAAGAATACACTGAATGAAATGATTGAATGGTATTTTGTAATATAGTGATGATCCAACACATCATTCAACTAATCTTTTTTTTTTTAAACTACTTTATGTCATTTCGCAAAATGTCTATTTTCCAATTTATCCGAAACATTCATTATGATCATATTTTAAATTTATTATTGTTTTATTTTTTATTAAAGTAATATATATATGTACGCTTAATTGTGTTTTATCTCAATCTTACTATGGTAAGTAATGATGTGACCGAAGGTGGTAAGCACATAAAGCCTAGAAGGAACTGGTTCTCAAATAGTACCACATCGGTAGGTGCTTGGCGACAGATTTTCAACTTGAGGGTGGTAGCCAGCCAGTACTATCGCACCGTATCTTGCTATTGACAAGGGCAAACTGAAGATACTAAAGAAAAATGTTAAGATTTATGCCTAATTTTTTTGACTAAACTACCGAATACATATAATGTACTAAATCAAACCGTAAGATATTAATTGCTAAGCATATTTTGATAAACAGATGTTTAAATAGAGGTAATGACACTACCAACTTCACTATCAGTTGTATTCTTATACTGCATTTGAATATTTTCCAATTTATTTATAGTGAATTGTTCATTTCATTAAACATCATACCAAATATACTTAACTTAATCGTTAATGACGTACATATTACATATTTTGACATTTAATTTGAATATGTTTTCAGGTTGAATGAAATATATTAAAGTTCTTATAAATTGATGAACAAAATGTTTTCATTTATTATATTTCATTGAACCGCAACCTTTTGAGGAATATATACAATAAAAATAATTGTCATCTACAAAAATTATAATTAATGAAATATCTACTAATGAATATAAAAAAAAATTAAAGTTAACTTTCAAACAATTATAGCAGAAATAATAAAAAATGCTCTGAATCTATGTTACAACTTACAATTTTGAAGCACTAAGCAATTTTTGCGTCCTGTATTTTTTGTGTTTATGTAACACGAAAAGCGGTGCTACACTGCTGCAGCCTAATATTGAAAAAATATTATACAAATTACATTGTGTATAGTTTATGACTCGTGTCGTGTGCAAAATTTTTAATAAATATTTTAATTATTTAGAACCTGCTCCACTCTTTAATTGAACACATTGTTACTTGTTTGTTATGATTCTTCATGATATTATTAAGAGAAATCATTTTTTTTCAACATCTTTAAAATGCCATTGGCATATTCGTCACGCACTTTTAGATAAACGACTGACTTCTGTGTCACACAGAAAAGTAAATGATGTTAAAAAGCCGCTAAATGTTACACAATACTTGATTTTTAACCGACTTCATTATAATACGTCTCCTTAACATTTCTGATACATGGAAAGGAAAGCTTTGCAAATTATGCCTCATATAATATAACCCGCAGAGTTTAAGGTCATGAAAAGGACAAAATATAAAATCGGGAACTGATAGAAAGAGACCTACAAACATAATCAAGATACATAGTATTAATGAGCTCTATATCCTCAGATTGCAAAATATAATAATATTATGTAATAGTTTAAAATTTATTTAGTTATTTTTTGATGCAGTGATAATTTTGCTAATGCTTGATTGATGATAGCTTTCAATTAAATGGTAGAAGTGAAATCAATTTAATGCGTCAGGTGCATATTTAGTTACATATGATTTTTATCTGTACCGAATTAATTTGAATGTGAGAAGTTGTATGATCTGTTAAACTAAACTAATATATTTGTCAATATGTTCTTTTATAAATCTTGAGATTTTTATCCCTTGTATGTTGTTAATATCGATCGCTATGATTCCCACAATGCGCGGACAGTGTATCCAACTTAACGCATGCGCAGAGTAGTTCTTAAGAATATTACCATTATAATAGTTATAATTTTAAAGATATTACAACATATTTGCATATTTGAAAAGAAAAAAAAAACAATGTAATACAATGCTAGGGTTCTTATTCTCTTTTTATTTCATTATATTTATTTCAATCGATGTTCTTTTCATTCATTTATTCGTTCATTCGTTGGAGAGCAAAACATACGGTGGAATATTCTCTAAAAACCGCTGATCGAAATATTGTAGTATTCTATAATTCTATGTATTCATGACCAATTTTAAGAACTTAAATATGTCCATGCAGGGCCGTCTTTACCCGGGCGCAGTATCCTAGGGGCAGAGATGTGAAAAAATTGTTTAGTAAAAGTATTGTAACTTTACTGTTTCAAATAGAAATACAAAATAGTCTTAAATAAAAGTATTTAAATGCAAAATGCAAAATACGTATTTTCAAAATAGGTTTTCCAAATAAAATACCTTGTTACTTATTTAAGTAACTGATTTTAATACTAGTATTTGTTCAAAGATTTCATCTTTCATGTTCAAAATACAGTTTGATTGACGCCATTTACCTAACATTTGCTTGTCGCGCAATGTTGGCATTATTATTCTTGTTGACAACATTTAGGATCACGATCAGTGCGATCATAAATCAAGTAATTTTGGATTTAAGAATGAAAAATAAGAAAAATTAATTAAAAAATGTAACAAATCTATTTTATATTTAACAAATACTATATATTTATATCAAAGTATTTCAAATAAAATATAAAATACATTTCGTAAAAAAGTATTTCAAATGTAAAATAAAAATAGGTATTTTGCATTTTGTATTTGCATTTCAAATATATGTATTTCAAATAATTCACATTCTCTGCCTAAGGGGTGCAACTGCGCAAGACGGGCGCCATAAATGTCGATAGGTACCTACTACACTACACTCACTACACTGAGACCACGTGAGCGGAGTCGCGGGCACAGCTAGTTCATTACATCATAATAGGTAGGTATTGTTTTACTAAAGAAAGACGCCACATGCTGTTTTCGGCACGTGCAATATCGTTCGCTGTGTTCGATGTGCAAGCTAATTTCACTCTTATTACTACGCTGCTAAAAAAAAATTCAATCAACACGTGCGTGCACGACAGGCTGATCCATGCATCGTTCATCGAATGTAACGTAACGGATGCATCGGATTGATTTGATGAATCGAATAGTAAACATCGATGTTTTCATACAACGAAAACTAATGTCATTCAGTCAGTGTTATGTCATTCATTCATTCATATCAATAAAAAAAAAGCGTACTAGAAGTTCTCCGACTATATACCGTAATCTGTGCTAGAAGTGAGTGAAGTGAACATAGAATACAATTACCTGAAGTGAAAAACAAAGCGCGAGAAGCAAAACAATTATTGTATTTAATTTATTTGTTTGTAAGAATGTGTGGCCTAACTGAAGAAAATGCGACAGAAGCACAAATTAAACTAGTAAGAAAGTATTTGAAATTGAAAATAATGGAAGATAACGTAACATTCAAATATCATACTCAGGAAAGGGGACATGTTTACGATTTGGTGAAACGTACATTTGTGAATGGAGAATCACATTCTGCCTTAGTAATTGGGCCTAGAGGATGTGGCAAAACTACTGTAAGTATATTAAATTCAGCTACACTAAGCTATGACTAAGGAAATGGGCCTGAGAAGTTTATTTAGTAAATTATAACCTATAATTTGTCCCATGGTTTGTTGATGGTATTCCCGGGATGAAAATGTGTTAATCCACTGTTTTATCAACCCAAATTAAACCTACATCTACATCTTCAAGTAAGAAAGATTAAACTTAATTAAGTTGCACTATGGAGAATTGAAACACTAACAGTCAAAGATATTTGGGTGAGTTTTAAAAAACCCTACTACTTTAAGGGGTGGCTCAGAACAGCCTTAGGGGCAGGTTTATTGTTTCCCAATGTATTGTTTTTATATACTATGATATGGTATTTAAAATATCATAAATTAAATTTTGAATGTGTTACTTACAATTGACTTTAGATAGAAAGAAAGAAAGAAAAATAAATCTTCTCAGTCTTTGTGAACAAAACATCAATAAATTAATGCACACATTAAAATTTGTGAAATAAATAAACAGACATAATAGTATATCTACTTCAACAGCTCTACCCTATGGTATATTGAGGGATGGGTCCAGAGCTTTGTTTCTATAATAAAAAAATACTACCGAACTTTTTCAGCTAATAAACTCAGTACTGCACCAAGTGTCGAAGGAAGTGGACGTGGCCAGTGATGCCATCATTGTCAAGCTGAATGGTCTCATACATCATGATGATAAGATTGCACTTAAGAGTATAACAGCTCAGGTGAACTATAGTTATAATAAATATTATCTTTCATCATCTATCTATATATATAAAAGGAGTCCTGACTAAACCGCTGATCCTAAAAACACAAAATATAGAGTGAATGTTCCTTTTGTAGGTACTATAGGGGTAAATAAGAGATTGGGTTACCATGTGGTGGGAAGCTAGTTATAAAATATATCATTCTTTAAAAATTGGAAAAAGAAAATCCCGTTATTACGACAAGCAATTTTCAAGGCAGTTTTTGTTTTACATAAATCTTTCACATAATACCTGGTCTGAAAAAAATATTTAGAATTTGATAAACAATCACTATGTTAGACACAGCACAATCATGGGAGTACAGCATGGGGTTCTTCAAGAAAGGTGCGAAGAAATTTTTGCAGGGTTAGCAACGTGCGAGTGATGCCCCTGGTGGTGCAAGCTTCAATAGGCGGGCTGTATGCTTGTTTGCCGCCTCTAAAAACAAAACAGCCTAAAAACTCCATCAAAAAATAAACATCACAGTCTATGTAACTCTTACAGTCGGCCAACGGACACGTCTAGACAGAGCAATCGTGCGGGGCTTGCGGGGTGAGAGAGGGGCGATAGCGAGCCCAAGCTGCCATACACTAGCTTGGGATACAATGCAGCAATGATGAATGCCTATACAAAGCGGCATTCGCGTGACTTCAAACGCGATAGACCACTGTATGTTTTTAACTGTGGTCACATCACGTCCACAGCTACTGTAAAATAGAAGGTTTATTATTATAAAACGATTGTTCCATAGATGCAACTAGAGAATGTAGTAGGCGACCGTGTATTTGGTACATTTGCTGAGAACCTAGCATTCCTACTGAGTTGCTTACAAAGCGGCACGGACAGACGTTGTAAGAGCATGCTGTTCTTATTAGAGGAGTTTGACATGTTCTGTCATTGTGGACGCACACAGACACTGTTGTACAACCTGTTTGATATCACACATAGCGAGCAGGCGCCTATGTGCGTGTTAGGTGAGCTTGCCTTTAAATATTTTCATTACCTATATGTATACCATCCTACTTCCGATCCTAATTATAAATGCGAAAGTTTGTGAGGATGGATGTTTGATGCTCTTTCACACAAAAACTACTGAACGAAGGCAATTAAATAAAAAATGTTCCGGATTGACTCACGCTTTTGTGAAGTAACACACGCTCTTAGTGCAGAGTTCACCCGTGGAAGTACTACCACCATATCTAATTCCGCCGTGAAATAGTAGTGCACTTGTATTACTGTGTTTCGGTTAGGAGGGTATGGGAGCCGGTGAAATTACACGCACAGGAGACAACAACTTCATGTCTCAAGGTTGGCAACGTGTGAGTGATACCCCTGGCACGCAAAATATAATATTGTATTTTCTTTGCCCGTGGTGTTATGAGCGTCTATAGGCTACGGTAACCGCTTACCATCAGGTGGGCCGTAAACTTGTTTGCCACCTAAGTAGTGTAAAAAAAAAAAAGTTGAATGTACCTATATTTAAAACTAATCTTCATATACATAAAGTACCTATTTTGTTTTATCCGATTTGTCATAATATAAGATGATATAAATCCCATGTGGATTGATTCTACTGAGTTGGTGTTAGTGAGTAAACCAATTTGTGGACATCACAACATCAAGGCTGTTACTATTTTTATTTATTTATTTATTCCAGGTATAACAAATCGTCTAGATGTAATGGAACTACTAGAGAAACGTGTCAAATCTCGCTTCTCACACCGTCACATATTCCTGTTCCCCAATGAGAACACAGACAATAATGACAAAGTGTCCACGTCACCGCTGAATAAGTGTAAAGTGTTGTTTGTGGAACTGTTGTCTATGCCCACTAATTCTAGAACCGTGTCCAAGAAGAAAGGGAGAAGAGAGAGAAGGAATACTGGTAAGAGATATCGGATTTTCAACTTTAGGGTAGTAGGTAGCCAGACGAGTACTACAAAGTACCTAACCACTGTGCTTTGGTCTCCTCACGATGCTTCTTTTCATGCTCATATTGGATATGAACCCACGACCTTCGCCGCTGCATCCGACGGCACTGAGGCGCTTGAACATGCGGTGAAGGTAAATATTATGAGAATTCCATGGCATGGTGGTTTGTACGGTACTTTGTAGTACTCGCCATCTAAGCACCTTAGAGTTCCAGTAGCTGCACTTGAGAGCCCGTTCCTTTCTGGGCTGCTGTGCTTACCACCTTCGAACATATCATTAACCATGTTACAAACAGACATTGATTTATGTATGTAAACCGTGGAGCGAAAGCTAGTATGGTTTATTTATCTTGTTTAAAACATATGTACCAATATTTGTTTTCACGATTTGTGTTACTTTTTAACTCTAACAATTAATAATGACCTTTAATAATTTGTTAATAATGTTGAAATTGGATTATTTAGGTGAGGATAATTTTTTCTTAAATTTCAGCACCCACTGAAGAACCAACTGCAGAAATTACAAATATAATACCAACGGAGGTGTTATTAAGGTGTAAAATTGATCTCAATGAGTTTGCAGACATAGAAACTTCTTTTATAGAAGATTGGAACGCACACATACAAGCTTTAGTTGAGAATGAGAGAGTGGTAGATATGTTGGAGAAATTCTGTTACTATACTGTCAATGAACAGGTATTCAGGAATGTATTGGTAAGATATTTAATTAATTACTATAAAAAATACCAATTAATACCTCGGTGGTAGTGACGTCAGATACCGCGGCGAAGGTCATGGGTTCAGGATTCGAAACTACAATGAGCTTGAGCTTTCGGTGAAGGAAAACATTATGAGGAAACCATAGCACGGTGGTAGGGTACTTTGTAGTACCCGTCTGGTTGGCTACCACACTCAAGTTGAAAATCTGTCGCCAAGCACCTACTGGTGTTTGCACTTGAGAGCCAGTTCTTTCTAGGCTTTGCTTACCATAGTGAGATTGTGGCCAAACACAAGCCTATACAAAGAAAAAAACTTTTGTTACAGTTCCAAATCGTATCAAAATTATCGCCATCTAAACCATATATAGACTCAGGAGATCTCTCTGCAATCATAGACAAGACTGTCACACCAGAGCATAGAGTAAAACTTTTACAGTCCCTCTCTATATTAGAATTGTCTCTGGTAATAGCTATGAAGCATGGAATGGAGATATTTGATGGTCAACCAATGAATTTTGAAATGGTTTTGCATAGGTATGTATTTTTTAGACTATTTACTTATGTTTATCATTACATCCCTGTTGCTCTTCTTCCTTCTCCTTTACAACCTTTGTATGTCCCACTGCTGAGCACAGGCCCCCTTTCACGAATGAGGGTGAAAGGGAATGGGCAAATACTCCACCACACATGCCAACTGTGGATTGGTGGAGGTAGGCTAGTGGTCAACCTACTGTTGTAGTTTTCAAGCCGCCTAGGAGGCCTCCAACCAGCTTAACGACTATCACAATTAAGGGATAACCGGGAACAACGGCTTTACGTGCCTTTCGAAGCATGGAAACGCTCATGTGGGTGGTCACCCATCCAAGTAGACCTAACCGGGCATGGCTTCATATCCGGAGCCAATTTTAACCAATTTCCTAAAGTCTGCTATAAATAGGCCCCACGAAGGGTATCAGATGAACCAAAAGATGGCTGTTGACTTGTTTAGTCTTAAAACTGTGTTAATTGAAATCCTTAATATTTCTTCATAGATACACAAAATTCGCGTACGCAAACTCATCGGCACAAACAGTACCACGACCAGTGATATTGAAAGCTTTCGAACACTTGCAAGCTTTAGAAATTATAATGCCTATTAAGTCAACCGACTCAATATACAATACAGGTGATACGACAGCAAGTAGGGTACAAAAAGAATACAAATTGTATACTTTAGCAGTCCCTGTTGAAGATATTGGTGAGGCTGTGAAGAATTTCAAGGCTTTGCCAACAGAAATTAACCATTGGTATAGTAATTCTGTGATCTGATAAACTACTAATTTGGTAGGATTTATTTATGTTGGTAACACTGGTTTAGTAGGATTTCAAATTTAAATCTTGTTTGATGAATTGTTTCCTACTTATCAGTTCATGTTAATTAATTATTTATAAGTTATTTATTCATATCAAAATAAGGATGCATTTTAATACTGTATGATTTATTGTTCCTATAACAATTTTTGTAAGATAAACTGATGGTTTTAATAAAATAAAAAAGCATGTTCAATTAATTATATTAAGGTTTTTTTATTCATAACAATACAAATAACATAATGGTGAATATACTTATTTATTAATATTTTAACCTAAAATGGACGGATCTATATAATTAAAACTATTACTTATACTTACCATTCATTACCATCGATAATAATTATGATCTTTCTTTCTAGAGCAATCTTTTTTTTTTCAATAAAATATTTGACTAGTTTAGTAAAAAACGAAATAACTCATTCAGGTAAATAGCATCAGCTCTTAATCTAGCCATCTAATATTAGCAGTGGCGCTCCTAGCAACATCGTCTTTATAATCACTCTCATTGTATCGATATCTGAATCGATCTTCATTCGCGTTTATTTCACCCAATTCTTCTAATTCCGTAACAGTCAACTCTTTGAATTGCTTCCCTTTTAAATCCTCTGATATAACGCTTACCGATCCTCCGACTTTATTTGACTTTCCTTTTCTAAAATTCGCGCCATTTATTTCGTTGACCATAGAGTCTAGAGTTCGGTGAAGTTCGTTCTCAGGGTTGCCAGGACGTTTGTTCAAAAATCCGTTATTTCTGAATGTTGTTGGTTCCGATTCTTCGCTCGGTTCTTCATCGAATGCTTGGTTTATGTACTTTTGCATGTCTTTCTTATTTTTCTGTAGTTTTGCCTGTAACAAAACAGAATTTATTCGAATTTATTTAGAAAATATTCAATATTTCCTTCGATAGACAGTTTTTTTTTTGGAATGTGCAAGAATGTAAAGTGCTAAGGTAGGCTCAACGCCCTTACGCAGATAATTCAGTGAGCGCTGATGGCTCTCGAGTGGTTAAGGTTTAGGCAACAAACGCCTGAGATCGCTACTGCGGGACACGAACCTCTGCTCAGAGCGTTGTGGGGTGGGCTATACCAACCTCTTGCAACTTATCGACGACCAAACTATGTCCAGTATTGACTCCAATACCTCCCACTTCCTCTATACTATTGGAGCGGTGGTAGGGACGAAGTGCTGACACCGCGCGGGATACTCCCACCTGGAAACAATAAATAAATAATTGAAGCTCTATGATTACCATAGCTTTTTGAACACTAGTTAATATACCCTATATATATCTTATGTACGTGCGTGATGGAAGTCGGTAACGTACTTTATAGGTCCCGTCTGACTGGCACTTCCGGTGGGTTTTGGCAACTCCACTTGAGAGCCAATTCCCTTTTTGGCATTGTGTGTTAGCCACATCATCACTTAGGTTAGTGAAATTATAGTTTGACAAAAGCCTACAAGCAAACACTTAGTAGTATCACCTGTCCATGCCGAATCTTATGCTCAGTGAGATCAGCTCCTAGCAACTCTTCATAGGGATCCATCCTGATCGGTAGTACTCTGTCAATGAGCCACAATAGCCCCATAGTGACGAGAATACCCCACGCCATAAGGCACACTGCAGTGAGAGTCTGCACACCAAGGAGGTACCAGCCGCCACCTGATTAAAAGTAAAGATATTTTTTTATAATTTATGAATGATATAAGATGATGAAACTAGAAAGAAAGGTAAGTAAACTTTATCCATTTAAACTATTTTGTGTGTAAAATTAATCAACCACTTTGTTGTCTATCACCCATGTTGGTGTAAATGAAAATAAACGTTATGCGGAGCGTTGGGCGTATATTAGACTTTTATAAAATTATTTTGTTTTCTGGAGGATGGAGTGGTAAACGTAAGTAGTAAGGGTGTGGAGAGTGGAAGGTAGGAAGTAGTGACACATATTGATGAAGGCCTATCTACAACGATACACGTCTGTAAACTTGACAATATTAAGAATATGTAATGCGAAATTGAAGTAGTAGTCACTCATATAATTTTTGTTTAGACTTTAAAAACCTATAAAATAGTACAAATTCTACCTCACCTTTGAACAGTCCAGACCTCCCATTGGTGGTATCCATAGGAATTGGATTGTCCGCGAAAAGTCCAACTGCTATGACACCTGAAATTCATTATTTTTAGATATATCATTTTGTGCCTACATTTGTGAGTTCACCTATAACTCGAAAGCCGTATGTAGTAGCTTTAGAGTGGATTGTGATGCTGTTTAGTTCACAGAGGTCACAGATAAATCAAAATTAAATATTGTTAATTCAGATGACATAGATAAGTTGAAGGCAAGTTCAATTTATAATAAAAAAAATACCCCAAAGTCCACAAGCGCCATGCACAGCAGAAGCGCCCACCGGATCGTCCACGTGCATCATGTCGAAGAGCGGCGAGCTGGCGGAGGCGATACCCGCACCGATCAGACCGATCAGTAGTGCCTCCCAAGCGCGGTAGAGGAAACAACCCGCTGGAGGTAGATCAATTACAAATATTTTACTTTCTATTACCTATATTTTTTAGCATCTCATCGTGAGGCATGTTTTTTAGAACAAGATATTACTGTTAATACTGTTTAGTGTCTCAGAATATTTATATTTAATAGATAAACTAATTAGGTTTCGATAACATTTAAAAAATGCGTGAATAGCGAGGACAGACTTTTAGGACACACGTAAAAATATTGTAGATCTCTAATCCGCGTAATTTGCATGGTGGAATCTTCGTTATTAAGAGGTTTGTGTATCTGTAGTAGGGAGGGGAGTCTTTTAGGCCTAAAAACATCGAAAAACCTATAAAAAGTTATCACAAGCGCGTCGGGGACCGATTCTATTCACAGAAAAAAATATAAGGTAAATATATATATTATGGTCCCAGACTGAATTAAGAAATAATAATTGAGCTAGCTTTCCACCGCGCGGTTTCACTCGTGATCTCCTATTTAACCCTTTAGGGAAGGAATTTCATAAACCCTTCCTTAATACCCTAAGGGTGCACTATGGTACTCAAGAAATATATCTATCATCCAAATTTTAAATCTCTAGGTCCCCCGGTTTATGCGATGCGTTGTCAGTTAGATTTTATTATTATAAAGTTATATTTATATTTTATAGTTATATTTTATTATTATAAAGGTCAAAGGAAAAACGTTATAACTCACCAGTGATAGATACAAGTGCACCAAGGACACTGTTAATGAGCTCCATTACGTCAGCTCTACCTTTGTTTTTAATCAATGTATACCTAAAAAATATACAGACACTAAGAATATTGTATTACGATAGTGGGTAGGTGTAATTTATAATGTGGCCAAAGATAGCGAGCATACACAGTCGAAGGAAAGTGGCTCTCAAGTATAGCTGCCGGGCCAGGACATACCGGCTGGTGCTCCTCGACAGGATATTAATTTGAAAGCGTTAGCCAACCAGACGGGACCTACTACAAAATATTCTACTATCGTGCAACCTTATTATCATTTTATTAACCTCATTTTCATCTCAAGATCTTCATTACCGCACAAACAGCACCATCAATGTAACGTAATTTCCTTTACCACCAAAATATCCTCCACTTCATTATTATGTCACTCAATCTTTAGTCAGCAGGGAAGTTATGTATACTAATAAATACTTACAGTAACCCAAAACAACCTCCTCCAAAAGAGCCCATCATAGTCATGACAGCTGCGCGCGCCGCATACTGCCATTTTGCGCCGCTTACCTGCAATAATATAAACTGTGTAAAAAATGTATCTGAAGAAGCTGGGAGTGGTTATAAGATTAAGTAGGTGTGATTTAAACAAGGCTCTAAGCTTAATATGGTAAAATAATTTTAGCAGTAATGACGCCTATTATCTTGTTGCCCTTTCTTCCTACTTCTGAGTATTTACAGCCTAAGATAAGCACTTTTCATTCCTATACTTATCTCAATCACTGGCTTTCCGGATTCCCTAACTTTTTAACCATCGTGCAGCGCTGCCGGTGGCCTATCCAGTGTTCGTTAAATCAGCCCCTTGATCGGTGTTATTTGTCGACAATAACTGCAGTTTTGTAGGATGGGAATAAACGTAAACAGTAAAATTGTAAAGAAGCATAAAGTTCGAATTTTAGAATGGAGATGATACTTTTAAAGAGTCAAACATAGAACCTATGTAACGTAACGCTTTGTATCTCTGTACTGTATCGAACATACATTATACGCTAGCGTGTTCCGCAAATTGCGATCATTTTGTTCAATGTTAGTAAGACTTAATTTTAAAACGTCGTTCTATTACATTTTAAATCGTTTACTGACAAACACGCAAATAATAATGACTATGTGAACAGCATAATTTTAGCTAATTTACAGAATAAGTGAGCCCATTATATATTCAACACTGGTAATTTAAAAACGAATTTATCTTGTCTATGGTGACCTTGTATGCAAGTGCTGCCAGAAAAAGATTTATGTTTCCGTTAAAATATGAATAGGCTTGAGTTAAGAGCTTTAAATTAAATTGGACACGTACTAGATTATTGTCTTGGCAATTTGTTATTCAACATTACAATGCTTTTTTTGTGCATGTGTCTAGAAGTATTTTGTTATAGAATAAAAAACCGACGACACAGCTATTACGTCTAGTATAATAATAATTATTTATGTATATATTATTTATTTATTTAATTGGAAGACCAACAGCTTGTACATCAGTTTAGTAATGTTTTACAAAATGTGTGAGCCATTTAGAGGACCAATAGAAATACAGAAGAATTAAGTTATAATTATGTTTTGAACAATTTTACTGATTTTCAGCTTGTTGTGATTTTATGCACCTTCACACTCATGTTTTGGCCTAAATTGACCGGACTATAAGTTTTAATGTCTAAGTAAGAACAAATTAAAGAACAAACTTAACGTATGAAAATAGAGAATAAAACTGCTATACTGATAATTAAAATTACAGACAAAAAATATGTAAAATATAATAAGTAAATAAAATAAAATCTGTTGTTTGAGAAAATTGCTCACTAAGCCGTCACCTCAGCGATACGATACTCATATTAAATATATCGATTTCCACAGATTTTAAGGTTTAATGTTGTTTAAATTGCCGACATAAAAAAGAGTTATTATAATAATAATAATATGGCAAGTCACCGTCTGCCAGATATATTTATAACGAACATCATCAAAGATTGAGACATGATTTGACAGGCGTTCCGTTGTCTCAATCAATAGTCCAACAACCAGTCCAGCAAGTTCCCCCCATAGACCCAGTATAGTTCCCTGTTTTCTGTAATAGTCCTTGCACTTAGCGGCAGTGCCTGATTTAGAGTTTTGACCGCCCTAGGCTAACTATGAATATGCGCCCCCCAGCCTGTCCTGTCGTACCCTTTTACAAGTACAGAAGAGAGCTTACGTAACATCTTTGAATCAAACTGTCAGTAAGTAGGTAAACGAAAGACGAAAGGAACCAAATAATTCCAACACTTATTTTTACAATCTATTTATTTTGTCCTAACAATATACAAGAAGAAATTTAAAATATATGTTAAATCCTTGTGACAATTTGCTCTATGACTTTGAGAATTGAGAATATTATATAAAACTACTTTTCCTTGCTTTCTCGCCGCGTATCCCCACGCACGCCTTTAAAAAAGATCGGTCCTCGCGCCGTGATGTCAGAAAGATACATTTCAATAATAATAATAAATATTGTTACATTATTTTTGCCAAATATACATAGCATACTTATTTTTTAATGAAGTTGAAACATAGATTTGAGTTTGATCCACTCTTCAGTCACGATGATCGTATTTTAAACATCAAGCACGACATTATGTATCTACCTCTATTTATTTAAGTTTATGTTTTGTTTGTGAAACGTAGGCATTGGCCCATACATGGGTATTGGATTGTGAATTAATTACGATGTTCACGAAACATAATCTAAAAAAATAAATCACTTCTTTGCAAATAATTTACCGAAACGTTTGATATTCACTTCTTGTTTCAATGGCATCAAAGTCGTCGGTGAATGCTGACAAGTGATTGATGAGACGACAACGCGACGCATTAGAAAAATAAACAGCTTTTTACACTAGTTACTGTAAAAAGTGTAGATTGTGTATGTTTAAATTTTGCTTTTATTATTGTTTATTTATTTTTGCGGGATTCAAAGAATAAGTAAGAAATATGGTTATTATGCCTGGTGCATATCCCGATAATTGTTTATTTATGACTACTTAACTGAATGCTTAATATCACCTAATCGTACTTACTCCATATGTACTGCCAGAGTTGAATGCCAGCCAGCCCCACCACAGCACGAACGTGCCCATGACGGCGTTGACCGGGTTGCCGAGTGGCAGCGGGGCCGTGCCCCGCGCGTAGCGGCCCAGCCGTGGGCCTAGCATGAGGGCTGAAGCGAAGGCTGACGAACCACCTAATTAGGGAATTAAGTGTATTAATAAATCTTCCATGTAAGGTCCATTAATATTAGGGAACCCGAAATATTATGACGTATGTAAACTTACCGATAAGATGCACAGGTCCCGAGCCGGCGATGTCGACGGCCCCTAACTGGTTGAGGAAGCCATGTGAACCCCATACCCAGCCCGCCGGCACGCAGTACACCACTGTGTTCAGGAACGAGAACAAACAGTACGCCTTGAAGTTGCACCTGTTTGTGGTACATTATCTCATTTATTGAACTGAGCTTTTTACATATGTCTAGGTCCTTAGAATATCAAAAGCAATAAAACGGTTGTATATGATGTTATACTAGTTGTGTCTCGCGGTTTCAACCGTTTTCCGGAGATTAAAAGAATTCAAACACGGAATAAAGAACTATATTATAATTATTATGTAACTTTATTTGACTTAAAACTACTTATATATTTTATTTTATTTTTATTTAAGTACACATACTTAGGTAGGTTTAAAATATAAAAAATAAGGACTACCAACCTCTCAGCCATAGCACCACTAACAATAGTTGTGGCAGTGGTGGCAAACGAAAGCTGGAACAGGAACGAAGCGAAGACTGGTCCCATGAGCTCGTCGCCCACCGGTGGGTCGACGAGGAAGTCTCCCACGCCTATGAAGGGGTTCGAGAGAGGTCCCTCGCCGAATGAGAGGCCGTAACCGAAGATCCAGTAGGTTAGACCTGGGTAATTGGTCAGGATTTTTGTCCTCTACATCGAGAGAGAGATTATGATTTGATTTACTCTGGAAGGCCTTGACCACAACCTCAGCATGGTAAATGATGATGTGGTGAAAAGTGTTAAATACACAAAGTTTAGGAGAACAATGGCGCTTAAGTACCGAAACACCGGTAAGTTAAGTGTATTTAAATAAATAAAATAAATAAATAAAATGTATTAATTTAGTTTAATATTGTGATAACTTTACTATTACTTACAGGGTATCAAAAAAATCATCCGCATCACTGTCAACAGGAAAAGTGCCCAAAAGGCTGGCAAATTGATTACTTGAAGAGTCGACTAATCGTTTGATGATTTCTATATAAATGTTATTTATAATTCACTGGGACCCAGTGCTCTATCATGGCCCTAGTGTTTCAACCCCAAACGGCTCAAAAATATCATTTCAAATTAGATATTTCTATATTAGCGCCGTTCGAGGTTCTCTGTGGCTGCAGCAGCCGCTCCAGCACAGCCTGCCGTGCTAGGAAGATGGGATGGAGCAAGGGTGTCGACACAGGTTGCGTTCCACCCCAAAGGCCTACCCAACATCCACGGCACCAAGGACATGCCACCTGGTCTTATGATGAACTTTTAAAAGATTATAGAAGCAAACAACGAGATTCATTATCTGAGTGGGAATAAGGGTACAAAAGTTATTGACCCCCTGTAACCAATAAGGTATTAAACCCCACTTACCACCAAGAGAGATATCTGCCAGATTCTTCATCATGATATTGGCTTCGTTCTTAATTGACACGCAACCTGATTCCAGCATGCCAAAACCTGTAACAAAAACAGTAGATTGAATAGACTGAATGTTCTATTAGTTCAATATTAATGTCGACGTCCGATCGTATAATTTGCCAAAACATTATATTCCTAGACATATCACGAAACGTAGCATTTTCATTATATGCCTAAGATTTGGCGGGGCATATTATCACGATGCCTTATAATAATTACGGGAGATCATTGAGAGCAACATATTTGTGGATATTCCTAGCTACATACCGGGCACATCGTTAAAGAGTTGCATTCCTGGCCACATTTTCGTTTAATCTTTGCAAAATTTAAATTAAGTATGTAAATATATATCTCATTAATATTTAAAAGCCGCGTGTGATATCATTGGGCAGGAGGTTTCACAGAAGTTCACATCTTACAAGGTATACAGGGCGTATAGCGGTTATGCTACAGCTTCACCCGCGTTCCCGAGGGATTTTATGTTTTTCCGGTTGTATTTATTTTTTAAAACGAAATCAAGTGTTCATTAAATTAAATTACCTGTCTACAATATTATTATTTTTTCCATTCGTGTGGCGTATAGCCGTGTGACGCCATGTATAGCATAAGAAAATGAAAATATTTATTTGCCGGGAATACCATCTTACAATACAAAAATCGGTCGGATTGTAAATCCCGACCGATTTTTGTAAGGAATATAGGTTACTTTTTGAATTGTAAGGATAGGTAATATTAGTTGTACCTACATTTATTTTAATTCTGCTTTACAAAACATCTTATTTACCTATTATTTTTCACTAGCTTTCGCCTCACGGTATAATCCGCGTATTCAGGATGATTGCTATCCCATACATATACATCTCCAGGCTTAGATCTATCCTGCAAATTTACATCAAAATCCATGGGTTAAATTTGGCCAGGCTTTAACATTACCAGTTTGCATTGTAAAAATAATAAATGAAGACGTTAAAATCCAGTTTGTATCTTCTAGATATATTTCGAAATTCTCTTGAAGATTCACTGATGAATTGGACGAGTTTTGAGTTGTAGGGATCATGCTGTCATTCAATGCCATTTTGTTTAATTATTACAAAAAATATGATTTTGATGATTGATTTAAAAAAGTTTTAAACGTTCTGCACTGATAGTTTATGAGTTTCTGTCTACATTGTCAGTTTGTTCCAACTTAATTCTAGGTCTTAACGATCTGTCATTAAGTTAAGTGAGGCCGCATTAAAAATTTATAGAATAATGGATGCGCCACGTTTTTGCTCGGACGTGAAAGTCGCAAAGTAAAATAACTGTAAAATTTTTGTAGAGATGTTCAGAGATAGTTACATTTTGTAACTTTGAGAACCTAATAAGTCGTATGTCTAATACGTAACAAGTTCTGTTTTACATATTTCTATTTGTGAGCTGCGATCCAATTTATTCAAACAGATTTACAAATGCGTTATGTGCCTTCTCCGTAGCTTCGTGGGTAAAAAGTAAATGAGATGGGTTGTTCTTACTTTACTTTACATCTAGAATTAGCTGAGACCCAGAGAAATAGAGTACTTCTTCACACAAATCATAGTATTGTATGTTACCACATCCATTACATATGCTGTTCGTGTTCACAAAGAGTTCTCAATTAGATACCCAATCACAAGAAACTTGTTCCTTATGTTACCCTTGATTGTTTACGTAGGTTACCATTACTATTACAACATATATTTAAATCAGTCTTCTAGCAAGTGCTAGTACTAGTCTAGGTATAGATTATTACAGTCACATCGGGAACCAGGTCTTAATATAAGTAATAGACATCCAGAAAATGGAGCTTAATTCATAGAATTTATTCAAACTCATTCAGTTGCTATTCCGATGGTTGCTGATACTCTGTTAGTTGCAATCCTGCGGTCATGTGTTCTTTTGCCTCTTCTATCTAAAATAAGAGCCATTTAATTCAATAGGCTACCAAATTAGTCCGTAAACTGCTATGTTATAATAACTCCACTAATTCGGTGATAAATTATGGCAGTATCAGCATCGCACAACGCAAGATGAGGAAAATTTTCTGAGCAAAGTAAAGTGACCTCCAAAATACAGTCGTAACAAGGATTTGCGTTTATTTTCACTTATTTAGTTTATATTACATTATATGCTAATGTTACTCATTGTAGTTTTATGTGGGTCAATGTTGACATGGTGATAAACGGTTTAGTTAATACTAATATCTTGAATTTTTGAGGTTGAATTTTGGCAATCGAAATGTATACGGGTGGAAATATATAGTGATGTAATGTGAAAAATGTATGTATGCAGGTTATCAAGTAATTAATTTATTACCTGAAGAAATATTCAGTAATATTTTACGGTCGCGCTCAAAAACATCAATAGACAATAAAGTATGATGATTCATTATGTCCACACCTGTCCCTTTCTATAGCTATTCAATAAACAAAATAGAGATATTCTAATTGATGTCTCTGAGTATGGCAGTTAGAGAAAAATATGTAGAGTACATGGATAAATAATTTCAATCCTCATTTAGGTATATGTGAATTGAAAATAGTGGAATTTGTTTGCGGCATCTGTCTCCGACTCCTACAATCTGGGGAGTTTCAAAAGTTAGATAGAGTAAATAGGATTTTTCGGGCCCCACCTTTAGATTTGTCATCTTCTCTTCTCTGTCTGGGTCCTAATCCTAACGCAAGTACATTTTAATTTAATATGTATTTAGAAACAAAACATTCGAGTCGATCTAAATGCATTTGACTTTTCCATTGATTAGTTTTTAGTTATTCGTATGTAGTATATAATAATAATATGGAATTGGTAATAGGTTCGACCAAGGCAATAGATACCTATACTGAAAAGATTATTATTAATCTGAAATAAATTAATCTGAATAATGAAACGGCACAACCTTATTTCAGTGACCATATTTGTGTGAATGTGGGAAGAAAAATCTGCCGTTGTCTGAACAAACGTTCAAAGTTACTCTTGTATGTTAAACATATGGAAAGAACGAACAATAAAACAGCTCCCATATAATATTTTAAGCCTATGAAAGTTGTTAAAATAAAATAAAAACATATTGCGATTTTTGTGTGAAGTCCACTGTCTGTAAGATGTCCACTGAAGAAAAAGGTTGTACATAGAACCGGCATGTGAATTATTTTCTAAATACACTGCCTAGGTACATCTTCGGGGATGATAACACTATTATTCCTAAGGAGCTAGAGTTTGAGACTCTGCTAGAGTGTACTTAAATGTATTAAATTATTATTTATTAGTTAGGTACTGGAATATACAGGTAAAGTTTAGCTTCTTCAATTCCGTTAACAAAACATTCGCAAGCATAATGGAAGATTATGTATTTTTTTTTACTATTTATAGGTCTGTATACGGGGTGATTTTGTTATCACTGGCAATACTTGCAGGGGTGGAAGTACCCATCAATGTGAACAACTTTTATTATAGGGCTAACTCTGATATCGCGTAAAATAATACGGTTGCTTCATACATTTTGGTCGAGTAGGTATTGAACTTTTGTATGGGACAGCTGATAATTTTTTCATGATTTCACAGTTAGTCCTATAATAAAAGTTGTTCACATTGATGAGTACTTCCACCCCTGCAAGTATTGCCAGTGATAACAAAATCACCCAGTATAGATAGTTAGATAGATACCACAATCTTATTATGGTAGGTTATGATGTGATCGAAGGTGGTAAGCATAAAAAGCCTAGAAGGAACTGACTCTCAAGTGTAAATATTATTTACTCACCAGTTTGCATTGTGAAGATAATAATAGTTGCCGACAAAATCCATGTTGAGTCTCCGACATTAATTTCAAAATTTTTCTGTAGATTTACTGATGTAGTTGCTTCGTTGGTTACATTTGATAGCAACGCAACGTAGTCTATGGTCCCGTTGGTCACCATTTTTATTTTAAACGATTTTTTAAAAGTACGGTTACTTTTTTAATTCCAGTAAGACACCAAGGAAATTTTGGAATAATAATGACAACCACGTATTTTATGTAGAAAAAATATTATTTTGGTTTCAAAATATGAACACAGTAATTTAATTTTAATATTATAGTCTATGTAAGTAAGCAAAACAATTTTTGGAGGTATTTTGACCACCCGCGACACTTAACTTCATTTTATTTATTTTAAACACAAATAAAAATATTGAAATCCATAATATTTGCTTATGTGTAAATAAACACACTTTCTGCCGTGAGTGTTACTGCAGAATAAAAATATAATTTGAGTTTTGAGATCCTTTATAGATGGCGCGCATTATGCTCCCGCGTGATGAGTTTCTATACGTAGATGTACGAATTGAGAATACATATGTGGCACTTTGAGCACACCAGTATTTATTACACATAATAATAAGACCTTGCATTCTTGCAGTTTACAGCTTCCATCGCTGCAATAGCTTCTGAACGAAATTAGACCCATATGCCCCCCCCCTAAATCCGCCCTTGCCAACACCCACTATTTTGAGTCGCTACGAATTTCATACCGCATCCATATTTTCGTTAAAACGTAGTGATTTAATCCTCATTGTTTTCGTAGTTCCAACTCGTATGCTGACGTCATTCACTCAACTCATCTGAGTTAAAGTTTATTACGCTTTAAGTATATTAGATATCTATTTACATAGCATGTTGAAATGCTCTAAGCTTATTAATGATACTTTTTAGGGTTCCGTAGCCAAATGGCAAAAAATGGAACCCTTATAGTTTCGTCATGTCTGTCAATGCCAAGTGGAGATTCGTATTTACTTCTTTTTATATCAAGTACCTCTGTACCTACATACAATGTGGTCGGGTTTGTGTGATACTAAATATAAGTTGAATGGTTCAGTACGTAAATATCTTATTTTTAATACGGTCCGAAAGAATAACAAGTTCACATAGCTACTAATACCTAGTATATATTTTTAAGTATAATACCACAGCGTAAAAAACATACAGCGGTCCATCGCATTTGAAGTCACGCCAAATGCCGCTTTTGTATAGGCATTCGTCATTGCTGCATTGTGTCCCAAGCGACCGCCCCTCTCTCACCCCGCAAGCCCCGCACGATTGCTCTGTCTAGACGTGTAGTACATTGGCCGACTGTAAGAGTTACATAGACTGTGATAATACTTTATACTTGGCATAAGTATTAGTGATAACTTTGCCCATAGCACAGGGCTTACCTAGTTTGGGCTCCTGTCCTCCCACAATTAATATGTTCTTCGTATTATAGTATTTTTTTTTTGTCTTTTCGTTTTTTTGTTACATTAATATTAGGTTTATTTATTCTAAATTATAAGAGATTTATTTGTGGGAAGAAATAAATAAACTATTTATATTATAAATAAACTATTTAAATAACTCCCAAAGGGCGTCTTACAGAAGGCTTTTCATAAAAATATGTTACAACAGCCTCTAAAATTGATAATTTTGCGTTGCTATCTTCAAGAAAAACGAGAGAATTAAATAATGTATAGCAACATGGTGTAGGTACCTAAGATTTTCTTTTGAGTAATGTATTTTCACGTAATTATTAAATGAAACATTTTCGAACTACCCTGAATCCGATCTTGTCTTACCTTACATAAGATTAATATTTTTCTGACTAAACATTCTGTGAAAATACAATCCCAAACATTTATACGGTTCTGCCTACTGCACAGAACCCTAAACTCTCGGTTGGACAGCGTCCGAGTCACGTATGAGACCTTTTATTTATGACCTAGGTTTTGTATGGAATTTAGTTTTTGTTGTGAATTCCCATTCGTACCCTACTGCTTGCCAAAGCACTGACTGGTGTGTTGCGGCTGTTGCACTTGAGAGCCAGTTTACATCGGTTTTATGTGCATACAATCTTCAGCCATAATGAAATTGCGGTCCAAAACAGGCCTGTACATAGTATATAATGAAGTCAGTTAATTATAATAAGTACACAAGAGGCCGCCCATATTCTAAACTTTAAACGGAAAATTTAAAAACGGCGGGCAGTACAAAACAAATCACTTTAAAATTTTAGTTCAGAATAACAATGATCGCTTGAAGAATACGAGTCATAAGCGGATATACTTTTAGAAATGCAATAAAAACAACAATGTTCATTATATTATCTATTATAATTTTAATTATCTATAGTTTTGTCGTTAACATATTACAACAGTTGCCACTGCATCAAAATCAGTGAGATAACTACAGACTAACCTTGGTTTTAGCTAGATAAATAACTAAAACTGTGTACGTAATGATTTTTTTCTAGATGCTATAATTCAAACAAGCCATCGCAATGATAATTATTCACTGTAATAATATATGTTTATCCTGTGACATTCTTCACACACGGTCATCTGATCCCAAACTAAGCAGATCTTGTACTATGGAAACCGATATACCTACTACATACTGGGTGATTTTTTAGTCACTTTTTTAGGCAATACTTGCAGGGGTGGAAGTACTCATCAATATGAACATGTTTTATTATGGGACTAACTGTGAAATCATGAAAAAAATATCAGCTGTTCCATACAAAAGTTCAATACCTACTCGACCAAAATGTATGAAGCAACCATTTTATTTTACGCGATATCAGAGTTAGCCCCATAATAAAAGTGGTTCACATTGATGAGTACCTACTTCCGCCTACTTCCTGCAAGTATTGCGAGTGATAAAAAAATTACCCAGTATACCTACTAAAAAAAATATACATTGATAGTAACCAGACTCAGGATAAACAGACATATTCATGCACACAAATGTCTGTCCTGGGTGGTAATCGAACCCCGTGGCGTGATAGACAGGGTATCTTACCAACCACGCCAACCAGCCAGTCATCACATGCTACTGTTGGCAATTTATACGATAATTTCAAAGCAACTTACATCAGAGAAGCGAAGAGAAATTAAGGAAGTCATCTTGAATAATAAAATGTGGAAAGGAACCTTAGTGGAATAGGTACTCGTCAATCAATAATAGACAATAAATTCTGTTTTATTATACTAACTAAGTAAAGAATGTATGTTTTTCTTTTTTACTTTGTATAAGCTTGTGGTTGACCACAATCTCATTATGGTAAGTGATGATGTGATGGGAAGTGGTAAGCACACAAAAATCAGAAATGAGGAGATTCGTAGACGAACAAGGGTCACCGACATAGCCCAGCGGATTGGAAAGTTGAAGTGGCAATGGACAGGGCACATAGTGCGCAGAACAGATGGCCGATGGGGCCGAAGAGTTCTGCAGTGGAGACCACGGACCGGCAAGCGCAGCGTTGGACGTCCACTTGCAAGGTGGACGGACGACCTTGTAAAGGTCTTCGGAAAACTCTGGATGCAGGCCGCCCAAGACCGGTCCTATTGGAGATCCTTAGGGGAGGCTTGTATTCAGCAGTGGACGTCTTGCAGCTGAGATGATGATGATGATGAAGCACACAAAGCCTACTAAGCCAAAGGAATTGGCTCTCAAGTACAGCTGTCGTATCACACCGGTTGGTGTTTGGCGACAGATTTTCAACTTGAGGGTGGTAGCCAGCCAGGCGGGAACTATAAAGTACCCTACCACAGTGTATGAATGTGAGTAAGTCTTTCTGTCTATATGTAGGTACGTTTGTCACGTATTCACGGTGAAACTAAAGATGAAAATTGTCCATTGGGTAGATAAATAGTTTGAAATAATTTAATGTTAACAACATAGCTATATTGTTCTACTGCTTTAAGTAGTTGTTTAATGTACTGTGGTCAAACTTTAATTATCCATGCTTTATTTGTGTAATTTTGTTACACGTGTGAATCGTGAAACAATAGATAATGTAGGTATATTGAGACGTTCTATATTTTAGCAAAATTATGTATGTAAATATTTTGGGACATATTCCTCACACACGGCCATCTGACCCCAAACTAAGTAGAGCTTGTACTATGGAAGCCAGATAACTGATATAGTTCCTACATATACATACTACTTTTCTTATAAATACATACTTATATAGATAATTACACCCAGACTCAAGACAAACAGACATGTTCATGCACATAAATGTTCTGATTGGGAATCGAAACCACGACCTGCGGCTTGATAGATAGGGTATGTTACCAACCACGCCAACCGGTCCGTTGTAGGTGGAAGTGTCTTTTATTTTTGAAGTATTTTAATGTAGGAATATGAATGAGTCTAAAATAATAAACCGGCTCGGTAGTGGCGACATTCTGCACAGTGGTAAATTATTTTACTCATTGTAATGTCCCTTCCTTTACTTTTCCATTGTTTCACGAATGAGGGTGAACGGAATTGGGAAAATATTCCACCACGCATGCTCACTGCTAATTGGTAGATAATATAATGGAATGTAATGTTGGCCTATTGTAATTTGTAATTCTACTACCTAATCGGTTTTTATAAATGACGGAGTTCCGAGGCAACAAACATACTTATTTACTTTTAAATTGTGATAAAGTATATATAAACATACAAAAGAAAATACAACCGAATTGAGAACCTCTTCCTTTTTTTTGAAGCCGGTTAAAAATACAGAGGATGGCTTATTTATTGCATAACACCTACACTTATGTTTTGTTAGGTTTTCATACAAGTAGGTACTTAATTTATTGTTTGACTGCTACCAACCAAAACACAAATAATGTTGTATTAGGTATGCTACTATTTTTAAATACATGAACGTATACGTAACTAATTTCTTACGGCTTTATAATGTTTGAATCACTGGGGGAGGTGAAGGTGAGGCAATACCCTAAGAAGTCTGGCGGTGGTCCCTCGACCGGTACACCCTTACGCGGAGGGCTCTTAACCAGATTTAAGAATATTTGGGCAATAGACGCCTGGAGGGCGCCCCCTGGAGCACGAGCCTCAGATCAGGGCGTTGTCAAGAGAGAAATAAACCTTATAACTACAGCACCAGAGTACAAATTCAATTGTTATCACTTTACGGATCTAACAATCATGATTATCAGACAATTTAATGTTCATTGAAATCGTGAATGTTAAATTTAGAATTAATAAGATCGATGGCATTATTGTAAATAATGTTAAGTTAAGTTAAAATGGTGGTTGTTAGCTGGCAAGTGTAATTTTTAACACATTTTCAGTTGACAATGAGAAGTTCGGTGGATACCGGTTCTGTAACCAGTTTCAGGTAGTAAGTCCAAATTAAGGCATTTTCCATCTCTTTGAAATGTTGATGTTTACATAAAAGTTATTTTATAAACTAACTTGTCCTGTCAGTATTTCGCGTTACCGCGAATCTAATGTTTCTAAAATCTTATACTATATTCCAGAGTGTAATCTAAGATAGATTACCAAACTCATCCAAATCCCATTAGCCAAACATCCACACAAGATTTCGCTTTCATAATATTCGTAGGACTATAGATAGATACTTACGTAGGCGTTACTGAAATAAAGAGCTAGGAGCATTGTTCGATGCGTGAAAATAGCACCTAATTAATACTCCTACAAAGTTTAGGTACTATAGGCTTATGTTCAGTACCCTGAGTGTTAAGAATTTACGTAAATAAACGCTTACTATCAAGAAATTAGTTCCATGTGTATTCCGCAAGAGGATTCGAATATTGATTTGAAAAATACTGTTGATCTATGGGGACTTTCCGTAAAACTGGTTAATTCTATAATTGATTGTATTGCGCCTCATTTGGCAGTCACTTTTAATAAATGCATTGATTTTGGCGTATTTCCTGATCTGATGAAACATAGTAAATGCCTTTTAAAACCGGTAGTACATCTGACCCCACTAATTTTAGACCGATTTCTGTACTACCGACGTTTACTAAAATTATACTTAATCAACTGTTGGTACATTTCAATAGTAAGTAATAGACTGCTTCACAGTAAACAATTTGGTTTTACTAGGGGTCGCTCGACAACCGATGCTGGTGTTGAGCTTGTTCAGAATATTTTTGACGCTTGGGAGGAGTCACGTGATACCGTCGGTGTCTTTTGTGACTTATCCAAGGCATTTGATTGTGTACACCATAAATTATTGATCAGGAAATTACACCACTATGATATTAGAGATATTGCACTCAGTCTTTTGAATTCATACTTGAGTGATAGAATTCCAAGGGTTGATGCAAATGGTAAAGTTTCCTCTGGATCTTCAGTAACGATGGGCGTCCCAGAAGGTTCTATCCTGGGACCTTTTCTTTTTCTTATATACATCAACGACTTGCCTTATCTTGTAGAAAAAAAAATGAGATAGTATTGTTTGCTGATGACACTTCACTTCTTTACAAAGTGAATAGACATGATTTTAATTCTTCTGACGACGTAAACAATGCTCTTTCAGTAGTCGTTGATTGGTTTACTATTAATAATTTATTGCTCAACGAGAAAAAAACCAAATGTATCAGATTCAGTCAACCCAATGTAAAACATTTGGGTACAGACATTGTAATTTAAGGCGAAAAACTGGATCTTGTAGAAACAAACGTATTTTTAGGTATCACTTTAGATGATAAGCTACAATGGGGCCCACATATTTGTAAATTGGTGAATAGACTTAGTTCTGCAGCCTATGCAGTGACAAAAATTGGTTCTCTCACTGACGAATCTACGGCAAGATTAGTTTATTTTAGCTATTTCCACAGCTTGATGTCCTACGGTTCCTCCTTTGGGGTAGTAGTGCTGACATCAATAGAATTTTTATTCTGCAGAAGAGGGCTGTTCGCGCAATTTACAATTTACGTCCTAGAGATTCTCTTAAAGACAAATTCAAATCTATAAATATTATGACAGTGCCGTCACAATACATTTATGAAAACTTAATCTATGTTCGGAAAAATATACAAAATTTTCCAAAAAACAGCGACACTCATAGCTTGAACACTAGAAATAAGCACAAACATGCTGTACCTGTAACGCGGCTCAGCAAAGTGAGGGACTCATTAAAGGGGCAATGTATACGTTTCTATAAAAAAATACCCAAAGAAATTCAAGAACTATCTGTGTATAGATTTAAAAAGTTAATTAAACAAAAGTTATGTAACAAAGGGTACTATAAAGTTTCTGATTTTGTGGAAAACAAGAATGCATTTAAATGAAATGTTCGCTCAACAAGCTATTTCATAATAACTTTATAAACATTGTAATTAGTAATTAAATTATATTACTTAAAAAAAAAAAAACTATAAAAATATCCCTTGCTGAGTTTCTTGCCGGAGTCTGCTCAGTCCAAGTGTATTCTGAACCGGTGGTAGAATGATTTTCATTGTATTGTAACGTTCATAAGTGCCTTATTAGGGCCTAAACTGAATAAATGAGTTTTTGATTTGATTTGATTAGAGGCGCTATGCCGATTCCTATAGAAAAAAGTCGTAAACGCTAACGTGATAGTAAGCGTTTTCTAACGTCAATTGTTTACACTCGGGGTACTGGTTTCGGTGCTGATCGTATCCTAGTCTTTTCTGCGATCACCTTGATATTGACATCAAACAGGGTCTATCTTTTCTTTCTTTTTTTACTTATTTGGCTTGTGTTTGACCACAATCTCACTATGTAAGTGATGATGTGGCCGAAGGTGGTAAGCACACAAAGTCTAGAAGGAACTGGCTCTCAAGTGCAACTGCCGGAACACACCAGTAAGTGTTTGGCGACAGATCTTTCAGATTCGAACCCACGACCTTCGCCGCGGTGTCTAACGTCACTACTGAGCTATAATCGCCTTTAACAACTTTTTACTATATTCTAGCGAGTAGAATAAATAACTACGAAGACAAAAATGGGGCGCCCATCGCAGCGCTCTCTCATTCGGTTAGTAATATTTTATCACAGCGACATCTCGTGGGTAAAATGTGAAATAATGTAATTATTGGTCACGTTGCCCAGATAGATAGAAGACGTTTATTTTAATTTTGCTACTCAACCATAGATAGCGCGGCAACACAGGGTTTTAAAAATTAAGCTATTGGCTATTGCACAACAGATGTCACTAGGCGCTAGAAAAATTATTAATCAGTTTTAACCGTAATTGATTCGTAATTACATGTTCCTTATGACAATGTGATGATGTGTAATCATAAATATTTGTATTGCATTGATCAGAAAATTCAGCAAGTAGAGTTTTATAGCGAATTTTGGCTTGTTTTGTCCAAAGTACATATTTCTCATCCAATTGGAAAGTATTTACATAGGTACAAAGCACTCAACATTATCTACTTTATTTAAATCTCGAATTAATTGAACTTACCAAAGTGGTAGAGTTTAAATTATTATGTTCATATATCACCATAATCTGAATAGGTAAATGAATTTTGTGTTTGGTTGAGCTGAGTGTCTATTTAGTGATATACCTGTCAAGGTTTAACCTTAGCCTGCCTTTAGCCCTAATAACTGTGAATTTATAGATACCGATTATGTATCTACATAAAAAAACGAAAAAACTTTTTCATGCAGAATGTAAATAAAATGACAAAAAAATTAAGGTTGGTAAGGTTTTTTTTTTTAGGAAATTGAAAATTGACAGTTAGACGTCAACTTTTATTGCATAAGTATTCATGAAATGTTTTGCTAAGAAATAGGCGCTAAACTGTCGTGCCACTCGAATTATGTACCCATGATTTTTTTCAGTTCTCTCATTCTCATACGTTTGGTTTTGTTTACCTTAATTTTCGTAAATACCTAGCTAGGTATAAGTAAAAAAATAAATGCATAGCTGCTAAACAATTCTACACCATCATGACAAAATAAAGTAACTGATACCTAAATATTTTTTATTTATTTTTTATATAAAATAGAAAAACAAAATAATGTTAAATTGTGTGTACTAGGTTATCAAACGAATAGATTGAGAAATTACTTAGATCACCTACTTATATTTAGACATTACTTAGTAGTTTTTTTTTTTAATTACAGAAGGTGAGAAGCAGGCAAACGTTCCACTTGATGGTACCTACCATGTGGCCACCGTTCGCCTATTGAGCCTCGAAAGGCTCTCAAGTGCAAGTTTTTGTAACAAAACTGTGTAAGTAATATAATATATATATTATAAAATACTTTGGATGACAAGTAAAGCTTAATTTGGAAATGAATATCATTGTTTATTTGTCTATCAATCAATATGAAGGCTATTTTTTGTTATACGAAATTATAACCTCATTATCTGTATAAATTAAGATGAGTACAGTAAAAAAGGTGTTCTTAGTTCAACAAATTAAAGTTCAAATTTTCATGTACAATTTTAAGGTAGGTTAGCCTTGTTATACAGTTGTTAGAAAATAAGATTTGTCATGTACAGAATAAGGTTGAAAATCTATTGGTTATTATAAAATAAAGAGAGTCAACTCCCCTAACGCAGAAGGCGTGGTCACATTACATTTGGCCGGAGACTGCACAAATCTCAGTATACAACCGGCATTCGGACGTTCCAAATACAAAATCATTCCATTTAATATTTTTTTTTAAATCGCGTATAAATTTCGTGCCAGTGACTCGTGTTGTGGACTAAAAGTGACCTGTGAAATGGAATCTGAAATAAATAAGATGCAAACTAAAATTCCGCCGAAGAACTTTTCTATCGAATCGATAGTTGGCTTGAGCGATCGTCGTTCGCCTGAAATCGATATCGAAAACAGTATATCGCAGGATTACGCTGGAAATAATGAACATTCTGAAGATGAGGACATGAAAATGAGGGATGGGAAAATGGGATACTATTTTCAACAGAATCGAGTGCCGAATTTTCCATTTTTCATGTCGTATGATAAAAGAATGATAAATGGGTATCAGACCGAGCAGGGAGTTGGACAGGAAGACCTGAAGAGAGCCAGCCCTGGAAGTGTGAGAAGTGAGGTGGATAGCGACGGGGTCGATGACCGACCACATGGTGAGCTTTTTTTTTAAATTTTTTGGGCAAATGAGAATGTTTTTTTTAATGAGCAATGCGCGTGACAGTAATAACACAGCTAATAATATGTTAGATACAAATACTTACAAATAAAAGGTACCTTGTGATATTTAAATTTAGAAAAAAAAAATTGTTCGTGTAAATGGTTTTTTTTTTTGTAATAACCTTTATGAAGTGCCTTTTGACGGAAAATGATGCAGTTTTATGTGCGGGGGACATACGATTTATACTAGGTACTTATATTATTTTTAATTTAGTTCTATGATAAATAAATAAATTTAATGAATCCTGGGGCAGCTTTTAAACTAATCAGTTTCATTGACATGATCGTCCGCCCCCTTATCATTCTAACAGAGCTGTAAAATCACTATTTTTTTTAAGAATCATCAATTTCTATTGAAATCATTCTTTAAAAAAAAATAGCACAATAAATGGTAATATGTAGCATTAATTTTCATAGTTTAAACGACTAGCGGTAAATTTTATGGTAACCATAATTATAAACAATTTGCCGTTTTCAAAATGCCGACGGCAACTATGGCTAGACCGTCGTCGGTCGGTCGGCGCCGATTGATCTTGAACTCGGTGTTTTACTGTTCCTTTTGTAATGTTAAAGATAATCGATAAGGTAATAACTGTTTATACATACCTAAATAATAACGTGGTACTTTTTGTTCCGGTTTTTCTTAATGCTCAGAAACTGAACTACAAAAAAGAAAAACAAAAAATATATAAAAAATATTTTGTATTTTTGGTAAAATGCTGGGTCCAAGCATAAATTTAAATATATTTTTTTTACAAAAGTTATGCGTGGTCATTATAAAAAAAAAATACGCGTTGACTTGAGAACCGCCTCCGTTTTTTCGTCGGTTATAAAATAGGTAATATAATAAGTACCAATATGTATAATTTAATCAATAAAAAGTAATAAAACTTCTCAATGTCTACACCATAATTACAGATGATGTTTTTTTGTCAACGCAAAACATTTATTATAATATTAAAACCCCATGATCCCTAATATTAGCATTAGCAACATAATAAAAACTCAATTGCGCATCAGATTGTTTACAAAATAAAGGCATTAAACTAATATAGGGTGAGGAGCGAACATTTGAGCCTCATTGTCGCGCCCTTTTAAAAAAACATACAATAGGGGATGCTGATATCTACAAAAAATGTTGTTGAATGGTATTTAGGATCTTTTTGAATTTAATACAAGTTAATCTTACTCTACTTATCTGTTATTTAAGTGGAGGTTATTATTTTTAAAAATATTCTCTGTCAATTTTAATGCATGCAAGTGTATCTAGCTAGTACCTAAATATATTTAGTTAGATATAGTGATGGGTACGGGACAACTAAAACTTAACACAGATGGTCCCATTTAGAGTTTAATTTTTAATCCATATTTCTGGTAATTTTTAAACGACTTCAAAAAAGGAGGAGGTTCTCAATTCGTCGGAATCTTTTTTTTTAAATAATAGCTCACTATTTATTTTTATAACAAGTATTTACAATGATTGTATAAAATACAAACAATACTAATATATAGAAAATTATTCTTTTTTTATGTACCTAAGTATGTCTCTCTTTCTTTATCTGATGGTGGGATCCCAGAAAAATCGAGGGCAAACCTCAAATTTTATAGGGACATATAGGTACCTAGTGTGTTTTATATATTTTCTAAAATTATTCAAGTATTTGTGTCTGGCACTTAACATCTCATGTTCCTGAGCTGATGATGGAAAATATAACTTCTTAACTATTAGGAGTTAGTGAATAATTCTCTCAGGTGAGCTGATGATGGAAGGTACAACTCCTTGTTAGTTAGGAGTTAAGGGATAATTCCTAAAGTACCGTATAGACCGCTAGTTTTTATTCTTTCTAATTATTTGGGTGATTGCGTCGGGAGTCATAATTTTATGCTAAATACCTATTAAAAATTAATAAATAGATATTATTCAATATTGTCGACAAGTGACAAATCTTGATAAGTAGTCAGCGAAAGCGAAGCACGTGTTCCAGAATCTCAAATTCTTTCGCTGAATTCAAAACGAATTCTAACATCGCTAGTGCAAACGCACTTTGAAGTCATTTTTGGTTTTTGTTAAAAGTTATTTTTTAATTTATTAAAGTACCTTCATCAATTTTAGGCATCCGTGGGACGTAATTTTGTTTGTGATTCATAATTTATCAAGGAATATTCGTTAAAAATTCAAAATATTTGAGCTGATATTTGTTTTTATAATAATTTTATCAACCACAAGTTATTGATATGTCGGTTGTATGTAGGTTTGTTTATGATGTAGGTAGTTAGTCATTATAGGTAAATTTATGTAATAGATAATAAATGCTTCTGAAGATTTATGACGCTATATGGTGATCAATGCGTCACCAAACTCAATAGAACGACCCTTAACGCTTTAACATAGACAAATTACTCAAAAACGGTAGCATTTTATATCCACATTGTTAACATTTGCTACTGTAAACGAAACAAATCTACTTTTGTTAGCCATTTTGTCGCAGCGTGACGTCTGGCAAATTTTACCGCCAAAAGACGTGTCATAGACAATAAGTGAGTTCGTTTTCTTTTGTCCTCGTGTTGGCACACAAGTCTATTGTCTTTGCTCAATTATGGAGTGGTGCATTGTGGCCACGTAGTGAATGTCATCGGATATTTTCTCTTTTATTGCTGTCGTCCTTCTTGTAATGTTTGGTTTTACAGCTTCCACATTTTTGGTTGAATGCGTAATGCTTCTCAGAAGTTTCGGTTTTAATACTTATAGAATTTTCTTGGAAAAAAATCTTTTCGTTAATTTTAAACATTGCTTTATCATTTTGATATCCACCTTAATTTCAGTCGAAAAGAAACGCTGCTTATACTTCTATGAAACATACTGCTGACAAATGCGCATTTGATCCCTGTACAGCGGCTGCAATTAGATTCTATTTGAAACAACCTTTGATCAATGGAAACTACAGTTTTATTCATGATTCTAGTTATACAAGTTTTGCTGCCAGCAGAAAATCTCGACATATTCAAAAGATTTCAAATAGAAGCTGATTGCAACAAAGTTACGTCATTCATAAACCCTAGCTAGATGAACAACGCACATCACGTAAGCGATTTCTCGCGTGAAAAAAATGAATTGGAGAAATTTTAATATAAGTACATTCCTTGACTTCCAAGAGGCGTTATGCCAAATACTATGGAGGATTGTGGCTATCGCAAATGCGATACATAATGTTTCCTTGTGTTTATTATTTACACCTTATACTTGCTATGCAGTATTTAATGTTGGCTAAAAGTTTTACATTCGATGTATTTGGCTACTGAGCTATAAAGAAAACATTCTTCACAGTTCTTGAGGGTTCTCAACCGGGTAAAAAAATATGGAGCAAGGCTCATCCTTTATATCTATAAAGATAAAATTCTTTTCGCAATTTCAGAGTTGATCTCTTAGTAAAAGTATGTCAAAACTTTGGTTTCTAAAAGACGACATACCCATAAGATATAGCTTCCGCCCCGCGGTTTCACCCGCATTCCCGAGGGACTTTATGTTTTTCCGGGATTAAAAGTAGCCTATAGCTTTCCTCGATAAATGGGCTATCCAACACTAAAATAAGTTTTCAATTCGAACCAGTAGTTCCTGAGATTAGCGTGTTCAACCAAACAAACAAACTCTTCAGGTTTATAATATTAGTAGACCTATAGATTTATTTAAAATAAAAACGAAACAAAGTAATTACTTAAAAAAAAAACTTCCAACATTCTCGCTGGTAAGTAAAAAATATTACCAAGTCAAAGTGAGTTCAGAAAGTACTAAAACTGTAACATTCCAACATATTTTATGCAGCTTACTACAGCTAATATACGCTTTAATAACTCTGAGCCAAGTAATAAAAGACCATGATGTTCAGTAGCGAGCTCGAATTAAAATGAAATGAACAGACGTGATTAAAAGCTTAAGGCAGTGGTGCAGCGGGTGTTTTATAACAATATTCTGGTGTTGCCATTTATAATGATTTGTTTTTAAAAAACTTTGGTATTCTATAGTACCTAACTAGCTAGTAGGTATATAAGCTTAAAGTCACTTTGAAATTGAGACAGTTTTTCTAGTATTCAATATTATAAATAAATGTGTCGTATAAAATTAATTATTCAAAAAAATATACGTCTAATTTATTTCGATTCGTGTAAATTTTCGTTTGGTCACAAAAAAGTATACCTACCTAGTTAATAAGAACAATACATTAAATAACAATTCATTCACACTTATTGCTCAGATATTTCTTTATTTTATTTAAATTAAAAGGTAGATCTGAATAAGGAAAACGTTTTTATTTTATTTTTGCAAAAAATATATTCTTAATGCAAGGGCAACGGTTTATTTACATCTTTATATGATTCAATTATTTAAAAAAATGATATCTTAATTTAATTTGATTACCTAAAACTGCAGGAGGCACCAATTACCTACATAAAAAATATCTTTCCAATAAATAAAAAACTTAAACAAAGATCCAGTTGTGTGACTGACCTAAAATCGTAAGCGACAACGTCGTAGTAGGAAGGGGAGCGAAAGAGATGGAAAACGATTATCGTAGCCCCGCCCTGATTGGTGGGGATAAAAACGGGAGAACGTTATTGGTTAACGCATTATGGATTTTTAGTGAGGCGGTACAAACTTTGGACATCGAAAACAAACTGACAGTTTACTTACTTTTTCGACGCGCTATAACGACTGTATCTGCCGGTGCTTTTTAATTTCAATAAAGCTCCACGCTCTGTTTATTTTTTTTCTGATTATGGAAACGTTCAGGAATTACTCGTTGGACAACAAATCGATCCGTGAGCCGTTATCTATTGATTTAATTTCAAAAACAAATATTATTTATGACATCAGCGTTCAAAATCAAAATACACCTCCGTCATCTCCGAAAAGTAAAGGTACGTGTTTATTTTTTACAGTTTTTAGATTCATTAAGGTCATTCTCAATAAAAAAATGCTAATCATTATATTGAACAGTTAGTATTATTATAAATAATAATTGAATATAATTGAATTACTAACAAAGAAAGTTACCAAATCAAAATAAATAATTTATAAAAAAAAAAATATAAAATGGTAGGTTTTATTGTGGTAGCAATTAACATAAATCGGGGTTTATTTATTATTTTTACTTTTATGTTTAAAAGTATTTCTCACATAAGTAGTATAATGTCCTAATATAATAATAATAGTAAATTAAGTATAATATCTCAAAAACATACGAGCCATAACGGTACTTATTTTAGCCAACCAATAAAACTATTTAAGCCAACACACCGACAAAAGAATTCCCATTATGACCTCATTGTAAAATTTTAATATTTTTATTGATTTCACAACAAAACATTATGTCGGCATCTCAAAGTCGCTGTAACGGCTATTATTGCTTTTATATTACAGCAAAGATAATCGTTAACATATAAACGCGAATACCCATCTTTATTATTATGAATTAGAGATCATAATTGAATGGCAATAAGGTTTTGTAAGTAAACTGTATCTTGCTCATTACTACCTGCGAAGTTTTATTGAGTAGGTACCTATTTAGATATTAGGTATAAGTTACAGTTAGGTTACTTGGAAGTTAATGTTCGGGTATTAAATAGCTCATGATTTGTTTATGAGCTAAGATAGTTTGATTACATAAAATATTGAAGTTGATCAGTCTATGTAAAAAATGTCAGTCACTATGGCATCTAATCTGTGTGACAGTCATACCCTCCCATACCTTTTAACCGTAAGTAAAAATATTTGCACAAGGCAGTTTCCAGTAATTGCCAATTAGGGTGTCAATTACCTTACCACAGAAGTTGTAAGTAATCTTAATGATCACATCTGTAACTGGCAATAAATCCACAAACCTAAATAACAACTAATTAACGTCTAACTTAATTGGCTCATACGTTACCGCAGCTGTCACCTCACCAATCTACAATAATAGTTAAATGGACCGCAACTCATTGTGTATGGTTTAGAAAAAGTAAAAAGTCAGCGCGTGGGTGGATTTCGCGCCACAATTTGACAGCTCGTCGCCATTTTTAATCGGACAACAACGGGATTGCAGCAGGGGTCGAGATTGTAATATGTCTTGTCAATTGGGCTTAAACTGATTTTGTTTTTATTGCTGCCAACTCCCCACTGAGATATTTATCTTCATTATATCGTTGCCGACTAGTAGATACGAATTTTATCATGAAAATTGTATGGGGTAACGCGCTGGGGGATGACACCGTATAATTGGCTCTGTATTGGATAATTGTATAGCAAATGTTTTCCTTTGGACGCGTGTAAATTGTTTCAATTCCTATGAGAGTTTCAGTAATTTGATAATAATATAGAAGCTTTGTTTTATTCATAAAATAATAGGGCGAGAGAACTTTAAAATCAAAGAGTATCGATGTATTTATTTTTTAAGTATTACTTAGAATTACTTTGAATTTCTTTGCTTAGTTAATAGTTTTTATAAGTACTTCCGTTTCAACTGTTACTGTGTAATTAGGTAGTAATATTTGATCAATAATAATAATATATTTAAATATTATATTGATTTTATTCGATAAATCTAAAAAAAAAAATAATCAAAGCAAATATGTTATAGTTTATTGCCATCGTAGATAAGAAAAGAACATCTATTAATCTTTCCCATTTCAAAATCATTGGAACGATCAACCGGCCAGTAACACCGTGTCATAGACAATAAACGTATTAAGGGGGTCCATTCACGGCAATACAATTACCGACGCGTGCCGACCAGTGTGTGGGGCGCATGAGGGTGGCAAAAGCAATTCTCGATAATTCCAATTGTTAATGTATGGCGATCGGTTTGTGCCTATTACAAGGGCTATTTGGCACGCTGCAAATTGAGCGGTGGTAGATACTATTAACTAAGCATTTAGTAATTGGTTTGTGCATTGTATTAGTTATATTTTTATAGGTACCCTAACTAATGTTTCAATAAATTTATTGTGCTGAATGAAAATTATTTCAGAATATTTAACACACTAAGTCATACGTTCGTTAGGCTATACCTATGACTCGGTTTCCAATCGAAGGTAAAAATACGATGCGTTATTTCGCTTACGTTGGAATTTTATATTTTTCAGGAGAACAAAATAGATAGGTATTTACTTCTGTCACGAAACCACCTCATATGTTTGGGTCTATGTTATCCATAATCGGTTTTATAGTCTGCCATTTGTGATATCGGATCTATGTTAATTATAACAATAAAAAAAACTAGCTAAGTGCGTGTCGGATCATATACAGTGTGTGGGGTTCCATGTTAGTAGGTTCAAAGTAACAAGCTATGGTTTATATCGGCAGGAAAAATAAGTTTGTATTTTAAGGACGACGTGCTCCCCGTGCGACTTTAAAATCTGTTACTTTTATTGAACTGTTTTTCACCAGATATCCATGAAAAGCTTATAGACAATAAACTAGCTTTTCTAAAGCTACAGAACTCGAAAACAAGTCCATAAAAACTCCGTCTTTAGTGATATGCTTTGGAAGCGAGTTGAGGTTATTGTGCTAAATGGCGCAACTGATGTTGTTTTATAACGTATCAATTAGGTAATATGCGACTATTGTAACATATTTTTCTTCATAATGATTTAATTATAAAATCGATAGTTTAGTTAGAAGGAATAGTTGGTATATACCAGTAGGTAGGTATAAAATGCCTATTAGCAAACATAATATCCTTACTAATATTAGGTAGGATAAATCCGAAAGTTTGTGAGTATGGATGGATGGATGGATGTTTGTTACTCTTTCACGCAAAAACTACTGAACGAATTTGGATGAAATTTGGCAGAGAGATAGATATCTATAGTCTGGAATAGCATATAAGCTACTTATTATCCCGGGAAAAAATAAGATCCCACGGGAACGGGGGTGAAACCGCGGGGCGAAATCTAGTGAAAAATAAATGTTTCATGGCAACAGGAAAACTTAAGTGTCCTCAGTAAAGTATGTACATTACCTTTACACATTATGACTATGTTCCAAGTTGTGTGTATCTTTTATATTATCGTACATTTTGAAACAAAGATGCAGCCGGCATAACGTTTCGAAATTATTCTCCCAAACGACACTAATGGATACTTGTGACGTCACCGACGGAAAAAACTAGACGCATAAAACATATTTCATGTCGCGAGATTATAAAAGTATGATCGCTTCCGTTTATAAATAGAACGACGGAAGCAATTTCAAACGGAAACTTTTTAAATGTCGTGTTTGAAAACATTTCCTCGTTCTTTTTTTGAAAATCGAGACGCACGCCAATAATAGCGCAGCTGGGGATCATTAGATAACTAGCCGTCGGCACTGAAGAGGTTTTTGAAAAAGTTTGTATGACAACAAATTTTATTGAGAGGAAGCTACCGACTAGACTATTGCAAATTGATTTTTGAGTGTTCTGTCGCCACCCAGCATGGGAACGAGTCAAGTGCGCAGACGCCGCAGGCAATTGAGAAAAAAAAACCAGAAACATCATGTTTTGTCTGGTGCACTCGAATACATAATAAATTTTCCATAATGAGAACTTATTGATATTTTCAAATCATTTAATAATACTCTCTGTTATTAAATTATTTATTTATTTCACAAAACGCATAAAATCGTAACATCATTTAATACCGACACTCAACTAAACGTCTTCATCACGCGCCTATTAAGACCGACCATAGACAATAAGATGCAACTTGAAAGCGTTCAATATTTTTATTTCAAATATAAACTGCCAGTGTCAATAACGTAGATACGCGTTTGCCGCGCCTTTTTTAAATTTAGAACCACTTCAACGACTAATCAGATTTGTAAAGTCGGCGTTTTGAAACTACCACTTTTTTCTAAATTGAGCGGCGATTGACTGAGCTTTTCGGTTTCTTTGTGGTTTTAATATACGGCATGGGAAAATATTTAATTAGACAATAGCTTATTTGTGTTTGTCTTGTGTTAATGTATTCCTTTTGAAACTTTGGGCGCGTACAATTAGCACCTATGGGCTACCGGTTCCCGAATGATGCGCTTCGATACATATTTTTCTGTTTTACGACAAGTCAATTTAGTATTCACGGAATAATTAGCTTTAAAATTGAGTGGTCTTCTCCGTGTCGGCTTTCTTTTATTGTGGTTACAAGTAGCTAATGTCTAGACATGAGTATAATTAAGATAATATGGTGCTTATAATGAAACGCCAGTGCCAGTTGGTTCTAAGTGCGTACTTCCAACCCTTTAAGTGAAGCAAGGGCTTTTTAGCTGTAAGATAACTAATAATCGGTCCTTTAAGTTAAATGCTTGATTGTAATATCGAGCATAAACTGTTTTAAGGTATTTTTATTCCCCTGTTAATAAATAATAACATAAGTTATTTATTCAAGTTATTTTCTTGTCTACAGAATCGCTAAGTCCACAGTCAGAGCAGATGACAAACTCCAATTCGGTACCAGATCCAAACATAAGGTTAGTTTAAAAAATTTTTTTTTTCTTAAAATTAATATTTCCCTTTTAAAATGAATACCTTGAATTACTTAAAATCTGACCTAATTTTTGCAGATAATAAGTTTCTTTTTATGTGTTTTTTAATAGGAGATATCGCACTGCCTTCACCAGGGAACAATTGGGGAGACTCGAGAAAGAATTTATAAAAGAAAATTACGTGTCCCGACCGCGGAGATGTGAATTGGCAGCGCAATTGCAATTACCAGAATCAACGATTAAGGTAAGCAAGCACTTCAAATTGTTTTAATTTATAATATAATGTAATAAAGTTCACATAATTTTTGTATAAGTATTTTTTTAGTTTTTTTGTTGCTAATTGAAAAATATTTTATAAATCCTAAATTAAATTATAATAGTTTATAGAAAACATTAATAGCCCTAATTGTTCTACATTACAAGTTATATCCCTTAACTAAAAAATGTTCTTACTACATATTATTACATATACATATGTGCATCACATCATTTTACACACTAAACAAATTACGTTATCTCAAGACAAGACTTATTTGTATTGAGGCCGTTTAACATAAATTAAGGGGTGCTTGTGTAAATAGCATGCCACCCACGCATCATCTGTTAGCTTGTCATTTTCAGTAAAAGTTACCAAAGTCCACCCACGATGTGTCCTCAATAAAACCGACCTCTTTGTTCAATTATAATGTATCAGCTAAGATATTTTCGTAACATCACGACAGTAAATTGACAGCTAGTGAAGTGTTATTGACGACAAACAGACCGGCTGACTAATAAGTGGCGAAAAACTGAATTACTAACATACAAAAGTACAAACAGTACCTAAGGCAAAGTTACTAAATTTTGTAAAAATGAAAAAATCTAATTAATTGAAGAGAAAAAGGATTTATGATATAAAGAAGAGTTTATGTATGTACTAATTCACTAAATGATTTGATTTTAATTTATTTACAACAAATATTTACAATCATTGTATAAAATACAAACTATTATTTATATAGAAAACATCCTCAAAGCCCTCGCTGCTGTCGATAGGCAAGATTCCCAACAGGCTGGCAGCGTTCCCTTTTGAATAGCCAAGCTTATGCGTTGGCGGAAAAAGCTTCCAAATATACGAATGTACTGTTATATGTGTAAATAAATACGAATAAGAGAAGAAACATAAATAAATCAACGCTTTTATAATATAAAAAAAATATTTTTTGGCCGACTTTAACGTTAACGTAGGCTTGTTACAAAATATTTTTAAAACAGTAAACAGTTATCTACACAATTGACTTGTTAAGTAACGATCAATGACTCGTCGGGCCCGAGTATGATGCGTCAATTAGATCCACAATAATTTCCATCACGAACGTTTTATGGCCTCCCGCTAATTCGCAGAAATCACGTTACAAAAGTGTGAATGTACGTCGAACAATAAACGGGTTGATTCGGCTAAGAATAAACTGACGAAAAAAAATCAAAAGGAAGCTTGTTTTCACTTTAATAACGACATCCAGGAAAATTATAATAACAAAAAATATCTCTATTTCTTACATTAAAAAATTCCTCATTGAATAGAATGTCACGCCAATTTAAATTCCTCATTCGCGCGTCATTGGCTGTCCAGTCATAATCTCAATTATCACTTCCAATAAAAAAAGAAAACCAACAGCTGGGAAAAAAAACACGTGTTTTTATTGCTTCATTCGAATTTTACATACACGCTAATTTGTCGATGTGCATTAATAAAAGAAACCGACCGAATTATTCAGTAGCTGTTGAATGCTAATGAACACTAATGCCGAAAAGAACTGAACGCTCTCAACGCTATAAAGCGGCTATCATTAGTGAGCGAGTGAATGAAAAGACTTCATCGGTTGTCTATGGTCCGGCATCTGTTTTATGGCGCGATTATACCAATTAAAAACTATTAAATTAAACCGCGCGGCTACCATTTGAAGCGTTATAAAATTTGAGTATTTTTTTTCGTATGTTTGTTTATTGTGATGAATCTTTATTGCGCGTTGTAAATGGCCAGTAACAAATCAATAAAAACGTCTTAAAATCAATGGTTTGTTTTCGTGGGTTTGAGATTTTAAACGTATTTCTATAAAACCTGTTGGACTACATTTCAATAAATTGTGGAATGGAGAAATTAATTTCAACTTTATTATAACTGTGAATCCTAGATATAAGACCTAGATGCTATTTTTTTAAAGCTAGAACTTGTTTAAAATTTTCATCAAATAAAATGTGCGACTACCATATCAAAATGAATTAATGTTCTCTATGGTCAAAAAGAAAATCCGCCATTTTCCAAATGGCGGATTTTGACAGCTTTTGACAGCAAGATTCCCGCCAATTAACACATCGTTCGACGCTCTCTCGAACAAAGCGAAGGTTTCAAAGCGAACCTATGGGAAAACCTTTGTTTGCATACTTTGTTGTTTCTGAGCGGCCATTATGCACTCTTAATGATTTTAGATGGCTCGAAACGTGGCTGAATGCATTTACGATTGCCTTGTGTTATTTTCGAAAATATGCAATTAATTAGCGATAGTACGCGAAGTACTAACGCTTGAAAACTTACTGTCTTTTTGTTTTTACAATTGATTTGCACAGTCGGTTTTTGAAGCGATAATGTGTTGCTTATTGTTTTATTTCAATTTAACAGTGAAATAACGAAGATCGTCATTGTCGATTTCTTTATCGTGTACCTAAAGGTTTTTTTTTCACATGATTTTCTTCCAAGATGTTTTCACACCCACAATATTGTAGAATTTTTTTCATTAGAAACATCTATTATTTTAAGAATACGAAATACCTATTTCACCAGTATAAATATTTCTTATTGGTTTCTAATTTTTTTTTCTTTTGTCAACAGGTCTGGTTCCAAAACCGAAGGATGAAAGACAAACGTCAGCGTATTGCCGTAGCTTGGCCATACGCAGCGGTGTATAGCGACCCAGCCTTTGCCGCCTCAATCCTCCAGGCCGCCGCATCATCTGTTGGCCTTCCCTACGGATATCCTTCCCCGGCATTGTTACCCCCTTTTCACAACCCTCAACTTTTACCTGCTGGTTACCCGTACCCTTACCCCCCTTACCCACGTTATCCATACATCCCCCCTACTCCACCATCACCAGTCAATGCTGAAGCGTCAACTTTAAGACCAGCGTATTCGAATTTCAATTTAAATGTTGATAAATAGTTTTATTAGTTTGGTAGTATTTTGTATCTATGTAAATATTTTTAATTATATTTTATTGTAGGTAATTTATTAAATGCTGGTCATCATGTTTATTATTTAAGTTATATGAAATAACAATTCGTTGGTAAAAAGACATTAGTTAGTGGTAATACTTACGTTTTAAAATTTTAGTTCTTTTTACAAAAAATAAAGATTTTTAGTTGGAATATTACTGGGTAAAGTTGCACAACAGCAATCAGTTTCGTTTTATATATTTCTGAAAAAAACCTGAGAGATATACAGGGTGATTTTGTTATCACTGGCAATACTTGCACGGGTGGAAGTACTCATCAATGTGAACAACTTTTATTATAGGGCTAACTCTGATATCGCGTAAAATAATATGGTTGCTTCATACAATTTGGTCGAGTAGGTATTGAACTTTTGTATGGAACAGCTGATAATTTTTTCATGATTACACAGTTAGTCCCATGATAAAAGTTGTTCATTTTGATGAGTACTTTCACCCTTGCAAGTATTGCCAGTGATAACAAAATCACCCAGTATGTTGCGCGATTCGATACCGGTTTTATTCTAACTACATTTTATTTAAAACATAATTATTGTATGATTATACAAGATGCTCCGGAAAGTGTTAAGAAATTCGATATGGTCGCATAACTCATCAAACTGAATAACTTTTTTTTCTAAGACTTTAATGTAGAAAAAAATGTTTTTTTTTTCTAAAATTTTGAGACCACTTGGTTACTTTAATCTTTTACGGAGCATCCTGTATACAAATAACTGTCATCAATATATTATTTTTAATAACTATGATTAGTGCAATAAAAAAAAAATATATTATTATGTAAAGGACGTAAGTACATTATTATCAAATTCATATTCTCTTAGGCTTAGCACAGACGCGAGACTTGAGAGTTGCATGGTAAATAATGTTTTATTAGTCGCAAGTCTGTGCTTAGAATTGAATACATGTATAAATAAATGAAATAAAATAAGTAGGTATTATTGTATAAAATAAGTAGTACTTAGGTCTCTGTTCATAGATAATAATTAAGTGTTCTTATTCATAGTCACTTAATGTCATCTTATAAAAAAGGCAATGTAAATAGTTAAATTAAGAAAATAATAAAAAGAAAGGTACCTATTATATACAATTATTATTTTTTGTTTTATTTCAATCTTAAAAACATTCAAAACCTATAGTTTAGGGATGAAACGGCGGCCTTTATAGCGGAGTCGGAGGCGAAGGTGCTGAATTAGACCACTGCGGAAGCGGAGGTCAACGGAGGCGGAGCCTGAGGTGGGGAAATAAAGAACACAAACATATATTGAACAAATAACTACCTACTGGTAATCAAAATTTAGGAGAGGCAAATTATATTTGACAAAAAACAATTTTACGGCTTTGTCACCTTTTAGGAGATTTCTTAGTAGTAGTTGTTCCCTTGGTACTGAACCTGGAGGCGGTGACAAATAAGTGCGCACGATGGGTGTAAAAATCTCCGTTACAACTCCGTTAAAAACTTGCGGAGGCGGAGGTACGATTTCTGGCTGAAATTCCACATTTGTGGAGGCGGAGGTGAGGTTCCGTTATAACAACCCTTCAACATCATATATTACATGTTCTATATGTTATAATCTACGTTTTAAAGTAATTAAACATAGAATATAAACTTGCAGGTTGCTAACCGGCTATGCCAGGATAAATAGTTCGACAATAGAAAAAGTACTCCTTTAGTAGTTAATGATCTCTACCTCATAAATGACAGTAAAATAATATATAATATAGTAGGTACCATTTACTACAGCCACCTCTGTATCTAAAAAACCAGAGTCCATAGTAGAGATCTCTTTGTTTTCAGAATTAGTTGCCAAGCTTTATCGGTCCATGGTTTAAAAGTAAGTATTAGGTAAGGATTTTTTAGGGGCATCATTTTTTATTTTATTTTGAAGCAAAATTAGTTATTTTTTTGTTCGGTCTAAACATAAACTTTAGACCGAACAAAAAAATATGGCGTTAGGATATCGTTACAGATTTAAAGTCACATGCCTTTCGTTTAAAACAGATTAAAATTCTACTCTATACTAAACTGGCGTTAACATATTTCATCATATTTGATAAAGATTAGATTCAGATTAGGTATTGGCACTACAAACGGAAGTATGTTTTTATTTGGATCTTTTTTATTTCCTCATCCTTCCACCCACACAAAGACACGGGCAAATGTAAAACATAATTTGTAAGAACAATACAAGCTAAAACACCTTCCCATTTTACCTATCTCAATAATAACCTGAACAGCCATCACTAACCGAGGAGACAGTGTCGCCCCCGCCACTAAATTACTTAATAAAGTAACGTTTCCGTTTTATTGCGATCGTGCGGTCACGCGGCGTGTGGACAGCCTTAATTAAAGGCACCCACACATTATCGGGACACCGTTCATTTTGATGGTGATTAATTATCAGGAAAATAAATATAAATACCTACTTATAAATAAGCTAGTATTTGTATGTTGGTATTATACTAACACCAAATTTTATTTATGTTAGTATACCTACTACTCAATCATTATCTACCTTCTTCTTCTTTGGCCTCGCCTTTTCCCGTTACGCGGTCGGCTTTTCCAATCATGCGACGCCATTTGTTTCTGTCTTGTGCGTCATTTTCTATAAGTTCTATCTCCCTCATGTCCTTTTGGACCTTCTCGTCATCACAGACATAGATCTGTTCGTCATCCATGTGATTTCAGGTCAAAGACTTCGCTCCGAGCCGCCGCACAGTACAGACGTACCCCGTACGGTCTATTGTGCTCCGCCCGCCACCCCGACTCGATTCTCGGAAGCGCTCTGGTATTTATACCTGGCCTTTCGCAGAACCGACCTTATCAGTTTGTTGACTCGGAACTTTTCAGTTTAGAGTCTCCAAACGCATATTTGTTCTTTCGACATCGCGCTCGAAAAACCACAGACATTTACTTGTGGTGAACCAGTGGATACCTAACGGTGATAACTAAGCTGGTTCGAGCGTGACCCGGGCGCTCGCGGTTTCCCTTAAGGAAAACGCCAACCCGGACGGGACTGGACCAGTTGGCCTTGGGGGCTTCCCTAGTCAACCCCAGTTGTCGTTAGGCAGGGACTTAGGAACCCGCTGCACAATAAGATTGGCAGCGGGAGACAAGCTTAGGGCACACCCTAGGGCCTACTCACCTCCCAACCTATCCCGGTTGGGAGTGTAACACACACCCCCGGGCCCATCCACCCGGGGCGAGATAGTAGGTTAGATTAGGGCGATCGCCTGAGGTTTCTTGTGGTTTCTTTTACTCAGGAACGCCCCGCGTCCGAAACCACGGTAGATTGCCGAATTAGAGTAGCTCCCTCTGGCTGGCCATCATGGCCAGCCAGAACGACCACCCACCCCTGACGCTGGTCAAGATTCTCCAGGACGATGAGTCCTGGGAATTCCTCGTCGAGCGTTACGGACCAACATTCCTTCCTCCCCGACCCGCTCCCACTTCACGGTCATCGTCAAGGATGTCCGTGAACTCCGCCCCGGATTCCGCGGAACCAACCGTGGAATTCTCCCCGCCTCCCTCTCCCGCGGAATCAACCGCGGATCACTCCGCCCCTCCCTCTCCCGCGGAATCCTCCGCCCCGCCCTCTCCTGCGGAATCCGAACCGCCCTCTCCGCCTGCGCCTGCCGCGACGACCGGCCAGTCGTCCTCTTCCTCCTCCTCGGAGGGAGAGTTCACGACGGTCGTCGGGGGCAAGCGCAAGCGTAAAAAGAAGGCGAAAGCCACTGAAGCCGAGGTAGCTGCCAAAGCTGCCAAAGCTTCCGCCCCTTCCCCTTGCCCATCACCCAAGCCCCGCCCACTCATGGACACTGTTGTGCCCACACCCCCGCCGCTAATGGACGTGCCCATGGCTCCTCCCCCGGAGGAACAAGGCCGCCCAGAGACGCGCATATCCCAGCCCCAGACCCAATCCCAAGTCCCGATGAGGAAGGACTCTCCGCCTCCCCTGTTTGTTCAGGACAAAACCAGATGGACCGAAGTGTCCGGATGGTTTACACCTAACAAAATTCAGTATACCTCTGCCCGCTCCACCGAGCACGGCATCAAGGTAACCGTGCCCACTTCACAGGACCACCCGGCCCTGACCAAACTCCTTAAAGAACGTAAGGTGGCTTTCCACACTTACACTCTCCCTGAGGAGAAAGCCCTCCGGGTGGTGATCCGCGGTATCCCCCGCGAAATCCCCACCTCAGAAGTCGAAGCCTCCCTTAAGGAGCACGACCTCCCGATTCAGTCAGTGCACCGGATGCACAAAGGACGTGGCCACGAGCCATATAACATGGTGATTGTGGCACTGGACCAAGGCAAGGCCGGCAAGGCCATATACAGAGTAAAATCTGTGTGCGGCTTGAGCGACGGCTTCACCGTCGAGGGCGTCCGAAAGGGCGGCTACCCCTCCCAGTGCCACAACTGCCAGTTGTACGGCCATTCCGCCCGCAATTGTTTTGCTCCCCCCCGGTGCGTGAAGTGCCTCACGCCACCAAAGACTGTGACCGTCCAAAGGTCATAGATGAAAACACCCCGCCACCTGGTTGCGTTCCCTGCAACCAGACCGGGCACACCGCGAACTACCGCGGGTGCTCGAAGGCTCCCCGCCCTTCGCGCCATTCAACGCGCAAAGCCCCCATCTCCAACCCGGCGCAGACCGATCTGCGCCCTCAAAGGCACTCTCAATGGGCCCGCCTTAACTCCAACTCTCCTAAGGAGTACCCTCCTCTCCCAAGGGAAGCGTTTGCTCTCTCCGAGCAAACCATGACCCAGCCACCACCTCCTCCTCCCAAGGTTTCCGCTTGGCAGCCGAAACCCATCGCAGCGCCTTCAGCGCCCGCCCCGCCGTCACCGCCAACCCAAACCACCCGCCGCGCAAACCCGTCACCAAAACGGGACCAAAACCCTCCGTCGAGTGTGGATGCGGATTTCGCACTCGTGGAGCGCTTCATCGATTTTATAAACTTCGATGAAATTAGGGAGCTCGCCGAACTCATCAAACAGAGCGAGGGCAACGGTCGTGCCCTTGCATCTGCAGCGCTGCGATTTCATAAAATCGCTTGCCAACTCGATCACTTTCGCGTAAATCCATAATGGATATTACACCCACGCACGGTAGAACCAAACCCCGATCCCTCAAGTTAGGAACCTTCAATGCCAACGGCATTATAGGTAAACGAGATGAGATCGCAGAATTCCTGCGAGAGCATCAACTCGATATCCTTTTGGTACAGGAAACATTTCTAAAGCCCTTTCATAGGGACCCTAAAATTGCGAATTATCAGATAATTCGCAACGACAGACCCAACGCCGCAAAAGGCGGCACCCTTATTTATTATAAAAGATCCCTTCACTGCTCCCCTATGGACGCACCATCCCTAGAGTACATTGAGGCTTCAATCTGTAGGCTCGGTATGACTGGACACTCATCCATTATACTAGTCTCGGCATATTGCTCCCCTTCTCACAACCCACCCGACTTAGGAATGTCACTCAAACATGACTTAGAATCCCTTTTCAATTTAGGTAGCTCAGTCATTCTGGCGGGCGACCTAAACGCGAAACACACCCTCTGGAATTGCGTCGCAAACAATACCAGAGGGCGTATTCTTGAATCCCTCCTCGGGCCACTCAACGTGGACCTGATCGCCCCATACGAACCGACTCACTTCCCGGACATAGTGACTCACAGACCCGACATACTCGACGTGGCGCTGCTGCGTAATGTAAACTTACGTTTGCACGACTTAGCAGTGCTACACGAGCTCCAATCGGACCACCGACCTGTAATCCTAGAGTTTACACCGCGCGTAGGTCCCTCAGATTCAGGTCAACCCTCTCGCACCAAGGTCGTGACGGACTGGGACAAATTAGGCGAAAGCCTCAAGGCGACCTCGTCCGTCCATCTAGACCGTATCCCTGACAGCCTAGTCACCGCCGACGACGCTGTAGGCGCTATCGACTCACTCACAAGTCACGTGCAATCGTTAGTTAGCGATTGCTCTCGGACAGTACCAGCGGAGGATGACCGACGCTGGCACTTGCCCGACGACATACGGGACTTGCTGAGGGAGAAGAAAGCCGCCATCCGCGCCTACGATAGAGCTCCCTCAGAGCAAAATCGTGTCCAATTACGAGCCCTCGAACGTGCCGTCAAGGCACGCATCGCAGAGTTTCGCGAGAATCGCTGGGGCCAGACCCTCAGCGAAATCAAGCCCTCCCACCTAGCCTTTTGGCAACTGTCTCGTGCCCTTACAAAGGACACAGTAGTTCCAATGCCTCCCTTAAAGCGACCCAACCTTCCACCCGCCTTTGAAGACGTGGAAAAGACCGAATGCCTCGCCGAAAGTCTGGAGGCTCAATGTACGCCCAGTTCTCTCCCTATTGACCCGCGTCATTTGGAGAAAATTACAGCCGAAGTAGAACGGAGGACCGCTCTTCCGTTACCTCCTCCCGCTCCCCCGACTGACGACGTCGCCAATGACGTCAACACAAATGACGACCCACTTCCACCCGCGACCCATGACGAGGTGAAAGCGATCATCGGGAAGTTACACCCTCGTAAGGCCCCGGGCTCGGACAAGATCACCAACAGAGTGATCAAACTCTTCCCAGCCTCCCTTATCATGTTATTGACGGCCATCTTCAATGCCGCCCTCTCAAACAATATTTTCCCACACCAGTGGAAAGAAGCCCACGTGATTGGGATCCACAAGCCCGGCAAACCCAAGTCCGAGCCCTCCAGTTATCGTCCCATAAGTCTGCTCAACATACTGGGCAAGATTTATGAGAGAATCATTTATGTCCGCCTTAAAGCATTTGCCGATGCTAACAAACTCCTCCCAGACGAGCAATTTGGGTTCCGACCCAAACACTCGTGTGTTCATCAAGTCCATAGAATTGTTGAACACATCTCCACAAGTTACCAGAGAGGTCACATGACAGGCGCCCTTTTCTTCGATGTCGCAAAGGCATTCGACAAGGTGTGGCACACAGGCTTGATCTACAAGCTTTACACCCTAGGTGTGCCACCGAGACTCGTGACCATCTTACGAGACTTCCTGTCGAATCGCCTCTTTCGATATCGGGTCGAAGGCGTCCTGTCCTCACCACACCCCATTAGTGCCGGTGTCCCGCAGGGCTCGGTACTATCTCCCTTGCTCTTCACGCTCTACACGAGCGACATCCCTAGAGTCAGGAATACGCAGTTCGCTCTCTTTGCAGACGACACTGCCGTATATTGCTCAGGCAAAAGCCCGCCCGCGATCTCTAAGAAACTCCAGACCGCAGCCAACGCCCTAGGCGCATGGTTCCGGAAATGGAGAATAGAGATCAACCCCTCCAAGAGTCAGGCGGTTCTCTTTTATAGAACCGACCGAAAAAGACGTCCCCCCATCCCCGACCCAGTCACACTATTCGGCGAGCCGATCCCTTGGGAGAGGCAAGCCAAATATCTCGGTGTGACCCTCGATGATCGCCTATCCTTCGCTGCACACATAAGGGCGGTTCGCGCGCGCGCCGCCTTTGTGGCAGGACGACTCCACTGCATGATCAACGCTCGGTCTAAACTTGCCCTAAAAAGCAAGGTTAGACTCTATACCGCGTGTATCCGTCCAGTCATGACGTATGCGAGCACCGTGTTCGCTCACGCTGCTCCCAAACATCTCCACACCCTTCAGGTGATTCAAAACCGTTTCATGCGCAAAGCCACGGGCGCCCCGTGGTACATGCGCAATGAAAACCTCCACCTTGACTTAGGTCTCCCTACAATCAAACAATTTATAAAACGCGCCTCGCGCCGATATTTTGATACCGCAGCGCACCACGCGAATCCCCTGATAGTCAACACTATCACATACACCCCGTCCCTTATTTCCGCATCCGTAGGCCTAGGCTCGCCCTCAGCGAACCAGACGATGCCATTACCCTAGCGCAGATCGAGGCCGAAGAAGCCCGCAAACAAATACAGATGCGAAATCATCAACCTAGATTTCGTCCTCGCCGATTAAGCGGCCCGAGCTGCATATTAGCAATCCGGCCGATCCCCAAATAATTATAATTGTTTGCATGCTAAGTCCTCCCTCATTCCCCAGGCAACGTCCTGAGCCGAGGTCGAGCCCCACAGGGGGCACCCTCAGGCTACCGTTGCCCTAAATCTATTTAGTTTTAGTTTTAGTTTTTAAGTAGCGGTTGAGAGCCCTCAGCGCTCACCGCAAAAGTCCGCGTAACGGTGGAAGAAGGTCCCCTGGACCCACCACCTTCCTGTTCCAGTCAAAAAAAAAAAAAAAAGTGATTTCAGGTCTTCCTCATCCCCTCTTCTTTATAGCCATAGAAAGGCACTTTTTTACGACATGGTCATCTGTTTGTCTAAGTACATGACCGTACTATACCATCTCTGTCTCTTTACTTTATCCGATGTTTCTGTCACTTAATACCACTCAACGACTTTCAAGTTGATTCTAAGTTAGTTATATTTTTGGAGACTCGTCGACTTTGCCGTACTAAACTTGACACTGCCTATATAAAAACACTTAATGGGCGTAATAATGAAAAATGGGCAGCTAGTATAGGTCATGAATAAAGGCTACCTGCTTACTATTTTTCTCTAACTCTCTCTGAACTCTGAAGTCCGTAAGAAACGTCGAAACATGTCATTAAGTAAGTTCGTCCTTAATTCCGTTCTATGAATAAGCATTAGAATTATAAACGTAAATATTATTCACAGTTGTGCAGGAAAAAGAAATGGGTCTAAACTGGGTTTAGCTCTTTTGAACGTTTCAAATAAATTGACTCTCTAGATTTCCGAATGAAAAATCAGCTGCCTTTTTGTGTCAACATAGCCGAATCTGAGTGACAGGTCATCATCTCAGCCGCACGACGTCCACAGCTGGACGTAGGACGCCTATGATAGGCCTCCCCTTAGGATCTCCAATAGGACCGGTCTTGGGCGGCCTGCATCCAGCGTTTTCCGCCAACCTTTACCAACAAAGTCGTCCGTCTTCCTTTTAAGTGGACGTCCTACGCTGCGATTGCCGGTCCGTGGCCTCCACTCCAGAACTCTTTGGCCACATCGGTCAACCGTTCTGCGCACTATGTAGGTACCCTGCCCATGAGTGAGTAAGTGAACCTTAAATTATAAGGTCATACTGTACTTTATAGTGTCCGCTTGAATATCTATCATCAAACACGTATCGATGTGTTCCGACAGCTGCTCTTGAGAGCCAGTTATTTCTAGGCTTTATGTGCTTACCACCTTCGGCCACATAATCACTTAAACATGATAACAAAGGTCACAAATAATACCACCATATGAACAGATGCTGCTTGTAGTCACTTTCCGCCTTGTCAGTGAGACTAGCAAGTTAAATAATTTTCTAATAAATGTGAGTTGGTTTTAAAAAGAGTAGTTGCTAAGTTTATTGCCACAGCAAAAGCAATCTTTCGAACCTATTTGAATATAAATATTTTCTATTCTATATCTTCGTATTATCCAACCGATTTAATTTTATTAGATTTTTTCATAGGAACTGCTGCCAGCCTGCCGAGAACCTGCCCCATTGGCACCATCGACATCTTCGAGGAAATTTTCTATACATATATTATATTTTTTACTTTCGTTATGAATAAATTATCCTCGTCCTACTGTGGTTTAGAAGTGGGATAAACATAAACGAGGAAAGAAACCAATTTGATTTATTAGCACAGGTCAAAATAATTTCAGTTATGGAAGAAAATCAGAATATAACGGTAATTATATTGAATCTCAGCTTAGTAGAATATTTTACGATGATATCTTTGTAATAACAAATATATTCGTCATTTATATGCTTTGAGATTACAGATTATATGATAAAACATGTGTAGAAATGACACTTTTGTGAAGGGTGACAATAAATAATATAAATATTCTGGGACATTTTTTCCTCACACACGACGGCCGTCTGACCCCAAACTAAGCAGAGCACTGCGCTATAGAATCCAGATAACTGATATACTACATATACTTTTCTTTTGTAAATAAATAAATAATAAATATTCTGGGACATTATTCCTCACACGGCCATCTGACCCCAAACTAAGCAGAGCTTGTACTATGGAGGCCAGATAACTGATATAATACATATACTACTTTTCTTTTGTAAATACATACATATATAGATAATTACACCCAGACACCTATATACTTACTTATTTATACTATAATTACAATTCGGACTCATACAAACAGACATGTTCATACACACAAATGTTTGTTCTGTCAAAGGTATCTTACCTACCAACCACGCCAACAACATACAATATTTTATTATGATACCGAATAATTTTAAAAATACTAATATTTCAACACATACACTGGGTAAACTAAATCGCTTCTTGTAGTAGCTTAAATTAATATATATAAATTAATTTTTATATTCAAAGGAATAATAATATATAGCTTTTAAAATACTTACTTATAACTTACAGAATCGCATTATTGACAAAATCAGTAAAATAATTAATTAAAAGAATAATAATAATTGCCCAAAGAATTGGCATTGCCATTCAGCGTGGCAATGCTGTCAGCCTTTTTGGCACACTTCCGCTCGGTAGCGATTTGGGGATTTTTTTCAGTTATAAGTAAGAAGTTTTTAATTTTATTTCAGTATAAGTATAGGTATATTATATTATTATTAATTAATCAGTAATTTATTAGAAATCTCCGAAACTACTAATCCGATTTCAAAAATTCTTTCACCCATATTTAGTGTGGACCTTCAAGATAGACATAAGCTACATTTTATCCCGGGAACGCGGCTGAAACCGCGGGGCGAAAGCTAGTAAAGTATAAAAAGAAAGTCCCAGTCGCTTTGGATGTAACGAGCACATTTTATTTAATTGTACCTTTACATATAAAACCTATTTAGTAGGAACCTAATTAAAAGTTCACAAAAGTACATAATAAAGCCAAACCAACATATCTAAAGGCACTTGTCAGTTTACGCGAATAACATAATAAAAAATCCAAGCAGTGTAATTCAAAGAAGCATAAAAATAATCAGATAGATCAGCAAAATAGCAATGAATAACTCAACATTACGCTACAACTTTGCCAAATATCCTTTCTAATAATATGCCATGAGAAATATATCTGTAATAGAAGTTTCACAGATAAAAACGTAATAAATGATAAGGGTATAAAGGGGCAATTTCGATAGGGTGACCATGGTTGTGTCATGCCAGTATTTTTATTCATTTGGATAGTCGAAGCTTTGAACTTACCTATTTTTTTTATTATTGTATTATTTTAAATTTTGTATATTTATTGTATGTAATTAATACAATAAAACTGTTTTATTTTATTTATTATTAAATAATAAATGAAAGTGATTTAATAACTTTGATAATTTAATTTAATTTTTGTATTATTTATCAAACGAATATTATTATCGATAATCAAATAAATATTTAATTCAGTATCTGAACGTATCCATTGAAATACAGGCTGTTTATATTTTTACACAATTTTTTTTTTTAATAAAAATATCTATGGCAACAACGCCAAGCTCAATTATGGCAATTCAGCATTGGCTAATGAAAAATAAACTTCATGAATAAGTAACTGGCATGGCGCGTAGGAGGTCTATTATTTAGCGCAGTGATGTAGATAGCTCGTGAAAAATTGCCTCTGAACCGAGACGCCCGCCATTATAATAGGGCGCATAGAGTATAGAACAGAGGAAACTTTAGAGGTGACATTATTTTTTTTTTTTTTTAACGTAAAAGGGTTTTGTTTTGCTCAAATTGAAAATCTGCCTCCAAGCACCTATCGGTGTTCACATCATCACTTACCTTGGTGAGATTGTGGTCAAATAAAGGCTTATACTTATAGTAAAAAACTGTCGCCGGTGTGTTCCGGCAGTTGCTCTTGAGAGCTAGTTTCCTCCTCGAATATGTGTGTCTTCCTTCTTCGGCAACATCAGCACTTACCATTATGGCTTTGAATTAGTGGATTAGTTAGACCATAGACACTAATTTTTATATAGCATTTAATCATGAAATTATATAAAGTTAGTTATATACCTACAAGAAAAATGCAAAATACAATCAATTATATAGAAAAATTCCTTGAAGCTGCCGCCGCTGCCGATGGCCAAGATTCCCAGTAGGCTGGCAGCATTTCCTATTTGGATGGCCAATGATGCGTTGGCGGAAAAAGCTCCCCACCCGCCGCGCGCCGGTCTCCTGAAACCTCATTAAAATTCATGACCAAAACAAATCCATGGTTTCCGCCGCAAAAGGCGTATATTTTATTAAATTTTGATATTTGACCCAAGAATCACATCTTCCAACCAAAACGTTTTTAAAGGCCAAGTTCTCTTCTTAGGTAAAACATAAAAAAATAAGTTAAATTTAAGTTAAAAAAAAAAATATATCGATCTAAATAATAAATTTATTTACAACAAATATTTACAATCAATGTATAAAATACAAACTATGATATATAGAAAACATCCTCAAAGCCCTCGCTGCTGTCGATAGGCAAGGTTCCCAACAGGCTGGCAGCGTTCCCTTTTTGGATGGCCAAGCTTATGCGTTGGCGGAAAAAGCTCCCAGCCCGTCGGTCTCCCGAAGCCTCGATGAGCTTGGATGATAAAATCCGAGCAAATCGGCGAGCCTCGAACCCCCACGGACCCATGGTTTCCACTGCGAATGGCATGAACAAAAAATTTGAACCAAGACAAGCGTATTTTTTTAATATATTTTTAATTTTTTTTAGCGACATTTATATATGACAAAACCAACTTTAGCATTTATAAATTAAAAACAAGAGGTTGTATGTATATGTTTTTAGTAAAATTAAAACATAATTTTGCTTCACCTTATAATTTTTATTGCTTTCTATTTATGTGAACATTATTGTTTGGTCAAGGATGGTTGGACCCCTGTTGTTGCTATATTTATCTTCCAGTAGCTATTGATTAGTCTCGGAGGGTAGTTTAGAGTAAATAATTCGAAGCTTCTATTTGCATTTTTGTTTTTGCTTCGCTTTGTGAGCAATAAAATTGACAATACGTAAGCGCAAGACAAGGTTAGTAGGTAGCTAACAGAGATTATGTAGTTTGCAGCGACTGTGTAAAGTGGGTAATATAAGAAAATGACCTACGAGTACGTTTAAAGTAGGTACATATCCTACTTTAAACGATTGAAAATAAATATCCTTACTAATATTATAAATGCGAGTGTGAGTTCGTTTGTTTGTCTGTTACCTTTTCACGCCTAAACCGTTGAATATGGTATAGAGAAGGAAGTTATAAATGGGTTACTTTTTTCCTCGGGAACGCGGGTAAAACCGCGGGGGAGAGTTTGTAGTCAATAATCATAGTTTTAAAAATGTCATGTCTAGTAGTTTTTACTCGCTACAAAAAAAGAAAAACTCGTATAATTGTTCTAATATTGCAATTTCATTCGTGTGCAAACCATTGCGCGTACTGACATTGTAACATCGAAACCGAAAGATATTAAAACCATCGGCAGGCTATGGACTTACGACCTTCCTGTTACGAGCAACACTGGCACTTACGATCTTTTAAATTATTCAGCAATAAAGAACACAGCGCGAGCAATTTGTTTTAGCCAATCACAAACTGCGTAGTTTTTTTGAAACAACCAATGGCGGAAGAGAGATAAAGGCCCGTTTCGTTCTAGCATTCCGTTCTGAAAGTCCGTGAACATTTCCACGATAGGACTCTTCGCGAAAATGTACATGGAATTTTCGCCCTTGTTGTATTGTATAATCAGCCATCATGGAAGGCGAGGGCGATTCATGAATGTATTTCGTTGTCGGAAAAGCTTAGCTCGCTTAGTCTTCCTCTGTGAGTGCGTGAGGGACGTAGTGATGGGAAAACGGAGGTTAGAAAGGGAGGTAGATATATGGCGGTTAAGCTTTTCTCGTTGTTGAGGTCGGTAAAGTAATTTTCCTGCTTTTATTCAGCGTGCAGCGAGGGTATAACCATACAATGTAACTTGTTTGTATTGGCGTTTATTTTTCGTGTTAAAATTTTACCACAATTTAAAGTTAATGAACACAACATAGTTTCGATTATGAATGCAGCTTAATAATTTATTCATGAATTATCTGCTAGGACTGTTGATACATTTCTTATTAGGTACCTACCCTATTTTCATTAAACCAGACCTGCTGTTATACCCAGCGTTATGGCTGTGCTGTGCTGCGTTGAAATATCAGCCAGTCAGTCTGTTTTTCCTTTTTTATATAATCTAGAGATCTACTGACATCAAAAATTACAATATTAACCTTCTTTTTGTATTGAAAATCTTTCCATTTACAAATTTCAACGAAATTCTGCCGGTCTATTTCTTTGTCAAAATATAGGTAAATATTTTTTTTATTAAAGTATCGTCAAAATTCGTCGGGAGACAGGCAGGTGGGGACTGGGGAGCTAATTCCGCCAACACTCAAGTTTCACCATCCAGATAGAAAACGCTGCTTGCCTGCTGGGAACTAGAATTTGAGTGTCTACCAATTTCCCTTCAGGTTATCAAGAGCTTTATTCATAGACTAAAGTATTTAACATACCAAGGGAGGCGCAGTTACATTGTAGGTCCGCTGTTTACGCTTTAATAGGTTATCATAAAACAATGGAGCGCTCGCTCCGTGCAGTATATCCGCGGCCAATGATAGCTGTTTATCCGCGCGCCGTCACTGTGCGGGAACGATTCTAAATGACGTTAATTTTGGCGCGAAACTGCTACCGTTCGGTAACCGAAAGCAAAATGGCGGACTTAATTTGTTTCTGTCTGAATGAAGGATTCTATTTTGTTGTTGTGTAAAGTGAGTGGTGGTTTTAGATTCTTGGAACGGTTTTAGGGTATTTAATTGAGTGGGATATATTTATTTCGGAAGTCGTAGTGGCACAGAGGCGGGCGCACGCAATTACCACGAGGGAGCAGGTTCAAATCGCCTATGCAATATGCAATACGCTCAACCTAAGTTGGCCGAATAGAAGTTAGTTTTGAATGTATGTCAGATATAATATTAGGGAAATAAAATATGACAAAAAGCGGGAAGTATGGGCATAAAGTTTATTCCACATAACACAATTTTGAGTTGCCAAACAATTTGAACCCGATCTCTGACTATGAGATTTAACGTCAACTGTAATCCTCACGGTACAATTTGATTGCCAATTTGAAGAAATTGCTGATCTAATCATGACGTCTGCAATACTTTTGTAAAACAAAGTTTAAAACATACTTATTATACTGTTTTCTTAGTGACTGTGCAAAGCGCTTATGTTTCCGAGAGCCAAACTTTAGACTAGCCACATTAGTGAGGATGTAAGAGTTCTGCTTTTTTGGTATTGAAATCATCGTGCGTGATAACCTGCAATTCATTTTTCAAATACATGTGGCGTCAGATAATCCGCACTGAGCCGGCGAGATGTCCATTGCACTCCGAAGTGCAAGAATAGAATATGGCAATCCTTCATAGTAAGGTACCTATAATATTTCTAAGTTTTAATGCTAGTGTTAAACTATAGGTAAAAATGAAGGATACCTAATAAGTACTTGTATTTAATATTATTTACACATTATTATACAATATAGAAAATTTCCACACGCCGCCGCCGCCGCTGCCGACGGGCAAACAGGCTGTCATCGTTTTATTTAGTTAGTAAAAATTAAATAGATATTAATAAATATGAGGTATGCACGGCAGTGTGCGAGGCAAGTATGTCATCATTGTATTATTGTACCTAAGTAAATGTTTTCATCACAAGTTTAGTCAATTGTGGCCTTTCTTTGTTATTATATTTCTTCTAAAATAATTATGAACGCTGAACGCTTGATTTGTATTATATTTACAACTTTTATGGCGTAGCGGAAAGAAATTGTTACAATTTCACTCTGTTCACAGTTTTTTTTTTACTACCGGGCTAGGATTTTACAACCTCGGACATAATGAATTATAAACAATGCCGGCGGCAACCCGAGTGATTTGAAAGAAAAAAAAAAAACAAATAACGCGCGGGTAACATTTTGACATTTCGTCAAATACTGGCTTTGTTTAGTGGTGTAATCCTGTGGTGGGACGCTATCGATAGTTTTAATTATTTACGTAATTTGCGTGTAAAAAAAAATCAAAATACTTATTATTATTAACTAAAATCTTCAACCCCTTACCTACCTTTACCATTAATCTTAGTTTAATCTTGTCCTAATTCCCACCATTTTTGACTTGCTGACATTTTTTACCATCATTCTAAAACCTGTTTTCACCTCACAACCAAGTCTTTTGAGCAGGTAATGAGCTTGTATCTTTTCTGTTTATTGACCAATATCTTTATAAGAATTAAAATTAGCACAGCCTCACCAATTTTCGTATTTTCAGGTTCCAATATATAATAAAAACTGGCTTTGGTTAAACCTACAGTAATTATTTAAAACTTTCATCGATATACTTCGATTGAATACAATCGATACTTCGGAGTATCTCACCCCTATTTATGGTTGCATTAAAAAAATAGGTCCGTAATTGTCCAAAAAGGTTTGTAAGTTTTTTTTTTGCCAATAATGTTTCGGTTCCCCGCCGAGATGATGTTGTTTTGTTTTGCTACCAGTAGCAAATGATTAGTCTCGGTCACCATTTTAGAGTGTAAATAATCTTGTTTCATATTGTTTGAGGTTCTTTATAGTTTGGGCGTATGTTGAATAAACTCTTTCGTTACGCATTCTACAAAATAAGTTCATTAGAAAGAAGGTTAAGTATAAAAAAAGTTTCTATGTAAATAAAGATGAAGTCTTTGAAATTTTATAAGTAAGCCTAGTTTGTGTTAATATAGTTTCCATAGTAAAAGCTGGCGATGCTAGTTCAGTTAGTGAGGTTGGACGCCGCGGCGAAGGTCGTAGGTTCGAACTCTACAATGAGCTTGAGCTTCTGGTGAAGGAAAAACTTACACACCTATTAGTGTGTTCTTGAGAAGTTGAGAGCCAGTTCCTTCTAGGCTTTGTGTGCTTACCACCTTCGGCCACATCATCACATACCATAGTGAGATTGTGGTCAAACAAGCCTATACAAGTAAAAATAAAACTTAAATAAATTAAATACTTATTACTTTGGTACTTGCAGAATGTTATCACATGTTTTTCTAATGCCTAAGTGAACAAGAGAAGTCATAGCAACAACCAGTATCATATAAGATAAACCTCCAAAAAGGTCCCTTAAAGTATCCATAGACAACTTGCAACCTATCACGTACCTACCCTTTCCCGAAATAAAACATATATTAAGGCAGGGTCCTGCCCTGGGGAGCGATGCAACATATTCACGGGAAAAAATAGTGTAGATCGCGGGATGATTGTCCCGGTATATCGGTGATACCCGGTCGCCGGGTATTTACGACCGGGCCCGGATTAAAAAGTAACCGGGCCAAGGTGCTGTCCCCGTATTATTGTACGGTAGTTTTTGCTGAGGGATGTGTTAGCTGTCTATTTCTTTTGTTTTTAACATTTTAGGGATCTAGATTTTTTTACTAACCACTCACTAACACTAACACTAACACTAACAGATGAGCAGTATAAGTATTTTATGTAGTGCATGGTATAACACGACATGGTAGCTCGTTAGTGGAAAGATCATTCAGATTCGTTCAGATCATAAAAAATGTAACCTTGCTGAGTTTCTTGCCGGTTTTTCTCACTTGAAGGCTGCTCCCGAACCGGTGGTAACTTCAGTAAATTCGACCTTCATAAGTGCCCTCCTAGGGCCTAAACTTACCAATATAAATGGCTTTGACTTGACTGTCAAAAAATGTAAATTTTAAAGGTATTTTTATGAATCTCAGGATCTTAACGATCATTTCATTATATACCTAGATCGTTTTATGAATATTGGCCTTTGATAAAAATAATGTCACGTAAGGACAATGATCGTAACTTGTCAATCAACACTTAGAAAGGCTTGATCAAAATATCATATATAGGTATTAATTAAGAGATTATGTCAGTCAAGTGCGAAAAAAAAGATTACTTTCATAAAGATCCTAATGGAGTAACCCCTGTCATATTATCATCGCATAAATAATTCCAAAACAATACTATAATTGAATTAGCACTCACAAGTTTACGCACCCAATTACGTACACGAACCCTAATCCCAAAAATCATAAACTCCCCGAGAGTAAAAACAATAATATTCCGCTTATAACAACACCTAATGCAATAACAAGATTTTCTACTCATTTATTATTAAAATTTTCGTCAGACGCAACCCTCTGACGTGTGCGTCGTCCCACGGCAGTCATGAAAATAAAATCATGGCCCCGAACCCGCGCAGATTGAATTCAAAATTGGAATCAAAAGACAATCCTTTTTTTCTTCTTTGTTTTTATTGCGACAAATGGCGATCGCGCGATGTGACGGCCCAGGTCGCCAGTGTTAAATTTTATATGGATAGTGAGGAGTATTGGGGGTCCGCAGGATGAGGTTTTATACTGGTTCTTATATGTTGTATTTTTTGTTTCGCCTGCAACTTCAGATAACATTATTTATAAGCAGACAGATTATTTATTTATTTAATTATTAACTATAAAAAGATAATGAGTGTTTTATTTTCTAAAACGCTGTAATTTAACATATTTTATGTATAGGTACCTAAAGATAATTTTTACAGCATCTCCGTAAACTTTTACAATGAAATATGGTGTTCTGCCGTCAAAGGTGCCGACTTTCAAAACAAAAGTACACAAATATATGAAAAATTCCATTTCTATGTCCCCGAAATTGCGGTAGTATCTTAATTACGTTACGGTCACCATATAACAATTAGGCACTACCGTAAAGTGGTTGAGAATAAAGTAATAAAGCCATTTCTCTATGCCCTTGGCTGTATGGCGGCGACTGACCATAGACGACTCTGTCCGCACAATAAAATCCTATACATTGTCTGTGGACCAACAAAAACATGTTTTTGTCATGTTCCTATTTTGAAAGTGTCCTTGAATGATCAGTGAAAAGGCGGAAAGACAACTTTTTTTTTTAATTGAGGGTTTGGTTTTTCTTTTAAGAAATTAGAAATATCAAAAAAATAGATAATAATTTCTTGTGGTAAACTTTTGGGTAAAATATGCAATAAAATAATTTAAAAGGTGATGGAAATATTATGGGTGGTAAAGCTATGACTGTTTCATTATAAGTTTATTGGTTAAGTTATATTGTTGGTTATTTATTTGCGGTATATAACACTTATAGGTAACTACTTATTTTGTAATAAGACTTTTACATAGACCTTTGCTATACTACATAGGTGGCAAACAAACTTACGGCCGACCAGCGGTTACCGCAGCCTATAGACGCTCATAACACCACGGGCAAAGAAAATACAATATAATATTTTCCCTGCCAGGGGTATCACTCACGCGTTGACAACCTTGAGACATGAAGTTGTTAAGTCTCCTGTGCCTGTAATTTCATCGGCTCCCATACCCACCTAACCGAAACACAGTTATACAAGTGCACTACTATTTCACGGCGGAATTAGATATTACTTCCCCAGGCGAACTCTGTACTAGTTCTACTACCTACAAAATTTAAAACCTACAAACACCTACAAAATACCTATATAATTATTATATTATTTTATACCTACTAAATCTAAATTATACCTATATATATATATATATATATATATATATAGACAATATAGAGTGATCATGGGAGGATATGTAGAAAAAAAGATAATTAAATGTTTGAGTGTATCAAAAGTCTTCCAATTTTGTATTGTCCTAAATTACTTACATTACCTATCCTATCCTACCTATATAACTAACACTGTAAATAAATAGCAAACAGTAGCAGTTTTTGTTCTCGTTACGTCGTTTATTTATTTAATTTGATTCAGAATAATATCTAACTACCTAAGATATTTTTATTTTGACTAAAAAGTGCTATTATAACCAAGGAATATTTTTATTATTCGAAGCTTAGGATTTATTTCATACATGTAGAATTATGGCCATACATTTTTTTCTGGCCATAATTCTCTGGGCATATTTTTTTTTTCGCGTTGTTAAGAAAGAAAGAAAGAAAGATACATTTATTAGACACAACAAAATAGCACAACACATAACAATACAAAACATACAATATAATATACAATAGGTATTGATGCATTGTTCTACCAAGTTGGGCCCAAACGGCTCCAGCTCAGCATGTGCTGCAGAAACTACAGCGCTGGTTTTCGGCTGAAGCCACCGGTGATGCACGGACGAAAGAAACGGTAGATGAAAAAGAAATACAGATAAAAGATAAATTTTACTACTTATTAAGTATACATAAATGCATAGATAACTCATAATAAAAAATAAAAATAATAATAAAAATAAAAAATAAAAATTTATACAATAACATAACTATAATAAACAATAATTATGACTACTATAATATGGTTAATTATTGAAAAATACATATATATTATTATAATTATATAAGTACATTAATATGTCTCTTACAAATAAATCATTCTCATTTAATAATATAATACTATTTATCCAACTATAAATAATTTAATATAAAATATTCTTTTAGATAGGGCATTTAGTTTAATTCAAGGAAACATTAAAAAGCAACATTTAAAATTCAAAACTGGAGAAATATCTAAGAGCTAGATTTTTGTACATCTATAAGAATTCTTTTCAGCTTTGACTTAAAGGGATGGATTGTATTAAGGCTGCGCAATGGTGGAGGTATGTTGTTCCAGCACTTAGTGGCACTATACTTAAAGCTTCCTCGAAACGCAGCAGATCTATGGCGAGGGACACGAAGCACAGGAGTTGACACTCGAGAGTATTTGCCATGCTCGCTCCACCAAGTAAGCTTTGAGTAAAGATATTTAGGCTTTTCAGCGTGAACAACACCGAACAACAGAGTGGCCAAATGTAGCTCCCTTCTATGTTTCATTTTTAGAATGTTAGAATTATTTAAGAAGGGAGTAACGTGACCTCTTGGTGCTATGTCAAAACAAAACCTCGCACAAGCATTTTGCACTTTTTGTATGAGATTTGCCGTTTTTCCCAAAAGTCTTGGTCCATAAACCGTGTCAAGGTAATTGAACTTTGAGAGTACTACTCATTTTGAGAGACTGAGAGTGTTACTCATTTTATTGTAGTTATACATCAAAATCGTGGGTAGATTTTCATGAGAATAAATTTTGTGGGAAAATAGGCTTGCGTATAAATGCAAGATATTTATATGTGTATGTAATACATAATATCTACTTAGTTAATAATTAACCTAGGCGTATCCTATCAAAAAAGTTAAGGTAGTGATTGTGAGCTCATTGGTAGGTATTGTCGTCGGGTGCCGCGGCGAAGTTCGTGGATTCGAATCCTAAGGTGAGCTTGAACCACAGCACGGTGGTAGCGTACTTTGTAACTAGTACCCGCTTGATTGGCTACCACGTTCAAGTTGAAAATCTCTCGCCGAACAACTATCGGAATGTTCCGTCCGGCAGCTGCAATTATGGAACCATCAGGACTGTTTTGATGGGTGCATGGACCCAATAATTAAAAAAACCGGACAATTTGAACTTGCAATACATTTTTTTACCCTCTTGGTGGTCTGCGGACCACCGGTTGGGAACCACTGTTCTAGGCTTTGTAGGCCATCACTTACCATTAGGTATGAGATTGTGGTCAAGCACAAGCAAATAAAAGGAGAAAAAAGTATGTAAATTATAAGAAATCATCTTTCTTGTAGGTAATATTTATCTATCGTCTCTTCTTGAAATTTTTATGATAATAACCAACTCCAACATGTATAGTTGAAATACTTTGAACTGGATAAATCTACCCCTAATCCAGTTGAAACCTGATAAATCCGGATTAATAGTCTGTCAAATTGCCGCGGGGGCGCCACCAGTGGCACCTGCGCCTTGGGCCCTTGTGTTTTGGCACCCTTTTGTTATTTTTTTTTTATCAATTTTACTCATCAACACTTGTATTATGGGATTAATGTAAGGTTTAAATATTCGTGTTCAAAAATAATAATAATTATATTTCAGGTCTATTCAAAATAGGTGTGCCGCCAGCATTCTGGGTACGCTGCCTTCTGAATGCGACTTTTTTAATTCAGATTATTTTATATAAGCTTCTTACTTTTAATTTCTCTTTTTAGAAATATAATTTAATTACTAATTACAATATTTATAAAGTTATAAAAAAATAGGTGTGGCAAATAAACTGTTAAAAAAGCTTGTAATATGAATCCGTGCGTCAAACGCCCAAATATTTATCAAAAAGTTTCCACAAATTAGAATTAAGTAGATAAATATTTTCCAATCCGATTTACTTTTAATTTTTAATAGAGACTAACTATATTTTTCTCATACCGTTAAAAACATAAAGAAAAAATATCATAATAACATAGACAAATTCAAATTGAGCGTGTAAAATTATTTTTAAAACAAACAAGGATATCACATTTACGCGTCCCCTTCGTTCTATTTACGAATAAAAAACCGCTTCTAGCGCTAATTGCCGCTTTATTAGTCGATTCTTTTCAATGTGACATATTAGAAGCGCTTACAGGGAGCGCTTTAAATATTTTAAGTGGTACTACTTAAAAGGTTTTGATGTCGTATGATGTTCGAAGTTTAAAAAAAATTAATGCATTCTATTTTTATTTTTAAAGTGGCCTTTTGTAAGTCGTTGATTTGATAGATTTGTTGGTCACACTTATTTAGATATTTTTGTCTTTGTGGTTCTTATTACTTTGTAATTAAGATTTTTATTCAATGTGTTAAAATAGGCTAAGTACTTGCACATAAATAGTACCTATTAGTTATGGTACTACCACAGTCTAATAATTTAGTACAGACATTATACTTCCCTAATAGTCCCGTATAATGCCTTGGAACAAGTTGCCTCTCGATATTTTCCTTCGCGTCAATAAAGCTTGTGGAAAACTCGTGTTGCGATCGTAGGTGTGGCGCCCTTCTACCAAAGCATTCAGAGCAACAAAGAAATTCCGAGCAAAGTCCGTTCTATTGCCGCTGAATGAGTTTGAGCTAAAATATACAGCACAGTAGAAAGCGTTAAAACATTAGATACTACGTTATTGAAAAGAAAATACAACCTCCGTAAACTAAACCAGTATCTTTACCCCCTCCTTTCTGCCACCTAACGGCCCTCATTTTGTTCCCATTTTACCTCCATTGTTGGGGGGCGTTGGGAGCTAGATTATATTTTAATGCAATAATTCTACGTGATCATACGCCGTTTACGAGTGCCAGCCGAGCGCACATGAGATTGGTTATCGGTGAGTTATGTCTGGAGATATCTGATGAGGATAAATTAATGAAATGCCACGCCTTATCCTCTCTTTAAAAAAATATACCTTGTAAATTTGTATAACTTTATTCCGAGTTTCTGGTTCCTTTCTGTTGAAGGCAGACTTCCGAACCGTGGTAATTAAGTCCAGTAACTTTGACTTTCATAAGAGCCCTCATAGGGCCTAAACTGAAGAAAATGGCTTTGACTTTGACTTGGATGCCAGAGTGACATGTGTTTGTATACCTACTTGAATTTATAAGAGTTGTTCATCTCTAATTTAATTGGCGGCCATATTATTATTTAATTCAACCCAGTGCTGGGTATACCACCTTCTTTCTCATGTTTTTGGCTAGCCCTCAGGATTCTGTGGTCTGCCGGACAATCGCTGTCCGGCCACTATTTCGACACAGCCTTGGTATTTTTTTTATCCACTGATATTTAACATCGTGTGCAGCGATACCCTCCACCGCTGCGAAGATTAAATTTGCCCAAATCTCGGAGTAGTTTATACCTATTTACAGTGCAGACAACAGGTTTGGATCTTTCAAAATTATACGTACTACCTATACTTATTTGGTAATTAGGTGGTAGGTACTTCGTGGTACAGGTTAAAACGTTTTAATTTATTAGATAGGTACCTTAGTAAAGTAAGTGCATGGTGGCAGGTAAGCTGTGTGTGAAAAAATGTAGTAGAATATTAGAAAGAGATCAGTCACATGGTCGCGATTCTACAGGTTAAATAAATAATATTAAAAAACAAAAACCTACTATAAAAAAAAGCATTTTTATTGCGTGCATCGCTGTATTAAGACCTTTCCATCCAAAGGGTTGATATTATGTAGTGTGTAGATACTTCTCAAAGCTTATGGTAGACCATAATATTTGTCATTCATCTTAGTTGAACGTGGTTGTCTGAGTTTCAGTAGTTGCAATAATACGTAACTTTGTCTTATTAAATATATTGTATAATAAAATTAGGACAAAACCTTTGTCCGCTACTGTACCGTTACCATAGAATAATATTCAATTATTAAAACATAATCCGGCCCTCACGCGACTCCGGGGACCGAGCGCCATCTACACGACGACGCTAAGCTGAGTTTAACCTTACAAAATTAATTTATCTTTTTCAGTCTGTGAAAAATAATAGTAAACTTTAGTTTAGTTACTTGAACATTTGCATCGTGCCATGTGTGACTTTTTGGATGTAAATAGTATATTATAATAGATAAAACTAAGTACCTCAGTATTTCGCTTTTATTCAAACTATTTGTCTAATAAATGAAAATGTTTTATTATTACACACAAAACGTTATATAAAATATACATGCTAAATATTTACAGTTAAAACTTTGCAATTTTGCAGCTTATTATGAATAATAATAATAACAGGGACAAATATTTGTGCTGTCATCTATTGGCGAATAGTGTGATAAAATCATGATAAAACTTTGCATAGCCACTCGACAATAGATGACAGCTATTTAGCACTACGTGTCATAAATTTGTCAACAGATGTCACTGTATTTTTTATATACTTCAACATCATCATCATCATGTCAGCCGCAAGAAAAAAATATAATACATAGTAACAGAAAAATTCTTCGAGGCTGCTGACGCTTAGTTATGTTATAATAGTTATTTTATTTTTTTACAATTTACAGTATATTTTTATAGTAGATCTATAATTCTCAGAATATTTTGATTAGCTGCGTGGATTTTGGCCGTTTGACAATTATTGACATTGACATTTCACATGATGACATTTGTTTGTTATCAACAAATCCATTGTTTTGGTTGTTTATCCAATTGTTTTGATTGAGTTTTACAGAAAATTTCCGTGATTTATTCACTATCGGTTTTAATTCAATCATTATCATGATTGTACAAGCGTGATGATAATATCTGAGCGTTAATTCAGTCCACCATGGATCGCCTCTACGCACTCGGTGTCACGTGTATTGAAATAATTCAAGAATGGTATTGTATTGATTTTTTTCTATCTGCATTATTGGGATGCCTACTCAATAAGCATGTTTTTTTATTTAACCTTAGTACGTAACACGTGGGTAATATGTTATATAGTTCAACCTGTAATATTAAGGTTAAGTTTGCATTTTAACACTAAGCTAGCTTTCAAAAGTACATGTCCTTCTCTATCCTATCCGATTATCTCCAAGCAGAAAATCAAGTAATGCTCTGTTGTGAAGAAGATCTAATTATACAATTAATTTTATCATTACCTACTGCATTTTATTATAACAGTTAAAAACATAATCAAAAGTAAGGAAATAATAGGTAGATTTAATGTTGCCTGTCCTGTATTCAAGATCAATGATGAAACAATCAATGTATAAAAAAATCTAATAATACATGGAAATATCAAATAACCTGTAAAATTCATGCTTTGTATGATTTTTTAGTTACCAATCTAACTACACAGAATAGATCTTTTGATTCTGCAAAATTATGAAGTTACAGTATTTTACAAAACTTCATAATTAAAAAAAAAAGTTGCTAATTTGACATGTCAGTCACAACCCTATTTTATATGTAAACTAGCTGTGTCCTGCCGTTTCACCTGCGTAGCGGTATTTAAAATAGCCTACAACCTATTCTCAGACCTACCAAATATACATGTAAAATTTCATAAGAATCGGTCGAGCCATTTCGGATGAGTTTGCAGACAAACACTGTGACACAAGAATTTTATATTAGATAAAAAGTGATGTTAAGTTTATTAAGAATCTGAAAACACAATAAAAAAATTCACCACTTATAGGTACAATTTGACTGTCCAATTATTGAGGAAGGTAATATTATATAAGAAGGCCACTTTTTATCTCCGTAACGCAGGTGTAACCACAATGAACAGCTAGTGTAAAGATGAAACTAAACAGTTTTATTATTTTATTTTCAGTTTATACGACCACAAAAACTTCTTTGAGCTAGTAAATGACCTGTCAAACCCACACCATGTGATGGAAATATTATTCCCGTTGGTGACTATAGTGGACTCTGTGTTTGGTGCTCAACTACTACTATGCATGGCTTTTGGAGGCTGGCTGAATTCTGTTATGAAATGGTATATGATAGTGATACTGGTATTAGTAGTCTACGCTTGTGTTTGACCACAATCTCACTTTGGTAAATGATGATGTGGCCGAAGGTGGTAAGCACACAAAGCCTAGAAAGAACTGGCTCTCACGTGCAGCTGCCACACACCAATAGTTGTTTGGTGATAGGTTTTAACTTAAGGGTGGTAGCCAGCCAGGCGGGTACTACAAAGTACTCTACCAACGTGCTACGGTTTCATCATGATGTTTTCCGTCACTGAAAGCTCAAGCTCATTGTAGGATTCGAACCCAAGATCCTCGCCGCGGTGTCCGACGTCACTACCACAGCTATCATCGTCTTATTATGTACTTCAACACCTATCACAATCCCTTTGAATTTTACATTTGAAGTATCCATGGATAATATGTTGGTTAATAATATCTGGTTTAATAAAAAATAAAATAAAACATAATTTGTGGCTCCTAAATTTAACTTTACTATGCATTTTAAGGCAGGGGGGGGGGAGTAAAAATATCATAGATATGTAATTTAAATCCCAAATACCTCCAACCAGGTGGCTCCTAGAAGACCGTCCTTATTGGTGGGTGCGTGAAACCAGTTTCTACATAGATGAACGCAGACCACAGTTGCATCAGTTCCGGCAGACGTGTGAGACAGGACCCGGCAGTCCTTCTGGGCACAGCGCCACCATGGCCATGCTGCTCATGCTCACTATTATGTGGCTATCACATGTGATGAATGATAGGTAGGTGACACACAGGTGACATACACGCCTGCTCAAGCTCTAAAATATAAGCAAATTTTACTGATTTACTTTTACAATGCTACCAACTGTAGGTTTGTGAAAAAAAAGTCTATCATGCATTTTGATGAATGAATATTGAATTTTTGCAGTTTTTTTTTGTGTCCTTGGTACCACAAAACGTGGTAAAAATCTATCTGAATGTCTTGATTGTTGGTACACTTGTTCTTTTTACATTATTTTGACTCAAATCTAGGTCTAACAGTTCAAGTATTCTGAGAATTCTTGCAATTTTCCCAATAAGAGATATTTGTAGGAAGTATTACATATGGTGGTGGAAGTACGTAGTGTACCCGCTGTGCGTGGTGGCGCTGCTGTCGGTGATGCTCGCGAGGGTGTTCATCGCTGCACACTTCCCGCACCAGTGCTTCCTGGGCGCCTTAGTCGGTGAGTTGCTTTATATTACCTTCTTACCCACGGCGTAAGAGACGGTCCTCCGCAAACTGATAGGGTGCATTCAGCTCTTTATTTTTAATCATAATCCACCAGAAATTTTCTCCGGAAAAATTTAATATATTTTATCGTTTTTTTTTTCAGTTATATTCCTTTATTTCAATGTAAAATTTAATTCTTTGTATACAACACTCCATTTATGTAAATAAAACAATTAAAATAAAAAACTCAGCAATGGATGTTGAAATACTCTAACGCACGACGGTTCACTATGTACATACATACGTTTTGCCATGGTAACGAGACATTGTGTATGAAGGTAATCAAACAAATCAGGTTTATCGGATTCCCATAACGTTCCTGAAATAATTACATGTACCGGCCATCTTAGTATGATATACTGAATTCGCCCCGTTAGTCTGCGGAAGGCTGTCCCTTATAAAATGTATACTTCTCTATAGAAAAATATGAGTACCTATAATGCTATAAATCTAAAAAAGAAGCTTGTGTAATATAACGATCAAAATAAATACAGGAAGATCCGGCACTTGAGAGCCAGTTCCTTCTAGGCTTTGTGTTGTAAGCACTTTGTGTGCTTACCACCTTCGGCCACATCATCACTTACCATAGTGAGTTTGTGGTCAAACACAAGCCTATACAAAGTAAATTAATTAAATTAAATTAATTTTTCATCAATCTACGTATATCAGCCAAAACTGATCGCCATTTAGTTGTCATGTTTTACAATTTTACAGTAAAGCCCCCCTATGGCCCCTAAGCCCCCCTCTAAGGGTAACCCCTCCCCCTTTAGAGCGTCACGTGATTAATGGACGACCCCTAACTAATTGTTTGTTCGGCAACCAGGCTCGTTCGTAGCGCCAGCTCTCTGCATATACGTGTCGGATCCATACATCTGGCGGTACGGCTACTACGCTCGCTACCCGCTCCGGAAGGCATTGACTTGGCACCTGGTTTCTGCTGTAGCTACTATAGGTATCGGCGGTGTTACATATCTGAGCCTTGTGCTGTGCGGCTGGGATCCACACTGGACTGTTAAATTGGTGAGTTTGAAAAAAAAGGAATAAATAACTTATGGAGGATCAAGGTGGTAGACTCCTCCATTGTAAAGGGAAGATATTCCGCCAGGCTGAGTCATCGTGCCTGGGGACCGCGGTCCAACTGTAGTTGTTGGAATCTTGTATATATGCAAAGTTGACAGAGAACTTTGTCAGTGCGATGTAGAATATTGTTGCGCCATCTATCCACGGCTAGCGGAAGTCTTGATAGATGTCGCTACAAACTTATAATATTCCCCATTTTGTTTTGATCTAAATGCTTATTTTTTTTCATGAAAGAGAAGGTTTTAATAAAACGCATATTTTAAAATGATTTAATTCATTTGAAGTATTTTTTTGAACCGCTGAACCGATCGTGATGATATTTGGTACGCAGATAGCCTATGGTTTTGGGAAGGACATATGCTACTTTATTTTTCACGGGAATGCGGGTGAAACCGCAGGAGACAGCTAGCAAGCTTTTATATATTTAAATGCAATGTGTTTTATTAAACGTAATTCTTACTTGCAGGCGTTCCGTTGGTGTGAGAATCCAGAATACATCCACGTGTCGACGACGCCCATGTTCGCGTTGGTGCAGTCCACTAGTCACTTGCTGGGTTGGGCGCTGTGTGTCACACCTGCTGTTGCTCAGTGAGTATAGAATACAGAATACATCCACGTGTCGACGACGCCTAATAAATGAAAGAATATATGCAGGAGCAAGGTAGACTCATCCATTGAAAAGCTACAAATGGTGTGGCGCAAGAATACTAAGACTGACGTTATATAAATTGAGGAAATAGCTAGAAGAATGTAGTCTTTCTCAGCCAAGAACGTTCGGGTGGACAGTTCTTACTGCATCAAACTAATTCGTTACCTAGTTTAGGTAGAGAAGAATTGCAAACACGGTTTTAGTAAAGAAGTTCTTTAATTATAAAACCTTTATGCAGGAGCAAGGTGGTAGAATTCTCCATTGATTAATTAGGGAAGGTTCATTTATTGATGTTGGAAACTCGTATATATGCTGAGTCCTCAGAAAATTTTGATAGCGCGATGTAGAATCTTGTAGCGCCATCTATCCGCGGGTAGTGAAAGTTCCTTTGTATGGTGATAGATGTCGCTACAAATGCTTAATTTTACAAACATACTTAGTACCTGCACTCTTTTTTTTTGTATAGCACTAAGTTATTATTTGACCACATTAGTACCTAATTTAATAGATTTTCAATTTGAGGTTTACTACTAACGTAGTATGGTTCATTTTTCCATAACCGAAACCTCAAGTTCATTGTATGAACGCCTTAAAAAACTAAATTCTCATTTTCCATTACAGGTACCGTCATTACACGAAAAATAGATCAATAATTATTTCAGTTTTCGCTACAGGCCTCTTTTTATATGGCTACAAACATATACAAGACACTATATGTAAGAATAACGCGTTGCGTTACTATGCAATACATTTTGCGTTGGGGACGTTAAAACCTATGCTTCTGTTGCGTTTGACGCCTGCACTCGCAATGTGGCCTTTCTCTAAACCCGAAAAAAACAAAACTGAATAAAATTAGATAGTTTTTCAATGGCTGGTGAATTATTGTGCAATTATACCTTGGTTGTTTACTTAGAGGTTGTGACAACGACTTACACTTGGGATGTAGTACAATATAATATATATCTATACATATAATAAAACAGTAGAATCCAGTGTGTCTGTATATTAAAGAAATGTAATAAAAATAGAAAGGGGGTAACTAAAGAATAATATAACATAAACCCAGGGATTTTTAGAATTCTTTTCTGTCTGTTTGTTTGTTACCGCACATTTCCGGAACTACTGAACACATGTAGTTTTCACAGATTGACAGAGATTAATTTGGAGCAAAATGTAGGCTTGTTTCATTATCGGATGACATTTATAAAGTCTGCGCGAGCGCAGCCACGGGTGAAAATCTAGTACCTAGAGATATAAATTAAAAATATCATGATCACGATAGCTTTACTTTTTAAAGGGATCGTGATAAGTGTTCTGGGTTATATAATAAACTCACAAGTATCTCCGTATTTAGGCAAGTTTTACAATTAGTGATTCTGTCTGTCTGTATGAATTATGGGTGTAGGGTCTCGGACTAACGACCAAGTGCATTTACGCCATTAAGATCCGTTTCCATTGAAGTGGAGGCAAATATCTCATTAGTGTTCCATTATTATTATTATTTGGATTAGGTGGCTATTTCAAGTCTTTTCAGAGCTTGTATCACTGCGACCAGATTAGATCTATTGTGATCGCCACACAAATTAAATTTCACTGCCAAGACCTGCAGCTATAATAAACTGTACTATATACTTGACAGGAAGTGATTTTACTTCATCTGGGTGTAATTGGTGTTTCCCCAGATGAGTATTACGTTTAGGCATAAGTGGATAGCACTCACACAAGAGGTGTATTGGTGTTTCATCTGCCTCAGAGCAGAATCTGCACGCCTTTGTGTTCTGAACGCTGATAGTGAACAAGTGCTTGTTCAATAAACAGTGTCCCGTTAGGGCCCTTACTAATATGCGTATGCCGTTTCTACTTAGAGATAGTATCTCCCGGGTAGACTTCTTGTTAAAGGCATTTACAAGTGCCTTTGAGTGGTTCATTCCTGGAGCCTTATTCCAGGAATCGATAGATGAGTTTACATATAAGTTCCTCATAGTTAGTTTTGCCAGGCTTTTAGGTACACCACAGATTGGCTCTGGGCCATAAGGGATCCCCTTAGCTCCGGCTTTGGCTAGTTCGTCAGCTTTTTCATTGCCAACGATTCCTGTATGTCCAGGAACCCACCGCAACACGACCCTGTTTTTTTCACCCAGGTGGTTGAGTAAGTCCATGCAATTTTTAACTAGCTTAGAGTTAATTGAATCGGAGGCCAGCGCCATAAGAGCTGCCTGACTGTCCGAGTGAATGTAGATTGTATGGTTGACGTAGTTTTTCTGCAGATTAATATCAGCACATTCTAAGATGGCGTACACTTCTGCTTGGAAGATGGAGGCGTATTTTCCCATATTTAGCTAGTTAGTGTTCCATGGTATATTCATCACAGTAGTGTCCGACCGAAGGTCGATTTCTGGCCGAAACCGAAACCGAAACCGAAGCCGATTAATCGGTTAAGCTTTCGGCTTCGGCCGAAGGCTTAAAAACCCTACGAAATTCAGTTCAAGATTGGCTATTTATACTATAAATTATTTTAAATTGAAATCTTTTGTTTGGCGATGGCATCGTTCGGCCGACGCAGTGTGTCCGCGAGTCACCACGTCCATGGTGCCCTCTCTCATTCCTAACAGTTAGTTCAATTTTGCCGCTTGCAAGGAACCTTCTTCGGCCAAATCTTCGGCACATTTTTACCGAAGCCGAATGTTTTGCCGAACGTGGATTTTTTGGCCGAAGATGGACGAACCCGAAGCCAAAGCTTTAGTCGGACACTACAATCTAGATTAAAATCGTTCCGGTTTTCTTCATCTTTGCGTCAAAGAATAGTTTTGTGGACTCGGTTTGGTAAGAAATAGGGAAGTCCAGAGAAATGGTTAGTAGCTAGCTGTTCTCAGCGGTTTCACCCGCGTTCCCAGTATAAAAAATAGCCTTTAACCAATAAAAGTAGCCTACGTTACTCTTTATAATATCAGCTATCTGCCAGTGAAGGTCTCGTCGAAATTGGTCCAGCCGTTTCGGAGATTAGCCGGAACAAACAGACATACAAACATTTAAATAATTGTTTTATTTTTGTTATAAGTACCGTATACTTTCATTAGTAAAAATCAGTTATTTTGACATTACAAACAATTAAATTTTATTTATTTTATAGACTTCTATAGTTATTTTATTTAGCCAAGGTAATGCTTCAGTAATACCTTTAAATATTATGTTTTGCATAATGAAATGCGATATGTGTACGAGTTACATTGTAAGCCCCCTGTTTTACTAAAACATGTCCACTCAAAATAAGTACGAGCAATATTGGAATCTAAAATATTACGCACTGACCTTTATTTTTATTATTTTTATTTATTTATTTATTTAGTGAAATTGAAGCATAGTTAAATATATAAAATGCATTTTTTTTTGTCACTAGTGCCTTGGGAATTTTATTTCCTAAATTTAATTTTGCTTTAGCAAATAGGTTTTTCACGGGTTATTTTTTTTATGTGGTATCACTTACTACGGGTTTATAGAATAACTTTATTTAAATATTGTACAAAATTCTGTGATAATTTATATATATTTCTGTGAATTTTTTTGTTTACTTTATTATGCACCAGTGCACATTGATATGATCCATACCAAAAATATTGTCTTATGTTTATTATGTAAATAAAAAATAAATTAAATCTATGGTTTTTTTCATTACATTTCGAAGTTGATTCCTATGCTTCCTTAGCACACAGCTGAATGAAAAAAGAAAAACACAATTGTATCAATGGGGGCTATCGCGTGGGAATTTTCCGCTAGAGGCGCTAGTGTAGCGTGAGGTCTTCGGAATGTCAAACTTCACTGTTTCTGGGTGGGCTACGCGGGTCTATTTCTAATTAGAATAATGTTGTGAATATTTTGCAATACCTGAGATTAATAATGGCAAATATGAGTTACGGGTCAATTAATGGCAGTGCTTTGAGACAGTTTTTTATTTTTTCGAACAAAACGTACGAACTACGTAAAACTGAGGCATGCTCGATATTTTTACGATACGGTTTAAGGCATTAAATATGATTTATATGTAAACATGGTTTTCATGTCCGTAATAACAAACTTTTATAGGACTAACTCGACAGTGGCGCCAACTGGTGAGCACAAAAACGATAGCCCCCATTCAATGGATAATGAGTGTATAACTGTACCTACATGTCTAGTTGGTAGGTACCTACCTAGCCCCCAATTCTCGGTCTTTCGACTTCGACATCGTTGTCGCCAGTGGCGGATCCAGGATTTTGGTTTGGGAGGGCCTTAAGCCAGCTGATGGTAGGGTAATAGGATAATAGCAAGCTTAATTTGAGATTTGTCAGGGGTGGATTTAGGTGCTTTTGGAGGGGGCTTGAGCCCCTTAGCCCCCCTGGATCCGCTACTGGTTGTCGCATTAGACATTTGCTGAAAAATATGGCCGACTTCTGTCAAAACATTTTGTTTGTCGCCATCATAACTAATGCGACAACGTTGTCGGAAGCTCGAGAGTTGGGGGCCTTACCTACTACTGTGCTTTGGCTTCCTCACGATGTTTTCCTACACTGAAAGCGAGTTCAGTAGTCAGGAACAACCTTCGCCACAGCATTGGACGCCACTACCACTGAGCTCCAAGAACAAGGTAAGGTAAGTAGGTTGGAATATCTAATATTATTTATCTATAGGTAAAAATCAATGTTTGTCTGTTAGTAACGTATGCGTTCCCATAGACTGCGATGAATCTTTGATGTCTTGTTGTATGCACGTCCACGAAGGTATCTGACAGAAAAAAGGCATTGCAATGCACCGAGGATTAGCTAGTTTAATATAAATGAAACAGTGGGTAGTCTGCCAGGCGGCAACAATATTGGATGAACTTTGTTAAAAGAGCATAGTTTCTTCTTAAAGCCTCCTGTCTCTTTTACACCTTTCACTTTTGACGAGATCAGCTGTATGTTCTGCTGTTCTTCTAGAAGTCTCTTGAGTGTTGTTATTATGACGTTTGAAGTCACATCTTCTAAACTGTCAAGTTTGACAGCTATGGCGGCGCAGCTTTCCGGCGTCATCTGTCAAAAATGAGCAAGGTCAGATTTAGGTTGGGGCTAAGTGGGCAAAGAAATTGTCGAAGTAATTTACTAACTAAAGAAAATAACTCAAACAACTTAAAATTAACTTAATCAATTCTATATAAGACAAACAACTAAAATGTTGCATTAAACAATGAATAATTTAATACCTATTAATTGTTTAAATTAAAAAATATATTTTAATTCCTGTTTTGTTAAATCAAGGAGGCAAGACTTAATTAACCAATTCACCAACCTTTCGTATCATTGGTTTTAATCCCTCAAGGGCCTTTTCAGCAGTTTTTAATTGTAGATCTCTTGATTTCAGCCAACTATAGTTCGAATTTGATAGCCTACTTTCATGTATTCTTGATTCTTTTATCAGCGATTCAGTCTGAAAATAAGCAGATGTCAAAAACAGGATTATTACGCCGGGAAAAGTAGTACAAACATGGATTGTGACATAGATAAATTTATTGTTTATAAATTCAAATTGTCATATAAAGAATTAACCAAGGCAACATATTTATTAGGCATCATAAGTTATTGTTGATTTGGAAAGAAAAATATAACGTATTTTTTTTGTTAATTTTAAATTCGATCTGGAAAAGCTTAAAAAAAAAGATTTATGTAAGTGCTTTTGTTTTTATTTCTCTAATTTGTCACGATCCCGTTTAAGGGGTTGTATTTTTTTAAATCAATTGATTTATTGTTTTTGTTTTTTTTTGGAATTAATTGTAAAATATTTCTACTCACATACAGCAATAATTCTTGGTGAGAGTAATTATAATATCCCCCGACCATATTTGGTAAATATCTTTTTCAACTAAACTTTTTAATAACTACCAATAGAATATGAAATACAATTTGTTTTGTGCGCACTGTATATTTAATTTAGATAAGTTATTAAGTGGCTTCTTTATTACTTTTTATCTGCTGATTAGTTTCAAGTATTTTGGTATTGATAGGTACTTATCTACTTATTAGTCAGTTTTGGGTTACCTAATTTATTTTATTCGGTTTATCAGTGGGGTATTTAGGATTACGTACCTCAAAAGGAATAAAGGAACCCTTATAGGCTTACTTCATTGTCCGTCAGTCTGTCAAGACACTTACTCAAGAACGCGTGGAGGTATCAACTTAACATTATTATCAAATACTTAAGTCTACAGTCTCTTGGAGCTGTAAACAAATCAAGCTTCTAAGTTAAGGCAATAAATAAATATGGCATTTTATGCCGTAAGTATATTTTGACACACGATACTACGGTACTTCCCGTTTGCCTAGGGTCAAGATATTTGGCAAGAAGCGAGGTAAAGTACAAGTAAAGGGAAAAATCCATTTGCAGTTAGAGTATTGACCGTGACGTGACATATCGATGTATGGGAGAACATTTCAATTACAAAAATTAAGTTTGGCGTTTATACAGAATCCTCGGTGCGCGTATCAGATTCACACTTGTCCGATTTTTTAAATTAAAATAATTAACCACAGTTAATCAAGAATTAGTTTATTTGTTAATCTAGTTATGAAATTGTAGTCATTAAAACCTCGCGTGCAATTCGGCTTTTAAATTTAATTGGATTAATTAATTGTAGGCTGTACGAGTGCTGCGGTATTGTCTTACATCTGAAAAAAAGAATGATCATTGTTAAGTAAGTTACTAAGTAAGTACCAACCTACTAAAAATATAATGGGACATTTCTTCGGACGCATCCATTTAATATTTTTACCCACCAAATTAGACAGTGTGTTATAGAAACCAATGCGGCTATTACGTAACATGATTACAATCAGTATCAATTAGAAACAGCTTTTTTATAATTACAGGCTGATAGTCTTGTAATTAAAGGCTATTAATAAATGAAAAAATATTTTTTAAATTCTGATAGCTGCATATGCAAACAGTGCTTTATTGTAAATGGAATCATTTTCGACAAATTATGTTTATCGATTTAGACGTTGTTTAAACTATTTATACATATATAAGTGTATATACTACACTCAGACACAGTGCAAACATGTTCACGCACACAGGGGGGCTAAAAAGGAAGCTCGTGCAATATTGCGGATGCAATTCATATTTCCGAATTTACGTTAGTAAGCTTCTGTCTGTCTGTCCGTCTGTCTCCAGGCTGTATCTCATGAACCGTGATAGTTAGACTGTTGAAATTTTCACAGATTATGTATTTCTGTTGCCGCTATAACAAAAAATACTAAAATAAGTACTTACTAACAAAACTTACTAATATTTAAGCGGGCTTCCATACAACAAACATGATTTTTACAGGTGAAAGTACCAGCGAGTCTACCAACTTAATAAAATGATCAACGCGGAAGTTGTAAAGTACTTTGAGTCTGTAGAACCTAATTTTATTAATCTGTTTTTTAGATCCTAATACCATAAATTTAGTTTTCCCAGCATTAAATACTAATGATTACGCAGTGCCCAATATGAAATATGATTTAAATCCTCGTTTATTTTTGGCACAGCTTCAATGACTTGGGTTGGCTTGAAAAAAAAGATATATTTGGACATCATCGGCATATATATGATATTTACAGTTCGTAATAACGTTCATAATATCTGTTTGTAAGTTATAAAGCATGTAAACTGGGTTCCAATTGCAACTACTGTAACATACTGGCATTTTCTAGAATACGGACGTAACATATGTACCTAATTGGCAAAATATGAAAGAAGATAATTTAAATTGTCGATCGAAGAGATACTTTTTCGTTGTCAATATTTCAATATTGACCTTTAATTATGAAGTAAAATAGTGAACCGTCCAAGTTTCGATAGTTTATGTCGATAGTTTTAATAATTTTATTTAGCGTTATTTATTGACTTGCTAGATGAATATAGGATGTTTTATTCGAATTTCTATAGTTTGAACCCTGCATCAAACAAGTTTCATAAAATAATTAGGTAGGTACTTATGATTATTGTGTCATCTGCTGTAACAATAGATACTAATCGTAATCAGTAGATATCTTTTTGACTGGACATTTGTTTATGAAACAAAAATAAATTACAGCGTAATTTCATTGGACACTTTATGAACGTTGATTAGGTATATGTATATAATAATTAAGTAGTTACATTCAACCTTTTTTTACTTGACATTCATCTTTCCTGGTAACTGCTCTATTTAAATAAAAATACACGATTTTATTTATCGATACTATCTACATCACTACAATTCACTGTCAAGTTTATTATCGCTCGCGTATTGTACGTAATATATTAAAGTATTCACAATAAAAACTTTTCTTTTTTGCTCTGCGATGGATGTAAAAAGTTTATAATGCAGGAAGCATCGACCGCCGTTCAGTTTTGACGTGAAATGGATCGTCGACATTTTTTCTTGAACGAGTTATGTAAAAAGAAACCAAGAATTGTTTTTTTCTCGATGAGTTATTTAGTTAATCACTAATTGGACTCTAACTTACAGCTTTATTTGGGGCGTATCAATTGACATTTTGTTCATACAATTTTAAATGTCAGGAATGTTTCAAAGACGAGCTCGTTGAGAAAGTTATCTTAAAGAGATTTTTTTGTACATATTTATGTTTATAATGAACATAACAATTAAATGGGACATGAAATACTGAGAGGCCCACAAATGGTGTGGCGCAAGACTACTGAGAGGGCTCACCCCAAATAAATATATAGAAATAGTAAGGAGAATGAAATATTATCTACTATAATATAATATATAAACTATTATATATAAATATTATAATATTTTATGATCAAAAAATATTCTCAGCTAAGAAAGTTTAGTTGGAAAGTCCTGACTGCCAATACGAAGTTGCAAATACGAAGTTAGGATTTATGTTTAATAATGTAGTTCTTTAATTACATAACCTTCATCGAGGAGCTTGGTGGTTGACTCCTCCATGGAAAAGGGAAGTTCTTCCGCCAGGCTAGATCATCAAATCTGACCTGGCATTCTATATGCCGAGTGTTCAAGAAACTGTGATAGCGCGATGTAGGTTTCTGTGCCGCCATCTATCCACGAGTAGTGGAAGTTTCTTGTCTAGATGATAGACACTAAATCTTTAACTATTTGGTTACATTCAGCATAAAGTTCTTGGCAAAAACCTGTTAATGTTAAAACATAATTGTGGGCAAGGTCAAGTCGGCCCTCGGTTGATGAGACGATTATTGCTATAAATGGAACGTAAATATACTTAGCTGACAGCTTAACACTCCCGCCAAAAATATTGTGGGATGACCAACAGGTTTAAAAGAAATTAAATTGGTACTTACTCAACTCAACCAAAGAGTCTTAACTACGAACACAGATACCTAATAATACTACCTACGAATCGTATAATAATCGTATAAATTTGAGTATTTTTTGTTAGGTACTCATTCGCGCCGTAAGGCCTGAATGGATTTAGATGAAATGGCACATATGTAGATGGAACTTAATTAAGATGGCCATCCAAAAAGGGAACGCTGCCAGCCGCTGTTGGGAACCTTGCCTATCGACAGCAGCGAGGGCTTTGAGGATGTTTTCTATGTATCATAGTTTGTATTTTATACATTGATTGTAAATATTAAGAAATAAACATACATCCTACTTTTATCTCGCGAAAACATTAGATCCATCAGGAACGCAGGTAAAACCGCGAGGTGGAAGCTACCCGAGACAGACTATTGGTTGGCGTGGTTGATCAGATATTCTACCTATCCCGCCCAGGACTAACATACGTACATATGTACATTAACATGTCTGTTTGTCCTGAGTCGGTGTAATTGTTTATGTTAGTATGTTTTTTTATAAAACCGGCCAAACTCACCCTTCGGGCACGAGTCTGACAACGGTTCTATAAAAACGGCAAAAAAATCACGTTTGTTATGGAGTTGAGCCCCCTTAAATATTTATTTTATTCTGTTTTTTAGTATTTGTTGTTATAGCGGCAACAGAAATACATCATCTGTGAAAATTTCAACTGTCTAACTATCACGGTTCATGAGATACATCCTGGTGACAGACGGATGGACAGTGGAGTCTTAGTAATAGGGTCCCGTTTTACCCTTTGGTTACGGACAACTAAAAGTAGGCTAATGTAGTATCTATAGAACAGGCTCTGTTTAGTTTGGTAGGTAGGATGACCGTGTGTGAGGAATGTCCCAGAATATTTTTTATTTTTTTATTGAAACAGAAACAACAATTTTCCTTAGTGAGTAGGAACTTGTATATTTTAAAAATAGTCAGGATATTAGCCGTTTTAATATATATTAAACATACAATAAAAGGAGTAACAGCTTTCATTTTATTGTCTCAAAAAAAGTTCACAAGATTAATAGTTAACTCCTTCACATAAAATAATTTATTGGAAGTACATAATTATCATTCAAATTGGTAATGAATGCCATGAAAGTGTCCATTTCATTATGAAGCCGTCATTATGATGCCAAATTTGGATCTCTCAAAATTAATGCTTTAAAATTAAATGAGTGTGGTTAAAATTGAATTGGTTGTTAATAAATTATCGATTATTTTTCTGCTTCCTTGTTTATTTTCAATTAATAACTTTTATACACATAAAATTAACATTCCTATCCTTAGATTTGAACTGGGAGATGCAGTCAGTGAATTAATCAATTAGGAGCATGCTTTTTGACGTGAATTCGTCACGTATCTTTGGTTCAGGGGCTGTTCCAGAAAAATTGCAACACAATTTCGAAAGCTTTCTTCTAATTAAGATTATAAGTTACAAATGTGATGTAATGTAATTAATAGTTATATCATTGTAAAGATCCATCTGACGACTCCACATGTGCTTGACCCATTTTTGATTACATCCCGTGACGTCATGGCCTTACATGACACACAGCTGACACAGCTGATCGTTATGGGTGGTGGTATCAAGTTTGATACATATTTGGCGGTCCTCCTTTATTTGATTTTTTGTTAAGTATTTCTATGAAATTGATGGCATAACCATACTGTTCTGACGTTTTGACTATGCTGTAGGCTGTAGGAATAGTGCGTAAAAAACAATAAAAGTATAAAAGTATAAAAAAATATTTTTATTTACAATTTTTACACATTTTTTTTACAAAAATCAAATGCAAATGAATATTCGCATCTTATTCCGGAAGATGGAAGCACATATATTTACATTTTTACAAACAAATATGGCAGTGATTCAGTACGAAATAAAACATATAAGCTAATAAAACCAGATTTTCTACGAAAGCGTAACATTAATGGCTGTTTAAGATAAAGAAAAAAAAAAAGGTACCATTATTGTTTCGTTCGAAATTCTGGCATTAACGAATGTCTAAAAAGAAAGTCCGTAACAAGGCGCGAAAGGTTGTTATTTTTTAAATGATCACCAACAGTATGGGTAGTTGGGGCACAGGGCCGGGTTGAAGTCAGCCGGGTACTTGGGCGCGACAGGGGCAGGTCTAAAAAAAGAAATAGGTATTATTATATTTTGAGCAATCTTATTGTTAATAAAAAAACATTATGTACTTCAAAGAGTGCCAGTTCAAATAACTTAATTAAACTACACTGACTAAAAAAACTAAAAAGGAGTAAATCATAAAAATAGAATATGTATATCTATGGAATAAATGGTTTTTTATTCAACTAGGCACCTACAAACTCTTTCATTAGCACAATAAAAATAGAGTGATGTTCTTTTTTTAAATTAAATTAATTTGAAAACAAAGAAAAAACTTACTCAGGCACGGAGGGCGCGACGGGTAGGATGGAGGGGTTCAGTACCCATTCAGGAATGGGCATGCCGTCGGGCGTGTATCTGGCGAGGGTAGAGCTGTCACAGAACGGGTAGTTGGGGCATATCGCGGGATGCACGCCAGCTGGGTACTCGCGGGCGAGCGCTACCACGGCTACGGCGCAGATGATGAACTGAGGGAAAATGAATTGAATTTTAGAGTATGTAGTAACTAATTATATTATTTTAAAATGCTGTTATTATTATTTTTTTGTTATGGAAGGAACTGGCTCTGAATGACTTCTCTGTCTACGGCTAAATAAAACTGCTGTCCTACAGATTGTATTTTTTTTATGTATCACACGGCTACTTTATTTTCCCAATATCAAGATATAATATAAAATTCTAGTCACATGAAATAACTTTGCATCTTCACTATGTACAAGTTGGTACAAGTACGTACCTACAAGTTACAGGTTTTACGATATGGTGGCCGTTTTACTAAAACTAATCACGGACTATTTAAGATAACCGCACGATAAGTCACGATACACGCTTTCATTTATATTCACTTCACTAGTGCACTTGGTTTGATCTTCATTTGGCAAGAAGCCACAAAACTTATGATTTTTTTTTAAACCCAACGTCAATTTTCTCTTTCCCGCCAAAAAGTCTTATAGGTTGTTGTGATCATAGACTCAACATAAAGCTTAGCGGACACCGTGCATGTAACTAAGACGTTAAATGCGTTAACCAACTATTAAAATCCCCCAATTAATATCAAATATCCGTGACCAATAAATCTTTCAATTAAAGCCAATGGACTTTGCAATAATGTATTTTGTAACAGCTGAGCAATGTAATGCAAAATTGCAAGCGAGTTCATGCTTAATGGATATGCACTATTTATTAAATCAGACTGAAATGCCTACTTATAATAATTTTGCGATAAGGGCTGACAATCGACTTAATTATAATCTTTGATTATCTGTGACTTAAATATTTTAATAGTGGGAAATCAAATTGCAAATTATACGTTTTTTATAGGGTTGTACCCTATAAAAAATAAAATTACATTATATTAAAGTTAGACTATTTGTTTGTAGGTTCCACCGAAGGTTTATATAAGTAAATAGGTATTTCTAGATTTTTTAAGGTGATTTGTATAATTATAATAAATCATAAGTTAAATATTTTTCGAATATTATTTGAAACGCAAAAAAAAAAAATATAATTTTCAATGGATTTGAAAATTGGAATTAATTACAAGGGATGTTATTAATATCTATATTATATAATCTAGGTAAATAGTGTTTTTGGGGCATCATAATCCTACTGATAGTATCTCCAGTCAATCGAGCGAATGATATTCCTATTTTTGTTCAATAAAATTCACTATTTTTGCGTGACAAATGAATTTGTTTGTGAGATTTTCTCCGAAAAATTAGAACTATTTTTCTATCGTAAATTTAATAAATAAATGTGATTTGATTCTTTTTATATTTTGTTCAAAGTTAAAGGCTAATTTTTAATTCATTTTAAATAATAAAAGAACAGCATTTAAAAAATCCGAGTTTAAATACAGCCAGCATTAATTCTAAGAACAAAACTACAGTCATAAAAAAAAATTACGCTCAATGAACATAAATATATTCATGAATTTCATCGCAAACAAACCATAGGCAAATTCCTACATCAAATAAACAATAATTTTGATTGATCGATGAATAAATACATAGTGTATTAATTATTTATACATTACGCATTCCTAATACCTGTCAGTCTGTGTGTCACAATTATTATACGCATATCAGCCTTGCGCCCACCCACTTTATAACCAAGTCATATCGTATCGGGAGAATTTGGGCTGATTGACGACGCAAGGAAACTATTATGCGATCAATACTACGGTTGTTATTGAGATGGGTGACCATGAACATATTATGTGAAGTGTTGAGAAGTACAAAAATGTCATATTATTATTATTATAGTTCTGACATTTTATTAAATATCTTAATTCCAAGACGTAGGTAGCGCAAACGCACCTCCATAATGCGTTGTGACATTTAAGGAGTATTTACTGATCCTTTTTATTTTATTTTAAAAGATGTTGTTAAGTATTTCCCTGTTATTTTTTTATAGAACATTGACAGTAAAATTCAATACAATAAAAATATTCTTTATCGTTGACAGTACAAAAAATAGTTATAAATAAAAAAAAATATGTGAGACAAAATAAATTATAGTGAAAATAATTTTGGCGGCTTTATTACTGAAGCTATTTCTTACAGGCGACTTAGAATATAGTACATGAATTTTAATTATTTACTTAATCAATAAAATTTTAAATTATTTGACAATGAAAATTACTGAATTGATAATTTAATTTAGTAAAAAATCGCTTTTATTATTTGTTTATTTTATTTTGCATCTTATTTATGTTAATTACATTAAATAGTAGGTATATACTTACGCTAAATTAAATTTTGGTTATTTTATTTATCTTTTTTTTTCAAACTTTTTTTTTAAACATTAAGTAGGACTTAGGTCGTAGTTTATTTTTATGAATAAAAATATTATAAAAACTCACCAATTTGGCGAACATTTTCACAAGTATATATCCTCTCGACTGTACAGTGAGACTGATACTGTGTGCTGGTGTTCGCTTGGCTTATATACTGTTTTACATCGGCGCAGGCGTCAATTGTTTTGTTATTGATTTGATAGCGCCGCCCGGCTGGCGTGCGCGCCGTCCCTGTGCTTTATAGGGTTGTTAAGGCTGTTAATAATATATGGCATTTAGATTATCAATCTAAAATCCTTATTTTTATTAAAAGTTTTTCAAACGCTAGTTCGAGTAAATAGTCGAACCATAAATAATGTAACATTGCTGAGTATCTTGCTGGTTCTTTGTTTCTGTGCGAGTCTAGACTAAATAAATGTTTTTTTTTCATTCCTTCTTTTCACCCAGCTAGTGCATCGCTTTTTTATTTCCGAATTGGCTGAGTGCCATGTAGCTATCTATGCTAATATCATAAAGCAGAAGAGATTTTTTGTTTGTTTGTTTGAAGGCGTTAATCTCTGGAACTACCAGTCTAATTTGATATATTTTTGCATTTGATAGTCCAATACTTGAGGAAGGTTTTAGTCTCTACTATTATAAATGTGAAAGTGTGCTTGTTGGTTTGTTCTTCTTTCAAACAGCCATCAAGCAATGGATCGACTTGATTTTTTTCATACAGATAGTTTATGGACCGGAGAGTGATATAGATTTTTCCGGGAACGTGGGCGAAACTGCGGGGCAGACATTTCTATTTCGTAGATTACGCAAAAAAAAAAAATTGGCGAAATAAAAATGAATTCTCTTTAGTTTATGAATCGCAAATAGCGGAACAACAAAAAGGAAAATACGGTACTCAGTCACATCTTACGGGTCAATAAAAACTGCTAATCATTTGTCTATAAAATGAACAAGGAGGCATTTTGGTGATTATAATTACATTGATAGTTAAATGGTAAGATCGCACGCGGTATCAGTGGAATGAGATCCCCATTACGGTTTTCCCTCAGCGCTACGATATGGGGTTCTTCAAAAGGGGTGTAAAATGTGCTCTTCAAGGCCGGCAACATGTCGGCAATGCTCCTTGGTATTGCAAATCTCCATAGGCGGCAGTGACTTACCATCAGGTGGCCCGTCTGTCTGCTTTTCAACCAACTGACATAAAAAAAAGTTCCTAATTGTGAGTCAGGCAGACGTAGTTTACTTAAAATACCGTATCTTCTTCTTTTTTAATCTAACAGTATGAGTCCCTTACCCTTCGCGGTTGATATACGTAACGTACGTCTCAGACTGAATGCTCCATTTAATAACTAGAACTTGAGTCTCACTTACGTTTATTTATACTATAGGTTTTACTAGTTTCCGTGCCGCGGTTTCACCTGCGTTCCCAAGGGATCTTATATTTTCCCGGTATAAAAAGTAGCCTATATATTAATCCAGAATACATTCTATCTGTGTGCCAATTCTTAACCAAATCTATTCGTTACGGAGTTTTGTGGTAACAGACATTCAAATATACAAACTTTCACATATATAGATATAATATTAGTAGGGTACATGGTACTTACATAGTACACAGGCTTGTGTTTGACCACAATCTCACTAAGGTAAGTGATGATATACCTGGAGGTGGTAAGCACACAAAGTCTAGAAGGTACTGGCTCTCAAGTGCATCTGCCGGAATACACCAACAAGTGTTTGGCGATAGATTTTCAACTTGAGAGAGGTAGCAAGGCAGACGGATACTACAAAGTAGCCTACCACCGTGCTATGGTTTCCTCACGATATTTTCCATTACAGAAAGCTGGTCATTATAGAGTTCGAACCCACGACCTCGCCACGGCATACCATACAAATATAAAGTCATGTTTCATAAATGGAAGGAGTGGATCTTTGTTTTAAATTGGATCCATTAATTCCTCATTTAAGATGGTCGCCATTTTGAATTTTCAACGGATTCTTTTCATGTTTTTAATTTATTATGTTTTAACGCCTATGGGACGTTTTTTGTGATTCTCCAATTATGCGCATGGCAATGAATTATTGTATGTATGTATTAATTATGCTTTTAAATCTATTCAAAACTATACATTCCTTTCTTATCTATAAAGAACGGGTATTTGACGGGCCGATTGGCGTGGTTGGTAAGATACCCTATCTATCACGCCGCAGGTCGTGGGTTCGATTCCCACTCAGGACAAACATTTGTGTGCATGAACATGTCTGTTTGTCCTGTGTCTGGGTGTAATTATCTATATATGTATGTATTTACAACAGAAAAGTAGTATCTGTAGTATATCAGTTATCTGGCTTCCATAGTACAAGCTCTGCTTAATTTGGGGTCAGATGGCCGTGTGTGAGGAATAATGTCCCAGAATATTATTTGTAATTAAGGAACCAATGTATCGTTTTATAACAATTTGAATATAAAATTAATACATACCTAAATCTATTGACATACGCTACTGGCGCAAATCACAAAATTACGTTTCATAGGCGCTCGAAATTGATGTAATACCTAGGTTAAAACAGGGGCCCTATATTAACCCTTTACGGATGGAATTTCCAAGAATCCTATCTTAGTGGATGCCAACATCATAAAAGGAATCTGAATTGAGAATTTCAAGTTTCTAGCTACAAAAGTTCAGCCTTTATAGGTTGGTAGGTCTGTCAGTCAGGAGAAGACTTTTTATACTTATGTAAAGCTTGCTAAGAAAGGTTGTTATATTTCGTACTACTCTAAAATGCATTTATAGTTATTCGCTTTTCATTCACTCATTGATTTTACATCTAAAGGGCTTCGAAGATTTTACCATACCGCCATATTGATTTTATAAGTTACTAGCTTCCGCCCCGCGGTTTCACCCGCGGTCCCGAGTGCTCCGATCGCCACCAAACATTACAGGATTACCCGCGGGGCTAATATGAAGATTGTCTGAAAATTTCATCGCGATTGGTTCAGCGGTTTCGGAGTCTATAAGGAACATACATACATACATACTTTCTCTTTTAATGATTTTATAAGCTATTTTTAAAGTACACATTTAGCTGCAATGTATTGATTTTATAAAAATAACTAGCCTCCGCCCCGCGGTTTCACCCGCGTTCCAGAGGGATCTTGTGTTTTCCCGGGATAAAAAGTAGCCTATAGCCTTCCTCGATAAATGAGCTATCTAACACTGAAATACTTAAATATAGTTAATTTATTTATTTATTATTGTTTATTGATTGAATTAATGTTTGTCTGTGTGACGAAACTTTGGTGAGTTTTTGTATGCACATTTGCGATGAATTCTGGCAAAAACAATTTTAGTTTTTTATTTTTTCTTTTTTTTAATAATAATAATATTTATTTATTGTGACAACTGAGGACCACTTGTTAGTATTACAGAAGAAAAACTATGTTAGTGACATCTTAAAATTAGATATGTAAGGTAATGTATTAGTATTTATCAGTTATTACGCACTATCACGTCTATGGCGTGCTTTAACATAGGCGTATCAAATTTACTCGCCAGTGTCTTCAGGATACCATTGGGACTACAGCGCATCCTTTTGAATAGGGAAGCGTGCTTTTTACGAATGATCGCATAAAAGTCATCGGTTCTGGCCTGCGCGAACATAGTCGAGGCACTACAATATCTTGGTAGTCCCAATAGAATCCTGAAGCCATTATTATACTGAACTCTCTTTGTTTCTAGAACCATCGTTGGCACAAGTCCATAGGTGCTAATTCCTTCCAAAGGTGTATTCTTCGGGAAATTACTCCAGTGCCCCTGTAATTAGCATGCTTGCAATGTACAAAATATGGATTTACAAATGTGTAGGTTGGCACTTAAGATTGTACACTAAAGTGTGAAAAGAGACAATAACATACGATAACCGTTATGTTCATTGTCCTTTAAGTATTAAGTATTGCCCTTTAAAATATAACGAACCCCTTATTTGGACTATGGTCTTGTCAATGTTTTTTAATTAAGTACTTAACGGTACTTATATAGTATGTAATATCAACTTTAAAGTTTACATGTTAAAGTATATTTTCCATTAAGATTGGTGAAGTTGATTGAATGCAAATCTCCCTGTGATGTTTTCCTTTACCGAAATGACAAAAAAACCGTTATACATTTAAAAAAAAGAATAAGCCAATAGCTATGTGACCTCCTTGCCGGTTCTTCTCAGTTGAAGGTTGACTTCCGAACCAGTGGTAACTTCAGTAATTTCGTTGTTTGTATGCCGTCCTAGGGCCTAGAAGTACCATAGGGTAAAAAAATACAGTGGTCTATCGCGTTTGAAGTCACGCGAAATGCCGCTTTGTATAGGCATTCGTCATTGCTACATTGTGTCCCAAGCGACCGCCCCTCCCTCACCCCGCAAGCCCCGCACGATTGCTCTGTCTAGACGTGTCCGTTGACCGACTGTCAGAGTTACATAGACTGTGGTAGTACTATAAAAGTCTGTTGTAAATAGGTATCTACATTACTTTTTAAATCAGAGTCAGAGGCAAAGAGTAAAATAATAGACCTATACAGGAGGTAAGCTGCTTGAACCACCACTTCACTTTATTGTAAAAACGCAAGAAAATAATTTTGTGAGTACCTTATTATTTATCTCATTCATTTACGAGATAGGTAGACTCACTTCCGCATCCTTCTAAATTAATGCAATCATGTTGTAATGGCTGAATGGATTTGCATGAAATTTGAAAGATAGATAGGTACCTACTCTGGAATAAACTATAAGACAAATTTTATATCGAGCTAATGTTTTTAGCTCCTTCAGGAATGCGGGTGAAACAGCGGGGCTAGTTTATTTAGAGTTAATTACCTAAGCTTTTTCATAAACCTTACCTAGTAAAAATAGCAGTTATTTGTCTCGCTTCCTACCATCCTATAATATTTAAATTTAGAATTTATTATTTTTATTCCTGGAGTTCTAAAAATATTTTAAACGCCACAACTCAATCCATAAACAATTGTAATATTTCGTCCGTCCTCTAAAATTTTTTTTTTAAACAACTACCATTGTAAATGTCAAATCAATGTCACGTAATTATATTGATCAAAATAAATAAATTAGTACATAAATATATACCAGTTCTATGTACATATGTATGTAGGTATGAATATATTTCAATATTGTTAATAAAATTGCATCGCAACGAGCAATCTTTATTATTTTGTAGAGGTATGTATACAAGTGTGCTCAATTTGATGTGGCATTTTAATTTGGTAAAGTCAGAATTATATTTCACCATCCTTGACAACTTAGAATATCAATTAAAAAGTTTAAAATAAAAATAACCTTTTTTGAGTAGGTCGATTGTACCAACATAATAAATGTGAAAGTAGTATAAACAGATTTGGATGAAACTTGGTACAGAAATAGATCATATCCTGGAAACAACATAAACTTTTTATCCCGAAAAGTCATAAGTATCCACGGGAACGCGGTTGAAACCGAGGGGCAGAATCTGTATATATCTCTACTACCGCGAGGAAAATTTCATGTAGAGAAGTTAAATTCAAAAAGGCAAGTGGAATCAAATAAAACGTACTGGGGCCTTGTGTTCTGTCTGTGTATCTGGGTGACCAATGCTAGTAAGTACTACGTATATTTTAAAAATCTTTTTGGAAGAGATTTTTTTACTTGTGTTCGACCACAATCTCATGATGGTAAGTGATGATGTGGCCGGCAGTGGTAACCAAATACAAAGCCTACAAGGGAACAGGAATGTAATCAGCGAGTTACTACAAAGTACCTTGCGCTACGGCTTCCTTCCTTTTATATAAGCACGCTGGCGCCAGCCTTCGGACATAAAAAAAATATTATGTTATTCTTTAATATAACACGTCCAATTTTAAAATGTTCGTAGCATACATCACAAGGTATGAGCCATTACTATAAGTAATCCGTCCGATATTCATTACTACAGTCGAGTCGAAGACATCGCTTCCGCGTTCCGAGCGCAGGCGTGGTTGGGGGTCGATTCTTGAGGGTTCGACTTTCGATTCATTAATATTATAATCGATATGGAAAACGAAATTGTCTGAACTGTCAGTTACATACAATAAGCAATAGATACAGCTCCATAGCATTGTACGTAAGTATATCTAGTAGATAACTATGTTAAAGTGAAAATCTTACATGAACACAGAATTTATATACAACAAAACGAACATGCCAAAGTCTATTTCATATTTAAAAAAAAATGTTTAAAGAAAATATAGTAGATAAGGACATATAGATTACGTACCTACTAGTAAGAGATAAGTGAGGGAGTAATATTTAATATGTAAATAACCGATGAAAAAACGGAACCTTATAGTATCACTCTCGTGTCTATCTGTCTGTCTGTGACAGCTAATTTTGTCTAAATACAGGGTGATTTTTTAGTCACTGGACATACTTGCAGGGGTAGAAGTACTCGTCAATATAAACAACTTTTATTATGGGACCAACTCTGATATCGCAAAAAATAAGTACCTTCACTAGTACTTCCACCCCGGCAAGTATGTCCAGTGACAAAAAAATCACCCAGTATACTTACTGGACGAAAAAAAAACATTTGGCACATAGTACATAGAGTTGACCCAATTATGGACGTAAGTAGTGTAGTAGTAAGTAAGAGTAAATAATCTAAATCATTTTTTTAAGGGGTAAAACAGAGAAAGTTGATTTCTAAACTCGAAGCAGTACACATGATCTTTTAATATCCGCCATGTTTTCGTCAAATATCGAGGATGATATTCATATCGTAGCATCGAGAATTGGACCCCAAACATTTGAATGTTATCCTATAGGTTTATTGACGTGTTGCGTGTAGGCGTCAGTTTGGGATATTAGCAGTGGTAAATGAATATGCATGTACAATTGATTTTTATATAGCCATGTTCCTTATGTAAATAAGGCTCTGAATGCTGTGGCAAAATTCGTGAGTACGAATTCTACAACATGAGCATTTTGTGATGGAAAACTTCGTGAGGAAACGATAGCACGGTGGTAGGGTACTTTGTAGTACCCGCCTGGCTGGCTACCACCCTCAAGTTGAAGACCTGTCGCAAGTAAATGATGCAAGTGACGCAAGTGAGCTTTGGCAATAGGGTATTTGCCTATATTCAAAATAAATTATCCAACACTAACCAATGTATAAAACATCTAAAAAAAAAAGGGGAAACCACGATTATTTTATTAAATTTATCCTTATTATGATTTTTAATGACCAATCTAACCATAAAGAGTATGCTATATAATTATGACGTCACATACTTGTATTTCATACAAAACTCCATATAAACCTATCGTTTTGACATTTCATAAAAAGTTGCTGATTTGAATGTCAGTCAAATACCCTATTGCTCTTGAGAGTTTAGTAGTATAATTAATTAAATCAGTTATCGATATAAAAAATAATTATAATGGTGTATGCGGGTTTAGTATGATAATCTATGCTAATATTATAAAGCTGAAGAGTTTGTTTGTTTGGTTGAACGCGCTTATCTCAGGAACTACTGATTCGAATTGAAAAATTATTTTAGTATTGGATAGCCCATTTATCGAGGAAGGCTTTATCCGCATTCCTGATAGATCTTGTTACAAAGTATCTCATGTATTATTCCAGGATTTGCCTGTCTATAGTCTAGAGTCATCTAGAGTCGTCTAGAATCTCAATACTCCGTCTGTCCTAGAATTGCTTTGCTTACCAATCACTTCGTCACCTACCATGGTGAGAACTGAGATGATGATCAAACCCCAGCCTATCAATCCCGGATTGGTCATGTACGACCCCAGAATTACAGACCGGTTGTACAGATTCAACCTTTCTCCTTTCAGGGCTAGCGCGGTCATAATAGATATCGATTAATTAGATTATACCTGAGGATTATACGTGTAGTAGGGTTGTCATCTCTTACCCGGCTGTGTGACAATGAAGACAGGGTTATGTTTTTATGTATAAATAATAGTATAAAAAAATCTTATACTCAAATAAAAGTATACCTATTTATGTAATAGAAAAATTAAGATTTAATGTAAACCTTAAAATATGTAGTAAAAATGCGAGTTTGTCGTTCTGTCTGTTTGTTCTCACGGTGCGGTATTAACAAATCGATCGACACGTTGAGGTTAGTCAAAATAATATTTTGATAATAATTAATCTGATATATTACTATAAAAATGAATTTGATTCGGGTTAGTTAAGTTTGAAATTGCTAAAGCTTTGACCTAGAGATGGATACCTTTTATTCCGGGATCGCGAGTGAAACCGCGGGACAGGCAAGGTTTAACTAATCATTTTTGTGTATCGTGAGAGAAGTAATATTAATTTACTTCTTTGGTATCTTAATAAACATTTCTATTTCTACGTGAAGCAAAAACTTTGGTACCTATATACACCTTTTTACGAAAATTACGCGGAGAGAAGTGCCGAAAGCTAATATTTTTATATAAATATGCATTAGAAATAAATTAAATTAATAAATAAATCATTACACACACTACCATGCATTTGACACACACACACATACACATGTTACCACTGTCAGTGCTCTGTCGATAATGCGGTAATGGCAGACTTAAAAAGAAAAGAGTTCGTATATGAATGAAGTGATTTTCTTTACTTTATACATATATACTCTATTGTTTAATTATGGTAGAATTTTGACCACGGGCGAGCTCTAGTTATTATAAATACTTGTTGATTAACTAACTTTATTTTTTCACGTGACAACCCTATACAATCGCTGTCGACAATTTCATTGGGCAATTGAAGTAATATTTATTGTAAAATTGACACATAAATGAATAAATAATTGTATTTTTTAGTAATACGTATGGAAATTAATAAAAACTGGATCAATAATATTACTCCATGTTGTTTATTCATTTAATTATAACATACAGACAAGTAAGGCCTGTCGTTGTAACTATACAAATAACAAATTATGATATTAAAATTCCTTTGCGAATTATATTGATCTTTATTATTTTTTATTAATTTATATATAAACATTTTAAAGGAAAAAATAACCAACATTATCAGATTGTCCAAAAAAGAAAAAGAAAAATGTAACCTTGCTGAGTTTCTTGCCAGTTCTTCTCAGTTGAAGGCTGACATCTGAACCGGTGGTAACCTCAGTAAATTAGACCTTCATAAGTGCCCTCCTAGGGCCTAAACTGAATAAATGGCTTTGACTTGACTCGCATGCAGAATTTAGCCAAGAAATAAACCAAAACAACCTGCGGATATTATACTTAGTTATAAAAATAAAATAATCGTATCCATGTGTGACACTGAGCAAAAAGGCAACAAAAAATATCGATAAGATATTATTATCTAAAATAATTGAAAATGTCGACCGATGTCCGATTCAGGAAGAGTTGGGCGCTGGTCATCGTTGTAGTCTGGGAGCTTTGGTGGGGAATCTTTACGTCAAGTTTTTTTTTTAAATTGTGAATAGGCTTGTGTACACCGGTAGGTGCTGGTGGTGCATCCAGACACGTACTAAAAATTACCCTACCACCGCGTTTGTTATAATAGGGCACATGAGTGAGACACATACTTATTATTCATCAACTTCATCGTCAACCTATATCAGTAAACTGTTGTTTATTATTGATCATTAAAATATATAAGTATGTAAAATTCATCCAATCTAATTTCATATACATATAGAAAATAACGCGATCTTAACTCGTAATAAACTAATTACACATTATAAAAATATAAACAATTACAACTACTGTAATAAAATTAAAAACTACTGACTTATAAATAAAAAATATAATCTAGTCATTGCTATCGCGCAGCCGGGTGAGTATTTGGGTTCTTTTTAAATAATAAGGCTCTTTTCTTATTTACAGTACCTATTTTTCTATATGTCCGTAGTTTCCTGTAAATTAAGTATTTAACTTTATTTTGAATATTGCTTTAAAGCAAACAAATAAATTTAAACCATCAAAAATTCAATGAAAAAAAATTACTTAAGTATACCATATCTATAAGTAAGTTCCTACTGAAGAAAGTAAGAAAACATTTTATTCTTCCACAACACACAGTTTTTTTTTACTGAATCTACTTACATAACATCAAAAACATAAAAAAATATATGACTATAATCTGTGTGTCGTGTAGTAGGAACAAGGCCCCCACTTAACATAAAGATGTAATTAATTATTTTAAATTTTACTAATTCATTTTCCTATTCGTCTCCTAGTCTATAGAGAAGTATTTTTAATTGCAGGTGCTCATGTATAATTGGACGGGTTTATGCGAAACAAAACAATTAATTAAATATTAGTTTTTATTACATTTATCAATTTTTGAGGCATTATACTGTCATTCGTCGAATCAAAACTCCGTGCCAACGTAACGTAAGTACGAAAAATGTGAAAAATTCTATGTTTGTATGGTTGTTCCACTGAACTCCTTAACGGCCGAACGGATTTAGATGAAATTTGGTACATAGATAGAATATATTCTGGTTAATATATAAGATACTTTTTATCGGGAGCGTGGGTGAACCCGCGGAGCAGAAGCTAGTACCTACTGTACACTAAAATAATCTTCATTATCACATCACGCATAAAGCAGTCCAATGTCACAAAAACCCGTCGAGTACCCCACATACCGTTTCTTGCGACAACATATTTTTACATTACATTAACTACATACATTACATGTACGTAGGTATTTTTAATGTCACGGTCGCCTACGATGCACTTATTTCTTTTTAGGCATCGTGTTTTTACATACATAGTCGTCCTATGTGTATATTATATATAGTCAGATATAATATCTACGTATGGGTTGCCATCTATAAAATTGATTAACCAGGACAATAAGCTTGAAATCCTGGATTTTTGAAATCTGGACATCTGATGCCGATTTTTTGAAGTGTAAACTTTTTTTAGCGCGGTACGCATATTTTTAGATGAGGTCAAACCTCTGGACTCGCGACACCGAGACGCAGTTTGACGTTTAGTTTCTTTTTTTTTCTCCCATTAAAATAATTGCAGCTAGTAATGTCGCTAGTCGCTGTCAGTAGTTTTGACGCCATAACAAAACACTCAGAAAAAAAAACAATTTTAGATTGTAATAATTTTTAATGATAATGATGATGATACAAGAATCTCAATCTCTCAAAAAAAAAAATCATTACACATTTAAACCTTCTAAAATCATTATTAATTTTGTACTGAGCAGTTTACAAAAAAAAACTAGGCTGTATACAAAAGCCCGTTCGAACGGTCCCCGGACGGATGGCAACCCTACCTATAGGTATAAAAATACTTTTGATAAGGGGTTTTGTAAAAACACGCTTTGATAAGGTCAAGTGTATCGCCAAAATATGCAGTATAATGAATCTCTTATTTATTATTATGATAAGTTGCCAGTTTAAAAAGGGATTTATGCCCTTTTTTATTTTAATAACTTTTTTGTTTTTTTTTTGCCTATTATATTGTAATTTATGTGAAGTAATAATATAAAATTTTAGTCGTATTACATCTCCTTTACATAGTCATGTCAAGTTCGTACAAGTCAAGTTTTAGTGAAAAGATGACCGTTGAACTGTCACCGACTTTTTGAGACAACCTTAAAAGTACACACATTCACGCATTCATTTTATTCAATAAAGCTCTAAATACACCATTTCATGAAAATAAAATAAAAACGTAACGACACATAGCAAGTTCCCGCCATTGTCTATGGATGTTGGGTGGAGATTGTATGAAAGTGTGAAATATTGGGCGCGCAAAGGCCGCGCATTTTGTTGAGTACCTAGTCGAGTAATTGAATTTTTCTATATAGTCAGTGTGTTTTTCGCTGGTGTCTCCATTGCAAAGGTTATGTTGATGAATTGTTGTTGTAATAGGTACTCCCTGCCACCATCACGGATTTAAATTCTGAGTTACTCATTTTTGTCGCAAAATCACATTTTATTGGTCCCTAGTTTAAAAGTTATAAACCTGTAATAGAGATTATACTGATCAACAATTAATTGATCAATTAACTCGAAACAATTTGATCTAGCACTTTCATGAAGAATGTACGTTGGTAAATTTAATTAATTAACGAGCGTTTGTTTCGGTATTTCTTGCCAATTATTGGATGCAATAGGGTTTGACTGATAATCACCTTTAACGTAAGACATATACTTATTACAAATGCGAAAGTAACTCTATCTGTTACCTTTTCACGCCTAAACCGCTGAACCGATCATGATGAAAATTGGTACGCAGATAGCCTATGGTATGGAGATAGACGTAGGCTATTTTTTTTCTCGGATACACGGGTGAAACCGCGGGGTACAGGTAGTAAATAATAATTATATTCTGAGACATTTATAACGCGATGATAGCTCAGTGGTAGTGACGTCGAATGCCAGGACGAAGGTCGTGGGTTCGTATCCTATAGTAAGCTTGAGCTTTCGGTGATAGCACGGTGGTAGGGTACTTTGTAGTACCCGCCTGGCTGGCTACTACCCTCAAGTTGAAAATCTGTCGCCAAACACCTTCAGTGGTGTTCCTGCAACTGCACTTGAGAGCCAGTTCCCACTATGCTTTATCACACCACCTTCTGCCACATCATCACTTATTATATTGAAATAGGGTATTTGCCTGTATTCAAAATAAATTATCCAACACTAACCAATGTATAAAACATCTAAAAAAAAGGGAAAACCACGATTATTTTATTAAATTAATCCTTATTATGATTTTTAATGACCAATCTAACCATAAAGAGTATGCTATATAATTATGACGTCACATGCTTGTATTTCATACAAACCATATAAACCTATCGTTTTGACATTTCATAAAAAGTTGCTGATTTGAATGTCAGTCAAATACCCATTTGTGGTCAAAGACGGCCTGGTCCTTGATTTTGGGCCGAACCTCAAACCGACACTCGGTCGGACACTAAATATAAGACAGTCAGTTGGTTGTTGGTATTTTTATGAATACCGACTCAACTTCAACAATCGGTATGTGCCTGCCTTATTAGAATACAATAGTGTTGTATAAATTGAGGATTCGTTACGATAAAATTCCAAATTAATTGCTTCCGACAAGTTCACGCCTTTCATATTAGTACCACATATTAGTACCACACAGTACTACCTATACCTGGCTAGTGTTTGTCACTCCATCCGTATTGCTGTGTGTGAAGGGATTTTTGTTTATCCTACTAATTCTACTATCCTAACAATATTTTAAATGTGAAAGTTAGTGAGGATAGATGAATATCTGGATGTTTGTTACTCTCTCACGCAAAAACTACCGAACCGATTTAGATGAAATTTAGCTCACAGATAGAATATATTCTGGATTAAAATATGGGATACTTTTTATCCCGGGAAAACATAAGATCCTCGGGTACGTGTGTGAAACCGCGGGGCAGAAGCTGAGTTCCTCTTGCTATACAAACGAAGTTTCCTAAATTATTTTGTTGGTGTAATAATCGTTCAGGTTCATAGTTTTTAAAGCAAAAAATTAACGTAAATAGGTACTTAGTCCAAAAAAAAATTATTGGGGCGATGAATTTTCTCAATTTTCACCATAAAATGAAATTAATCATTTTCATTATGAATGATTTTAATCTTATAATGAACATGTACTATGATTACCCTTTTGACAGCCTATGGGTATGTTCCGATATACACTGCTAGCACTGTAAGGTGTGACGTCAATTTAGTATACTGAGAAGCCGTTCCTTTATAGTTAGCTATACTGGGTACTGCTTAAAACGGAACGCAGCCCAGTATACTAACTGTCATCCATGAACCTACTGTCATTCTGGACACTGTTGATCACGTGACCAAAGCACTGAGAGCACCTTACCTCAAAAACGCCATTGCTCACAGTACAAAAATGGCGGCGTTTATGACGTCATTATGTTTCCCTAGGATACTGCGGCAGTATACTGTCAGTCCATAACGTAACGAATTTCTTCCCTGTAAGAGCACTGAACAGTGCTTTCAGTGTATATCGGAACATACCCCATGTGCATGTGCTAAAAAGAGAGAGACAGACATAGCGAGACAGTAAAGATACCCTCAAAAACAGTTGTCATAGCGTGCCGCCTACCGCTTATTTAAGTACAGACCTACACGGACTTTTTGGCGGGAATTTGCGAAGTGACGTTGCGTTCTCGTTTTATTTTCATGAATTCGGTGTATTTTGAGTTTTATTGTTAACAACTTTTTCAGATAAAACCCTAAGTATACCTAACACTAACTGTGGTGGCTGTGGCTGTATCTAGGGCTACGCTACTATATAAATACACTAAATATGCGGACAAAAATATGTATGTAATTATAATACCCACATGTATCTGTGATAAACACACACCCACACGAACACACACACACACCCACACACACACACTCACAAACACACACACACACACTCACACTGCGCGCGCTGGTATTTGGTTTTTTGCTTTGTCGTACTTGATGCTATATTATATTTTTATTTTATTTATTTTTTTTATTAATTTTACGTCACATAGTTCATTTTTAAAATTAGATTTACTTATTACTAACCAAGATCAATAGCTATGGAAGAGTGGCATCTCCTATCACAAGCATACTCTTGCTTAAAGAGGGATTCCGAAACCAGTTGTATACTAGTGATAAGTTATCGAAATAAATGTTTATTATTTATTTATATAATTATTTATTATTGTTTTTTTTTTTTTTTTTTACTTTGTATAGGCTTGTGTTTGACCACAATCTCACTATGGTAGGTGATGATGTGGCCGAAGGTGGTAAGCACACGAAGCCTAGAAGGATCTGGCTCTCAAGTGCAGCTGCCGGAACACACCAATAGGTGTTTGGCGACAGATTTTCAACTTGAGGGTGGTAGCCAGCCAGGCGGGTACTACAAAGTACCCTACCACCGTGCTATGGTTTCCTCACGATGTTTTCCTTCACCGAAAGCTCAAGCTCATTGTAGGATTCGAACCCACGACCTTCGTCGCGGCGTCCGACGTCACTACCACTGAGCTATCATCGCCTTTTGTCCAATAAAGATCTAATACAAGTGCACGAGTGAAGTGAAATTAAATGAATGCGTGACTTTTCATGTTGTTTCAAATAGTCCACGAAAAGTTTTAGTAAGACAGCCACCAATTTAGTAAAACCTGAAAAAGAAAAAAAACAGACCTACACGTGTTTATCATAAAAATAAAATCTTTATTCATGAAAATGATAGAGGTGAAATTTCTCTTGGTGCCTTCTTCTTCTTCGTTTATCGCTCAGCAATCATTGGTACTGGTAAAACACAAGCCTATACAAAAGAAAAAAAAAGCTAAACAATTCATAATAGTTTTGTATTGATTTGGACTCGTGTGGGTAAATATAAGATAAACTACATAAACATATTTTTCAAATGCACATATATTCGTTACAATAATATTATATTATAATAATAATTTATTATAATTTCTTAGGACACTATTAAAGCTGGTACAGATTTATAATTGGTTTCACCGCAATTCATAGTAAGTAAATAAATTAAATAATATATAAGTAAATTATTTAATAGGTAACATTTTTTAAAATAACAACTTAACATAAAATCTAACATTCGCATATAATTGGCAATAAATTGGGAAACTGCGACAAAAAAAAGAAAATATTTGTGTCACAGTATAAATATGCACAGTAAGCAAGTTATGAACTGAAGCCCATAATATTTACGCTCACGAAAGAAAATGGAAAAATTGTACTGTCAGGTAAAATTTTCTGATTTCATTACGAATCGGTGCATTGAAGATTTTTACTTTCACTAACGTTTTGTATACAATTGATAATAAAAAGATTCCAAATTTGAGTACTTACTTAATAGTTTAAAGTTTGTGAGTTTAATAAAAATAATCTAGTAACAAAAAAAATACTTTGATTTCATGATATACATTAAGTATATGGATTTAAAAACAAAATATATCTCAATATTCTCAATGTAAGTTTACGTTGCAATTTTAAAATGGCAACCAAAATATAAAATAAAATAGTAGGTACTTTAGTGGAATTAGAGTCAGTAAATACTGATATTGCAAAATAAATTCGTTTTAATTTTAACTACAATCTAGAAAACATTGAAAAAAAAAAACAAAAAATCAACATTATCATAAAACTACCTAACTCAGATCAACAAAATAAAATCTCTATGAAGTAAAACAGAAAATTCGTCTATTTTTGGTATATTTGAACTATGCGTCAAGCTCCACTTATCTAATCCGATATTATAATTCGATAACTTTCATATTTATTACGATTATTATAATGTAAATGATGCAGGAAGATGTTGCTGTCTCACTTAGCGAACGAGGCGATATGAAGCGAGAAAATAATTAACTTTAAATTATTTACAGTAATGGTATATACATATCACTCCACTTGAAAGTAAAGTAGATAAGATGAACAATCTTATATGTAGGTATATAGAACGTGTTCCTTTTGATATCCCATAACTCTAGAGTATTGATGAGACCATGTGAGAGAAACAACTGGCATATGTTTTTTTTTTGTTTTTTTTTCATACAATATAATTCGACAAAGCCACGATTATTTATATAAAACAACCTTACGTGAAATATGACAAAGTTGCATTTTCTAACCTTTAAATACGAATGATTGAGTTTCCTACTGTGTAAGTTTGGCAACGTCGCAAAATAAAGATTCGTCATTCGGGTGACAGTTTTTTAGGTAATTTATTTATGACTAATGTTATCTTCGAAACTATGTATTTTGGGAGTTGTTCAAGGACTTTTTGTATTGTTTTTACTTATAGCATATAACCTTAGAGTTATGGGATGTCAAAAGGAACACGTTGTATAGCTTAATGCTAAATAACTCATAGCTTCGCATCGCATTGTGAGACGGCGATACCTTTAACATTTCAACAGACAAATACACCACTAAAATTATACGAGTAGATAGTTAGAATACGAAGTATACAACATATTATATATCTAAACGAACACTTAAGTTTTTATTTTTATTTTGAAAGATTTTACTGTATTCTTTCACAAATCTTGAGTTTTTGACAAATTAAGATATGCTAGACATCTAGTATTCATTCTTCATTAATTCTAATTTTCTTGTTTTAAATACTTTTCATTTGAAATTAGTCAAGATTATGTTTTTTTTACGTCAAAAGGCTGACAAGCAGACAGGTGGGTACTACAAAGTATTTTACCACCGTGCTATGGTTACCTCACGATGTTTTTCTTCAACGACAGCTCTAGCTCATTGTAGGATTCGAGCTCACATCTGAGCTATCATCGCCTTCGTTGATTGTAATCTGTGACTAAATATTTATCAAAGCCAAGACATTTGCAATATTACACCCAACAGGTAAGCACCAACACATACACATAAAATTACATTCATAAACAATTAGGTTAAATGGAAATTACATTTATTTACATATATTTATTAATTAAGCGCGGCGCTATATCTCTGTACAATCTAATAAAACCTACACACTTTTATAATATTTACCTATAAATGGATCATCAAAATCGCATAGAAAATATTATTTACATAAAAATGGCTGGCATATTTAGGATTTCTAGGACGTTTCGAATTTTGGTTTATTCTTGGCACGTTAATGATATTTATTTTTTTAATTTAGTTTTCAACCCCTATAAAGTTTAATTCAGTTCCCAAAATGAATGCTCAGCCTTGTTACAGTTGTTTTAGCTGTGCGAATTGATAATTTCTTAAAGAAAATTTCAAAAAGAAAATGGTTTTAATTTTAGAGGCTGTGCCTAATTAATAAGTTTTTAACATAATGAAATAAATTAATATGTTGATTCGTTATTACAAGTCTTTTTATAGGTTATAAAAAGTGAACACGTTCATAATATTTAAATTTTGACAAACATTATAGTTGTGTTACGTCTTCAAATTGGAAAGAAAGCGGACGGATGGCAGCTATAAATAAAAGATAATTAAAATAAACTCTACGTACGTATGGCACTTAAAAAGTTAAATACTTATTAATAATATATTTAAATACGTTCACGATGTCTTATGATTGCACAATAATATTTTATACTTATTAAATAATTCGTAAGTTAAATCTAATCATCAAAATAATAATAATTTCACAATTGGCAATTAAATTTTATGACATCAATTGGGTTGAATATATATTTTTTTTAATTCACATGATCCCTCTAGTAGTAAATAAAACATAATATTAAGAACAAAAGAAATGAAATGAAATTTTAATGGTACATGTGAAATAAGGTCATGGGAAACAATTATTTTATTCCGAATGAACCCTTCAATTTAAATTATTTCAAATATGACATACATTTCAATAAAATTATAGAAATCACCAAACTATATTGTTATGAAAACATTAAATACTGCCTAAAATCAGCAAAATAATAATGCAACGCGTTTGGTCCTTTTTAAATGCTCTAAAATAAAAAGTTTTTTCCTAAAACACTTCTATTTTAGGTAAATTCAAGGATAAACATGAACATGTCAATATATCATTAGTCGATAATTTTTATAGTATTAGCAAAAATATCGATAAAGTTGGTTTATTTGTGTCGACTAAGCTCATCACTATTAATAAAATTTTACGTGCAATGTAAATTAACTTTTTTTCTAAAAGATGTTATGTTGGCCGTATATGTAAATTACTTTTATTTGTCTACTCTATTATTTACTAAACACTTTGCAAAATGGACGTCGGGGTTTTTTGGATTAATAAGCATTAAATATAATTTTCAGACAGATAGGTAGTCTTTTTCTTTGAAGAAATCATTTTCCGAAATTCAGTTATATAAAATTGATTATTTTTAATTTTAGTTAATATTAAAAAAAGATAACATATTTTTTACAAACCTACATAAAAAACATAGAAATTTTAATTGTTTTACTGTTTATGCAAAATTTTACTGTGACGATTATATTGTCAGTGGCAAAAAAAAAAATAGAAAAAAAATCATCTATAAACCTAGACATTATTTTTTTTAATCTAATGTGTTGGGCATAATTATAATTAACAAAAGGTGATATTTTTTTAAAAGTCTATTCTCCCGAAATTAATCATACCTTTATAATGTTATGACGTCAACTTGACCATGGACTTTGAATAAGGATAACAAAAGATAATCATATTCTGCAATTAATAAAAAAAACCGGCCAGGTGCGAGTCGGACTCGCGCACGAAGGGTTCCGTACCATTATCTATAAAAACGGCAAAAAAATCATGTTGTATGGGAACCCCCTTAAATAATATTTTTTTTGTTTTGTTTCATTTGTTGTTATAGCGGCAACAGAAATACATCACCTGTGAAAATTTCAACTGTCTAACTATCACGGTTCATGAGATACAGCCTGGTGACAGACGGACGGACAGCGGAGTCTTAGTAATAAGGTCCCGTTTTACCCTTTGGGTACGGAACCCTAAAAAGGTATAGATACGGCCATTCCTATTTGTGAAAAATTGCCATTTTTCTTTGACATTAAAACAAACACAGTCAGATTAACTTATCTAGAGTTTGTGCCACCAAAGAAGACACGTGGAATTAATGAAAATCGATTTTATTTCTTCGAGACTTCTTTTGTGGCGCCTATACATATTTCCAAACCAAAAATTAGGTAATTTATTATTACTAAGGTACACTTATTACCAATTAACAATGATTCAGGTACACCCCGTTCACACGGACTTCTATTTACATCTCGTCTTTTTTGTCACGATTATTATAGTTATAATATACCTAGTCAAAATAGTCCTCATAAAATGTAACCTTGTGAGTGTCTTGCCGGTTCTCTATTGAAGTCCGACTTCCGAACCGGTGGTAACTTCGGTAAATTCGATCTTCATAAGTTTCCTAGGGCCTAAACTAAATATAGCTTTGAGTTTGATTTAGAAACGTATTTTTTGGCAGTTCACACGTCATACGGTTTCATGATTCAAGAATAAAGTTGAATACGTCAAAAAGGGGTCCTCCGTGTGCACGGGGTAGTAAATTATAATATTTAACATTTATCCATTGATCTAAATTAATTTAAATTTTAAATTTCAAATTAGGCGCACGGCAGTGCTACTGCCAAGTCACAGTTTCATCCAATCATTGTTTTTAACAAGCAACAACAATAAATGAACTAATCAAATGACAGTTATACCTAACAGACATTTAAGCCAATTAACGTATAATTGAGTAATAATAAATAAAGTTAGCAATGAGTGAAGAGTTTGAAGAATCCCCTTCCTTTTTCAGGAGCTGGTCCCATTAGCATTGGTACTTGGTTTTTATGTGTTATTGTAATCTAGAAGAAATAAATTCATCGTTGTAAGTAAATATATATGGAAAATTAAATTTATCTTATGACTAAATATTTATTAGACTAGATATAAAAACGATTATAAAAGGGTGACTTCTAAATTTTTAAAAATTGTGTCTTAACAATTCTTGCAGATATATGTGTTGCTATATACAGGGTGATTTTTTAGTCACTGGACATACTTGCAGGTGTGGAAGTACTCATCAATATGAACAACTTTTATCATGGGACTAACTCTCGAGATCACAAAAAATTATCAGCTGTCCATACAAAAGTTCAATACCTACTCGACCAAAATGTGTGGAGGAGCCATTTTATTTTTTGCGATATCAGAGTTGGTCCCATAATAAAAGTTGTTCATATTGACGAGTAGTTCAACCCCTGCAAGTATGTCCAGTGACAATAAAAATCACCCTGTATATATTTCTAGCCATTGTCGGTCTGAATATAAACGTTACAGATATAATATTTAGGTGAAGAAAAACATCGTGTAGAAACTATTAGCAAAATGATAAAATACTTTTAAGTAGGTACCCGCCAAGGAGGTCACTACTCTCTAACTGACTCTATCACCAAGGATCTATCGGTGTGTTCCCGCAGTTATATTTGAGACCCAATTCCCATCCATGTATGCTCACCATCTTAGGGCTTATAATAATTTTTCATGTATAGCGACATAAAACAATACAGATTTTTCTCATAAATAATAAAAGATACAAATTTACCTTAGAAGGCGGCTGCATCCACGGTTCACCATCTATTTGCATTGGAAACGTCCGTTTCGTGGTGATAGTCACCGAACTGCACTGGGCTAGGCGACGACCTGATGCTCGGAGACCTATAACAAATCTTTATGTCAGTTATTGTACTATAATGTAGTATAATAGGATTAATGATTGCAATACACATAAAATAAAGAAAGTAAGAATTTTCTAAAATTAATAATTTTTTAGTACCTGTTCGAACTTGTCCCATATGCAAACAATTTTCCAGTCCTATTACTTCTATTAATTTGTCGCCAATATCTGAAAATATAAGAAAATAAATACAAATGAAACTGAAACTGAAAATCCCACATAAAAATAGAAATTTAACAACTGGCCAATTTCATCGCCCGTAAAAGATTTTAAATAATAAATATAATTTACTTTATTTACATATTTACAATTAAAGTAAAAAATACAAACTATGATATATAGAAAACATCCTCAAAGCCCTAATAATAAATCTTCAAAATTGTTTTATACCTAAAGGTCGCCCTTTTCGATCAAAAAATCATTCTTCAAATAACTACCCGATAGAATGAATTGATACCTCATAGAAAATAATACCTTCATTGACATGATGTTTACCAAATAGACTCCAATTTATTAAGAAGATTATAATTGAATTAATTAGATTGAATTGTTAACTAGTTTAATGTATATAATCTGGCTACTCTATGATATTCCAAGTCCCAGGACTAGTATAGTAAGATACCTTGTTGTGCGTTAGGGAAGCGGCCCCTGCGCTGGGGCCCGCCGGCGCCCCACAGGTTGGACCCGCCGTGCGCGTACGGGATGTTGAGCAGCGCCACGCCCTGCAGCGCCGGGCCCTTGTCCAGCTCCAAGGACGACCCGTCACACTGGAACAATACAATACTCTTATTTAATGTTGTGGATTCGAATCCATCCACAGCTTTTGGCGAAGGAAAATGTTGTGAAACCATTGTATGGTGCGTAGTTCATAGATGGTGAGAGTAAACTAAAGATTATAACAGACTTATTTTATTTATTTAAAGGCTATGACCCCAACTTCACCATGATACGATGTGGCCAAAGGTGGTAACCAATCGAAGCATACATCTTTTTACTTCTGATAGAGCTGTAATGTATTTCCATTACGTCATGTTGATTTTTGATTATTTTATTAAGCATCAGAAGGAAAAATCTATTGTAATATGTTTGAAAATGAAATTTTATGAGAAATAAAGGATTAATAATACACTTCTGGACACATCTATTGGCCCACCTTAGAGTTTAGGTTTCGATGGCCCCTACCGAAATATGATTGCTAGATTGAACAAAAACTGTTGATGCAGTTTTAAACCTGATTCATTTTACCATCTTTTTCGATCGTATTGTTTTAAATTTGAATTCAGAATACCATACGACATGGAGCTACGCCTAACAAGTCGGATATGCGCCTTGTTAAAGGCAATTGATTTTTGAATAAAAAACATGTTTTATCAAATATAGGTTTAATTTAATAACGCGTGTTGCCTCCATGGGCATCTACCACAGCTCTCATACGATTAGGCATAGAGTTTATCAACCGCTCTATGAAATTTTGAGGGATCATCTCCCATTCCTCTTCTATGGCAGTTTTCAACTCCTGCATCGTCTGGGCAACTGGCTGACGAGCCCTAACACGTCTTTTTAGCTCGTCCCACATGTGCTCAATGGGGTTCATGTCTGGGCTTCTGGCTGGCCAGTCCATAACTGTGATGTTCACATCCCGAAGATATTCCCTGACGATGCCGGCCGCATGGGCTCTTGCATTATCATGCATAAAAAGGAAATTTGGGCCCACATAGTCCGCGTATGGTATCACGTGAGGTTCTAAGCACTCACGAATGTACCTTTCAGCATTTAATGTTGGCAGCCGTGGTCCTGTAACCACCTCAAGTTGAGTTTTGCTGCTCGCGGATATATCGCCCCAGACAGTCCATGAGCCACCGCCATAAGCAACCCTCTCTTCAAAGCAGCATTGTGCGAAACGCTCTCCCTTACGTCGGTAGACCTTCTTCCTTCCATCATTGCCATGTAACACAATTTTAGACTCATCAGAAAAGAGTACACGGCTCCAATCTTGCTGTGTCCAATTTAAATGACTGCGTGCGAAATGAAGGCGCGCTGTTCGGTGGGCTCGCGTTAGTTTGGGCCCATTAGCTGGCTTGTGTGGTACCAAATCGCGTTCTTTTAACCTTCTCCGAACAGTTCGAGCGCTCACAGATACTCCGTGGAAGTCGCGAAGTTGGTTTTGTATCTCAATGGAGGTAAGGTGACGATTTCTCAAGCTGGTCGTCACGATGAATCGTCTTTAAATTCTGTGTTCGAAATTCAAAAAAAGACTATTGAATGAAATTGTGAATGTGCCAGGTTCAAAACTGCATAAAAACTTTTTGCTCGACCTAATATAAAATTTTAGCTAGGACCAAACGAAACTGAAAATACAAGGTGGGCCAATAGATGTGTCCAGAAGTGTATTAATATCTGTCCCTTGCACCCACGTTCCTGGAGTAAAAAATATCTTATATGTTTAACTCCAGCTAAGCCAGGAAGTGCTCGTGGCGTAGCCTGATTAGCCTTTCTTAACCGATCGGCAAAGTTAAGCAACGTCCAGCCTGGCCGGTACCTGGATGGGTGACCACCTAGTAGTATTTCATCTTGAGCGTTTCCGTGCTTCGGAAGGCACGTAAAGCCGTTGGTCCCGGTTATCACTTAATTGTGATGGTCGTAAGCTAGTTGGAGACCTCCTAGGTGACTTAACAACTCCAACAGTAGGTTGACCACTAGCCTACCTCCACCAATCCGCAGTGGGCACGCGTGGTGGAGTAATTGCCCATTCCCCTTTCACCATTATTCGTGAAAGGAGGCCTGTGCTCAGCAGTGGGCAGATATAGGCTGTAATTATTATTATAATATTATATTATAAGCCAGGAAAGCGTAGCAAACAGACAAACAGATTTATTTATAAGAACACTTACGACAATATCAATATTTTCATGCAAGTTTTTACAGCTGGCCGCAAATTGCTCCGAGGTTGCGAACTCGAAGTACCACAGTTTATTTTTCATACGAGAGCTAAACTTATCTGGGTTGCGCTCGCGCTCCGTGTGGAACTTCACGCATATTGCTGCATCCTGATTGAGAAAAAGATTACTATGTACACAGCGTAATTATACCAGGTTGTCTGCAACTGGCTGCGCAGTAGCATGTTTTTTTTAAACTGACAATAATTGATGGCAAAATATGACCACTGTAATATCATAGCCTAAAAACTAAAAATAATATTAATGAATATCTCGAAAAAATATTATACATCTTTCTTTAAGTATTTATTTTGTCTCATACCCGACCGTAACTTTGTGTGGATGCAGAAAGAATAAATATTTAAAAAACGTTATCAGGTATTATTGTTCATACTCACAACGCCTATAGAGAAGTAGTTATTGATAATATTGTAAGGAACAGTCGTGGGGTGTGGCGCTGAATCCGGCATTTGTAGCAATTCACACTGAGAATAAGACATGAACAGTTTAATTAAAAATTTACTCCTTAAAAATTATAATAGATATTATTTTGTAATCATTGTTTATTATTTGTATACGAACTTGGCTGGTTCACTACCGCGCACCTCGTAATATTAATACTGTATTTGGTACCTATATAAATATCACAGGTATAAATTTAAGGATCAGCCTGTTAGAACGTTTAACTCGAAAAAAAAAACATCTGTCATCTGTCAGAATGCTTTTGAATTTGTTCCCAAAAATACACGCAAAAACTCACATTTATATCTAATACTACTTCCGCCCACGATTTTACCCTCATTCCTATGGGAACTTGTTTTTTAAGGATAAAAATAATCCCATCTTTAACTCTAGAACATGATCTATCTCTGAGCCAAGATTCATCCAAAACTAAATATCCGAACATACTTTTCAATTAAATAGGATATCTTACATCAGTAGGTATGTTCTCAACGTGGATGTGCCATCGGTCCATCATGACGGTGCTGGCGCGTCCTATCTTGTCGAGGAGCTTGTGGATGGATTCACCTTCGTACCTGATGACGTAATAGAGATATACATTGATTGAGATACAGTGGTAGTGACGTCAGATGCCGCGGAGTTGTGTCGTGCGAAGTCGTGGGAACGAATTTTACAATGAACTTGCTTTTGTAAAGGAAAACATCGTGAGGCCGTTGGCTGACTATCCTCAAGTTAGAATTCTGGTAAATATCTACCACACTTGAAAGTCAGTTTACTTAACCACTTTCCATGGTGAAATTGTGGTAAATACAAGCCAAAAAGAAAGTAATATGCGGTCGGGGGACCCCCACCAATAACGAAGTTCAAAAATATTTTTTTTGCCTTTTATACAATTCATACACACTCTTATATAATAGAAAGAGACAGAGATATATATATATATATAGAGAAAGTCACATGGAGGGGGCATAACTGGTGATGTCCCATCCGTAACGCTTTTTCGTTACGTGAACATTTCTGCTAGGCAACTCCTACTGCAAGTCGCGTAAAGGAACTTAAAAAAATATATTTACCCTCCACCCCACCGCAGACACCTGGCCAGGTCGTTGCCAGTTCCCAGCGGGATGACACCCACTGCTGGCTGAGCTTCCATTTGTACCTTATCTGTAAAGAATAAGGTACAATTTACTATGTATGATAGTAATTCTACACACGGCCATCTGATACCAAACTAAGCAGAGCTTGTGGTATGGAAACCAGATCCACCTAAATGAAAAAAGCAGCTGGAAAGTACTTTAGAAAGACCAGTTGGAGTGGAAGGTGGGAAACAAAAGTCAACAAATAATGATTCAAGTATTAAACTGAAGCTTTTATTAGACAACTAGCTGACCGTTTTCTGTGTCTAGAAAACAGCCCCATAAGTTTTAAAAAAAGTGGTCAAGCCGTTAAGGAGAAGATTTTCGTATCATTTTGAAGCACCAACAAAACAATATTTGTTGGTGCTTTTAAAAATACTGCTGAATTGATATGGCGTTCGCAGAAATCATGTAGCTCGTTGCAACTTTTAATGTTTCTACGTACCTATGTAATATTTTGCAATGTTAGTTTAAAAGTATGTTAGATGTTAGATGATAAGCTACAATGGAGCCCACATATTTGTAATTTAGTGAATAGACTTAGTTCTGCAGCTTATGCAGTGAGGAAAATTCGTTCTCTCACTGACGAATCTACGGCAAGATTAGTTTATTTCAGTTATTTTCACAGCTTGATGTCTTACGGCATCCTCCTTTGGGGCAGTGGTGCCGACATCAATAGAATTTTTATTCTGCAGAAGAGGGCTATTCGCGCAATTTATAAATTATGTCCTAGAGATTCTCTTAAAGATAAATTCAAATCCATAAATATTATGACTGTGTCGTCACAGTACATTTATGAAAATTTAATTTATGTTCGGAAAAATATACAAAATTTTCCTAAGAACAGCGATACTCATAGCTTGAACACTAGAAATAAGCACAAACTCGCTGTACCTGTAACTCGGCTCAGCAAAGTGAGGGACTCATTTAAGGGGCAATGTATACGTTTCTATAACAAAGTACCCAAAGAAATTCAAGAACTATCTGTGTATAGATTTAAAAAATTAGTTAAACAAAAGTTATGTAAGAAAGGGTACTATAAAGTTTCTGATTTTATAGAAGACAAGAATGCATTTAAATGAAATGTTCGCTACACAAACTATTTCATTAAAATTTTATAAACTTTGTTATTAGTAATTAAATTTTTACATAAATAAAAAGAACAAAGATCTATAAAAAATGTCCCTTGCTGAGTTTCTTGCCGGAGTCTTCTCAGTCCAAGTGTATTCCGAACCGGTGGTAGAATCATTTGTAACGTTCATAAGTGCCTTATTAGGGCCTAAACTGAATAAATGATTTTTGAATTTGAATTTGAATTTGTTTGATTCTCACCCATAGTTTCCAGGACCCAGCCGACAGTGCCATCTCCTCCACAGCATATAACCCTGTAGCTTTTAACGTCTTTAAACATTTGGAGACCTAGAAACGTACCAAAAAACAACGATCATAAATATAGCTGTACTACTTTTTTCGAATGACCGCCATTCCGCGAGGTCAAAATAATTTGGAAAATGGTTTTGGTGACTCAGCGGTTTAATGTCAGAGGGCTGACATGAAGGCGGTCCACCTAATGGTATATGGCTACGATCGCCTATAAACATTAGGAATACCAGGGGGATTACAAATGTGTTGCCGACCTTTATAAAACCTACAAGGTAACTGGCTCTCAAATGCAACTGCCGTAAGTTACCAGTAGGTATTTGGCGACAGATTCTGTACCTAGTGGTGTGTTCCGACAGCCATATTTGAGATACATTTTTGACTTCTAGGTTTTGTGTGTTTATCACCTTCGGCCACATCGCCTCATTCACTATGGTGTTATTGTGGTCAAACCCAGGCCTATACAGGGTGATTTTTTAGTCACTGGCAATACTTGCAGGGGTGGAAGTAGTCATCAAAGTGAACAACTTTTATTACGGGACTAACTGTGAAATCATGAACAAATTATCAGCTGTTCCATACAAAAGTTTAATACCTTCTCGACCAAAATGTATGAAGCAACCATTTTATTTTACGCGATATCAGAGTTAGCCCCATTATAAAAGTTATTCACATTGGTGAGTACTTCCACCCCTGCAAGTATTGCCAGTGTTAAAAAAAACATCTTGTATAGTAAAAATAAAAAGTATACCTGAGGTTAATGAACTCTTGTAATACTAGTAATGTATAGGCGCCATCTGGTGGCGTAATTTAATATCCTATTTTGGAATGTTATTGTTCAATCAAATTTATTCCAAGGTAAGACATCCCAAATCAAATAAGCTCTGCCCTGCTCAACCTAACTCAGTCCAACCTAAACTAACTTAGCTCGACTATCTGATTTCATATAATAACTTTTATATATATATAAAATAGGGGTTCATAGATGAAACTGCGGGGTGGCAAGCTAGTTTATATATATATGTAGTTTCATCTATGAATCCCTGTTTTACCCCCTTAGGGATTTAATAAAATAGAATATGTCCTTCCTTATTCCTTGTCTACATTATAATACGTCAGTGCACAATTTTCTAGGTCCATGGGTTTGGGCTGGGTATTAATGAGTCAGTCAGTGAGTGAGTCAGAACTTTTCTTTATCAATGTGTAATAATAGCAGTGTCTCCTCACCTTGCATTGGACCTCCTTTCGCTATATCATGAACCTGTCGAGGGTTCAGTATGTACTGCAGCTTCCTCAGGACTCTGGACCCTTGCCGACCCCCAGACTTGGGGTTGATAAACACTAGTAATGGACAGGTGCCATCTGGTGGCGTGATTTGGAATGATATTGGTAAAGCTCTTGGCTCTTTGCGTTCTTCTTTTCTTTCCTCAGGCGGTGCTGCTATTGAGATTGGAAGAGATATTGAGGTGGGCAGGGTTTGCTGTGAAAAATAGGGGTTAAGTTAGTTAAGTTATGGGATATACTAAAACACAGTGGTAAGGTACATGTGGCACCCGTCTGGCTGGATACCTCGTAGGATAAACACAAACATTTTCACAATAAAAAATATTGAAAATGATTAAAACGTTACAATCATATTCAACCTTGTTTTATTCTTGTAGCGACATCTATCAAGAAACTTACACAGCTCGTGGATAGATGGCGCCTCAAGATTCTACATCGCGCTATCGAAGTTTCCTGAGCAATCGCCATTTATACGTGTTTCCAACAACAACAGTTCGAACCGCGGTCTACCTCCTTACTTCTCTGTACACTATCATCACGTCCAAAGAAAATTTACATAAAAACAAACAAACGTGTGTTTTTATGTGTACAGTGATAATACATATTATTTTGGTATAAATATATATGTACCTGATCCGGGTGCGGCCTGTGCGGCAACGACCGCTGCCGGTCGAGCACGAGCGGGCGGATGGCGGTGGGCGGCAGGATGTGGCGCGCGTGCCGGCCCAGCGAGCACGCGCCGCCCGCGCTGCCCACGCACCGGTTGTGGAGCTGCATAGTGCATAGTACATAGTGCACACGGACAGACAAGCATCACACAACTATACTAAATGCGGTTCTATTTTTTCCATAGAGTACGGGATACGACCATACGGCCCCCGTCGGATCAGAAAAGTCACAAAAATTTCACTCTGATGTTTTAATTCACGTATTTTTTGGTTTTCTAAAAGGGCCCTAAACTCTATATGCCCAAGGGCCTTTGCATGACTTAAGACGGCCCTGTTTAAATGTATACAGGTTGGATAATTAATGATTTTTTTGCTGTCCATTAATTTGTGAATCATTCCTGTAATAAAGATCAATGTGATGTTCTGGTCCATAAATATACTGTCTAATCTCATGCAATGACCGACCTAGTGATATGCCAGCACTGCCAGTGACTGTAGTGATGTTATTCCAAGTACATGCTGAACAAGTTAATAGGTATATATTTTACTGACTCGGCTTTAAAAACTGTTAGGTACTATTTTTATTCCTACTTATAATCTATTATAATCTGTCATTGTAAATTTATTAGGAATACTTTTTTGTTCTTTCTGAGAAATAAATGAACCTTTATTATGGGACCGTCTGAAATTGCGATATAAAAAAAACCATACAAAAATTCAAAATGTATGACTTTTTTTCACGATTTCAGAGTAGATAAAGATAGAGTTAATGATTTATTAGTACGAGAAAAAATACTTTAGCATTACATGATCATATTTCAAATATGCACCATGAGGACTTCACAATAAGACCGAGTTATCAAGAATCAAACAGATTTCATACTCACAGTGATATGACACCATCTACAGTGTAGGCCGGTGATTCCGTTGTAGCCTTTGATCTTTTTCCGACACCTTGCACATTTCCCATGACAATTACCTAAAAAAAATATTATATAATTCAGTCAGCAAAAAACTCTGTGAGCGAGTCTATGAGTAAATAGCTGCCCCCACAAGCAGCGTTGCTCATAAGTATGACGTTTGTGGCAGCCACTGCACTCTTCGCCATATTGGAGGGAAATGAAAGTCCCACTAAAGCTAGCTTTAAGCTTAAAGATCTTAAAGCGAGCATTTTATTTTATTTTATTTATTTTATTTTTATTTATTTGGAAAACTTACAGCTAGAGAATACAATATACTTAAAGAATAAATATCACAAGGCCATTTACAAGTTTTCACATATAAAAAGAAAGCTAATAGAATAATATAGGTCGGTAAGAATACATAGAATAGAAGAATAAACTAGATATACGAAGGTTAGACACGTATGCAACAACATTAATAGAAAAAAAAGAACTTAAGAAAATTCATTTTGTACAAATCTATTTTTAAATTGAGAGACACTGGTATTGAAAAGATCCAAGTCAAGTTTGCTAGAAATCTCATTAAAGGTTCTGCATGCACGTATAATAAAGGAGTTCTGCCTGTATGACTTACTAAACTCTATTATTAATATGGTACGGTATGTGATGAACAGTACCTTCGACCCAGTGGTGCGCGAGCGCAGCGGAGGCGCGCCGCGACTTGGAGTAGGTGGCGATGCACGACGCAGGCGCGCGCTGCACGCACCGCTCGTGTACTGTGAACTTGCAGACTGTGGGAGAGAGAGGGGAGATAAAACTTCACGTACGTGCACTGTGTGGAGCTATGATAAGAGAACCAATAGGTGTTATCACATGGTCTGCTACTGGGCTTAAGCAAATCAATCTAAACTGTCAGTAACTGACTTCCTGCTGTTCTAATGGGACCAGTAACTGTTGGGCAGTAAAAGTTATTCAATTTCCACTGGCTACTGCATCTATAGAAATCGACCTTACCAAGGAATAAGGTCATAGTCCATGCTATGGTTTCCTAACGATATTTTATGGGCTATCATCTATGGAAGAAAGCAGACAAAGAGGTACTGGTTTCTTAAGACCGCGTTAGAGCTGTAAAACAGATATAGTAATTCAGAAAAAGCTTTAGTTTTAGTTTTGGATTTTAATACTCAGTAAAAGTTAATGGATAGTTTCTTTATTTACCACTGAAATATCTCAATTGACCCTTTTGATTGAAATTGAAGTTTATTGGGACTTACAAATACAGCACAGCCCCTTCTTGCCAAGCCCGACGAGCATGTTCAAGCACAAGTTGCAGTAGGCAGGTCTGCTGAAGTGCTTCAGACGCCATGCGTGCTCGCCATCCTCCTTGACGTTTGTATCAAGCCCCAAGAGTACTAGGAGAGGGATCGTTGTCATTCTGGTTGGGAAAGATAATCAGCTTTCAGATTATGGAAATAACGAGTCCGTGAACGATATCGGAAAGCGAAAAGATGGTCTCACAACCACAACTCATCAAACTGATTAACGACTTATTGATATCCATGTAAAAGATGTCCAGACACTTTCGTTTTAGGGGGCGAAAATAGGACTTCGGGTGTTAAGCAGTAAAAAGTCAAAATCTTAAGAGAAATAACACCCACTCAGGTCTTTTAAAAATTGAATGGGCTATACAGAGTAATTTTTTAGTCGCTGGCAATACTTGCAAGGGTGGAAGTACTCATCAATATGAACAACTTTTGCTATGGGACCAACAATGAAATCACGATAAAAATATCAGCTGTTCCATACAAAAGTTCAATACCTACTCGACCAAACGTATGAATGTTTTATTTTATGCGATATCTGAGTTGGTCCCATGGTAAAAGTTGTTCATATTGATGAGTACTTCTACCCCAGCAAGTATTGCCAGCGACTAAAAAGTCATCCAGTATATAAGGGTAGTAACTTACCCGCCTCGTTTCCATTCATCTAAAGACACTGTGCCATCTGCATCATAATCTATTTCCACCATCATATCTTGAAGAATCTGAAACGAAGACGGTGACGTTTCACTTTTAGTCATTAGCACCACCAGACTATAAGATTGGTTAATCGTTGACTTTTTTCACTCTAGCACCGGTACTGGCATATCTTCCACGCGCCGATTCATTTTACTCTTGCCCAAGAGAGGGATGTTTTAACCCATAAAATACTTAAGTACTTCTAGATGGATTGGTAGTGGAACTAGTCGGTAGTGGAATACACGGGTCACGGCATGGTCATTTCCAGATGAAATCATTTCAAAACCTTACTTAGGATCATATGCTTTAAATTTTCACATTGGGACCAATTATGAAATTATAAAACTTCAAGACTTTCATATAAAAGTCTAAACTCGACAATTTAAAAAAAAATGTATAGTGATCACAGTTCACATGTTTTACAGTTGTTTAACTGAGGTTTAAAACAGAAATTTTGGCAGAGAAGCACAGTGTTGGCAGAACAGAACAGTAGACAAATGGTAGATGACATTTAATGGATCGCTGGAAAGAGCTAAATGCGATCTGCGCACGATAGAATTTCATGGGGCAAGAGAGAGAAAGCCTCATATACACTCAACAGTGATGATGTTATATCATACTCACAGGCTTCAACTCCGAGGTCTCCCAGCCCAAGTACTCAGCAACTGTCATCATTTGGTTGACGATGCAGTCCATCTCATTTGTATCCAAGACTCCATTGCCATCCGTATCGTATAAGCGGAACATGACTGCAAAATCATGACTATGTTACTTGAAGGAAAAAAAATAGTCGGACTGTCCAAAAAATAAAATATAAAAAAAATGTAACCTTGCTGAGTTTCTTGCCGGTTCTTCTCAGTTGAAGGTCGACTTCCGAACCGGTGGTAACTTCAGTAGCTTCGACGCTCATAATTTCCTAGGGCCCAAACTGAATAAATGGCTTTGACTTCGACTAGCCTCCATAATACTCAGCAAATTTAGAGCAGACATGAGACGAGGATATAATGACCGTGTGTACAAATCTCCCAATTTTATTATTACAATTACTTACACTCCAACTTATCTTCAGGTCTTCCAGCCTCCAGCAGCGATAAATAACATACGATATCTTTGAGAGACACCCTCGCCGTGTGTACTTCTACTGTTGACGACCGCCTCATTAAGTGCTTGAAGTCTGCGAATATCAATTTGAGTGATCTTTAGACAAAATCTCAACGTGGATGAATGTGCTAAGCACACAAAGCCTTGAAATGCAACTGTTGGCATATATCAATGTGCTGGTACTACAAAATAGCATTTTTTCTTTTGTTTTATGTGAGAAGGCTAACAAGAAGGCAGACGGTCTACCTGATGGTATGTGGTTACCATCGCCTATGGATTTTAGAGGGATTGCCAGTTTCTTGCCGACCTTTATAAAGCTTAGAAAGTACTCAACTGGTGCTTGCCGGTTTGCTTACGTCGTTTCCCTTCACCAAAGCTCAAGCGCATTGTAAGATTCGAGCCCATAATGTTCACCGCGATATCCAACATTCCTACCACTACCTACCAACCTACTACCTTCGTCATTGTATTCATTATCACGACCACTGACCTATCATTGTCTTAAATAATATTACAGAAATCTATGGCTATCGTCAATACCACCCTTCATACTTACATACCTTCAATTTTTGTGTTCTGATTGACCCTGAGCGAGTTGCTACTCTTCCGGCTACTGTTCCTGGACATCTGGCTGTGGCTGGGACTGGTCTCATTGCGCCGGTCGAGGCACAGCTCGTGCGACGAGTAGGATGGATGGGTGGTCACCGTGAACATTGGATGGACGCTCCCTGGTTGAAGTATAGATTCCCATTAATTTTTATGTTATATTTTTCTGTTTAGCCACGATTAAATTGTGTTTGAAAATAGTATGCGCATACAAATTGGAAAGGTACTGGGTCTCAAATGCAGCAGGAGGTTCTACAAAGTTCCCACGTGCTATAATTTTCACGATGTTTACTTTCACTGAAAGCTTAAACTTATTGAACGCATGATTTACCGTTACTTTTAAAGTCACCTACCACTGAGCCGTCATCGCTATTCGTAGACAGAGAAACAATTTTTATCTTAAATATAAATCTCACCAGTTCTACTTCTGGAGCCTTTATCACTACCGTCAACGGAGTCACCTGAACTCTTGCCAAGCTGCTGGAGTCTCTCCGCTAGCCCATGGATCTTGGATGCCAGACTCAGTTTGCCCTGGAATGAGAAGATGAATTGATTTAAGCATGCTGATGATTGTCTAACTTTAACACCAATTGCAATTCTTCAGGATCAACAATGGATTTAAACGAACGGTATAAGCTACATTGTGGCTCGATTGCATGAAAGAGATGGCCATGTGATCAGAATTAAAGAAAACTTCAAGTCTTTGGCATTAGGCATATAATCCTCTGTTTACTTAAATTGATCGGAATTAGTATTGGAGTTAGACAATATTTTTTTATTTTTTTTACTTTGTACAGGCTTGTGTTTGACCACAATCTCACTATGGTAGGTGATGATGTGGCTGAAGGTGGTAAGCACACAAAGCCTAGAAGGATCTGGCTGAAGGATGGGGCTGGTAAGAGTTACAAGCAGCTCAAGACCGTTTTACGTAGAAATCCATGGGAGAGACAGATCAGCAGTGAACGTAGGCTGAAGATGATGACGTCACCTGATGGTCCCCATGCGCGGTGACAGCTGCGCACGCGGCGGCAGAACTAGCTGCAGCCATCTCCCGCAGTGCTGGCCGCCGGTCCCGTCGCACGAACGACAGGAACAGATGTCTGTAAGTAAAAATAAATATGAAAGGAGATGGAAAGAAAGCCACGTATCACATATATATATATATAGTCACATCGACTAAGAGAGAAAGGGAAGAGGAAGGCCGAAGAAGCGGTCGATAGAGTGTGTGAGAGGCAATATTTGTAAGATTCCCCTACGCCTGGATGTTATGCTCGGATGGAGGTGACTGAACTGCCCAATAGCAGAGAAAGTACGTGCACATAGCAACTAATGTTAGGTAAATCACCAACATTAGCTTGTCCCAATATATAGTCATCTTACTAACATGTAACTACCATGTACCATGAATATGTAGTAGATTAGTTATCGTTCATAGTAAAAGCTCTGGTTAGTTTGGGATCTGGTGGCCGTGTGTGAAGAATGAAGCAGGATATATACTACTTCAAAACCAATATCATAATTTATTTGACCTTCTTTGCCATCATATTTTCATTCTCCAACAAATTACTTCAACTCTTGATGGTCCTTTGATCATGATCGGAAAAAGGGGACCTTATATTGATCTTGTAGCGACATTTATCAAGTTCAAAAGAAACTTGCACTTCCCGTGGATAGATGGCGCCACAAGATTCTACATCGCACTATCGATGTTTCGTGAGCACTCAGCATATTATACTGGGTGATTTTTTAGTCACCGGCAATACTTGCAGGGGTGGAAGTACTCATCAATATGAACAACTTTTGTTATGGGACTAACTGTGACCAACCTTCCCTTTTCAATGTAGGAAACTACCAAATTGCTCCTCCAAATACTTTTGTTTCAATTTTATTTAAAAAGTTTATGGGGAATAATTAATCATACCTAGAGAGTTCATCCGGAGTGGATACCTCGAGGAATGTGTCCAGAAACCAGCGGAACCCTTCATAGTCGATATCCTGGAACAAACAGATTTATATTATTAAAGATGTACGCCTAGAGACACTACGACGAACGTTTGGTATTTTTAGTACCTCAACATGATTTCATTGCAAGATTCTTTACCATATATTAGTGGAGTTTCTATAAGTTAATGCGGTTTGGCTTGTCGCTTCGAATAGGCAATTTTTCATCGAAATCGGGTGAAAGGAAAAAATACTCGACGGTGCTGGTGAAAGATTTTTTTCTTAATTTGAGTGATATTTCGCAATATATATTGAAGAAAATCCTCGCATTGCCGCCACGCGCCTTCCTACGTTAAAATCAAAGGACGGGTAAACAACCTGTAAGCTAAAATTACGCCCACGCGTATTTTTAATAAGGTATAGAATATACCTATATAAATAAGATAAGTATCACTCAATCTTTCTAAAAAAAAACATAATTAATATATTCAACGCATAAGCTTGGCCATCCAAAAAGGGAAATTTGGGAACCTTGCCTATCGACAGCAGCGAGGGCTTTGAGGATGTTTTCTTTATATCATAGTTTGTATTTTATACATTGATTGTAAATACAATTGTTGTTCATTTATTAATATTATGTTTTTTTTTTGTATTTGCGCGACAACATAGATGTTGTACAAATAATATAACAATATAACTAATAAGGGTTTGAGCACTTGCTACCTTTCGCCACACTTTGTTCGCCATGATAAGATCATAGACAAACAAAGTATATTATATTTCTGGAACTGTCAAATGAAAGTCCCTTGCTACGGTTGCTACGGAAATAGCAATCCCAAACACTTTAAAAAATGGTAAAAATAAATTTGTATTTAAATATACCTACGTTATATTATTATAGGTACCTACTTATTTAGCTATATTTATAAGCCTCGGGGAAAGATCCTTTTGAGTGCCTGATGTTGACGGCAGGTAAGCATCTTAAAGGTTGCTAGGCAACGTAGAGCGTCTGTTGTCAGCCACCATATTAGATTTACCTCGCAGAAAATGTTTATGGCTATATTATTTTAATAAACACCTTGAAGATTGAGTTAAATAAGTCTGCATCTCATATTTGAGATTTAAATATAGCAGAGACATGAAACTATTTTCACATTTATTTAATATCTATACTAATATTATAAAGCTGAAGAGTTTGTTTGTTTGAACGCGCTAATCGCAGGAACTACTGGTTCGATTTGAAAAAATCTTTCAAATTCAAATTCTAACTTTATTGCATTCATGAGTATAGAAGATAATACAAAAATATAAATGAACAACATGAAACCCTGGCACAGCAAGTAATAATGATAAAAAATAAATAATAATAATAAAACAAAAAGGAAAAAAACAAATAAAAAAAATTAGAATTATGTTCATAAAAATACAAATAAATAATAATAATTGAATTAGTACATAAGTCTACATACATTAATATTTAATTACATTACTTTATTTCATTATCAAATAATAAAATAACCTTAATATATACCTACTGAAATAAAATTAAAATTAAAAACTAAAAACTACTTACTTATAAAAAAAAAAATTGCCCCAAATCGCTGCCGAGCGGAAGTGTGCCGAAAAGGCTGGCAGCATTGCCACGCTGAATGGCAATGCCAATTCTTTGGGCAAAATACGCCAGTCCTCTTGTCACGGGAAGCCTCAATTAGTCGAAAAGAGACCTCTTTAAACAAGCGATGAGCCTCCGGTCCCCAAGGCCCTAGAGTTTCAACCCCAAACGCCGATAATATGTTATTATATTATATTTATTTATATTAAAATTATTAAATTAATTAAATTTATATTAAAATAAAACTATATGTTACTATGATATTTATCTACTTCAGTGTTAGATAGCCCATTTATCGAGGAAGGATCAAATTTACTTTTTATCCCGGGAAATCAAGATCCCGCGGGAACGCGGGTGAAACCGCGGGGGGGAAGCTAGTCAATGTATAAACCTCTAACTAAGCTATTCTATTTGATAAGTTCACACAAAAACAGTTCTATTTTTAAATTAACTATTGAAATATCGGGTTTTATATACAGATCGCTTTTTGACGATAGACTGTCCATTTTACGAGTACCTAATACATACTTATTTGATTTTATTTATAATTTTTTATGTTAGTATATAATAAATATGTAGTTACATAACTAATTCGTTGGTATTCCAAGGAAGATACCTGTATATCCTCCTCGCAACATCATGTTCTTATTTAAAATTTTAACAATGGCCATCATTTTGAATAATTAGTCAGTTAACGTTTAATAGGTACCTAGGTAACGTAAGAAAGTAATAAAATAGTATTTTGTTAACTCACTTTTAACACACCTTCCTTTAGTTTGCCGGATATCATTACTTCCCAGAAATGTATTCTTATTAGCAACACTTAAGGCGATGATAGCTCAGTGGTAGTGACGTCCGACGCCGCGGCGAAGGTCGTGGGTCGTCGAATCCTACAATGAGCTTGAGCTTTCGGTGAAGGAAAACATCGTGAGGAAACCATGGCACGGTGGTAGGGTACTTTGTAGTACCCACCTGGCTGGCTACCACCCTCAAGTTGAAAATCTGTCGCCAAACACCTATTGGTGTGTTCCGGCAGCTGCACTTGAGAGCCAGATCCTTCTAGGATTTGTGTGCTTACCACCTTCGGCCACATCATCACCTACCATAGTGAGATTGTGGTCAAACACAAGCCTATACAGAGTAAAAAAAAAAAAACTATCGGATGGTGTAATAATACAGCATGTGTTTTTTTATTTCAAAATCAACGGGTTCGATTCCTGGCTAGGAATATTGATTTTTCAAAAATCCAATGATGCAGTTTTAGTTTTCATCAGAATCGGGCTCGAGACTCGTTTGAGTTTTTTTCGCTAATCCTTATAGCTTATGATTTGGCCATCCGCGCCCACTTAAAAATTCATCCTGTATAGGTAGGTACATAATACTTTATGTATCTTCTCAAAATAGGATAAAACAAAGTCGTTATCTGCCTCTGTTTGTTTCTCCACCTACTTCTTCTAAACCACACAACGGATTTTGATACGGTTTTCACTAATAGAAAGAGCGATAAACAAGTAAGGTTTGTGTATATATTTTGCACACGTACAAAGCCGGGGTTGGTCGCTAGTTTGACGCAAAATAATCCAGTTGTGCTTGAAATTCAAACTTTAGATTTATCTGGAGGGGTTTTACCACCAATAGGGTCTATTGTAAACATTCTGAATCCTCTGTAAATAAATATACAGCGCTATTTTGTATGTCTATATATGTAGGTCGAGTGGAACTAACAAAACAACCAATAAGCGCCCTAGAACTACGAGCCGTGTGTCACACCGTCACCCACGAATATTAGGATGTACAAGTAAAATTTTTGTTCAATTATCTATCTAGAAATAAATAAAATTGAACAACTTTTGACTAAATGCATATTATGCAAGTACTTATAACAAAATATCAATTTTGTTTTTCTGTCTGTTTCCGAAACGGGTGGACCGATTTTGTTGGGACTTTCTCTGGCAAATTGCTAATGTTATAACCGAGAACGCGGTTAACTAGATAAATAATAACAACGAACAACTTAGTAATGTTGTAGTCAACTTGATCAAGAAGGTGATCCATAGTGACAGTAGCCACTTAATTTTCAGCTTGCTGAGATAATCGTGAAAGAAAATATTAAGGTCAGATATTTCATAAGTGCCTGTGTTGGCCTTTTAAAAAAAAAAAAAAAAATCCTCCAAACAAAAACCCAGCAAACTTGGTACCAAAGTAAAGTATTTATTAAATCATTTGAATTTAGATCAGACAATCCATTCATTAACTTCAATCGCTATGACAAAGTTAAGTCAATTTATTGGTTAAGTTCATTGTTTTTGTGAGAAATATCTTCAGTTGATCTACAAACTTTTATTACTTATAAGTTTGAATTTACTTGACTTTTTTACCTCTGTGAAGATTTATTTTTTATATATGTAGACAATAGACAATAGAGTTTGTAGCATTTTCTATGGTTCAATAGCTTAAAATGTATAATTTATAATTTTTCTTTATAATAATTTCCAAAACTTGTTATTTTTCCATGACATGTTGTCATGGAGATATCTTATTGTCATTATTTTTATTTCGTTTATTACGTCTAAATGGTGAGGTTGCTAAAGAAATCATCTTATTAGTCTGAAAAAGAATCTATATTATTTTTAATTTATTGACTGATTCGCTTCAAATTTTAAATTCAAAAATTCAAAATTACTAAATTATTTTACAGAGGTTTCTTTAGCAATCGATCCGCAGTGAGTGGTCAGTTCCTTCCTACGCTTCCAACAAAGCATCTAGAAGTATAAGTCCATTCCTGGGACAAGCAGTCCCAGGAATTCTACATGACTTGCGCGCCGTTAACAAAGCCAGAAGAGGCTCAAATAATGGTGTCCGCGTTCTAAAAATACGTCGCGTCGGCTCCACCCTGAGCCACTATCCTGTCTCCTCATCCTGACGGGTTTTGCTGCTCCTGTTCCTGCCTGTACTGCCTGCCTTTTGCTGACCTGGACCCTGCACCGAGGCCCTACACCTTGGCCCCTACACCGAGGCTCCTGCACCGGGAACTCCGTCTACCTGTGCCCCTACAGCGAGGCTCCTGCACCGGGAACTCCGCCTACCTGTGCCAGGTGCTTAGGTCTACACCTGGTCCTCTCCTGTCCCTTGCGTGTTATGACCCATCCTCTACCCGTTCTCTGCGTTTTTCCCTGTGACGTACCGTAACATATTCTTCCCTTCTTGGACTTACCTTCCTTTTTTTTAACTAACTCTGTATTTAGTATATCTTTCTTTTATTTACATTTTATGAACCATAGAAAATTGTATTCCATTTATTTATTGTTAGGTACCTTCATGTATCATGACAAGTTGAACACATTAGTACAAGAGCTTGTCAATAGTTATTGAATTTGAAAGTTGTAGCCAGCCAGTATTACACACCTGACTGGCGGGTCCCAAGAACCTAAGAACCTAATGGTGTATTCCGTCTGATGCATTTGAGAGCTCGATACCTTTTAGGCTTTGTTATGGTCGGCTACACATTGGCTATCCACTTGGTATTGCTAATGTGTATAGGCGACGGTAACCACTTACCATCAGGTGGTCTGTCATTCAGCTTGCTAACATAAAAAAGAGCAATCACTATGGAACAAAAACTAAAGTAAAAAAAAATGAATCAGCAAATTTTTTTTAGCTCGGTGCGACAGTCTTACGCGTCGGTGTAACAGGCGGCCGTTCAAGCCAAGTAATGAAGATTGGTGGCTCTTATACCGAACCAAGGATATAAGGGTAGTACGCCACGCATTTGTTTCTATTAGTTTAAAATAAATCTTTGTTGTTTCGCCCTTCGCCCACAGGGTAGTTGGGGGTAGGTACCTTCTAATTTGTCGTTATCACTTTTTGTTTTGTAAAGAACTTCTTATTGGCCAATATATCTTTATAGATACCTACATGCATAAAATAATGTCGAGCCATTGCTCCGTTGGTGCGTAATTGATGGACAAAACAAACCAAGTAAATAGCACACTTTTGCATTACCAATTAATAATAGTTGGGATGGTGAATACGAATTTCGAAATCAAAAAAATAATTCATCTTTTCAATCATATAATATTATGTCTGTTGTTTTTTTTTAAAATAAAAAATAACTGTTTTTTTACACGTTCTTCGGTGCGTGTAAATATAGCCTACCTATACCTATTGATTAGTTAGATATACAAAAATATATAATATATATAACTTAAGCGTTTAACCTTTTTCTTGACTTTTCTGGCCATACGAAAGGGGGCGGCGGCAAGCGCCACGTTTTTTTCAATAAAAAAAAAACTACAAATCGCAATTTTATGTGCCAAGCGAAACCGCAACGATGCGAACGAGAGGAGGCTAGATGAAATCGATGAAAATTGGGCTCAGAAGAACTTCACCTCATGGATACCCTGCAGCTCTGGGGGGAACCGGCAGACTCCTACTGACTAAAAACCTGGGGTGTTCCTACATGTCGCTGTCGACGGTGGGGACCGGAGCCTCCACCGTCTCACCTTGGGTGGCGTGCGTGATCACACGCATATCTACCCGAGCCCGATTGTGACGGGCGGCAGACTCGGAGACTGCCGCCCTAGGGCTCAACTGGTTCGGGTGAAGGTCCTTCCTGATACGTTCTGCGCCTTTGCGAGCATAACGCGCTCGCAAAAGGAGTGAAGTACGCCCCACGACCTCACACTGCCGACGACAGCGCTTATCACGCTCGGCAGTGAGAGGTCATTTTCCACTTCGGCGCAAAGCTCGCTGCGCTTGCTTGCCCAGCCTGGGCACACCTCCAGCATGTGCTGGGCCTCCTCCTCGAGGCATCTGTCACAGTGGTGACATACGACTACAAGTCCAGCCGCCTGCAAAGGGCACCTGGTTTGCCGGTGTTCGGCAGCAGTCACCGCACTCATCACCCTAGGCACTAGGCACCCGAACTACCTCATCATCAACCCGACGTCTATGCCAACTCCACTCACGACGATCCTGAAGCGGCGCTCGCCGAGGCCTAAAATAGGGGGGGCGGCGAATTTCCGGTCGGCCCCGGGCGGTGAAAACCCACGCTACGCCACTGCATGAGGGTATCTCTTTTTGTCTCTTTTTGGTGTTGTAATGAAAGAAGAAAAAGAAAGAAAGAAAGAAAGAAAGAAAAACATTTATTCATGACAACACACAACATTACATACAAACATTACATCAATTTAAAGAACTATACACACAGACAAACATTTGTCTAAAATTCACAATGTGTCTAAAATTTTATTTTTTAATTTAAAATTGGCAAAATACTACACAAGGCATGTGATTAAAAGAAAAATAGTAGGCACTCAGTTACATGGTTGGTTTCCGTCAAACGTCTTTATTCATAATAAAGCGTAGAAATTTTCTCCGACGTCATTTTTAATATTATGAAGGCAGCTATTTAAGGAAATAGGCTCCCGAGTGCCCACTCAATCCAAAAATAGTATATTCAATTTACTTAGATTTATTACCTTTAAAGGTTTTAATAAAAGTAGGTTGTATTGTTTTTTGTATTTGAGTAAGTGGGCCGGTCAATAAAGCGTAGGTTCGGATAGGGTTGCCAGTATTTTTTTAAGAGGTACAATACTTTTTTATATATTAAAAGAGTTTAGAATAAAAATGTTTCTTCTTTAATTTAATACTTTAATTTGCTGTACCAAAAATATTGTAGGTTACTAAGAAAATAAGGATTTTAATGCAACTGTTTTTTTTAACATTAAATCGCCTTGCGTTTGACCAAAACTCCACCATGTTAAGTGATGATAAGGACGAAGATGGTGAGCTTGGGCTCCTCTATCTAAGCTTCTTGCAAATAACTTTATTAACAGTATAAGAAACCCAAGGTAAGAAAGAGGTTCTCAAGTGGCAACCATGCCCAGAATTAGCACAGACTTCCACAGTAAACACCCACGGGGAGCCTACAAATCTATACTAATATTATAAAGCTGAAGAGTTTGTTTGTTGGTTTGATTGTTTATTTGTTTGTTTGTTTGAATGCGCTAATCTCAGGAACTACTGGTTCGATTTGAAAAATTCTTTCAGTGTTGGATAGCCCATTTATCGAGGAAGGCTATAGGCTACATCCCGGGAAAACACAAGATCCCTCGGGAACGTGGGTGAAACCATGGGGCGAAAGCTAGTCTTAAATAAATACACTCTTACTTTATTCGAAGAAGTAGGTAGTTTCAATATAGTTTCGAATAGGTACAGAATCATTCTACAAAGACGTCGATCGTAACAACTGTATTACGTTATTACTATTTTACTGAATTTTATAGCAATCAGTAGGTATCTATATGAAACAAACTTCTAATAAAGTCGTATTTTCGTAATTCTATTAATGATAGGGACTATGTTTGGATTAGGGCTTACTCTTGCAGGATATATTTTATGTAATAAATCTTATATTTTGAAAAGAGTAATTGCTAAGTTTCTTGCCGGCTCTTCTCAGCAAAAGCATCCATCCGAACCGTGCGATAGAGTCTGACAATTCATAAGTACCTGTGAAGGCCAAATCGGATGAAAATAATATTTAATTTCATTTATGTACAATATACAGTATTTATAAGAAAATGTTTAATTAAATCACATAATAAATAAAAGTATTTTTATTTTGCATCAACTCGTAAAGTCAGGCTACATTGTGCCATTGTAATTTTGAGGTAAGCTCGACTATTTCAATATGTACAATGACGTCACGAAGAATAATTAAAATATAGTTGTAATTTTTATCGAAGTATCGAAAAAATATTTGAGTAAGATTTTATAATGTAATAGGTATCTCTCGCGGAATATAAAAGAGAAAGTATGTATGTATGTATGTTCCTTATAGACTCTGAAACCGCTGAACCGATCGCGATGAAATTTTCAGACTATCTTCATATTAACCTCGCGGGTAATACTGTAAGGTTTTGAGGCGATCGGAGCACTCGGGGCCGCGGGTGAAACTGCGGGGCGGAAGCTAGTTTACTATAAAAAATATGCATATCCCCTTTTATTTTTTTATCAGTAGGCTGACAAGAAAGCTGAGGGTCCACGTGATGGTCAGTATCACCGCCGCCTATAGACATTAGCAATTACAGGGAGATTACTGACCGGCTCTTTTTATGCCCTTTATGAAGAACTTCATACCGTGGGGAGCTCATTCCTAATTACGGCATTATCAATTGGTTGCAAATTGAAACTGATAGCAACACAGTTACAGAATACACCTATCGATCCATAATACATGCACCCCGCGGCTCCATTGATAACAAAGCGGCACTTCAAAGCTTTTGCATCACAAAGGAGTAACATTGATTTATTTAAGGTGACGCCGCGTTAAGCTTAAATATTTGAAATTCAACGTGCTGCGTCCCGCTCCCTACTATAGCGACCTCTCATAGAAAACCCGCGTAAACGGAACGGGCGAATGCGACAAAATGGTTTTTATTGTTTAATTTAAAAACTACAAATATATTTCATAAAACCTAAGTACAATTTATAGTATCAGTTTCAATTAATATATGTAGAAATTTTGGAACCTCAAATCGATCCTCAATGCCGGTAAAATTGGAATCTCTTATTTTAAAGAGGTCTTTTTGATTAATTATTTCATGTTATAAAAGTTAACCAATCGTGTTATGCAACGTACAAAATAAAGTCAAAGACATGATGAATTCTTACAATAAATTTCAGTTCGTTCGCTTCAGTCATTGTTGAGAAAAATCGGAATCCTTGCAACCAAAATCTTCAAGGCGTCGCCTTAACAACGAACTTTTTGACGCTCTATAGAAGAGTATGAATTGCAATATTTCAACCTCATTTTGTGAGTAAAATACATTTTTGGAATGAGATTGTGCATACAAAGGACATTCAAAAAGAAAAATTAATAAAATCGACTCCACAGATGTTTGTTTCTTATTTTCTTTAAATAAATAAATAAGCCATTTATTTCTTGCTTTTACAAAGTTTAAAAAAAAAAAAAAAAATATAAATGTATGTATTAATAGTTAGGAAAGTAGAATTACTTAGCAAGAACCCCGGATTGGGTAAAGGCCTCCTCCTTATTTTCTTTAAAATAATTAAATATTTCCGCACCTAAAATTTCTTTATGAAATGATCCAACAGAATCTTATTTCTTACAGAACAAAAGATGACTGGCGTAACTCAATTTATGCTAAAGTTAAGGAAGCGTGGAGTTTCCTCAAAAATCAAATCAAACTGTTTATGCGACGGAAGTCGGAACAAATTTCCTCGTTTATACGGTAAGGAAGTTATAATGAGATTCTTTTCAGGAGATATTGATGAATTTCAGGAACTGAAACAGTATTTTGTGACATAAGCTAAAAAAGGTGTTTAATTTAAATATATTGTCGAACGAGCCGGTTGGCGTGGTTGGTAAGATACCCTATCCATCGCGTCAAAGGTCGTGGGTTCGATACCCACTCAGGACAGACATTTGTGTGCATGATCATGTCTGTTTGTCCTGAGTCATGGTTGTAATGTAATCTTATATATTATATTCTCGTGTCACAATGTTAGTTACCATACTCCTCCGAAACGGCTCGACCAATTTTTATGAAATTTTGTGTGCATATCGGGTAGGTCTGAGAATCGGTCAACATCTATTTTTTAAACCGCTACGCGAGTGAAATCGCGGGGGACGGCTAGTTATCTATATAAGTATATATTTACAAAAGAAAAGTAGTATATGTACTATATCAGTTATCTGGCTTCCATAGCACAAGCTCTGCTTAGTTTGGGGTCTGATGGCCGTGTGTGAGGAATAGTGTCCCAGAATTGTGTACCAAATGAATAGAATTATCTGACGTTCGGATGCTTTTTGAATCACTCCCTAAATGAAGTCCCTGATGACGTCAGCATAAAAGGTACCACGACCTCAAGAATAAAGCAAGGAATGATAAATGTACTTGTGACGTCAAAATGACGTGGCCTAGGCAGTAGACGCATTGTCGAATTTTTGGACTAGGGTTTTTAGGCTATGTACATGTAGTCATTGCTTTAAAATTCCTAGACAGTGTATACTTAAAAGCCAGCAATCTTTTATACTAATAAAAATATTAGTCCTGACTGACTAACTGATCTATCAACACACAGCCTAAACCGGTGGACCTAGAGACTTGAAATTTGGCACATATAAACCTTATACAGTGTAGGCATTCACTAAGGAAGGATTTTTAAAAATTCATCGTCTAAGGGGGTAAAATAGAGGTTCGCAGGGGGTCCTAAACCGCGGGGCTGAAAGTTACTTTCTATTATTGACGTGTTGGAAATTACTGGCGTTTTTTTTTTTTGGTTTTATACCGAAAAGAGATTGACGTACTTTTTTTTCATAATGAAACAAGCTCCGAGCAAATGTGAGAAAAATAGCCAGCGAGGCTCGGACTATCCAATCAAGCATTGCTGATCACATCGCATGAATACATTCATAAAATGCCTTCAGAATAACAAATTACAGTATCTATGCCGTTATCAACTCACTGCGCTAAACAAACACTTAACTAAGTGTATACATTCAATCGTATGGTGATTCTAATACGGTGTATTTTCCAATGGCATCCTGAATGGTCGATCGACCCATTGATATTTACGTGACCCAGTTATAGGGACATCATTATTTTATGATTCCACAGCGTATTTGAGGCTTTATCACTGTTGTGTGATAAACAGGATGGATATATCACCCTTAACCCCCAGGATAGGTAGATTACAACAGATTTATACTTGCTGTCTTACTTTGCTAACCCAGAGGCTCTACCGCGTTAGTAATGGTATTAAAGTTCATCGACCTAGCTATCGTTTCCTGATTTTTTTTTGAATAAATAAAAATGTTTTATATTGGCTATGCGAGGACCACATGAAGACGAGATATGCAATGATCAGTGCTACGATATAGGGGATTTTTAGGCATCTAGGCCCATATTTATCCCATGGGCATGGTTGTCCCAGGCGTTTTTCGCCTTGAACAACTCGTCCTACTGTCAAATCGAACAAAAAACGATAGTGTTTTTTTATAAAAGCTTCTTAAAAAATGTGAAAAGATCTTTTTAAAGTCATTTTCCTCGTGAAGTTTTTCCTCTGAAGGTTTTTCACATACAATAGACAAATTAATTTATGCTCCACCTTAGGCTTCGTCTTCGCTCTTTATGGGCAAATTACAAGCTCAAAAACACACACAAAGTTTTAGTAAACGCAAACACAATATTTACGTTTCCAAACATTAATTATTTACACTTTCATGAGTCAGCTCGTTACCTTATCTAAATTAGACCCTATTGTCTCTAATTTATAATGCAAAATCAATTTATAGCATTCAGTAGAAGCTTCATTTTATAGGCAATACAAATTGTAATAAACCCAGAATTTACCATTAGGAACACGCAAATAGCAATTTGTATTCGAAACGTATTTGTATTTATGTAACTTTGTGTTGAATTGTGTATTTGATTTGTTTATTTAACGTTGTAAATTACCACTGACGACCACCATGAGGTGGTGAAACGCAACAATGAGCGTTGCCACAGACAAGTCACTCACTACAGCCACAAAACGCTGCCACCGAGATGCAGACACACGGTTGTCGCCGGTGGTTATCACATGCCACAAATCCCCGCCACTCGTGGCTGTCGCACGCTTCTACCACTAGTTTTTGAAAGCTCGATCATAGTTAGTCTATGATCAAAACTAATGCCGTCTTTGTCATTTCGTTCGCCATTGACAGTGTCAGTATACTTTAGTAACTGTGGGCTAGTAGCCGCTTCTAGCTTCATATTTTTATTGTGGCTGTAGCTTACAAATGCGTAAAAGTCTTTTGTCTCTGTTTAATTCACAGAAACGAACTCTACTTACCTCTCTTTAGTCACAACACGAAGTTAAAATGAAAAACTGTCAGATAGAACTCATGATTTTAAAGGAATGAAAAGAATATCTACAGGGTTATTTTTAGGTATACCAAAATTATGTCTGTATGTACTTTATACTTACGATAATAATACATAATATTGTTTGGCATAAGTTTTAGCACAAATAAGATGATTTACATACCAAGGGATAGGTTTAATAATATACTACTGAGCAAACTAATTTCTGAAGTCGGAAAATAATTTTACATACCCTTGATCCATTTATCTACATACATATTTACTGAATTCCCTCTAAATCATTTTTGTTATTACAACGGGAAATCTATACTTAATATAATAACGAGGAAGAGTTTTTTTTGCTTGTTTGTTTGAAAGCGCTAATATCTGGAACTACCAGTAGGATTTTGAAAAAGTCTTTTTGCGTTTGATAGCCCAATTCTTGAGGAAGGTTATAGGCTACTTTTTATCCCGGGAATGCAGGTGACATCCCGGGGCACACCTAGTAATTAAATTCACAAAAAACTTTAGAATAGTGTTATATATTAGTATAGTGAATATCGGTTGCTATATGCTATATGCTACTAGTGACGTCATCACACCTACAGCGCACAATTGAAAGGCATTGCCCTATGACGTATCAGAACTGGACGAATCAATGAAATCTAACCATTGTGTCCCGGGCTGACCTAGTTCTATTTATCCATTGAGATACTACTAGAGTTGACAGTTCAATGAAAAAAAATGCTGCTATAGTTTCTACTGACGTATATTTTAAGGTCCAACAAAATTAGCTGATTTTCGCTTCGTATACATTGTACCTACAAAACATTTCGTCATTATACAACTACTAGCTTCCGCCCCGCGGTTTTACCTGCGTTCCTGAGGGATCTTGTGTTTTCCCGGAATAAAAAGTAGCCTATAGCCTTCCTCGATAAATGGGCTATCTAACACTGAAATAATTTTTCCTAATTGTTCAAACAAACAAACAATTCAGCTTTATAATATTAGTATAGATACAAGTATCTTTTTTACTTAGTATAAATTACGTTTAGTATTAAGAACAAACCTTTGCGGTTTTTAATAAGCTATAATTAAAAAAACTTTTTCAAGTGCCATTTAAGTCCTACCTTAAAATAGTTTAAAATTTTATTTGACCTTATTTTGTTGGCTAATGTGTTAAAATGTCTATAAAGTACTGACTGATAGTGACAGGTAAGTGAAATATGACAAATTGAAGATACAACTAGGTTAGCGATTGACCTCTCTAGTCTAATATATTACGTCAATGGTAGTAGAAATATAAATTATTCAAGCCCTTTCCTAGTATTAGCCAAATAAACAAAAACAAAATAACGAATTAACGATTAATAATTATTATATATTTTCCTATTATTTCATCACTTAGACACAAAAGTACAAAGAGCACTTAAAACTAGAGATGTCCCCTACTAACAGAGAATTTTAATTACATAATTTAACAGATATATATAATATATATGATATAGATTATGTATATTTATAGTATTATATAATATAATTCTAGATTCGGGTCATAATGGCATCTGAATGTCACGGGGGTTGACCCTGAAAATCAGTGCTGTGTCGGTTGATCTCCGTCACAGCAAAATGCTGAGCGGTCAACCTCGTTTGCCGAAAGTGCGTCGTACAATTTCTATATATATCGAAACTTTTTGTTATTTCTATTAATATTGTCAGTTTTCATGTTTTTTTTTTTTGTTTTGTTGTCTTATTTTTATTTGTAATTCCTAATAATGTCTTTATAAGTTCTTTCTATCTATGTGCGTCCATTTCCCGTAAATAAATGTTTTTTCTTTCTTTCTTTCACTTAATTTACATTTGACAAATCAATTGTATAGTATAGTCAACCGCAAACAATATAATAGCGAATATGCTAATGGCTAAATCTAAACAAGGTGCACCTGTGCAGAGTGTAACTATTTTCAAACATCCCTATCTTCAATATAATGTGCTACCTTGTAATAAGTTTTTTCCTTGAAAACATTATTTGCGTGAAATTTAAATTTTCAACAACAAAAAACCAGTCATTTTGGTTACCGAGTGAGGTATTTTATTATAAAAACGAACGCAATTACCAAGGAATGACTTGCTAATTTTGGCTAGCCTATAATATGGAACAACTACTCTACTTACTCTCTTTGCCTTGTATTTATAGTATGGACATCTATTTTTGTAATAGAGTTATATGGTAGTTGGCTTCTCTGACGTCTTCAGCGAGGATTGAATCGCTAGCATTTTTCGGAATGCGAGTGGTGAGCGACTTTTAACAGCTCCGGCACCATTCTGGATAAATGGTAGTGGGGCAACTCACTCGCATGAGTACCATAACGAAGTTGTGTGGGCAAGACCTACCGCAGATGGTCCCTGGTAATCAGTACAGAGTGCTAGGTATAGTGTGTCTCGCTGTATAACCTTTCGGTTAGGTGTGACCACTAAAATAAAGCACAGTAGTTTTGTGGAACGGTCTGTATGGTATAGAAACTACTCAAGTATTTAGTACTCACTTATTTATCTTTTAGTAAATTTAATTTTATTCAAATAATAACTGAAGTGGCCAGTTTTATTATTTAACTTAAATTAAACTTTAACTTTTCATTTCTTTTTTTTTTTTTTATAACTCACATATATTGTCAGTGAGACTAGATAAATAATTTAATGTTATAAATCTGAGTTGGTTTTGAAAAGAGTAATTGCTGAGTTTCTTGCCAGCTCTTCTCAGTAAAAGCAACCTTCCGAACCGAGCGTTAGAGTCAGACTATTCATAAGTGCTTGTGAAGGCCTATTTGAATAAAAAATATTTTCATTTTTTTTTTCATTATAACCTTTTGACATGATTTATATCAAGTAGGTTTTATTACGTATCAAAATAATACAATAATAGTCGACAATAACCGATCAAATAGCAGTTGATTGAATTAATAACCTCATGAGTTGGTTATACGAGAATGTAATTGATACGATATATTTGGAACTCGCAAAATATTCGTTGACTTAGAAATAAGAGTTACGAACATGTTTTTTTTTATATTAAATTTATTATTTACTAGCATCTTCTAGTAGCATTTCGCATCTTATGATTTCCCGGGATAAAAATTACTCTATATGTTATTCCAGGGTATATGATCTATTTTCCAAGTTTCATCCAAATCCATTCAGCCGTTTAAGGTAGAGCATAGCGATATGTTGCTCAAAGAGCAGCTCGACTGGGGAAGTACCTCCACCTTACAGAATACCGCAGCCAAATAACTTATAGTTGTGTTCCTGCGCGTGAGTAAGGTCGCCAGAGCTTATCGGGGTTGGGGGAAGGGTCGGCAACGCGCGAGTGATACCCCTGGTGTTGCAAGCGTTCATAGGCTACGGTAACCGCTTACCATCAGGCGGGCCGTATGCTTGATGGCCGATAATGTGGTTAAAAAATAAATCGTGGTTGAGTCACAAACATTCGAACATACAAACTTTACTAGGATTCGTTGCGATTTTGATCCACCCATAAAGGATAAAGACGAACCCCAGAATGAAGCACGCTTGCCCAGAAGAAACGCGATGCGCAATAAACTTTCGGTGAAGGAAAACATCGTGAGGAAACCATAGCACGGTGGTTGGGTACTTTGTAGTACCCGTCTAGCTGGCTACCACCGTCATGTTGAAAATATTAGTGTTTTCCGGCAGTTTCACTTGAGAGCCAGATGCCTTCTAGATAAAGGTCGGCAACACATTGTCAATCCCACTGGTATTGCTAATGTCCATAGGCGACGGTAGCCACTTACCATCAGGTGGACCGCCTGTCGAATGCCCACTTCTGCCATAAAAAAGTTCAATCAATGTTTTATGTTTTTCTGAAGATAATTTTCTTCACCGAAACCTGAAGTCTATGATCTTATATACGGTTTTCGACATCACTAGCACACCTATATGTTCAGCGGTTTTCTTCCTTACAATCGTTTTCCATTTTCCTCTGAGTTATAGCTGCAGACCAATTAGTTTTTAGGGTTCCATACCCAAAGGGTAAAACGGGACCCTATTAATAATACTCCGCTGTCCGTCCGTCCGTCGGCCACCAAGCTGTATCTCATGAATCGTGATAGTTAGATAGTTGAAATTCACAGATGATGTATTTCTGTTGCCACTATGAGAACAAATATTAAAAAAACAGAATAAAATAAATATTTAAGGGGGGCTCCCATAAAACACAAGTGATTTTTTTGCTCGTTTTTGCTCGATATTGATAACGGCAACAGGTAGACGCTTGAAATATTCACAGAATATTTAGTTATATATTCACTTTAAAAATAAATAATTAAATTAAAATAAAACAAATAATAAAACAATTATTTATATGATTTCCCATACAACAGACATGATTTTTTTTGCCGTTTTTATAGATAATATAACGGAACCCTTCGTGCGCGAGTCCGATTCGCACTTGGACGGTTTTTTTTAATGTTCTAGCATAACGCCTCAGGGTTGCCTCTACGTTTTCTTTTCTTAGATCAAAGCATTCACGTAAGGGTTACTGAACAGTAGTACAGTGGTTCTTTTTTAAAACTAAAAAAAAAAACAGGGGAGAAAGTATCAAGTCGTGGAAATGTTAAATCACACACAAGAAAGAAGTTAACGTTATTTTAGAGCAAACTATGAGAACTTATATTGATGACTAGCTTTTGCCCCGCGGTTTCACCCGCTTTCCCGAGGGATCTTTTTTTTCCCGGGATAAAAAGTAACCTATGCGCTATTCCAGACTATAATCATTCAGCTATTCTGGCGTGATAAAGGGCGTGATTGAGTAAGAAACATCCATCCAAGCTTTCACATAATACAGGTGATTTTTTAGTCACTGGCAATACTTGCTGGGGTGGAAGTACTCATCAATATGAACAACTTTTATTGTGGGACCAACTTCGATATCGCGTTTCTTTATTCTTTCTTTATTAATTCTATTATATAAAGATTTATATTTTGAAATGGTTTTTAACCTGTGGGTAACGTACTTGGTGTGACATTGACCACATCTTATTTATCTATAGTCTGTATAAATATTTTATTGTCACGCTGTTTGTTATCCTAAATAAAATAAAATAAAACCTATACTGGGTTTGTCAAGCTTTAAAAAAAAAATGCAAGGGCACCAGAGATTCAAATTAATGGCACATAGATCGATAATATCCTGAAATATAAGGAAACGCGGGTAAAACTACGGAACCTAGTAAATAAAAAAATAGAAAATGAGCACCACCGTCCTAATAAAGAGGATTTCATAACCTATCTATTATCTGCCAACATCACGAACCGAACGGTATCGCGTACCCACGCCACGTCATCATTAGTTAGTGATTACACCACACGTGATATATTGCTGCCAATTTGCCGGGGTGACACGTCAATGTTGGTAATAGGGGTCCTTGGAGCTTGTGAGACTTATGCCTTAGAGGCGCTGTCTAATGACGAGCGTGTTCGATTCGATATTTGAAATAATTTTTATTTTTTTGTAGAGTGCCAGCCCATCTCTGTCATGATTTTTATTTTTATTTAACACTAATAAGGTTGTATTCGACCTTATTAGGCAATGCACGCGTAGGTAACCCAAGCACCGAAATGCGACCGAAGAGTGTCAAATGACGCTGTTGACAACTGTTAACAGGATGCTGTTGAAATGACATTTTAACATTTGTTAACGTTATAACACAGTGGCGCCTGTAGTGGGAGAAATTGAAAGTAAGGCCCCTATTGGCTTTTTGGTACTTCAAGTTCATCATTACATTTTCGAGAGACACATTTGCCTTTGAATCGGATTTTTCTGGCACGCAAATGATGTATAAGTTCACGATAGTTAACTACAGCATGTTTTTTTTTACTTGGTATAGGTTTGTGTTTGACCACAATCTCACTATAGTAAGTAATGATGTGGCCGAAGGTGGTAAGCACACAAAGCCTAGAAAGAACTGGCTGTCAAGTGCAGCTGCCGGAACACACCAATAGGTGTTTGGCGACAGATTTTTCGACTTGAGGGTGGTAGCCAGCCAGACGGGTACTACAAAGTACCCTACCACCGTGCTATGGTTTCCTCACGATGTTTTTCTTTCACCGAAAGCTTAAGCTCATTGTAGGATTCGAGCCCACGACCTTCGCCGCGGCGTCCGACGTCACTACCACTGAGCTATCATCGCCTTATATACATAGATTCTCACGTCGCAAAAGTGTAACCAACATGACAAATTATTTACTCCGTTCACGGTGAGAAAACTCGAATCGAATGGTTTACATACATTGTATTACACACTCGCTTTTCTTCGATTCTCGCTGCTTTTGACGCGCTATGTTGAAGTTATTTTACGAAGCCCGTGCAACTCGCACTAAGTTAACCACTCAGTTCTCTCCTAGGCTTGCCATCTTCGGAGAGATTGTGATCACGAGTAAAAACTATAAAATGTATAATGAAATAAAACGAATGAAAAAGATATCAGAAAACAAAGGAGCAAGAAAAATATAAATTTTACTTCTTACTATTATTGTAATTGCGAAAGTTTGTGTGTATGTATGTGTGTGGTATGTTTATTACCTATCAACTCCGTAACGCCTGAACAGATTTGGATGAAATTTGGCACACAGAATATAATCTGGATTAACACATAGGATACTTTTTGTAAACATTAGAATACTGGGGAACGCGAGTAAACCGCAGTGCGTAAAGTTTGTACTTTAATAATTAGGAAATGAAAGAACTCAGCCGCCGTACTATATATTTTTGTATCCACGTTTCTTTCATTATGTAAATATTTTTATAAGAAAAATTGAGGAGCTCTTTTTCTCGGAAAACTCATTTCCCTACAGTTTTCCAGTAAAATTCCATATTTACATTACAAGATTTACGAAGTACTACAAAATACACACAATTAGGTCAACCAACCGGGAAGGAATTGCTTTTTACCATCGTAGCCTTATTTCAATCATTTTAGGATCTAAATCACTTCCAATGTGAAAATTGAATTTTAGGGAAAGGTAAAAAAATATTGGTTATCAAAAAATAGATTGGCTACAAAAATATTGGATTACAAATAGTGGTGCTACGAAAATAATGGTACTACGAAAATAGTGGTGCTACGAAAATAGTGGTACTACGAACATAGTGGTACTACGAAAATAGTGGTGTTATGAAAATAGTGGTGCTACGGAAATAGTGCTACGAAACTAGAAATGCTAAAATAATATAAATGCTACAAAAGTATGGTTTGTAAAATACTTGCTTTTTTTAAGACGTTAAAAATACTCTACCAACCGTACTATGGTTTCTTTACGATATTTTTATTCACATAAAGCTCCTTGTCGACAACCTACGACCTACGTTACGCCAGTCGACGTTACTGCCACTTAGCTACCATACCCATAAATAAAAATTGTTATTAATAGTAGATACTATAGTTCCATTAAGCGTTGACTGGCAGAAATAGATACGAGAGGAAAACGCGTTACGGATGTCACGTCAGTTATGCCCTCTCTATGCGATTTTCTCTCTCTCTCTCTCTCTCTGTCTGCCTCTTTCTATTATATATACGAGTGTGTGTGAATTGTATAAAAGTATTTAATTTTTGTAATTGTTTATCTATACTAATATTATAAAGCTGAAGAGTTTGTTTGTTTGTTTGTTTGAAAGCGCTAATTTCAGAAACTACTGGTTCGATTTATTTTATTTATTTTTATTTATTTAGTTTACATACACCAACAGTACACATATTAAGAAAATGACATTGTCTAAGCTAAAAATGATTATGACAGTATCATAATGTAGTACAGATATGTGCACCCATTATAGGTGTACACAGAATTTACAAAAGAGAAGCGCAACTAGTTTTAGGTTCATCAAGATAAAGTAAATTAACACTATTAAATTGTGAGTTTCAGAACATTAGATCATAAATAAGTGTTAATAATTATATTATATAAAATAAGAATAAAAACACTAAGAAAGGAAAAAATAAAATATAATAATTTGAATTCAGTGTTGGATAGCCCATTTATCGAGAAAGGCTATAGGCTATTTATCCTGGGAAAACACAAGGTCCTCGGGAACTCGGGTGAAACCACGCTACAAAAAATTGGTTTACCTTCGTTCCTAGCGGGGGTCCCCCGACCGCACATTTTTTTTTTTAATCTTATTACTTGAGGTACCTATAAGATTTACATACTAATTAAGCATACGTATAATTAAAGTACAGTGTATGTATTATTATTAAATTCATTAGTGTCTACCTGAGTGACCGAGCATTGCTCGGAGTATTTTTTTTTGTTATATCGCATTTTTTTTGACACCTATATAGATAAATTTAAAAACCAAACCTAACCTAAATATAAAATTTCATCCGAATCGTTAAGCCGTTTCCGAGATATACGAAATAAATGTATATTCAAGAAATACCTACTCTTTTTAACCGACTTTTTTTAATTTAATGGGCATGCCTTTAGCCTCTGATCCGTCGAAAGACGAAGACGAAGCCTAAGATGGAGCACACTTACCCAGAAGAAACCTATTCCATCGTTAAAATTATAAGATAAATTATATAAGCTGGAACAATATTACACCTATAAGCATTACTCTTCATTCTAATGCATAAGTGTAAATGTTTATAAGAGTGCAACTACTTTTGTCTTAACAAAAGACAAATATCGTACATAACCCTGTAACACTAACCCTAAATAACACTTAAAAGTAAGTGACACTGTGTTGAAATGACCCGTGAGTCACGTGACCACGCGCGGTCGGAAATAGGCATTTGGATTATGAGTGTAGAGTGACTATGGATTTGGTTTCAGAAATAAATCAACTGTGAAAATTTCAACTGACTAACTATCACGGTTCATGAGATACAGCCTGGTTACAGACGGACAGACAGACGGACGGACGGACAGCGGAGTCTTAGTAATAAGGTCCCGTTATAGGTACCCTTTGGGTACGGAACCCTAAAAAGTTGAGGTATATTGATGATTGAGGTGTAGTAAAGAAACTTCTCACTTTAAATTGTATTACTGATGTCCTAGTCGATGTAGTAGCACGACTTTGGCGCTTGGCGGCTGCAGGTACGAAAGATTTCAGTGCAAACAAGGTAGTGTCCAAGCTGAATCTTTTTGCGATTTATTAATGAATTTTATTTAAGACTAGCTTTTCTGCACAGTTTCATCCGCGTTCCCGGGATAAAATATAGCCCATGTTACTCAGGAATAATGTAACGGTGAAAGAATATTTGAAATCGGTCCAGTAGGTTTTGAGTTTATTCATTACATACAAAAATACAATTTTAGCCTTTTTATAATATTATTATAGATATAGATTATTTATAAGATTATTGATTTTGAACTTATTTGTAACTTTAACAAAGCTGTAATGCTCTATAATGAAAATGAAAATGAAAATATTTTTTATTCAAATAGGCCTTCACAAGCACTTATGAATAGTCTGACTCTAACGCTCGGTTCGGAAGGTTGCTTTTACTGAGAAGAGCCGGCAAGAAACTCAGCAATTACTCTTTTCAAAACCAACTCAGATTTATTACATTAAATTATTTATCTAGTCTCACTGACAATATATGTGTGTTATAACAAAAAAGAAAAGAAACAAAATGATGAGTGACATAGTTAATAAATAGATAGCAAATTTAAGCAGACCAGCCCCCACAAGCAGCACCTGTTCACAAGTATGACGCATGTAGCAGCCATCGCCCTCCTCGCACATATTGTAGGAAAGTGTATATTGAATGAATAAATAATATAATTATGATTAGTAAAAGAAGAAGAACAAATAAAAATGAAACTTGACGAATATGCAGATCATGCCATATATATATATATATATGTAGGAAAGAGGGTAGAAGACATAATTAATAAAAATGCAGGTATAACGATAAAGATGTAATTGAATCCACAAGACAGGTCTAATTTCATCAATTAAGGACGGTAACTCAAACTAATCCTTTTTTACAATTAAATCAGCGACAGTATAATCTAAGATAAGATAAGTCATCAACTATAAATTGCACTGAGGCTAATTTGTAATTGAGAATAATAATTAATTCGTTTGCACAAATTAATTATCCAAAGTGTCAAGGATAAGCCAGTAGCGGAGTACAACGAGTGCACCGTGCCACGCCAGAGCCAAGACTGCCTTATCGACTTTTTTTTTTTTTTTCGGCAGGAACAGAAGGTGGTGGGTCCAGGGGACCTTCTTCCACCCTTACGCGGACTTTGCGGCGAGCGCTGAGGGCTCTCAACCGCTAACAGCCTTATCGACGATCGCTCCGACCCTTTTATACAGGTAGGAAAACAAGTCGAGTAGTGGGGAGAGTGGGGAGAGTGGGGAGATGGATGACGCGTTCGATGGCGTGGTCGCTGCACGTGCTGCTTGTGAAATTCTTGCTACGCTCGTACGACAACTCAGGCGCCGTCACGGCCATACTGACATGCGAGCGTCCTCGCACGCGCCCCATCAAAATTCTAGGTAATTCTGGAGTAAAAACATCGTTCGATTATCCTGACATAATAATTGACAGAGATCTTAAGCTATCTGGCTACACACACACTCATCTAGTCCGGTTAACATAAACCCTTCATAAAATTAGATTTAAGTCACAAACCACCCGGTCCGGTTATAAACCCTACAGTGGTATTATTCTCTTTTTACACCCTTCAGTATAAAAACTGGACCGTTTTTGAGCTAGTCCGGATAGTTATCCCTTTAGCTATGCTATGGGATTTTTTTTCTATAAGTTGCCTTTTAGCAAGCCTTAAGTGTATGCCTGCTTTGACTGGGTTTTACTTATTACCAAGGCGTTGACCTGAACAAACGTTTTGCTTAAGGTAAACTAGTTAGTTATATCGGAATCTGTTTCATCTGGATCAAAGGCACCAACTTGATTGGAGTAGACAGTGAGCTTACAAATAGGTACTAGAGTAGCAACACCTTACAAACATTTCTCAGAAATTCGTCAGCACTTGCGAGTTCAAAAGTAGTAGCTTTAAAAAAAGTTAGTTTCGTTTCTTTTACCGTCAAATGAACTACGTCAAAACGAGACAGGGACACTTGACTGACGTCAAGCTGGAAACTATGGCAGATATGCCTACAGGCTTAAACGAAGTAGCAACGCGTCGGTGCCGTATATAGCTGATCTAGTCATGATAGTAGTAACATAAGATCATTGGAAGGAGATGGATTGACGGAACGTTGTAACGCTGTGAGGTGAGATAGTGAGATGTAATATCCCCGAAACTATTCACTAATACGTTGGAGAATATACTCAAAACCCTGGATTGGAATGGACCGGGCATAGTTATAATCGGTGAATTAATCTCATACCTTCAATTTGCCTATGACATAGTCATCACAGCAGAATCCTTTAGAAGAGACTGGCGAAATGCCACATGATCTAAGTGAGGTCCCATGATGGGTTGGTCCTGGCAAGAACCTGGACAAGACAAAAGTCATGTTCAACGCAGAGGCTGCGCCGAGACAGACATGCTCGATTGAAGGGACGGCACTCAAAGTTGTACAGGAGTATGTACATCTACGCCAAGCTATCCAAGTAGACCGAAACAACCTCAAGGAAGAAACCGACTACAGGATTCACCCGGGACGGGCAGCACTAAAGACGAAAGTCTACAACCAGTGTGTGTTACCAGTGATGACATATGGCAAAGAGACGTGGAATCTCACTATGGGCTTCATAAAGCCGCTTAAAGTCATGCAACGAGCCATGGAAAGGGTCATGCTCGGGAAATGAGGAGATTCGTAGACGAACAAGGGTCATCGACATAGCCCAGTGGTTGGCAAGTTAAAGTGGTAATGGGTAGAGCACATAGTGCGCAGAACGGATGGTCAATGGAGTAAAGAAGTCCTAGAATAGAGATAGTATGTTGGCTAGTGGAATGTCAGACGCTCCTCGGCTTGTTAGACTGACGACCTCAAAAGAGCAGCCGAACTGGTCCGTATACGAATGACGAGGAACCGAAAGGAGAGGCGCGCCATTGGGAAAGGCGCGCGCGCGATTAAGGCTGATGATGATGATTTAACGCTCCGCTTGCAATCCAAATACCGCACCAAACTAATGCATCGCCAGCCCCAGCCTCCATCGTACGGGTGGCGACACTTAGTGGCAAAAACCGAAGGCACACTAATCTAGCGCAAAACCCAAACTACAAATAAATTGCTACAACTTGCACAACGCTGCGACGCGGATTTATACTATCCGCTATTCTCTGAAGAATGGCTTCCATGCCAGAAAAGAAAAGAGACATTCACTGTTCTACATAATTAACTGGAATGAGCCTGATTTGATGTGGGGGTAGATCTGATCCCACTTCTGATGTAGGAAAGAGGGTAGAAGACATAATTAATAAAAATGCAGGTATAACGATAAAGATGTAATTGAATCCACAAGACAGGTCAAATTTTATCAATTAAGGACGGTAACTCAAACTAATCCTTTTTTACAATTTAATCAGCGACAGCGATAATCTAAGATAAGATAAGTCATCAATTATAAATTGCACGGAGGCTAATTTGTAATTGAGAATAATATTAATTCGTTTGCACAAATTAATTATCCAAAGTGTCAAGGATAAGCCAGTAGCGGAGTACAACGAGTGCACCGCGCCACGCCAGAGCCAAGACTGCCTTATCGACGATCGCTCCGACCCTTTTATACAGGTAGGAAAACAAGTCGAGTAGTGGGGAGAGTGGGGAGATGGATGACGCGTTCGGTAGCGTGGTCGGTGCACGTGCTGCTTGTGAAATTCTTGTTACGCTCGTACGACAACTCAGGCGCCGTCATATATACCTTAGAGTCACTAATTAGTTTCGCTCGGGGTCCGTTTTAAGAAATGAAATGACCATCGCGGTCCGCACAAAATTTTATAGTTTTTTTTTATTGAACAAATGTAATTACGGAAATAACAAAGCTATTTTTTTTACATATCAATGAGAAAAAATATTTTTTTTTCTTGCGGACTGTGTGAAGTTTGGAGTAACCAAAAATAATGCGGGGGATACATTTTTATTAAATTACGTACGCTGTAGCGCAAGTTGCTGTGTTCTCGCGGTCCGCACAAATGGGTCGGCGGTCCGGATGCGGACCGCGGTCTGCCATTTGCTTATGTATACTTTCTTAGGTATATATATAAAAGTTATAGAGTAACAGTATCGCTCCGGTCCATTGTGCCAATCGTAAAGAAAAATGTTATAAATACTTAGCTATGGTATAGCGCCTTCATAGCTATGTTTCATACAAATACACCCGCCCCGCGTCTCCCGCATCTCCTTTGAGACTCTTCTCTGTTCGTACTTGTGCTTTCGGTTCATACTTAGTAAGGCGTGCTCTATAGCTTGCTTATGTATACTCTAAGTATAAGATAACTTTTACTTTGGAAAAACATTCGATTCCTGAGAAGTAAATTCATACTTCTCCCACACACAAATTGAGTTGCTCGATTTATATCGTTATGATGTCTTAGATAATGAAAAATTAATTATCATTTAGAAGAAAATAATATGAGTTATGCTAATATGGTAACCCTAACGACGCCACCGTGTCGGCATTGGCGCGTAAACAAAGTACACGCTCGCACCCGTAGGGGTGTCAACGACCTTTTTTGAAATTCAATTGCTAAACTTTGTCAATTCACGTTTTGTAGGATATTGATAAACTTTTGTTTTTGTTTGCGTCGTAGCCTCGGAAGTCATGAAGAGGCCTAAGTTAGGTATTTAGATTGACTTGTTTTTGTTCGTATATAGGAAAACTAGAGGAGATTGCCTGAAAATAAGTTTACTGAATTTTGGATGGGATATTAAGGGAGAGATATTTTCCTATCAATAGTTATAGGTTTTACGAACGTAGGCTCCATTTGTATAAATCTATGTGAGGAAGTCACCCTGAAATAACCTAAAATAAATAATCAGTTTTTTTTTCGCGTTTTCTGTTATTCATAGGGATATAGTCTTACTAGATTCCGCCCCACGGTTTAACCCGCGTTCCCCAGGGATCTTATGTTTTCCCGGGATAAAAAGTAGCCTATGTTCTTTTCCGTACCATACCAAACCATACCAAATTTCATCGCGAACGGTCCAGCGGTTTTAGCGTGAAAAGGTAACAAACAAACAAACACACTTTGGCATTTATAATATTAGTTAGGATTAGGATAGTTAGCATAGTTAGGATAGTTAGCATTAGGATTAGGATAAGTTAGGATCTAACAAAGGTGTTTATCTTTCAAATATATTTTTTTACGATTTAACATAACCCTAAAACGCTGAAGTAGTGTTTGTAACGAGTGAGTGTAACGGTTCAATCATCCGTTTTAGCTGAGATTTAATTTGTACGACGTGTATTTTTTTACATTACACCTCGTCATCTCACCGCTACAATAGGGTTGACACACACAAGTTACCAGTTTAGATTTTATATTTACTAGTATTATACTGGGGTTAGTAAACGGTATTAAAATTTATAGAATTTAAGAATATGCACATGCTTTCGTTAATTCGCTTCGAGGTTTTTCGTATGTTTAGTCTACGAGTCTTATAATGGAGTTAGTATTAAGTGCTGTGTTAAATACTGTATTGTGACGTCATAATTGTACAGCATCAAAAGATCTCTTTGTGGTTCGATAGGTAAGATTTTTTTTTTTTACAAAATAATGGATGTTTCCGTATATTTTTAGATGCTTTATACATTGTAAGTATTTGATAAATTAATTAACCTTGAAGTATGTGGGTGACCACTTTTTTCGGCTTTTTTTTTTAAATTCGCATTTTCTCAGTAATGACGCCTGATAAAAAAAGTAAACCTTATACAAATACAAAATTTACTTAAATCAGATCGTTGGAGCCGTTTTCGAGATACACGAAATAAGTTTACAAGAATTGCTCGTTTAAAGTTATAATATAAGATAAAATAATAAGATACGGTTGACATCCCTATTGTAACATTCATAATTGTCTTTAAGGAAATTTCTATGTTGCAGTGGGTATCCAAACTTCCTAACTTTGTTTGTTTCCTTTTACGCCTAAACCACTGAAACGATCACGATGAAATTTGGTACGCAAACAGCCTATGGTATGGAAAAGGACATGGGCTACTTCTTTTGCACGAGTCAAACCGCGGAAGACAGCTAGTATTTATTTAATACAAAGAAGTGAAAAGCCATTTTCTGGTCGACCATTTTTTTTGCCCTGTCATCATTTACTAACTGTTTCTTTTGAAACGTCATTTTCTTTTTTATCATCATTAATTCTAGAAACTCAACATCTTTGCGCTAATGGGTACACTAAAGCATTTTACAAATGTTAGGTCTGTAAATAAATATATAAATTTATATACATACCTACATACATATGGACATGGAGACATATGGACATACCTACATGACGGGCCGGTTGGCTTGGTTGGTAAGATACCCTATCTATCACGCCGCAGGTCGTGGGTTCGATTCCCACTCAGGACAAACATTTGTGTGCATGAACATGTCTGTTTGTCCTGTGTCTGGGTGTAATTATCTATATATGTATGTATTTACAAAAGAAAAGTAGTATATGTAGTATATCAGTTATCTGGCTTCCATAGTACAAGCTCTGCTTAGTTTGGGGTCAGATGGCCGTGTGTGAGGAATGTCCCAGAATATTTTATTTTATATACTTAATGATATATTAAAAAAACTACACCCGCTTTCCCAAGGGATCTTGTGTTTTTCCGGGATAAAAAGCCTATAGCCTTCCTCGATAAATGAGCTATCTAACACTGAAAGAATTTTTCAAATCGAACCGTAGTTCCTGAGATTAGCGCGTTCAAACAAACAACCTCTACCAAACAAACTCTTCAGCTATATAATATTATAGTATAGTATAGATTACCAAGTATCACGCTAGAACTGGTGGACGGATCTGGATGAAATTTGGCACCGAGATAGATTATAATCTGGAATAATATACCTATAGGGTATTTTTTCTCCAAAAAATATAAGAATTCGAGTGAATTCGGGTGAATCCGCGAGGCAGAAACTACTGATAATTTAATTTTATGTAAATAAAATAAGTGTAGTTAAATTTTTTTTTTTCCGGATTATTATTTAGTGCACCCCATATTGATTTTATTTAATAAATAAAATAACTAAGATAATAAATAAGATAAGACCGCCCATTGTACAGTAATTGATTTTGGTAACTATTTTTATTTTCTAGTTTACAATAAAGAGTTATCTATCTATCTATAATAAAACAAGTAAACTAATTCATGTGTGAATTGTACCTAAGGGTCCGATTTAAATTTTAACTATAACCCCAAAAGAACTATAAGATATTTTTTTTCCCCCAGGAAAGTCACCGGGGAGAAACCGCGAGCAAAAAGCAGTAGGCAATTTATAAAAACTTTTTTCATGCTCCACTCGTAGGAAAAACAAACTCTCAAGATACTATCCTCGAACAACATTAGTGGGATGTCAAAAATACCACGTTCTATTTATAGAACACAATCCAAATATAACCTTATCTCCAAAGTTATAAAACAGATAATACACCACGTACATCCCCGTTTTCTTTACACCCTTTCCCGTGACGTCATTGTTGGGTGTCGACTGAGATTCAATCTTATTAACTGTGTATTAAAGTTCATTTCTACTTGGATATGGGGAAGGTATCATCGATTGTCAACGTGTAATGACGTCATACATGAGGAAGAGAGACGGGTGATATGACCTCATGTAGCGGTGTCTCTCTCTGAGGTATTTTACGACGGTTTAATTTTAGAATGAATTCAGAAGAGGTCGGATGTCACGAGCTTACGAATAACTAAATATGCCTATATGAAGATTTATATTTTTCGGTAACTGGAAGATTTATTGCTTTATCACCATGGTGATGGTGTAACCGAAGGTGGTAAGCACCCTGGGGCTTACAAGTGTAGCTGCCGGAACACACCGGTAAGTATTTGTCGACTTATCTTCAACTTGAGGGTAACCAGCCAGGTGGGTATTACAAAGTACCCTATCACCGTGCTATGCATTACCTCACGATGTTTTCCTTCAAAGAAAGCTAAATCTTTTTATAGGATTCGAACCCACAACCTTGTCAATACCACTGAGCTATCATCGATATAAAAAAGTGTTTCTTCAATAAGGAAAACTTGAAGCAAATATTCTTTAAATTACCCCGTAGAATATTTTAATTGCTTCTCCAAAAAAAAGGCTGTATACTCGTTTTTCCCGCTCAATTTATTACTTTGTCCTTGGGGAATTGTCCTCCAGAACGGAACAGTTTTACTGCAGTACATTTTACGAGTCGTAGACGAAAAGTTCAGTTACACGGGTTTTTAAATTATAATACGCTATAAAGTGACCGTTTTTATATGTACACTAGGTGGTCCCCGCGGTTTCACCCACGTTGAAAAATCCTTTGTTACCTTATAACAGTGTAGGCATCCACTCAGGAAAGATTTTTGGAAAAACAACCCCTAAGGGGGTATTTTACCAAATATAATATAATATAAACACAACCATTTTAAAAATAAGTTTAAATATGATTTGGTATTTACGCAGTAAATATCGTCAAGTGCGAGCTAGTTAAATTTGAAACGGTTCCGTAGGCCTATTGCAAGGACGACGCGACAAATTAGTTTTTAATTATTTTTTAAAAGTATCTCAATTCGATCCTAAGGTGCTAATAAACTACAAAAAATACATTTTTTTTATCCGATAAGTGCTGTAGAAATGCATTTAAATTTTACATTTTCAATTTTCGCGCGTAATTTGACGAAATCGCTGGATGTGGCTGATATTTTTGATCAGGTTGACACTCTTTTGTTTACATGACGTTATGACATAATATCATAGGCGGCTACTGTTTCGCTTGTTTGAAAACAGAATAAATAACTGAAAACTTTGAAATGAATTTTAAAATTAATTAAGTTAATTTGTGAACTAAAACTAACATTTTCCGACTGCTTATTGCCTAAGCTATCTCAATTGTATATTTTCAGATTTTTTCTCATATAGAGTAACATATCCTATTGTAACTATGAATGTGGTCATTGTGGGTTAAATAAAAACGTGTGGCACTCGGGTACTACCGCGGTAAAGCTATTGCATAGCATTTTTTATCAACTTATGCAATACGTAAGCAACAAACAGCTGCTTACGTATTCGTCCGATTTCGGAGCAGCTCGTCTCGATCCGTGTGAGCTTCGTACAGTCGTACCATATACATACACGTTAAGCGAACGCTCGGCCGAGCTACATGGTAGGCGGAGTGGGGGGTGTTAGGTTTTATTTTCGTTACGGAATTTCTTGATTCGGTTGCCGCGCTCAAAGCCCTCGATAAAAGCTATGCAATAGCTTAAAAATGTAATCTAATATATAAAATTCTCGTGTCACAGTTTTAGTTGCCATACTCCTCCGAAACGGCTCGACCGATTTTGATGAAATTTTTTGTGCTTATCCGGTATCTATGAGAATCGGCCAACATCTATTTTTCATCCCCCTAAATGTTAGGGGTAGGCCACCCCTAAATTTTTTTTTTCTAATATATAAAATTCTCGTGTCACAGTTTTAGTTGCCATACTCCTCCGAAACGGCTCGACCGATTTTGATGAAATTTTTTGTGCTTATCCGGTATCTATGAGAATCGGCCAACATCTATTTTTCATCCCCCTAAATATTAGGGGTAGCCCACCCCTAAATTTTTATTTTATTTTTTAGATAAAATGTTTTGTTTTTATTTTTTTATGATACAGCATCAAAAAATACATACAACCCTAAATTTTCAATCCTCTACGATCAACCCCTATTTTATTTATTTATCTTATTTGAGGTTGGGCCAATTAAGCTAGACCTCTAAATTGTATGAGCGCCCATACAACTCAGAGGCCTATCTTAAATGGAGTCAACTATGTATGTATGGACAGCCTTTAATTTTAAACTTTTTTATTTTTTTCCTTTATTTGTGCTGTAAGTCCATGCTTTTCGCCAAATTTCGTGATTCTAGGTCAACGGGAACTACCATTTTTCCAATAGAGACCACTCTGTCCCCAGCTGTCAAACATTAGACGTCAATCAAAACAAAACAAAGGCGCGTTAGACAGAACGAAATCTGTCGGGGCACCTATTAACATAAAAAAAAACAATCTTACTTTGTTTTAGAGAAATAGGGCAGAACAAGGTCTGCCGGGACAGCTAGTCTTATATATAAAATTCTAGTGTCACAATGTTAGTTACCATACTCCTCCGAAACGGCTCGACCGATTTTTATGAAATTTTGTGTAAATATCGGGTAGATCTGAGAATAGGTTCTTATCTATTTTTTAAACCGCTACTTAAACTAATAATTATCAGCTATATGATGATGATGAGATAGCATATTTTCGAAATCTATGCAAGGTTCGTCATTTTGAACATCTTTTACAATGGGAACAACTCATTATTCCTCACACACGGCCATCTGACCCCAAACTCAGCAGAGTTTGTGCTATAGAAGTCAGATAACTGATATACTACATATACCTACTACCTACCTTTTTTGTTAATAAATCTCGAAATATTCACCTTGTATTTTTAATATGATTTGATATAATGTCCGAAAGGTGACTCTGAAGAGATATTTTAGTAGGTAGGTAATATATAAAAAGAAAGTAAGTATGTTAAAAAACTAAAATTACTTTTAAATCGTTGGTAAAAAAAATTATACGTTGAAGATGTTCAGCCATCTTCAACTACGGTACCCTGAAACAATACAAACGAATGGACAAACTTCCCTGACCGAGTTGGAAACTAATGCAATGTAATTTTAATACTAACCCATCCCGATCCAGAAAGTTCGCCACGCTTGTTTATTGCTACCCAATTCCATTATGTGAAATGAAATTCCATCCTATTTGATTATGGAATTGGAAACTAGTTGGAAACCAGGTGGTCGTAATTGGGTTTATGTCAAACTGGGATGACATCTATACAAATAAATATAAAATTGACTTTTAACAAAAAGTAAAACCGACGTCATATTGGGATTGCAATAAAAAGTATAAAATAACGATGTTAGAACTCGTTTTGAATTCAGCGAAAGAATTTGAGATTCTAGAACACGTGCTTCCTCGAGCGATGTCCACTACCTGCACATGTGCAAATAGGCCAAATGTTAGGCCTCTTATAAAATAAACACACTGCATAGAATAATGAAAATCAGATTAATAATATAGAGTGGTTATAATATAAAGTGGTTGATAAAAAAACATAATCTTTTATCTACGGGCCATTTGAAGCGATATAGCACAATGAATAAACTATATCGGATATATGATTATGTAATATAGCTTTTATATAGTACTAGCTTTTCCGCGCGGTTTCACCCGCGTTCCCGGGATAAAAAGTTGCCTAACCTTACTCGAGAATTGGGCTATAAAATGCAAAAATATTTTTTCAAATCCGACTGGTAGTTCCAGATATTAAAAAAGCTTTATTAGTTTAGTAAAGATATCTAAGGTCATTATTAAAAAAAAGAAGCAGTTCTCGAGGATGGCTAATCCCCCCTTATCCTACATCTCATATATTGTCAAGTTCAAAATCTGTTGCCAGGCACCTTCCTAGTGCTCCAGCAGTTCCTTCTAGGCTTTGTGTGCTTACCACCTTCGGCCAAATATCACATTAAACTGGGACCGATCTATCACAGTCTATGTAACTCTGACAGTCAGCCAACGGACACGTCTAGACAGAGCAATCGGGCGGGGCTTGCGGGGTGAGAAGTTGCCATACACTCGCTTGGGACACAATGGAGCAATTGCGAATGCCTATACCACTATATGTAATTACGCTGTGGATCTATCATCACTGACAGGACTATTCATGTCAATAAGCCTGACATTGTATTGACAGATCGCCAAGAGCACCGAGCAATGATTGTCGACGTGACTGTCCCCCGTGACGAGATCCTCGTGAAAGCTAAGAAAGATAAAGAAAGTAAATATCTTGATCTAGCACACGAGGTTGTTGACGTGGATCATCGATGTGCCGACCATTGTTCTAGTAATTGTTTCTGCCCATGGCCTAATGGGCCAGAGCCTGGCCAGAGACAAACACCTCAAGAGGCTCGCGTTAGGCGGCTGGATCAAGGGACCGATTCAGAAGGAAGTGCTCCTGGATACGAAGTTCCTCTCTCTCTGGAGCCCTAACCACTGGCACCTAGGAGACCCTGTACCTGATAGCGGTGGGGAAAGTTTGCCAAGCCGACAGCTTTACTATTTTTTTGTTTGTAACGTATCTAACGTATTATGTAACATTGGGTGTGCTGTTTCAATAACTCAAATAAAAACAAACGAAGTGGTCAGAAATTCAATACACATCAAGAATCTGTTTATTTTTATATTCTGTGTGGCCCTTAAAACCTCGGTGTCGTTTTAATACTTCAGTGGGAGGTCTAATAAAATACCATCGTAAACAGCCACTTGATACGTAATCGATATCTAAATCTGTGAAATGACTCGATAAGAGAGTCTCTTAAGTAAAGTTTGTATGTATGTTACTTTGTTCAACTGTATAAGCAAAGAATATCAAAAAATTACAAATTATTGCATTTTTTAATGTTAATGTTTGTTTGTGGTAAGTGGTCACCGCTGCCTATGAACATTTGAAATATAAAGGATTGCCCATGTGTTGCCAACTCTCGAACTCTTTTTACGCCCTTTTTGAAGAGCCCTATATCGTAGCGCTGAGGGAAATCCGTAATGGGGAGCTCATTCCACATCCTAATGGTCGGCAGTAGGAACGTACGACTGAATCATGATTTGATTTGAGTATTTGTCTTAACATACTGTCTAATTTAGTTAAAATTTATTGATGTTGCCAAAGATAGCATCTTCAAAAAATGATCCTACGTTTTATGGGCGTAAAGACAAAGAGTGTTGATTTGCTCAGCAACGAAATGGTAAAGATTTAGAAAAAAATGGGGAACCTATTGAAGGCGAGTTAAGTCCGTCAAACGGTTAATAGAGGAGTATTGTGCGCCTGCAAAGGGACCCAACACAAATTTTGCTGGTTCGGAATCAATGAAAGGAAGAAATGACAGGCCGGTTAGCGTGGTTGGTAAGATACCCTATCTATCACGCCACAGGTCATGGGTTCGATTCCCATTCAGGACAGATATTTGTGTGCATGAACATGTCTATTTATATACCTAAATATTTACAAAAGAAGTAGTATATGTAGTATATCAGTTATCTAGTTTCCATAGCACAAGCTCTGTTTAGTTTGGGGTCAGGTGGCCGTGTGTGAGGAATGTCCCAGAAAATTTTAGAATATTTCTAATTTTAACACTTATAAATATATTTTTGTGAAATATTTAAGTACTTTCTAAATATATCTTAATCTTTATATGTGTATGTATATTCTTATAGCTGTTAAATAATTTTCTTTTATAACTCTGTCATGTTGAAAAAAATCTAAAGTATTTTCAACGTAAAAATATATTGACGGGCTTCAAATATCTCTTCGTTGAAATATTTTATTGAAAATGGATAAACAGTTTCCTAGTAAAGAAAACAAGCTGTAACGACACGTTTTTCGCAAAACAAATTCATTCAATATTTCTTTTGCTTTGCGCAAAATTATCCCTCAAACGTCACCCCTTCGATGGCGTCTGGAAAATGACAAAAATAGTCTCACAAGGATTTTAGACGACATTTATATTTATTCTTTAACAGGTGACGCTATACCTATTTTATTTTTAGCTTTTTTATGAATACTTCTGGAACAAGGTCTTAAAAGAAATCTACACTAATATCACAGCGTAAAAAAACATACAGTGGTCTATCGCGTTTGAAGTCACGCGAAATGCCGCTTTTGTAATAGGCATGTGTCATTGCTGCATTGTGTCCAACAAAATGTATACAGCTCTATAGAGAGTGCCTCACCAGGGTGTCCGTTTAGTTGCGTAACCATACATACATTGGATAGCTTAAACCGCTTGCATTAGAAACATGATATTTTGCACACAGATTCCTTTTATAATGTAGGCATCCATTAATTATGGGAGAGTTTTTCAAAATTCCACCCCTAGGGGGTTAGTAGGGTATTGCGGGGCGAATGGGACGTGCATACAAAAAAAATAGCGTATAAAAAACCGAATTTTCGCCCCGCGGTTTCATCCGCGTTCCCTAGGGATCTTATGTTTTCACGGGATTAAAAATATGTTATATATTAATTACGAATATATTCTATCTATGTGCTAAATTTCATAAAAATCCGTTCAGCCGTTACGGAGTTGTGTGATAAAAAACAGCCAAACATCCAAACTATCACATTTATAATATTAGTAGGAGAGTCAAGTTAATATGATACGTTAAAGCGTCTGTTTGTATGAATGCGTTCAAATCAAAACCAATAGATGGAGTGTTTGTCGATATGTTTGTATATTTAACTGTCACTGTCTATATCAAGGAGGGTAAAAAGGTTCCCCTCGATTTCTCTGGGATGCCATCATCAGATCCTAGTTTCCTTATCATGGTACCACCCTTGGGATATATCCTTTCCAACATATTTTTTTTTAAAACAAAATCGGACTACTCTGTAAAAAGTTATGCGTGGTTACATTTAAAAAAATATATACGCGTCGACTTGGGAACCTCCTCCGTTTTTTCGTCGGTTAAAAAAGAGAACTTACCCCATCAGGACTCTGCTTCTTAACTTCACAGAACTCGTTGAGGACATCTTGGAGTTTTCTCGTTGAATCTGTAATTATAAGTTATATTTTGTTAATTATATTTAGGCTTAATATATTTTATAACACACAAATACTTGTCAGTGAGATTAGATAAATAATTTTATGTAATAAATCTATGTTGGTTTTGAAAAGAGTAATTGCTGAGTTTCTTGCCGGCTCTTCTCTACTGAGAAGAGCCGGCAAGAAACTAAAGCAACCTTCCGAACCGAGCGTTAGAGTCTGACTATTCATAAGTGCTTGTGAAGGCCTATTTGAATAAAATATAATTTTCCCTTCATTTTTATTTAACCTCAGTAGCTTCTACGTTCACAAGTGCCCTTCTAGGGCCTAAACTGAATAAATGCTTTTAAGGCTATGATAGCCCAGTAGTAGTGAAGCCGGATGCCACGGCGAAGGTCGTGGGTTCGAATCCTACAATGAGCTTAAGCTTTCGGTGAAGGAAAACATCGTGAGGAAACCATAGCACGGTGGTAGGGTACTTTGTAGTGCCCGTCTGGCTGGCTACCACCCTCAAGTTGAAACTCTGTCGCCACATACCTAATGGTGTGTTCCGGCAGCTGCACTTGAGAGCCAGTTCCTTCTGGGCTTTGTGTGCTTACCACCTTCGGCCACATCACCACTTAGCATAGAGAGATTGAGGTCAAACACAAACCTAAACAAAGTAAAAAAAGAATTGGCTTTGACTTTGATAAGTACTGACGGATGATTATAAAATATGTTGCTAATAGATTAATCTAATTCCTATTCACCCACCATATAGCTAAATGCCATAAAACCACCTATGTAATAGAAAGGCAATGTTTTACTGTAATTGCACTAACCAATTACTTATATAGGTAGTGCAGGGGGCGCAGGGGGCGCAGAGGGGCGGGGTTCTAGATGTATTAGTAAATTACATGAACCCAGGACATATTATGTAGTTCACTAGTTTATGTGGAAGATATTAATATATTAAACTGTGGTGTTTAACTGTTTGTATAGCTTTCGGAAATAATGTAGGTGAAGATATTTTTGGGTTCCGTAACTAAATAGTGACCAATTACTAAGCCTACGCAGTCTGTCTGTCGTTAGTCCGTATATCTGTCAAAGTTAAAGGCATTTATTCAGTTTAGGCCCCATAAGGGCACTTATGAACGTCGAAACTACTGAAGTTACCACCGATTCGGAAGTAGCCTTCAACTGAGAATTACTGGCAAGAAACTCAGCAAGGTTACATTTTTTATTTCACATGTCTGTATCTTTTAAATCGTAATTTCTAGTTAGTTTAAGTAGAATGTGTATCAATATACTTCTATCATGATGAACATTATTAAATGTTACGTTTTTTGATAAGGAAAAAAGCAAAAAAATTCAACGTTTTTGTTCGGGCTCTATTTTAAAAACAGCTCTACTTTATCTTTCATTTGAATCTAATATAATTAATAACCTATTCTTAAACAACTAAAACGAATACTAGTAAAACATAAAATAAATATATTGACATTTTTGACTTTGTAACAAAATGAACATTTTGTTGCGCTTACATTTGATTTAATAGCAAAATTGCACAGAGTTTACACCCCAAAATTTAGATGCTTTTATTATTATTATGCGGAACCGTCCGTACAAAAGTCCAACTCACACATGGTCGGATTTAATAATAGTGATATGTCAAACAAAGGTGTAAATTAATTTCACCACAGAATCAATTCGCGCTAATGATAAATGGACTAATGATCTAAATACGTAGATGATGAAGTTACCCTAAGTAATTTGTGAATTAAGCCTCTATTGATTGTCATACCATCCACCACTTGAGCAAGCAAGAGCAAAAATGGACCTTAATATTTACTGAGTGGGACACATTTTTCAATAAAGCTTGTAGCCTGCCATGATTCATGGTTTGGTTTTACCTTTTTCTATCATCGTAAGTCCAAACTCACGGTGGATGCTTTTAGTACCCGCCTGCCTGGCTACCACCCTCAAGTTGATAATCTGTTGCCAAGCAGGTGTTTCGACACTGCACTTGAGAGCCAGTTGCCTTCTAGGCTTTATAAAAGGCTGTCCCCCTGGTATTGCTAATGTCCATAAACGACGGTAACCACTTACCATCAGGTGGACCATCTACGTGCTCGTCAGTATTCTGACATAAAAAAAGCTACTATTCATATAACAAATCCATCACTAAGCTCTACTTTCAAGCCTTTCTGCTTACCACCTTCGGCCACTTCACCATCACGGTGAGATTATTACAAACGCAAGAATGGACTAGATATTAAGTAACTCACAAGATGCTAACTCCTGCAGCTGCTGGAACTCTGCCGGCGAGAGCTTGTCCCACTGGAACCCGCTGCCCGCCGTGTTAGGCATGTCCAACTGCAACAAAAAACAATTGTATTAAGTTAAAAAAATCATTTAAACGGATATGTGGCCAAGCGACGTTACTTAGATGTCAAAGTCAAAGCCATTTATTAGAATAGTATATTACTTTTTAACATATATGAAAAACCATACACCAAAATACATTATTATTTACCCCTTAGGGGTGGAATTTCCAAAAATCCTTCCTTAGTGGATGCCTACATTGTATATATCTTAATAATATATAAAAATCCAGTGTCATATGTATGTTCCCAGTGAACTCTTCACCAAGTCAACCGATTTCGATGAAAGTTGGCATTTTATGTGTAATTCGGTCTAACTTGAGATATAGGATAGTTTATATTTCGATTAATGGTCTTAATAATTTATAATTAACAATAAACTGATTCTTAAATCAGATTTTTTACAGAAAATGTCGGACCATCTATTGTGAACTTCTCATAGATGGCGCCACGTCGTAAGTTTCATAAGTCTCAAACAGATGGCGCCTTAAATCAGATTTTTTACAGAAAACTGTCGGACCATCTATTGTGAACTTCTCATAGATGGCGCCACGTTGGAATTCGAAATTTCTTTTTCAACAACACGTGGTGCAATGTGATATTTTGATCGATCTATAACGTAACATCGCTTTTTCTGGATTATTTCTCATTTAATTTCATGTGCTCTATATAATTCTGAATATTCCTTTTCAACTACTAAATTGCAGTTTCATTAATACAACAAAATATATGAACAAAAAAATTAAAATACAACAAAATTTATTCTTTTTTAAAAATTGTAAGCATAGGTTAGTTTCCCTGATTTCGATTAATGGTCTTAATAATTTATAATTAACAATAAACTGATTGTCAATGTTGATGTTTGTTATTAATCGTAAGTTTCATAAGTCTCAAACAGATGGCGCCTTAAATCAGATTTTTTACAGAAAACTGTCGGACCATCTATTGTGAACTTCTCATAGATGGCGCCACGTTGGAATTCGAAATTTCTTTTTCAACAACACGTGGTGCAATGTGATATATACGTATTTTTTTTTGTGTTTGATGAAGTCTAAGGTTTTTATGGAGAGAAAAAAAGTAAATAATAAGAGGAAAATAGTAAAAACAACAATTTTCTTTACCAATACAAAGCACTCTGTCCCCAGCTGTCAAACATTAGACGTCAATCAAAACAAAACAAAGGCGCGTTAGACAGAACGAAATCTGTCGGAGCAGCTATTAACATAAAAAAAACAATGTTAGTTTGTTTTAGAGAAATAGGGCAGAACAAGGTCTGCCGGGACAGCTAGTAGATATATAAGGTATCTGTGCAAAATTTCAAGTCAGCTCCAGCAGTGTGGGCTGTGCGTTGATATATCAACAGTCAGTCAGTTTACCATTTTATATATTACTAGCTGTTCGCCCGCGGCTTCGCTCGTGCAGTCTTTATAAAATTTCTATAACTTTTTTCCCGTTAGCCAATTTCGATGAAACGAACAGTATATAAAAGTAAATTCCAAAAATAGTTAAAAAAGGCAACTTAACTTTTTTTGCAACATCCGATTTAAGTAAAACAAGCCTATATTCTACTCCAAATTAATCTCTGTCTACCTGTGAAAACTACAGGGTGTCCGGTGGCGGATTTATGATTTTGAAAACTAATAAATTAAATAAATATAATTAATTAACTAAATAATAATATTTATTTATTTTATTAGTTATTCTTATCTCTTTATTAACTGGTTAAATATGTACAGAGATAGTGCGGATTTTACTTTTTAAAAATTACAACATCCAAATGCTGTCCATTTAGGCGCACACACTGTTGGAAACGTTCCACCGTATGACGGGCCACGCGCTGCAACAGGCTCGGTTGAATTTGCGTAATAAGCCGCTTTGGGGATATCCCGTGGCCGCCGAGGTCACCAGATTTGACGCCCATGGACTTTTTTCTATGGAGCTATCTCAAAAGCAAAGTCTATGCTAATAATCCTCGGTCTATTGTGCAGTTGAAGGAAAATATCCGGAATAAAATTACGCAAATTCAACCGAGCAAAAAGTAAAATCCGCACTATCTCTGTACATATTTAGCCAGTTAATAAAGTGATAAGAATATAATTATTTATTTTATTAGTTTTCAAAATCATAAATCCGCCACCGGACACTCTGTACATGAAACCGTTCAGTGGTTCCGGAGATAGGCGCGAACAAACAGATAGATAGAAAAGATTTCTAAAAATCACTGGTTTATGTACCTTCTTTAGTGACCTCCTTTTTATTTTTATTTGACATACCGAACTCTACTGTTTTATTAAAATATATGTATAGATAATGTATACAGATTAAATACCTAATCAATAAACCACAGAGAAATACCAATGCATAGTCTATAAAAGCATGTATATCTTATTGAACATACATCATAGTGTAGATGTCCGCGGCTTCTGACAGGTCATCGATCATAGACACGAGTAGATATGGTTCCGGCTTTAAAAGCTTGTACATACCTAGTACATTACGAGGGAGAGGGTATCCATTTTTATCTTTAAGATTGTCGGAAATTTAGTATTAATTGACAAAAAAATTCCCTATGTCCCTCTCCATATTAAAGGCTGTCTGCATACCAAATCTCAATGCAATCGGTTCAGCGGTTTTGGCGTGAAACAAACAGAGTAATTTATAATACACTAGCTTCCGCCCCGCGGTTTCACCCGCGTTCCCAAGGGATCTTATGTTTTCCCGGGATAAAAAGTAGCCTTCCTCGATAAATGGGCTATCCAACACTGAAATAATTTTTCAAATCGAACCAGTAGTTCCTGAGATTAGCGCGTTCAACCAAACAAACAAACAAGCTTTATAATATTAGTATAATAGATATATAGTATAGTTTATTATAATACATTACTTATCTAGAGTCACTTCGATTTATTCATTAATTATTAATGGCCGTGGTTGAGTTATAATGTCCCAGAATAATCATTTTAATTATGAACACCGCATTGCTTTTCAGTTCATTACAATTAGTTTTAGGTTAAGTTAGAGATTTTCTTTGTAAGTATTGTGTTGAATAAATATTTTTCTATTCTATTCTATCTAGAGAACATTCTGAAACATGGAGCATGGATACTGGAGCAAATTCTGAAAGGATACCTATATACACAGGCATTGTTAAATTCTGCGTTTATAAATAGTACACGACTGTATATCAGACGTCCTAATCAAGGTTACGGCTGACTAATTTAGTTGTTATGTTACAAAATACGATAAGCGATTTATCTGTCTACGTGGCTGCCCCAAATCATGATGTCTGCCAAATACCGTTACGTTATGGAATTATCGGTTTAGGTTATGGTTGTATTAACTGTACGCCTCGCGTTCATGGGATAAAATATAATTCATTTGGAGCAGTGGTTCCCTTTTCGTGACGACAAGTTCTATAACAAAAACTCAACTAGGAAGGTTACCTTTTCGGCTTTGTATCGGATTTTTTTTGTAGAAATAATTAGATGTAGATTGCAAATGACGAATTAGCAACCCTATGTAAGGTGTTAATCTTGAATATCGATAAAACGCATTGTGGTTTTCATAAAAGCTATCCATTCAACCACAATAATCTCAGCTAAAGCGGTCTCTATCAAACACAACCGGTGAAGTCCCATCGCTTTCAGTAGGGCTGCCACAATGCTCTTTGTTAAGAGAGATTTTGTTATTTTCGAATTCTATACATATAAATCTATAGACCCAGTGTGTCTATACATGCATTTTATTTGATGATGGAAGAGTAATATAAGAATAAATAAGAATAATATAATGTAAAAAGATTTTTTTCTTGTTTGTCTGTCTGTTTGAACACGCTAATCTTCAAACCACTAAACGAATTTTCATGGAGTTTACATAGGTTAGTGCAGCTTGGCTTGGCGCTTCGAAAAATTTCATTAAAATCGAGTGAAAGCAAGAAAAGGTATTAAATATTCGAAAAAGCTAGATTTTAATATAAAATATATTTTATACCATAGATACGTCCATAAGATATAAATATCCATATTTCTTCAGTATTTTTTTTTTTTGACAAAATCACCTATTCCTACTAATCCTACTTAATTTTATAAAAGTGAAAGTTGGGATGGATGGATGGATTTGTTACTCTTTCACGCAAAAACTACTAAACTGATTTGGATGAAATTTGGCACAGAGATTGATTATAGTCTGGAATAACACATAGGTTACTTTTTATTCCGGGAAAACATAAGATCCCTGGGGACGCGGGTGAAACCGCGGGGCGGAAGCTAGTGTAATCATAATGTGGCTGATGAGAAGAGTGAAGTATATAACTACTGTGTATCTCAAAACACATGTGAAAACAAAAAAACATAGTGGCAGCCCTAACTTGAAGATTAGGGCTGTCTCAAATAAGATAGATGGAGGATCACTTTGAAGCTAAAAACTCTTCGCAGAATCAATGACACTTAGGTAACTACCTATAGGTTTCTCTGAAATCACTTTTGGAATCAAAGGTACGTAGGATGTACGTAGATAAGGGCGTTGGCTGTGCCTCACAGAGGGAAAACACTTGATAATTTTATTCAAAGAAGAATTCTTTTCATTTAATAAAAGTACAACATTCATAGATTTTATAAATCGGTTGCCTGAACGATGTATTGAACTCGGGAAATTTAAAAAAAATATATATATTTTATATTTTTATCGAAAAGGGTCAATCATAAGAATCGATTATTTCTAGAAAACATAAGGAAAACCGTGAAAAACTTAAGTAAACTACTTAAGTTTGTTTAGGAAAATTTATACTGTTATTCGACCTTTTATCTTTTGTATTATTTGTTTTAATGAAAACTATGAATTCTAAAAATACAAAACAGTCAAAAGTAACCTTAGCACTTATTAACTAACTAGCTGTTACCCGCGGTTTCACCCGCATTCCCGGTATAAAAAATTGCCTATACAGAATGTTTTTTAATAACTGGCAATACTTGCAGGGTGGAAGTACTCATCAATGTGAACAACTATTATCATGGAACCAATTCTGATCTCGCGAAAAACAAACCGGTTGCTTCATACATTTTGGGCGAGTAGGTATTGAGCTTTTGTATGGAACAGCTGATATTTTTTTTTGGGGTTTCACAGTTGGGGACTCACTGCAAGTATTGCCAGTGACTAAAAAATCATCCAGGATATTTATATCAAGCATTTAAAGAAAATCACTTCACTCATATACGAGCTCTTTATGTTTGTCTTTGCTGCGTTATGGACAAAGCATAAAGCTGTCTCGACTGACAGTGGTTGACAAGTGTGTGTGTAAGTGCGCATGGTAGGTGTGTAACGTTGTTTTACTAATTTAATTTATTTCTAATGAATATTTTATAAAAATATTAGCTTTCTGCACTTCTTCTCATCATAAACTTTAACTATACCAAATGTCCTCCTCCATCCGCGTAATTTTCGTAAAAAGGTATACCAAAGTTTTTCTTCACGTATAAGACTTACGCTACATGCGCAATTCACATAATAAATTAAAATGCAAGAAAAGTTTATTAAAAATTCAAAATGGGAACCATTGATCAGGCAAGCAACTTTGTCCTTCTAATGCAAATACTCGACAGCCCTACTCAATAATTTATAAAATAAAATACCCTCAATACGAAGGTGTGCCCCACAGACCCTTTTCACGGCCCTTTAGGCCGCAATGACACGCTGGTTCGCATTTTATTTGAGCGATGGAAGGTTAAGGGCACAATAGATCCCACCTTCTCTTTGAACATCACAATTTTGTCATTTAAATACTTTTCCTGGCTTAACGGGTTAGAATGTCAATATGGCTTTACGTCAGTGTGGGAAAATGAAAAAATCGTTATGCTTTTTAGCGAAAGTCATGGGAGGAAACTAGCACGGTAGAATACTTAGTATTACCATGGCTGGCTACCACTCTCATGTTGTAGAATCTGTGTGTTCCGGTAATTTTTAAGAGAGATAGAGCATAGCGATATGTCGCTCAAAGAGCAGCTCGACTGGGGAAGTACCTCTACCTTACTGAATACCGCAGCCAAATAACTTATAGTTGTGTTCCTACGCGTGAGTAAGGTCGTCAGAGGTCATCGGGGTGGGGGGAAGGGTCGACAACGCGCGAGTGACATCCCTGGTGTTGCAAGCGTTCATAGGCTACGGTAACCGCTTACTATCAGGCGTGCCGTATGCTTGTTTGCCGACAATGTGGTATAAAAAAAATGCGAAAGTATGTTTATTAGTTTGTTTATCTTTCTTTTACCCAGCAACAGAACACCGTGAGATTTTGCATACAGATAGTTTATAAATCAGAGAGTGACATAGGCAACATTTTATCTCGGGGTGGTAGGTATTAGCATAAACAAAAGACGAATAACAAAACACCTTTTCAAAAATCCAACGTCTATGTAAATAAAAAAAATCGAACGTCTATGTCAATAAAAAAGAAATCCTCACTGATAAATGTTGTTATATTATTGAAAGGAAGCCGTATTGATTGAAAGAGCGCGAAGTACTGAGAAAGATAGAGACAGAACATATTCGTCTCCTATTTGCAAACAAGCAAAAATACAATACATTTTCTTCACCTGCGTTACATGGTAATTTTCCTGAGAAACTAGTTCCTTTAGGGCGCCATTACCGTTTTGTGGATGTGGAAAAGTGAATATGTTTGACGTTTTCTATTATTTATTTTATTTGTGGATATGGAGGAAAATCAGCAAGACAGTAAAAGCCTCGGTGATTGGTACAGAAAACAACAAAACAATGAAAACAAGGCAAAAAAAACAACATATAAAAATAAATAAATTAATTAAAACAATATAAAATATACCTTTATTAGAACTAGGTATATTGATAGAAAAGATTTTGCTTTTCAACCTTTACCCGGATAAATTCACGGTACGTAACTAGTGTTAGAATTAAAAAACAATAAAGCTATAAACGGATATGTCGGAACATCAACAAAGTTGAACGAAAAACAAATAAAGATGAATAAAGTTACACACAACGTCAGAAACAGTCGTAAAGTTAATATTTTTTCCGGATATCCGTATACCTTAACCGGACCATAGGGACTGTAATAATTTCGCCGGAACCATTCTCATGTTGATATAACAAATTGTACAGTTCCTCTGTACAAACAGGCCGTCCCTAAAGTAAATTAATGTTTAGAGAAAATATTTTCCCGTCAGATGGCCCGTAAAAAATAGTAAGGAATTGGACCAAACGATATTTGTTTGCCTTTTAGTGGTGGAAACCATGGGTCCGTGGGGGTCCGAAGCTCGCGGATTCACTCGGATTTTATCATCTAAACTCAAAGAGGCTTCCGAAGGCCGGCAGGGCGGGGAGGTTTTTCTGCTAACCATTATCTTGGCCATACAAAGAGGAAATGCTGCCAGCCTGTCGGGAATCTTGCCCATCAGCAGCAGCGGTAACAAGTACATCTATGTTTTTTTTTCTAAATAGATATAAGATAAGTAATTATGTAGAGGATGGCAGCCTAGCTAGGGTCTAAACTAAAATTTAAAAAAAAAATGCTTTGAATTTGATAATTTTCTGAAAACTTCCTGGGTATTAATTTTTTCATTTAAATATCCAACCACAAATCCCGATAGTCATAAATAAAAACCAGTAATCATATCTCATCGTTAAAGCAAACCACAAAACAAACCGAGCGGTCGCGCTAAACGCCATGTAGACTGTAAATCAATAATAACCGGGTATATCCGGTTCATATGCAGATTTATGTAGAGCAGTAGGTATCGTTCGCCGCACGATTGCATTAATCCACGTCTCGGATTCTAATTACCAAGGTAACTTGAGCTTTATGACTATCTTTTAGGTTTCTATTGATGTTGGTTATGCATTATTTGCTTATTATTATATAATGTTATCTCATTATTTGCTTATTATCCGGGTAAAGTAAGATATATTTTTTACCCGGGTTTTAAGTAGCATTTATATATTTTCATTTTTAGGGTTCCAAAGTCAAACTAACCTTATACATTTGTCGTGTACGTCTGTCTGTCTGCTGTCTGTCCGTCCTTCTATGTCACAGCCATTCTACTATCAGACAATTGTAACCACAACAAAGTTATTAAGTAACAAATTGTAGATCTCCATGGTACCCGCCTGGCTGGCTACCACCCTCATGTGAAAAACCCGGCTCCCAAGTGCACCCGCTTCTTCTCAGTTGGAGGCTGACATCTGAACCGGCTTGTAACTTCAGTAGCAATGTATTTGACTTTGCTTGTCAGCCTTCTGACATAAAAGCATAAATTTACAACTAAGAAGAAGAAGACAAAAAATTAAATAATGAGGCTGTATGGGCTAGAGACTTTTGCCTTCCCTAAATACAATAGAATAATAGAAGTATAGCTGGTAATAGGCTGTGTTACGCTATATTTTGACTTTATACTCTAAGCGCTATATAAATAAACCTTTAGTTAAAATTGTTTAGTTCCCGAAACTACAACATTCAATTTTACAGCTGTTACACGACCATGTTACGTTCGCGCTCGTGTGAATTAATAACATTATCTCGGCAGTCCATCACACGCTTCTTAAACGATTCGCTTTGCTTTTTATTAAATTATTTTATACTGAATTTAACGTGGAATTTTTAGAGTAGAATGTACCTAATATTAATGGAATAGCAAACATGAAATTAGTTTTACGATTTTATAGGTTTTATCACTTTTGAACTGATACTTGATGGTGACTTTTTATCTTCATTTAACTTTATTTTTCTTTATTGTTAACATGGTTTAAATTATTGATACCATAGAGAAAAACTTATTTTGGCCACGTCATCTCTTACCAGTGCGAGATTGTGGTAAAAAAAACACAAATTCGCAATGGGCCCACATTGCCCCCCGTTATAAGATAAGACTCGTCCCCCTATCCACTTCAATGGGGCGAGGGGGACATACCTACACGAGCGATTGATGATAATTATATTTTAACAATTGTTATCCTTAAACTACTGAATACAAGATTAGACTCTATTTCGTTGTAAAAAGGTCGTCTTTAATACAAAGGCTAGAGATAAATCAATAAATATACAGGATGTTTAAATAAGAGTCTATTGACTCACGAACGTTGCAATTAATCGTTGTAAATGAGTTTCTAGAAGTCTCGAAGCCATGTTGCTACGTTGTTTATTTTACAAAAGGGATTTTAATAAAGAAAATAAGTTTATTTCCTACAATACTATTATTATGCATGTACATTTTCAACAAATATTTACAATCAAATTCAAATTCAAAAATCATTTATTCAGTTTAGTTTAGTTTGATTCTACCAATTGTAACGTTCATAAGTAATACTAATCAATGTATAAAATACAAACTATGATATATAGAAAACATCCTACACTATGTATTTAGTCTGTTCAATTTAGAGAGAACGATCACTGAGCAAAGTGAATTCCGAGAATGGAGCTAATTTTATTTATAAAATTTCCTCGAGAAATATGTTTTATTTATGTCTATTATTAAGGAGTTCCTGCTCTGTTTTACACGTGTTTCTGTGGGATATATCCTCCCTAAAAAATACAAAATTTAATTTAAAAAGTAGATTACGTAACGTGATGAAATTTTCAGTATAAAAAACCAAACTGATGTCTAAAATTGTGTATTTCAAATGATTTACGGTGTAATAGTGGGCGATCCTAATACCATTACGCCAGTCTCACTAGCGGAAGGGATACGGAAGGTCGATAACTATTTATAAACCACAACCTCCTGAAAATCCTACCTTTCACAACATTCCGGTTTTCAGCACAAACGGCTTAATATTTATTTTATTAATTAATGGCGGTATCTTGTTTGGTTGGCGATTTATACGATACTACCCGTCCCTCGATGGTTCGCAGTATCTAAGCTATCGTCTCTACCAATTTCAATCAAAATCCGTTCGATATATACATTCTGACAGACTGTCAGATTATGTAGTCTTGAGTTTGAGTGAAGAAAACTTGATTTCTCGCTACAACATCGTCGCGTCGACGACACGTCACCAATCAGTCACACGGTAAATGTCCGTCGCTCACGCAATAATAATAATAATAAAGTCTATGGGCAGCTTGTGGCGTGCTGTTGGTAAGTAGCGACACCACAGACCCGAGACCTCCCGGGGGCGGCACTTATGCCCCCGCCTACAGCTTGCCTTCACTGGTCGGCCTTAGTGGAGTGCGAAAGCTATATACATATATGCTCGAAAGGGTGGAAGCGCTCAATCTGCTTAATAACGGGGAAACCCGCTCACGAACCTACTTGCAATGGTGAAACCGGTGCACACCTCTCGACATCCTTAGCTGAAGACACCATTGTTGTTGTAGTCAAACCAACTCTGTCACCTTGGTTTAGTTGGCCGTTTTTGGGGGCCCATTCAGTTAGCGGCAAGTCACCGTCTGCCAGGATTATTAAGATTGAGACATTTGATTTGCTAGGCGTCTCGTTGTCTTAATTAATAACCCAGGCACCAGTCCAGCAAGTTCCCCCATAGACCCAGTATAGTTCCCTTCTTTGTGGTCTTTGCCTGTATCTCTTCAATAGTGCAGATGGAATTTGGTACGCAGATAGCCTACAATATGGAGAGGGACGTAGGCTACCACAGATCACAAAAACTAAAGTACCTACTACTTATTTTTACTCGAGAACGAGGGTGACACCGCGGGGGACAGCTAGTAATAAAAAATAATAACTATATTTTACGCGAAGACGTGACAGTACCTACCTTAATTAATCCTTAATAAACGCTGACTTAATTAAAAAGGATTGCCAAGTACTCTATTAATATTTACCTCAAAATACCCCACTCAGGTACTTAAATTATGAACATAAATTACCCTTTAACTAATTAAGTGATAGCAGGTAGGTAACATTAATTTGTAACGAATTTAAGCGCTCCCTAAGCGATGGTATTTGAAAAGAAAGTACCGTTCGAATTGAATAAGAGGCGACAGCTTGCTTGAAGTGAGTCCTGAGTGAAGTTTACAGATTTACGATAGTAACTCGAAATGTCGAAGGTAAAATAATACTTAAAAAAATATTATGCAACAAAAATTGTAGTGTATTATGTGTGAACGAAATGACTGAACGTATAATTTTGATGAAATTTGGCACCTGAGCAAATAACCTATGGTATGGAGAGAGACATATGCTATGTATTATATTAGGAACGCGGGCGAAACCACGGGGGTTGGCTAGTCACTGAAATCTAATGCAAGATATATTACGTACGATACTATGTTGCATTCTATTTACATATTTCGGTTTTGTGACTTCATAATAACACGTACGTTCTGACAGTTGCAGTTGCAAACAGACAACTTTTGATATTGTAGCAAAATAAAAGACTGTCTAATAGAAACCGAGTACGTACATAAGTAAATTATATAAATCCACTCAATATAATGGTCAAAAGATTTATTAATATACCTAATGAAAAGCATATTGACCACTTATCTATATAATAAGGTGCCTATTCATGTTAACTCAAGTGAGTTATCTAAGATAGTTTATCGATTTGAAATTACGGCAAAGATTAGGAAAGGTTATTTTTAGTTACAGGTTGTAAGACATAACTATTAGTTACTCTTTTGTGGTCCACATAGGCTTATTAGAATCTAAGTCAAAGCCATTTATGCAGTTTGGGCCCTAGGAGGGCACTTATGAAGGTCGAATTTACTGAAGTTACCACCGGTTCGGAAATCAGCCTTCAACTGAGAAGAACCGGCAAGAAACTCAGCAAGGTTACATATTTTTTTTTATAATCTGACTATTGGCTATATTTTTTCAAAAACAGCAAAATGTATACAATACAATATGCAATTAAAACAAAACGAAAAATACCAATATAAAGTAAATAATAAAATGTAACGCAAACAAGTTCTTATTAAATAATAGCGAATACGCTAATGGCTAAATCTAAAAAAATAATAATAAAAAACATTATGCAAGGCGTACCTGTGCAGAGTGTAACTATTTCCAAACATCCCTATCTTCAATATAAGGAGCTACCTTGTAATAAGCCTTTTCCTTCAAAACTTTCTTTACGTAAAATTTAAATTTAAAATCGGTCATCTTGGTTACCGAGTAAATAGGTCTCATAACACCGACTGACGAATCCACAAGGGTCACTCTATGTGCCCACCTATCAAAACCAACCCGGTGGCCAAGCTCCGTGCCTGTCAGGAGACACCGAGTCCTCCATAGGATTTTAAGAGAGGTAGAGCATAGCGATATGTCGCTCAAAGAGCAGCGCGACTGGTATGTATCTCTATACCGCAGCCAAATAACTTATAGTTGTGTTCCTGCGCGTGAGTAAGGTCGCCAGAGCTCATCGGGGATGGGGGGAAGGGTCGGCAACGCGTGAGTGATACCCCAGGTGTTGCAAGCGTTCATAGGCTACGGTAACCGCTCGCCATCAGGCCGTATGCTTGTTTGCCGACAACGTTATATAAAAAAAAAAGGTTCTGCGCCGATGCCCTCTTCAGCCCCGCGCAGGTGCTTTCATTCGTAAAGACATGATGCGTAAAGGATTTTACTCAAAATAATAAGCTCTAGGTATTAATAAATAGGTGCGTAAGTGAGTAATAAAGCAAAAAAGTGACATAACGTTTTTACCCATAGTAAGAGTCAAACTCAGTCGTCCTTGTGCCAATTACATGCTCAAGAGATCCTCCAATGATATTAAGGTTTTATTTAAATACGCTGCGCCTCCATCTTTGTATACGGACGGTGTGTTGCCAACTCGAACAATGTACCGTGAGCCGGGAATACGTTTATGAAGTTATTTGGTTGGTATATTTCGTGGATATTGTCCCTGTATTTAAAGGAGTCTGTGACTGAATGTGAATAGGGGAGTGATGGGGGTAAAATACTTATATGGCGTAGCTTTCGGTAGTTGATTTAACTTCTAAGATTAATTCTGATTCTATGATTTACTAGCTTCTGCCCCGTGCGTTTCACCTACGGTCCCGAGTGCTCCGATCGCCACCAAACCTTACAGGATTACCCGCTGGGTCAATCTAAAGATTGTCTGAAAATGTCATTGAAATCGGTCTAGCCGTTTCGGAGTCTATAAGGAACATACATATACATTTTCTCTTTTATATCTTAATTATAAATCTCCTGTCACGATGTTTGTCCGCGATGGATTCCTAAACTACTTAACCGATTTTAAATTAAATTGGCACGCCGTGAGCAGTCTGGTCCAACTTGAGAGATAGGATAAACGGCTGGACCGATTTGGATGAAATTTTGTGTATGAGTTGGACAGGACAACGTCTGTTGGGACAGCTAGTATTATATATAGATAAATTGCTAGTAATTGTTTGTGGGGGGGGGGGAGGGAGGTATGGTGTGATAGTGAATTAGATATTGGAAAAGTTTCTAAGAGGACTAATGGAATAGGAACTATACGTGCTAGACTTTTTTTTGTAGCCAAACGCAAGTATTTCTTTTTATAAAGTTATAAAGACAAACCAAATCTGTTTAAGTTTTTTTACCTCAACTATATTTTATGAAAAAAAAATTAAAAGTAAATTAATAAATATTGCTGATGTAATCACGATACAGACACCTCCGGTCCCCATGTCATCAAAAATAAAAAACCGCGGGGGGGGGGTGTGGAGTTCATTCCACCACATTCGCAGTTTATATGTATATATATTCGTATCACTTTCTCTAAAACGGCTCTTGCAATATAAACGTTTATGGGGACAAAAATCGATCTAGCTAGGTCTCATATCTGGAAAAATTTGTTTAGTATCAAAGAGCAGCTCGACTGGGGAAGTACCTCCACCTTACAGAATACCGCAGCCAAATAACTTATAGTTGTGTCCCTGCGCGTGAGTAAGGTCCAGAGCTATCGGGGAGGGGGGAAGGGTCAGCAACGCGTGAGTGATACCTCAGGCGTTTAAAGCATTCATATGCTACGGTAGCCGCTTATCATCAGGCCGTATGCTTGTTTGCCGACAGTGTTGTTATATACGAGGTGGGTGCTTTGTACAAAAACTTATCGTCAACCCAGATTTCTTCCTCGCTGGCGAGGACCGTCGCGACGTCGCTCTCAGTCTCGTCCCGTTTAAGCGGCACATTAACAATCCGACCGTTCCCCAAATAAATTAATTTATTTGCATGCTAAAGTCATCCCCTATTCCCCTGGCAACGTTCTGAGCCGAGGTCGAGCCCCACAGGGGGCACCCTCAGGCTACCGTTGCCCTAAATTTTATTTTTAAGTCGCGGTTGAGAGCCCTCAGCGCTCGCCGCTTTGTCCGCGTAAGGGTGGAAGATGGTCCCCTGGACCCACAACCTTCTGGTCCTGTCAAAAAAAAAAAGTCGCCCGGCAACTGAACGAAAAAAGAAAAAGAAGAAAAGATAAAACAAAGGTCTCCGGTCAAATAAAGTCAAAGTCAAAGCCATTTATTCAGTTTAGGCTCTAAGAGGGCACTTATGAACGTCGAAACTACTGAAGTTACCACCGATTCGGAAGTCGCCTTCAACTGAGAAGAACCGGCAAGAAACTCAGCAAGGTTACATTTTTTATATATTTTGTTTTTTTTTTTTTGGACAATCTGACAATGTTGGCTTTTTTTCCATAAAATTTTTAACAATTTTTAAAGAAATATAATACACATAAACACAAAAGATGAAAAAAAAAAAACAACAAGAAAAATAAATAAAAAATAATAACCTGAACAAGTTCAAATTTTAACAAAAAAAAAATAGTATCTCTAAAATAAAATATTATATACCAATTGATGATAAAATAATACATAATTCTATTCGGATATAAAGCATATTAAATAATACTAGCTGTCCCCCGCGGGTTCACTCGCGTAGCGGTTTAAAAAATGGATAAGAACCTCGGACCTACCCGATATGTACACAAAATTCCATAAAAATCGGTCGAGCCGTTTTGGAGTACGGTAACTAACATTAGACACGAGAATTTTATATAAAGAAGATTCAGCTGCAAATATTACATAACCCTCCATTTTGTTTCGCCGTAGTCGGGTAAGAATTAACCTTCTTGATCTATTTTAAAAGAGGGAAACCTATGTGCAAAATTAACGTATTTATACCACGCTAAAAACATATAATATAGGAAAACAAGTACCGTATAAAAGTAATCTACAAGATGAACAATAACCCAATCTTGCCATTTAATGTGACCAAGTTATTGGATATACCCAAACCCCGAAAATATCTTTCTTATCTGTTTGTTCCCTTCGTTCAACACATTTGCAGTATAATATATATAGGCTATCCTTGTCTCTCACGGTGGACCCCTTAACTCAGAAAAGTAACGGAGTCTTTCAAGAGAAAATGTAATACATTTCTACAGAGTGTCCGGTGGCGGATATGTGATTTTGAAAACTAATAAAATAAATAATTATATTCTTTTCACTTTATTAACTGGTTAAATATGTACAGAGATAGTGCGGATTTTACTTTTTGCTCGGTTGAATTTGCGTAATTTTATTCCGGATATTTTCCTTCAACTGCACAATAGACCGAGGATTATTAGCATAGACTTTGCTTTTGAGATAGCCCCATAGAAAAAGTCCATGGGCGTCAAATCTGGTGACCTCGGCGGCCACGGGATATCCCCAAAGCGGTTTATTACGCAAATTCAACCGAGCCTGTTGCAGCGCGTGGCCCGTCATACGGTGGGACGTTTCCAACAGTGTGTGCGCCTAAATGGACAGCGTTTGGATGTTATAATTTTTAAAAAGTAAAATCCGCACTATCTCTAAATCTAGCTTCCGCCCCGCGGTTTCAACCGCGTTCCCGAGGGATCTTATGTTTTCCTGGAATAAAAAAGTAGCCTATAGCCATCCTCGATAAATGGGCTATCCAATACAAAAATATTTTTTCAATTTTCATTTCATATAGCGTGTTCAACCAAACAAACAAACTATTCAGCTTTATAATATTACTGGCTTCCGCCACGCGGTTTCACCCGCGGTCCCGAGTGCTCCGATTTCCACCAAAACTTACAGGATTACCCGCGGGGCTAAAATGAAGATTGTCTGAAAATTTCATCGCTATCGGTTGAGCGGTTTCGGAGTATATAAGGACCATACATACACTTCATTTTATAAAGACGAAAGTTTGTGAGTGTGATTGTATGTTTGTTACATCTTCACGCTCAAACGGCCGGACCAATCTTGATGAAATTTTATACGGAGGTAACTGATACCCTGGATTAACACATAGGCTACTTTTTATCTCGGTAAAACATAAGATCCCACGGGGATGCAAATGAAACCGTGGGGCAGAAGCTAGTAAGTGCATATATTACGGCCTAAGCTGAATAAATGAGGAGTTTGAGTTTGGTTTACAAACCCTTAAATATATGGCAAATCGGGCCCAATTCCGTGCAGTAGATAAAAAAGGCCATACAAATGGCGGGGAGAAGCCATAAATAGCGAAAGCACCAAACTTAATGTCGTAGCGCACCCCGTTTTTTGGGCTATGGTTTAAACATAAGCGGTAGCGGGAATAAAGAGTTTAATTGTGTCGCATGTCATATTTGATTAATATTTAACATAGCTAGGGATCAGATGGCCAAGTGTGAAGAGAGCCCCAGAATATTATGATTAGGTGTATGAGTATAATAATGAAAAAATAAAAAATATAAGCAAATATATCTGACATAACAAAAAATAAAAACTACTCCAAAATGGTTTTAGCCCGTTTATCGCGGAAGACTATAGGTTACTTTTTATCCCGGGAAAACATAAGATCCCTCAGGAACTCAGGTGAAACTGTGGGGCGGAATCTAGTTGCTTTATAAGCCTTAATCTTCCGCTCCCGCTCCCGCTACAACTCCTTCCTTACACCCAAACTTAACCCTCAGGAATTTCATATCATCCCCAAGGTCTCTATTAAGTGAGATTGCTAAGAGAAGTCCCGGAAACGTACTCATAAGTGTTGGATTCCATGCCACTATATTATTCTCTGTTTTCTCTATTTTCGGCGATCGAAAGCTTTTAAAAGCTTTGGGCGTTGAGCTTATTCTGAGAGCTTTATTCAACATTAATGTACTGTCACGAATACCTTTAGGTTTTATCTAAAAATAATTTAAAAATGTTTCAATGTTAATTAAGTTTTTTACAAGAAATTATGTCCGCTCCTTGAGTGCTCTGTGAGTGAAGAAGCTTGTGGTAGGGTACTTTGTAGTACCCGCCTGGCTGGCTACCACTCTCATGTTAAAAATCTGTCACTAAGTAGTATCTAGAAGATTATGTTACAGTGACGAAATTTAATTTCTTGTCTTTTTAATAATTTAAAAGCACTTTCAGATTAATTCTTATAAAACAAGATATTTGTTTAATATAATTTACCCAATTTACCGAAACACTCAAACACAAAGTGCTTTTAAGCAAAATCGGATTAAGACGCCAGGCAGAAAATTGTATCAATTCGCTTCGAGAAATCATCAAAGTGAATCACAGAGTTATAAATCAAAGTGATTTACCAAGTAGCTGTATATCAAAACATTATGGCGAGTTGTCAAACTTTCAAAATAAATCTTTCAAAAAATGAGATATAATGTGAAAAAGATATTTTAATGTAGGCTAAAGTTGACTTTAGAAAAATTGTTTGATGTTTCAGAAAAAGTATATCGACGCACTTGAAATGTTGTGATGGGGAGAACTAGGAATATTCTGGGTCATTTGATTACAAACTAAGAAGTGCTTGTTCTATGGCAGTTGCCTTAGCATGGCCAGTTCTGTTACCTTCTAGGCTTTATAAAGGTCGGCAACACATTGGTAATCCCTCAGGGTGTCTAATGTCCATAGGTAACGACAGCCACTTATTACCATTAGGTGGACCATCTTGTCAGCTTTATGACATGACAAAAAAATGCAGACATCTGATGTCACACACGTTAGTCCTGGATAGAAATCGAACCCATGACCTGTAGCATGGTCATCCTCGGCTAAGCCATAGCTCTATCCACTGTGAGACTGAGGCCAAACGCATGGTTATTTAAAAAGAAAAGAAAACCAATTCTTCAACCTAAATTAAAACATCTGTGACGGTGCTCCAATCAACGTATATTATTTATTCGACGGATTGAACGCTCGACCGGGTCACTTGAGAACGAAAATAGTCTAACCTATAAATATAGCGTGTGAGGTAGATAGTAGATACATTACGTATGCGTGACGTATTATGCAGATCGAATTGTATCTACATGTATTGATAGCTTCATATTGCTGCGCGTTTTACCAATTTTTTAGATTAATTTTGCTGCTGGTGTGGGATGCCTCACTTACCGGCAACTTGTAAAGTCCAACCATAATGTTATGCGGTTGAGACCATAAGTCCGTGGGGGTCCGAAGCTTCGGGAGAACGGAAATCAAAACTCGAAATTTAAAAAGCCACATTGACAGTACCAAAAAGAGACAAATATATCGGGATATAGAGAGATCATCATCGAGGATTAGGATTGCCCTTTTAAAGCCTAAATTGAATAAATGGCTTTGACTTTGACTTCGAGGTACTGACTCTAAATTGTAACTGTTGGAACAAACCGGTTGGCGACAGATTTACAATATGACAGTGGTGGCCTCCTTCTGGTTTCCTGACTGTTTTCCTGCACCGAAAGCTCGATTTCATTGTATGATTCGAACCTCCGCAGCATATAACGTCACTACCACTGAGCTATTTTACTATCATCGCCTTACTAGGTAAAAAGTGACTCTCGAACAAATCGGTTATCCCAACTCAGCATGATGCTCTAGTTCCATGTATGCACATATAACCAACGCTGATCTTCCATTGGGGCCGGCCGGTAAAAACAAACAAAATCTAAAATAATAATAGTACGGTTACTGTACAAATACATACGTACGCGCACCGAGGAGGGTTCCGTACAAAGATGTAAATTTTTAAAGAAAAAAATCTGATCTATCAATATTTTGGTATTGTTAGTTAATATACATAATATCTAGCTGTCCCGACAGACGTTGTCCTGTCCAACTCATACACAAAATTTCATCCAAATCGGTCCAGCCGTTTATCCTATCTCTCAAGTTGGACCAGACTGCTCACGGTGTGCCAATTTAATTTAAAATCGGTTAAGTAGTTTAGGAATCCATCGCGGACAAACATCGTGACAGGAGATTTATATATATCGTGACAGGAGATTTATATATATTAAGATTAACATTATACCAAATTTCAAGTTCATAGGTCAATGGAAAGTTAAAAATGTCTTCGGAATAAAATTGTGACAGACGACAGACAGACGGACAGATGGACACTCACGTGGAGTGACAGCAATAGGGCTCCGTTTGAACCCTTCGGGTACGGAACCCTAAAAAATAACTAAAATAATAATAAATAACATATCTGTCAAATGTTAGTAAAGTCCATGATCGAAGGATGTCGATCAACAGTTCTCATTTATGTAAACCAATCGACAGAGATAGACAGACAGAAAGACGTTTTAATAAACACACGAGTTTTTATAATGTTCCTATGGAGGAAACTTGTGTAATTTTGTCTTTACAATTTACTGTTTTTGTTCTTTGAACTTCATTATTAGAATGACGTTAACAAACGGTCCTTATTAAGCTAAGCGCACTTAATGGGCGGGCCGCATCGCAGAAAAAGGATAGAAGTAGTATTATCCCCCTCTTTTGTATGGGCCGTTGCGATGCGGCCCGCTGCAGTTCGCCGTAATGTGTGCTTTGCTTTACTCATCTTGCGAGTCTTATCAAGATGTCAATAAAACTCATCAACTGAAGTTTGAGAAATAGTTTCTACATTATTATCTTATGCCATCTCTGTCGCATTAAACCTTAAAGAGAGTAAGATGTGGTCCACAACATCGTTAAGCTTTGACCTCAAGCAGTCTAATATAGGTATGTCAGATTGTATTGCAGCATCTGCTTAAGATTTTGGTCTTCGAGGTCAGTTATTTCTGTCAGTGAAATATTAAAAATTCAAAATGGGTACCATCCATGCAAAACGGAAGTTATTAACTGAAATAAGACGTAGCCAAAAAAATATACGATGCAATACACCAGTAGCATAATTAAAAAACTGTTTACATACAATATAATGATATGAAAAAATAATAACAGCAATATAGTCGAAGGCATTAAAGAATACATATAAACAAATTTATAATGGAGTTGCAAATGTTGCAACGTTAATTCTCCTTTGATCTACGCAATAAATGTTTAGGTGAAAAAAAACAAGGAGTAAGTTAGGAGATGAAGCGAATTAACATGATATTATTCAGACTTGCTCGGTTGCGGTCTCGGTAGAGTAGACGAACCGATTGAGTAGTATACCGAATAGTATGGCTCCTATTTTCTCTGCCTGTTAGGTGCGAAAAAATTACCCCACTTACGCACTTTTTCATATCTAAAGCCAGCACTAATCAAATTCAACTGTATTTCTCAACAGCAGGTTTCTATATTTAAAAAAGATAAGTAATCACATAAAAAATAGACCTATTTATTTATTTATTATTTATTTATTTATTTTATTTATTTATTTAGTATGAAAAATCTAAAAGGCTTGATATCTTTTTTACTAAATAAACTAATTTATATAAAGAAAAAAAAAAGTATAAATGTAATCAGTTATCTGGTATTCCATAGCACAAGCTCTGCTAGGTTTGTGATGATGACCGTCTGTCAGGATTTTTTTTTACGTTAAACTCGCTTTAAACTCAATCAACCGTAAACAAATCGCTCTCAACTCATAAATTGGACGGTTAAATGCAAGCTTTGCAAGATGCCTTTGAGGCGGCGCGGGCGGTTGAATACTCGTTCCTCGGCACAATTACTTGATGAGTTTTTTAATTTACACTTTTCTCGTAGACATGTAATGGCTTTTATTCAATCATGCATATTGTTAGCTTAGTTTTAAAAGAAAACGTCGTTTATTAATTCTACCTTCGTAAACCCAAAAGTATGGGCTTAATGAATTGATTGAATTGTGGCCTTCATCGTCATCATCCCAGCCGCAAGACGTCCACTGCTGGACATAGGCCTCCCCTAAGGATCTCCAACAGGACCGGTCTTGGGCGGCCTGCATCCAGCGTTTTCCGACGACCTATACAAGGTCCACCTTGCAAGTGGACATGCGCTTGCCAGTCCGTGGTCTCCACTCCAGAACTCTTCGGCCCCATCGGCCATCTGTTCTGCGCGCATTGCCACTTCCACTTGCCAATCCGTTGGGCTATGTCGGTGACCCTTGTTCGTTTACAAATCTCCTCATTTCTAATTCGATCACGTGGAGAAACCCCGAGCATAGCCCTCTCCATGGCTCGTTGTGCTACTTTGAGCTTCTTTATGAGGCCCATAGTGAGAGACTACGTCTCTGTGCCATATGTCATCGCTGGTAACACACACACTGGTTGTAGACTTTCGTCTTGTGAATTCTTTCGAATCTTCTTTCAAATTCTGGCCTTGGTAGCTTAGAACTCCTTGGAAAGCTGTGATGGTCATGGTGAATGCCTTCTTTTATATCAGTAGGTTGACAAGCAAACAGGCAGCCGACCTTATGGTAAGTGGTCGCATTTATTATTGGCACGATAAATAAAGCGAGATACATTTTTAAAAAACAAATACCTTTCTTCGACGCGGCTGTACCAATTTTGGCTCCAATTCGTTGACAGTTAGAGGACTTGTTCAGAGAGTAATTGAAACTTCAAAAAAAGGAGGTGGGAATCTTTTTATACCAGAAATATTTATGGTAAAACATTTGGTGGATTTTACTTTAGTTTTTATTACTATACATTTGTCCTGGAATAGGATATAAAGTATTTTCATCCCGGAAACATAAGTAAAACCGCGGGGCGAAAGCTAGTACCAAATAAAGCTCCAAGAGTTATTAAGTTATCAGTAATTTGTCCAAAGCTAACTAATTTCGAATATCTTCCACCCCAAAGCTTCTTTTGTATTGTTTACCCAAAATTCTACAAAGTTTTGCGAAAGAATCTCGTTATAAATCACGCCCTGAGTGCGATATAACTTTTTCGTCAACATAATAAATTGTTTTTAAAGGGAAGAATAAACAAAATTGTTTTCTTTTGTTTTGTTTTGTTCTTAATCTGCCAGGTTTTAATGATACCTATACTTTTTTTTAATAGTTTTTTGTTTAGCTAATCTCCGGTATACGACGCATCTTTTTTTTATCAGCGGGCGTACGTAATAACTCACCAAAGTTTCATCATAGCGGATGAATAGATAGTATTAAGAGCACACGTTACAAACACACAAACCTATGGGCTATAAAGCTCGGCCACACAATCCCCCTGTGCCTATGCCCATAGAGACATAGCCAAATACCACCTGGTGGACCTAACAGACAGACAAACATTTGATTTTTATATATTTATAGATGTTTGTGTCTGACCACAGCCTCACCATATTATGATGTATCCGAAGGTGTGTTCAGTGAAGCTGCCGGAATACACCGGTGGATTTTTGGCACCAGATTTTCAACTTGAGGGTGGTAGTTAGCCAGGGGGGTAACCCACGGCATTCGATGTCACCACTCAGTTATCAACGCCATATTCTGATTATCATAACTTCAATACTTCAATGCGTATGCGCACACGTCACAAGGATTAAAATCCGACCGCTTAACTGAGACCGTTCCTGAGGTAGGTGCGCGGTGCAGGAGGGGTAACAGTTGTCACTTACAAGCTAACGTCTCGCATCGCGTCGCCACATCCCTCTCGCACCGTACACCTACCTCAGAAACGGTCGTAGTTAAGCAGTTATTTAGTCGATGAACTTCCCGTGAGCTAAGACACTAAAACCCATTTAATTAAAATGTTTTTGCTTCCTAAATTTACCCAATATGTTTATACACCCAGTATATAATGAGCCAATTTGGGTTAAGGTTTATAAATAAATTTTACAGCACATAAATTAAATTATTTATTTATATTAAACGTGTGAATGATTCACCAACAAAACAGTCGGATAATAAACGAGGACCGAAGCGTTTGTGAAATGAAAATAGTGCGAATATTCTTTGATGTGTGGCTAAGCGTTTAATCTACAGAGCAAGAATGGGGCTATTAAACTTTGTCGGTTTATACGGTGGATTGTATGAATGAGTGGAACAATGAAATTGGCCCGGGCTTATTGTTTCACATCAAATGAATGTACGATGGATTATACGCCTTAAACCGAAGACTTAAACTCTATTTCAGCTCACATTGCATGTTTGTGATGGCCATTTAAATTTATTTTGTGTAGCATAAAAGTTCTTTAGTTCACGCAAAAGTAGGGACAGGTGTTTGAATTAGATTAGGGACTCAAGGTGGTGCCAAGTTAGGAGATTTTTGGCCTTTTAGTCTACTTCTAAGGGTGTTGGAGTGACCAAAAATATAGTTTGGCAACTGGTCGACGTTATCTCGGAAGAAAATTTTAGAATGCTGTAACAATTTCGTACTCGTGACTTTGAAGCTAATTTACATTTTAAAACTGACTGACTCGGTGATATATCAATGCAAAGCCCTAACCACTGTACCTACCTACAGACTAGAACTTGAAAAGAAGGATTTTTGGAAATTAAAACAGTGTAAAATAGGAATACGCGAGTGAAACTGTGGGGCAGAAGACTAGTCGTATCATATAACCTCAAACTGACATTTCTACCGACTGGTCCATCATCACCTCTTGAAGCAGTTCTTGGTGAATATGATTAAAGATAATGTAAGTACTTTGTAGTTTGCTTACATGTGGCCAAATTGTGGAGAGATGGTCAAATACAAGCGTAACTATAGCAAAGAAAAATACCACCAACCACCAACTTATCTGTTCGGGCGGATAAAATCGAAACTAATATTCAAACCGATGCTATAACGTTGTATCAGTCAATCACAGTCGGCGGGCGACAATACATTTGGTGTGAACGCGGCCTAAATGTATTACGAAACGGCGGTAGTGTCAAATTTGTGACGTTAACTTACCTTACCGCTTTCCCTGGGCTTAATTTGAATAAATGAGTTTTGAGTTTTGACAGGCAAGGCCGTAATAAAATTGTACACCTTCATAAACTTATGACGCATTTAGCGTAGTCCTTACCAATTACCACCATTCATCCTTTTGGGAGGCTTTTAAAGTCTAAGATATTTTTTAAAAAATACCTTGTTACATTGTAAGGCTTGTATTTGACCACAATCTATATTCTAGGTGACTCTCAAGTGTAGCTGACAGAACACACCGGTAGGCGTATGGCTACAGATTTTCAACATGAAGGTGGTAGCCAGGCAGGCAAGTACTCTACCACCGTGCTATAGTTTTTGTTAATTTTCTTCACTGAAGTCGCAAGCTAATTGTAAGGTTCGAACCCACCTTCACCACGCCATTTGCCGTCACTATCACTGAGCTAGCATCAGGTATTCTGGTCCTAGAAAGACTCCTATTAAGGTCTTATTATGTCCTTCTATGCTTTACAACCTGAGGTATCATCATCCACCACGATAAAATGAAACCGGCGACGAAATTGGCGGCAATTTTGACAGCTGCAGTGTTGCCATTATAAATGCAAAATACGTACCTAATTATTCAACTATACTGAACTAATGCGAAAGTCAATTTATAATATCTGGCTGGAGGCCAAACCATCGATCAATGCGATGCACAGTTCGGTCCGATGAGTCAATGAACAGGTAGCTTTATTTACATATTTTTACAGGTTTTTCATACTCCTCTCCATCCAAAGGTTGGCTGGTAGATATCACTTTTAATGATAAGGCAGCCCATTGTAACACATTCATTGTAAGTAAAATTTTGTAATGACTGCTACAATCCTACCTATGTGGGTAACGTAACTATTAACAGTCCCGGATCTATGATTCTACCTTTTCATCCTGCGTTTGAGATTTAATGATTCCAAAATACTTACAAAATAATACGACTTTTTTTATAAAAGATTTTTTGTGACCGGGAAAATAAATTAAAGGCCCCAATCTCAAGTTTATGCCCCAGGGGACTGGCTCTTGATGCCTCAACGGCCAAAAAACATGTATGATCCCACAGGAACGCGGGTGAAACCGCCGGACAGAAACTAGTGTAGAGATACCCATACAGAAAAGATTCTTCCTTTCTCTTCCCTATTGAGATTCCCTTTTTTCAGAGTCAGAATAAACTATCATGCGTACACATATTTTTCCTGGATGGGTCTCGAACCCACGACCTATGGCGTGGTAATTAGGGTATTTATTATCGGGGCAAGGAGCAAACGTACAAAATTTATATACAGGGTGATTTTGTTATCACTGGCAATACTTGTAGGGGTGGAAGTACTCATCAATGTGAACAACTTTTATTATAGGGCTAACTCTGATATCGCGTAAAATACTATGGTTGCTTCATACATTTTGGTCGAGTAGGTATTGAACTTTTGTATGGAACAGCTGATAATTTTTTTATGATTTCACAGTTAGTCCCATAATAAAAGTTGTTCATTTGGATGAGTACTTCCACCCTTGCAAGTATTGCCAGTGATAACAAAATCACCCAGTATACTATGTATTGGTTGAAATTTTCCTTGGAGCTCAATGATTTAATAAAAAAATCCTCATGGAGGAATCCAATCGTGCAATTTATTTACCCACAACTTTCGTCACGTCATTCGACATTATTACCACTGAGATGTAATCGCCTTAAAATCTATATAAGATGTGCCCCGCAATTTCACCCGCGTTCGCATTTATAATAGAAAGGGTAAGGTATAAGGAACTCTTTATTAAACGCAGTTTTAGCTCATAGAACTGACGTTTAACTATGGCTATTATTACATCCCAGTGTTATAAGTGGAGAGCTAAAACTGTTTCAAATTTAACGACCGAAGCTTATTTCTGACAAAAGGTATTTTAAACATGACTCATGTAAGAATGCGAGTGTTTAGTTTTAAATGTAGAAACAATAAAATAATGTGTGTCAATGAATAGAACCGTTAGGTATTTATCTACATGTTGTAGCTTAAAATTATTCTCAAAGATTAATTATAAATATGGTATGGAAAAAGTAAAATAGGCAAAATTCTCATTTTTGAACACAATGCCTTTTGCGGTAGAAACCATGAAACGTATGGGTAGTTGTGTGCCTGCACGTGAGTAAGGTCGCCAGAGCTCATCGGGTGGGGGGAAGGGTCGGCAATGCGCGAGTGTTACCCCTGGTGTTGCAAGCGTTCACAGGCTACGGTAACCGCTTACCATCAGGCAAACATTAAGATAGATTATACTTTAAAGTAAAACAAAGAAAAAAGTAATATCCCTCGGGAATGCGGGTAATACCGGGAGGCGGGTATTTGTAATAGGTAGGAAAAAAAATACTGATTTTTTCACCTGGTTTTTACAAGTTTAAAGACTTGTTCCACCGCCATCGAGTAAACGAGGAGCGAGTTGGCAAGTCTCGCTAAGCGAGTGTTTTTCTTTGATTGCTTTTATAGCTGCCACAAAAGAATTCTCGCCATCAATGTGAACTGTCAACACTATATTTTATTATACATCTCTTTCTTTCTTTTGACATTACACGAATCGTGGATTTTGTCAATGTCAAGTTATAATATATTTATACATAGTTAAATCAGTCAGGTTTTAGTAAAATGGTGGCCTTTCTACTAAAACATGTTACTGTCTTTTTGAGACAACACGAAAAATCACGATACACGCATTCATTTCATTTCTCAGATGGCAGCTGTATCTACGTTTCTTGAACTGAGTTTCTTGTCGGAGTCTTCTCAGTCCAAGTGTATTCCGAACCGGTGCGGTGGTAGAATCAATTGTAAGGTTCATAAGTACCTACCTTATTAGGGCCTAAATTGAATAAATGAGTTTGAGTTTGAACGAAGAAATATTCGATCGCCTCTCGCTTACTCTTCGGCGGTGGGACATGTTTCGCTGACAAGAAAGGCCAGTTGGCGTGGTCGGTAAGATACCCTATCAATCACGCCACAGGTCGTGGGTTCGATCCCCACTCAGGACAGACATTTGTGTGCATGAACATGTCTGTTTGTCTTGAGTCTGGGTGTAATTATCTATATATGTATATATTTACAAAAGAAAAGTAGTATAATTATGTAATATATCAGTTATCTGGCTTCCGTAGCATAAGCTCGGTTAGTTTGGGGTCAGGCCATTGGCCGTGTGTGAGGAATAGTGTCCCAGAATATTTTATAGATAATGATTATATTTTACTAAAATTTTATCCATATCACATCTGCACCATATTTAATCTACGCGTCCATCTGCTTGTTTACCCATCTAGTATTTACGACTCCAACCTTGGACTGAAACCAGACACAATGGACGCTCTGAAATAATTTTATCCATGATATTTATCTATTCTTTGAGTACTATAAGATCTGGTTCAAGGTTCAATTGGACGTAAAACAAACTTCTTAACTCCTCAAGATTATTATGTCAAGAAGTTGACAAGAAGGTCCACCTGATGAAATGATATTAAATGAAATGTTTTATTTATTCAAATGGGCCTTCGCAGGCACTTATGAATTGTTAGACTCTAACGCTCGGTTCGGAAGGTTGCTTTTGCTGTGAATAGCCGACAATAAGCTCAGAAATTACTCTTAGTTCGTTCGCTACACCCAAGCATTGTCGTCATTTAAATATTCATTAATTTTATAGTAATGCATTATGTACAAAAAGGGATTTAACACGTTCCTTAAATGTATGTAAAGGCAAATTTAAAAGTGCACATGGTCCAATCCAATAACCAAGCTCTACTTTTAGTTAACACCAGATTCATAAAGCCACATTTGACAGTCAATATTCATCTATATATCAAAAAGAGACAAATATAGCGAGACAGAGTGATGGGTAGATTTTATCAACCTACCATATCAAATGTAGATTTAAAAATGGCTGTCGTAATGACACCTCCTTTTCTATACATTTGCACGCTGCTTTCATTCTACAGGCCCCATTAAAAAAATAACATCCAGCAGACAGCTTTACAAATCTTTAATCTATTCATATATATATGAAGCATATATACTGAAACTGCTAATGTGTCTAAATTAGCCCCCTCGCATCATCAAAGCGAGTCAAAGCTATCAATAATTTACAAGTCACTTCACAGTCACATAAAAGCACTGTCTTTGAATCTACATCAAAGAGAATTTAGAAATCCAGATGGTTTACGAACAATCTACTATTAATGAAACAATCCGTTTCGACAGTGCGTGTCTAGGATAGGTAAATAAAGGGTAACGAGATGCAATTAGTTTTCAGAGCATTCAACTTCTGATGCTTTACGCGGTAGACCCTAGGCTTAGTGAAGATCGAAGGAAACCATAGCACGGTGGTAGGGAGCTCCATCAACCTAGCAGAGAAATGTGGTCATAATTGGATTTATATATATTTTCAAATTAGGTGCTACTTTAAAAAATATTAGCAATATGAACTGTCTGTTAAAGATTAAGCAGAATGTATTTACTTCAATTCAATTTTGACACCATTGCTTAAGGTTGACGGAGCTGTAGTAGGGTTTATTCCCGCCTGGCTAGTCCCCTCAAGTTGATAAAAACGGTCAAGTACGAGTCCAACTCGTGCGCCGAGGGTTCCGTACCTACCCATTATACTGCCAAAATATTTTCTTTTACACAATAGCACAATTTTATTTATTTATCTTATTTGAGGTTGGTGCCAATTAAGCTAGACCTCTGAATTGTATGAGCGCTCATACTATCTTAATTGGCGTCAACTATGTATGTATGGGGACACCCTTTAATTTTTAACTTTTTTTTATTTTTTGGATTTTTCCTTTATTTGTACTGTAAGACCTTGCTTTTCGCCAAACTTCGTGATTCTAGGTCAACGGGAACTACCATATAGGTTTTCGACCCAAAACCTATAGGGTACTTCCGGTTGACCCAGAATTGACAATTTTAGCTAAAAGCAAGGTCTTACAGCACAAGTAAAGGAAAAATTCCGAAAAATAAAAAAAGTTGAAAATTAAGGTAAACTTTGGTACTTACAAGTTTTCGCGAAAAGCTAAATTTGCCCATATCTTTTTATCGAGTTGACTCAGGACCTTGATTTTTATACACCTAATAGGGACTATAGACCTCAATATCTGGTATAAATTTCAACTTGTTAGGTCCACCCGTTCCTGAGAAAATCGGTGGTGACACACGGACAGACGGACAGACGGACTAGAAAGTGATCTTATAAGGGTTCCTTTGTTTACCTTGTGAGGTACTAAAAGTTTTGTAAAACCAAACACCAACCGGTTTCTTCCGCCAGCTGCACTTGAGAGGTAGATCCATCTAGGTTTTATGTCCTTACCTTCAGGCATTTTATCACTTATCATGGTGAGTTTGTGATCAAACATAGGTTTATACATAGTGAGAACTAACTCTGAGCAAAGAATATGTATGTACATATGTTTGTATTTTTTTTTACTCCATCACACATAAACAGCTGAATGGACTTGGCAAATAGATAGATCATACCCTGGAATAACTTATAGGGAGGTACTTATTATCATACAAATATTATAAAGAGGAAAGATTTGAATTTTTGTATGTTTGTAACGAATAAAATCAAACTACTGAACCGATATCAAAAATTATTTCTCCATTACAATGCTATTTTATCCCTGAGTAACATGGGCTATATTTTATCCCGGGAACGCGGGTGAAACCGCACGGAAAAGCCAGTTATAAATATTATTAATAATCTCCGGAAAACATAAGTTCCCTCGGGAACGCGAGTGAAACCGCAAAGCAGAAGCTATTTTATAAGAAAATTCAATGAATCTACATTTTCAGTCCCATTATATTTATCAAGTAACAATGGTCCAATTGATTACTATTCGTATTACGGCAGCAGTTCTATTTTGAACCAGTTTTCATAATGTTTACACAATGTAATCGCGTACCGGTTACATCGAGCTATTTCGAGACAGTGTTGTACAGTCACAGTATGTTTTATTTTTTTTATTGAACGTACCTACATACACGTTTGTGTTGTATACATTGTAAGAGGGAAGGATCCTGGATCTGTATATGATGGGTTATGTAGATATATAATCGTTTCTGTTATGGCAATTTTCTGTTTTATGAACACGTAACATAAAGAACTTATTACATGAGAAAGTGAGTATGTTTGTTTGTAATTTAAGAATAAACAGATCATACGTTCTCTATATTAATTACGTGAAACTGCAGGTCTGTTAGGGCGGGTTGTTTTAAAGATATAGTTAACGAGAATTATGCGTTGTTTCATCACATAAACCAGAAGGAAAGAGAGGAAACAACTGTCAAGTGAAACATGGCCGAAATTGGTTTAGCGATGGTTAACGCCATTTTGAAAGCTTACTCGTACCTACGTCAAAATTAATTAGTCTGCTTCTTCAACTTTTTGATTGAATGGCGACTGTAGCCGATAGCACAATTTCGCCATTGTCAAGAAAATGTTGATGGTGTTGATAGGTAAATTAGAGCTACATTAGCAAAAAACATACAACCTGAAATACAAAAAAAAAATATACCTATGCAATGATAATAAACGTATATAGCAAATAAAAGACGCCTTGTTTACCTTGGGCAACATATTAGTGTTGCAATTAAACGAGGTAAAGTCGCCAGCTTTTTGGGAACCACACCTGCAGTTGGCGATCTAAACGCAGTTTTTTATCTTTAATTATTTTCATATATCTTATTTTTATATTTAGCTTAAGTACCTAGTTAAGGTTGTTGTTTTTATGGAATTAGTCTATGTTATGGAGAAGGACATAGGCTACTTTTTATCCCGGGAAAACAGAAGAACCCTCAGGAACGCGGGTGAAACCGCGGGGCGGAAGCTAGTTTTCAATAAATATAGTAGAAGCATGGTGAAGGTCTGAAAAGCCATAACAGTCCTGTTCCATATGTTTGGTAATTCATTTATTCATTCCATATTATCTGAGAGATGTGTCACTGCGGAATTCGTTTTCGGGATTAGGGCATGGTGTCAGTGTAAGCGGTATTTATACAACTTTATTAACGTGTGCCCCGTCATAATTCTCTCAATGATATCATCCGTCGGACTTTAACCAGCGTCAGTGTGGCCGCCACACTCGAGCCCCGTGGCCTCATGAGAGACGATGGTAAGAGGCCCGACGGAATGACTCTCATGCCCTGGAAGTTGGGACGACCCTTGGTTTGGGATGCCACCTGCGTTGATACCTTGGCGCCGTCTCATCTTCAAGGCACATCAGAGAGAGCCGGCTCCGCAGCAACATCAGCGGAGTGCCTCAAGCGGCGCAAGTATGCACATCTCGACAGAGGGTACTTGTTTGAGCCGTTTGGGGTAGAAACTCTCGGCCCGTGGGGGCCAGGGGCACACAGTATATATAAGGACTTGGCGGAGCGGTTAAAGGAACACACGCGTGACCAGAACGCTGGCTTTTATTTCGGTCAACGGATAAGCTTAGCTATCCAACGTGGAAATGCAGCCAGCATTCTGGGCACGCTCCCATTTGGTGACGGTCTTCCTTTTTAGTTGTTAGTGTTACCCTTTAAGTAATTGTATATCTGCATAAATGTTTTTATTTTCATTTTATAAACCCAATGTATGTGTATAATTTATATGCAAATATACTTTATTAAAATAATCATAGCAATAAATAAGAAAACTTTTCCAGTTAAGAGTTAAAACAAAATAATTCAAAAATACTTATAAGCTAGAGTAAAATTAAAAACGAATTTACATATAAATAAAAATATAAAAAGACGGCTGGCCCAAACTAGCTTTCTTGTACGAGACGCCTCTATGAGTCGAATGGAGACCTCTTTGATCAAGTTTTCAACCCAAAATGCCGAAAATACGTTAGTAGTCTATAGACTAGCATACTTGCGACGCTAAAGGCACTCTTGTTGTGCAGCAGTGGTGCCGGCAGCTACAGACGTGTCTAGAAGGTGGGATGGAGCGAGGATGTCGACGGATGTTGCGTCCCACACTATGGGCTTAACCATCTTCCAGGACACCAATGACAATAATCTGGTCTATTACAATTATTGAAATATTCCTCAATAGAAATTACGGCTTTTGGTTTCGACCGTATCGTATAAAGTTTATATTGCATTTAATATATAAAGTAAAAAATACAAACTATGATATATAGAAAACATCCTCAAAGCCCTCGCTGCTGTCGATAGGCAAGGTTCCCAACAGGCTGGCAGCGTTCCCTTTTTGGATGGCCAAGCTTATGCGTTGGCGGAAAAAGCTCCCAGCCCGTCGGTCTCCCGAAGCCTCGATGAGCTTGGATGATAAAATCCGAGCAAATCGGCGAGCCTCGAACCCCCATGGACCCATGGTTTCAACTGCGAATGGCATGAACGAAAAATTAGAACCAAGACAAGCGTATTTTTTAAATTTGGATTTTTCAGCACCGGTCGCAGCCGCCCCAGCGACTTTACAAGTCGCCAGTAAGTGGGAAGGCGCAAGTGTATCAACACACGTGGCATCCCACACCAGCGGCTTGCCAACACTCCACGGGATCAAAGTCATACCATCCGGCCTCTTGCCATCGTCACGCGCAATTCCGACTAAAGTAAAAAAGCCTAGAAAAAAATCTTATTCAGGAATTCTGATAATATTTGAAATGCTTCAAGGATTGACACGTCATTTTGACTTTTCGGAAAAACCAATATTTTTTCTACCATTCCTACGATATTTTTTACATCAAAACAGCTGTGTTGGCATGCAAACATGCAAATGGGTTATAGATATTTTATTTAAACAATATGCCTTATGTAACGTGGGCTTAAACCTACATAATGTAAAAAAAAATTACGTTATTATTTCAATGTTCTATTTTCAAATGTTCTAAACATCCATAACAACAAAGTATGATGTTATAAAGAAGTTACGTTCGGTTTATTTTCATCGTTTACTCACTAAGTAGTGTTGTGAGAAAAGTTGTGCATAATAAAAAAAACTTATTAAGTTACTAAAAAAAAAAAAAAACATTTAGTAAGAAAGTATTACCTAAAGAGTTTAGAATTTCTAAAGTCTGAGCTGTTGGTAATAGCAAACATCGTGAGTAAACCACAGAACGATGGCAGGGTACTTTAAAAGTACCCAACTGGCTGGCTACCACCCTTAAGTTTACAGTCTGTCACTAAGCAACTATTACCATAGTGAGAGTGGATAAAACTTTTTGCGAAACAACTATTATTTCGCAAAAAAAACACGACCCAAATTTTCTCAATAGGACTAAAAGTTTCTCGCTACAGCTTATGACATAGACCCACCGACCGACATCCACAGTGAATGACAGCCCACTTTTATTGTTTAATAAGGGTCACCCGCTGTCCTTGCAAATATTTTCGCCCAAGCTCCTTTTGTTTCCGACAATAGAGGCGAAATTCCATCCACGCCTCGTCGGGTTATTTATACAAGGTTCACGTGGGAGTAATAATTATATTAGACCGCAATTTTGGTTCTCAAGGAATAAAATTTAGGTTTTCTATTGTTTTGTGCCCTCAATTTTTACAGGTTTAATCCTACTATCCTAACTAATATTATAAATGAGAATGTGAGTTCGTTTGTTTGTTACCTTTTCACGCCTCAACCGCTGAACCGATCGCGATGAAAATTGGTACGCAGATAGCCTATGGTATGGAGAAGGACGTGAACTACTTTTTTCGGGAACGCGGGTGACACTGCGGGGAACAGCTAATAATAAATGTGAATGTTTGGGTGTTTGTGATTCAATCACGCATAACCAGCTGAAAAGATTTGCATGAAACTTGGCATATAGATAGATCATACCCTGGAAAAAAATATAGAATACTTTATCCCGGTAAAGTATCCTATAAGTCTTAAATATATTTTTTTTAAAGTAGGGTAGTTACCACACGCTTATCAACAGACCTTTTATAGGATTCCCTCTACTTAGGCTCTGACGTCACTACCAAACTCCATTATCTATTTAAATCCTCTAAAATTCCCTTATCAACTAGCTTGAAATATTCAGCTCTTTGCAAACCTTTTATTACTGTCTCGAAAATCGATTAACAATGTTCATTAAATTAAGTAAATTATTTACTTAATTGTTTACGGCAGTTAGTTCTGCGTAGTCTTGATGAAACACGAGCCCCCTCACTTAGATTTATCGAAGGTTTGACAAGGAGACTGTCCACCTAATGGTTACTGTTATTTGTCATAATGAGATTGTGGTGTATATGCCGCAGCCAACTGGTCTAATTCTAGGGTCGACAGACTAAAATACATAAGTCATTAGAGACTAACCAAGACACTTATTTGCTTTAGTCTGCCGACCCTAGATTTAGAAAGAAAGAAACATTTATTCAACATAGGTACACACAATATTAAAGAATTATAGACACTTTGGCAAGACAAACAATTAAAAAGAAGAAAAAAAAAACAGTAATATTGTCTGATTTCGAAAAGGACAACGACTCAGTTATACCACAGTCACTCTCAATGTAACTCTTCTTACAGTCGGCCAACGGACACGTCGAGACAGAGCAATCGTGCGGGGCTTGCGGGGTGTGAGAGGGGTGGTAGCGAGCCCAAGCTGCCATATACTCGCTTGGGACACTGTATGTAATTACGCTGTGGTTATACTCTAAGGCATGTGGTAAGCACATTTGCACACACCTCAGAACTGATTTTCAGTCGAACCCTATTCGACACCACGAAAAAACCGGACAGCAACAAAAAAAAATGAAAAGAATTGAAAATATTGAAATAGAAAAACTACAAATAATAATAAAAATAAATCACAAATCAATATTACAATCACAAATATGTAAATATAGGAAAAAAGTTAGCAAGTTAGTTAGAAATTAGCCGTTTAGTTAACCACCCACTCTTTTAACTAAACAGCGGCCGTTCAACTAGCAGCCTAATATTCAATAATAGGTTAGATTAGAACTGTGAACAATCGCGTACGAGCCGAGCGAACGGTGTCGCGACAGCGGTCAGCTACTAAAGGCTAAGCGGTTAACTAAACGACTAATTAAGCCAGTTAGCTGCGACATATACATAGTAACAAAAAAATGTCAGGTCATAGTGCTGTGGGAAACCATAATTGGGTATTTGACTAACATTCTAATCAGCAACTTTTTATGAAATGTCAAAACGATAGGTTTACATGGAGTTTTGTATGAATGAAATACAAGCATGTGACGTCATATTTATATAGCCATACTCTTTATGGTTAGATTATTCATTAAAAATCATAATAAGGATAAATTTAATAAAATAATCGTGGTTTCCCTTTTTTTTTAGATGTTTTATACATTGGTTAGTGTTGGATAATTTATTTTGAATACAGGCTAATACCCCATTGGTACGTAAACCACTGCTAGAAGAGAAAATGTATAAAGCTTTTATTGTCACAACAAAACAGCCCACTCATACTATCTTCAGTATGCTTCCGCCGATTAACCCACGCGATCGATAGCTTTATTTAGTTCCCGAACGATATCACGTAATAAATATTATATCGCATATTAACTCATATATCTCGAACACTCGAGATTTCCCGTCTGTCTGTCAGTTGGGCCACTTGAAACTGTCGTTTCATGTTATAAGAGCTGGCGGAGGCGGTCGCGAATCTGATATTTTATAGATACATTTTTCATAAGTGCTTAATGTACTTTTTATTGTAAATTACAAAAATAAAATACTTTGTAAATGTTTTTAATTGTAAAGGTTCAATAATATTAATACATCCATGAAATAAATTCGTGTAATAATTTATCTAGTTGTCACAAAATTTCCGAGACAAATTTTAGTAGAACCGTCTCCATTTTACTCTCTGTCCATCCGTTTATTTGATTTTTGACGTTTAAAATATCAAACAATTCTTGACCTTATTACTTTAAAATAAGGTCGATCTATGTAGTTATACAATTAATCATAGAATAAATAGATAAACCTTATTACAGATAATAATAAGATTCATATTTCTTTGATATTTTTAAACGTCAAAAATAAAATATACGGATGGCCAGAGTGTAGAGTTGTATATTATAACTGCTGTAAAAAACGCTCAGAATAAGAACCCGCCTATCGCTCCGCTTATGACTTAGACTACACATAAAGGTTTTCAAATATAAATAAATGATTATTCACCGTCCAGTCGTAATAATAAAGTTTCAATATATTTGTTACATTCATATTGTTTTTTTTTTGTGTAGAAATATATATTTAAGCCGCCTTCCACCCCGTGGGTTCACACGCGGTTTTACATCTATTTTACCCTCTTAGGGGTTGAATTTCCAAAAATCCTTGCCTACACTGTATAATGTTCAAGTAAAATTTCAAGTCTGTAGGTCCAGCGGTTTGGGCTGTGCGTTGATATATCAACAGTCAGTCAGTTTACCATTTTATATATACAGATGATCTATATTTATCTAAAATAATCGTAATATCATCGTTTATTAATTTACTTAGCTCGTGACGTCATAAGCTATGTTCCTTGCTTGTCAAATCGTTTGCAAAAAATCATGATTGAAGGTAAATAAACTGTATGTATTTTTATTTCGAATTTAGATGGAAACCTGTGACCAAAAAGGTTGATAACTCAGTGGTAGTGACGTCGAATGGCGCGGCGAAGTTGTGGGTTTAATTCTTACAATGAATTTGAGCTTTCGGTGATGGAAAATATCGTGAGGAAACCATTTGGTGCTAGGGTACTTTGTAGTACCCACCTGGCTGGCTACCACCCTCATGTAAAGAATCTATCGCTTGACACCTACCGTGTTTCGTTAGTTGCACTTGAAATCCCTTTACCATAATGAGATGGTCAAACACAAGCCTATACAATGAAAAAAAAAACCGTTTTACCATTATAATGTTTATCCGGATTAAATTGCGAACATTCAAATAGTTCGCAATGACAGACAAAAAATCCCTTTAGTGCACTCCGATGGATCCTCCCCCGCTGGAGAGCAATGAGGCCTTGGTCTGTAGGCTCGGCACGTCGGACGCCGCGGCGAAGGTCGTGGGTTCGAATCCTACAATGAGCTTGAGCTTTCGGTGAAGGAAAACATCGTGAGGAAACCATAGCACGGTGGTAGGATACTTTCTAGTACCCGCCTGGCTGGCTACCACCCTCAAGTTGAAAATCTGTCGCCAAACACCTATTGGTGTGTTCCGGCAGCTGCACTCGAGAGCCAGATCCTTCTAGGCTTTGTGTGCTTACCACCTTCGGCCAAATCATCACTTACCATAGTGAGATTGTGGACAAATACAAGCCTATACAAAGTAAAAAAAACTACTTGTGTAGGTACCAACTTTCATCCAAATCCATTCAGCCGATATGACGTTGAGTGGGAAACACACAGAAACACACACACACACAAACTTTCGCATTTATAGTATTATTAAGATAAGATAAGAAGTAATAATATATTATTATGTAGATAAGGTGTGTCCTACAAAAGCGCGCGCTACAATATTCAAATTGTTACATTCCATGAATCCATAGACATTATTTATATTTTTATTCCGAAGCGGGCAATGGTTCAAGCTAAGGCAAGGACGCGCGGACGTAAATCAAGGCGAATCAATATATGATAATGATCTTTAATATAATTGTAATAATTGCTTTCGCCTCGCGGATTCACCCGCATTCCCGGGATAAAAAGTAATCTATAGATATCACTTTCCAAATAAATCATGTCGATCCGTTGCTGAGTGTCAGAAGGACAAACAAACACACTTTCACATTAATAATATTAAGACTAGGAACCCGCCCTGGCTTTGCTTGGGTGCAATTTATACACACAAACCTCCCTCGTTTATCGCTTTTTCTATTAGTGAAAACCGTATCAAAATTCGTTGCGTGGTTTAGGAGAACGGAGAAACAAACAGAGGAAGATAGCGACTTGGTTTTAATCTATTTAGAGAAATATATACTTTATACTGTATGTAGTAATGTGTTTCATAAACAAAATTGACCTCATATTGAGAACGTACGGTTTCAAGTACAACACACAGAGACATATGCATCTAATCTTCTATATTTTATATATCTATGTACCTATACAAAAGAATAAATGACTGACTGACTGACATATCAACGCACAGCCTAAACTCCTGGGGCTAGAACCGTTAAAAGCATGTGGGTTTCTTTGACATTATGGATTTATGAAAATTCAACCCCTAAGGGGGTAAAATAGGGGTTCGCGTGTGCAACCGAGGTGCGGATATTGTAGGCATGTCTAATGTATACAATGAATAGATATATTATTCGCTTGTTTTACTCTATGGTTCTTTAGATCTGCTATTGTTTTGATTATCTATTCACTCTCGCTGCTGGCCCCCGAGATAATAGGTACCTTTCTGACGCACGTGAATAAAAAAAAAACCGGCTAAGTGCGACTCGGACTCGCGCACGAAGGGTTCCGTACCATTATCTATAAAAATGGCAAAAAAATCATGTCTGTTGTATGGGAGCCCCCTTAAATATTTATTTTATTGTGTTTTTTAGTATTTGTTGTTATAGAAGCAACAGAAATACATCATCAAATATTCAACAGTCTAACTATCACGGTTTATGAGACCATTGACATCTTATGTACCATGCTTCTAGTGAGTGAATAAATAAATAAATAAATAAATAAATAAATACAGCCTGGTGACAGACGGACAGCGGAGTCTTTCACAGAAAGATTCAGTATTTCCTTGGGGTTAAAATTGGTTTAAAGTACATATTACAAGTGTTAGAAATTATATATTTTGTCGGCGGCCTTATTTTAAATAAAGGACTAAAATATTCACATTTGGCTTATTTTTTAAATAATGACTGAAATTTGGCGCGTAAACAAAGTAAAAACATCGAATCTTAAAAAATAAACAGAAATAATTGGTGCCACAGAGTCTATGTTCAAATCACACGTTTTATAGATTTCAATAAGAATCTGGGTAAACTACTCTGTAACTGGCCACGTGTATTAAATAAATATAATCTGTTTCCTCACACACAGCCATCTTATCCCAAACTAAGCAGAGCTTGTACTATAGAAACTAGATAACTGATATACTATACATACATACTTACTACTTTGTTGTTATAAATATTTAGGTACTTATAAAGATAATTATATCCAAACTTACAGACATGTTCATGCACACAAATGAGAATCAAACCCACGCTCTGTGACGTAATTATATTGATAAGGTATCTTAACAACCACGTCAACTGCCTCGACTAACCTAATTAGTAAGTGTAACAGTAATTTAGTGAAGTTATTGTACACTAGCGGGATCTTATGTTTTCCCGGGATAAAAAGTAGTCTATAGCCTTCCGCGATAAATGGACCATCCAACACAAAAAAAAAATCAATTCGAAACAGTAATTCCTTAGATTAGCGCGTTCAACCAAACAAACTCTTCAGCTTTATAATATCATTACTAGCTTACCGCCCCGTGGTTTCACCCGCGAACCTCTATTTTACCCCCTTAGGGGTAAAATCCTTTCTTACCGGATAATACCTACGTCATAATAGCTATCTGTATGCCAAATTTTAGCCCGATCCGTCCAGTGATTTGAGCTGTGCGTTGATAGATCAGTCAGTCAGTCACCTTTTCCTTTTATATATACAGATAAGTATAGATTTTTGTAGAAGCAGGCACTCCTTATGAACTGTAAGTATTTACTATAAACTGATTAAAACCTAATTGTATAAGTAAAAACCATCATTTTCTGCAAAATATACATTGTTTGTAAACTTAACCAGATTCTAAAAGTAATCATAATGTTTAATTAGCTATGCTAGAGCTATTTTCTTTTTTACTTTGTTAACCATCACAATCTCACTGGTAAATGATGATGTGGCCAAAGGTGGTAAGCACATAAAACCTAGAAGGAACTGGCTCTCAAGTGCAACTATTGGAACACACCGGTAGATATTTTAACGATATTCAACCTGAGTGTGGTAGCCAACAAGGCGGGTACCACAACGATTCTGACGGTACTACTCGTTTACATATTACAAAACTCATTAATTAATACAAATTGTTATGTACTTAACAATCTTGAAGTAAAAAATCGTAATTTAATTTTTACAAAAAAAATATATTTGTTTGTGGGCTAATCAGCTTTTTGATTCTAAATGCGCTGTAGAGTGTCACAATATTCTGTGGCGAACACCATTTAATAAAAAAAAATGCGTTGTAAAATCTCGTGGCCAGTTACGGTACCGCTTACCTTACTTTGTTTTGATGCGAACCGCCTTAATGACGTGGATGACGCAATATGCCTCTAGTGGGAGAACAAAATTAACTTGGAAATGAGAAAAATTGTTTCTGCAAAAAGTAATTAGATTCCAGGAATGTACATCATCGATGTAGGGCGTAGAATATTAATTAGAGCCTTTGACAGAGCCGCCTTTGGGAAGATTAAAGTGGGCAAGAAGGGCAAATACTTTGTCATAACATAGCGTTAGCTAGTTTACGTTTTTGTTGCTATGTAAATCAAATTTCTATGTCAATATGCTACTGTTTTCAATCTTGGCATGATCTTGTGATTTTATTTTGTATAACTCAGTATTTATTTTCAAGTAATTTGAACAAAAGTTATCACGTTATAGTTTATACCGGAAAAAATAATAAATGAAATTTTTAATGCTGATGGTAAAGTGAATAACGCGAGGCGACGGCGTTTAGCTTGTTTTATTTTTATCGAAATTTTGTTTTGAAGTAGGTATATTTTTAGTATTATAAAAAAAATGTTCTAACAAAAAAACACTTAATCAGTTTATTCGGAAAATCAACTGGGATCGATTCCTATGATACCGTGCAAACAAATTTTAAAGTATGATATACAGTAAATGTATAAAACAAAAGTACCTAACTACTTTAGGTGTAAAATCAATACGTCTAAAATTAAAAAAAAGGATTGAAGACGGTTTTTTTTAATTTAGTAAATACTAACTTCCGCCTCGCGGTTGCACCCACGTTCCCGAAGGATCTTATGTTTTCCCGGTATAAAAAGTAGCCTATAGCCTTCCTCGATAAATGGACTATCCAACACTAAAAGAATTTTTCAATTCAAACCAGTAGTTCCTGAGATTAGCGCGTTCAAAGAAACTAACAAACAAACTCTTCAGCTTTATAATATTAGTATACAAAAATACTTCTATTAATGAAAAGTTTTGCCCGTTTGCCCCAACCATAATACGGGCCTGAGTTTCAGAGGCTTTGTTAGGCAAACAGTAATTTTAAACATTACGAGGTTAGAATAAATTATTTACCTACAGTCAACTTTGTTTAGCCGTCTTGTTTCTTATAAAATGTGGTTCAACTATATCAGACTTAGCTTATGAGGTTAATCTTATACGTGGAGAAATTAATTATGAAAATAAAACTTCACTTCAGCAAAGCTATGGTTACAAACAAACAAAAATATACCGGCCAAGTGAGAGTCGGTTTCACACACCGAGGGTTCCGTACAATCTTGTAGGTATGTAAATTTCAAAGAAAAAAACAGATTTATCAAAATTTTGGTATTTGTTAGTAAAATAAATACATGATAATAAATATTTTCAAGTTCATAAGTCAACGGAAACTCTAAAAAATCGTCGGAATAAAATTGTGACTGACGACGGACAGACGGACACGTGAGTGACAGCAATAGGTCTCTATTTGGACCCTTCGGGTACGGAACCCTAAAGACAAGGAAGCTACAATGTTTATATGAAGAATGATTATAATTTATGAGTATAAAATAATTTCGATTTCGATTCTCACCCAGAAATGACATTTGTGTACATGAACATGTCTGTTTGTCCTGAGTCTGGGTGTAATTATCTATATAAGTATATATTTATTTATTTAGATAAGAAGTAGTATAATGTAATGTATCAGTTATCTGGTTTCCATAGCACAGCTCTGCTTAGTTTGGGGTCAGATGGCTGTGTGAGGAATGTCCCAGGGTAATTATTTATAAAAATAAAAATAAATGAAAATACGAAAGGACTATTACGAACAGTTTAAAAGGAAAATTATCCAAATCTGTCCAGCCGTTCTCAAGTTATGCGCTTACCAACTAACAGCATTTAATCTTTATTTATATAAATTATTATTTTTTATGTCTCGTATCAAATCGATCTTATATTAGTTCCATACAAAAGGCTTCTTCGCTCGAAGAGGCGATATCTGATGGGAAAGAAACGCAAGTAGCAAAATGATCTGCCATAATGGACCGATGATATTATCCAGCAATTTTGCAGTTAGTCGTGCTCACTTTGGGGTCTTTGCTTGCGGCGGCGTCGTGTGGCGGGTCGCTCACTTCCCTATAATATGTGCGAGGAGGGCGATGGCTGCCACATGCGTCATACTTGTGAACAGGTGCTGCTTGTGGGGGCTGGTCTGCTTAAGTTTGCAATCCATTTGTTTACTAAGTTACTCAATTTTGATACGCACATATTGTCAGTGAGACTAGATAAATAATTTGATGTAATGAATCTGAGTTGGTTTTGAAAAGAGTAATTGCTGAGTTTCTTGCCGGCTCTTCTCAGTAAAAGCAACCTTCCGAACCGTGCGTTAGAGTCAGACTATTCATAAGTGCTATTTGAATAAAAAAATATTTTCATTTCATTTCAAGATCCTCGAGGAAGTATCATAGGCCCTATGCAAGACTAAGTGTGAGGCCTTACGTGAAAACCCACCGTAGGCCCTATGCGAGGATAATATTGGTAGGCCCTACTTCTCAAAAACACCATAGGCCCTGAGCGTGTCGAGTAATGGTGACCTTACGTTACAAATATTTTGTAGGGCCAATGTAGGCATTAGTGTTGAGTAGCACATACAAGAGGCAGTACATTTGTCCCGTACATGACGAAATAATGTAAGAGCGGTACGAGATTTTGACACGTACTACTTCAAATTTTATGTCGCGGTACTCTTTATTCTTTCATATGACGTGAACTGTAGGGTGAGTGAGTGAGAGACAGAGAAGCATGTCATGCTTAATTTCAATAGCACGTCTTTTTGTTCAACGACGGACATTTACGCGACCGATACATACCTACTCTTTACTTCAAATGTACTACAGAGTTTCACGACACCTCGCCTCATTTGAAGTGGGACATTGTACTGGTTCAGTACAAAAAAGAGGCTACTCTTACAAACTCATTTTAAAACCGTGTCCTACCCAACACTAGTAGGCATTATAAGGTTGGGCCAGCATTGGCTAAGATCGTTGGGATGCTTGCTGCCCAGGCGGTCATTTTTACAATTGGCCAACCAATAAGATTGTAAATTCTACATAGGTTAAATTTCCAAATAACCACAATAACTGGTACTAGGGTCGTTCCTTGATAGGCCCATGTTCACCAGTGGACATCCCAAGGCTGACTATGATGATGATGATGATGAAAATTCAAGTATATTTTATTTATTTATTTATTTAGAAAAAACAACAGCATATTCTTAAAATGTGTTAACTTAGGTACATTATGCTAATAAAAATGAGATGCCAAATTAAGTTTTTTCTGAGGTTACACAGTATCTAATTATGATTATTACATCGAATCGAACAGGATTAGTTATGTAGATTGATCACAATATTTGTATATCTGTTTTCTCAATGGCTAAGGCAGATTTGAAGGTTGGACTAAATTAGCATTCTAGAAATGCGTGTTCGCTCTCTCTAGGGGGTAAGTGGAAGTTAGCGATGACGTAATACTATAAATCTGTCAATATTGAACACACACACTAGTAAAGTACATATAAGTAATTATCTTCGTTCTAAATTCAAAATCAAATAAGTACAAATTTATCCTAATTATGGCCCTGATAAGACAATTGAGAACCAGAATTTTTATTTATCTATATTACTGACTGACTGACTGACTGACATATCAACGCACAGCCCAAAGTCCTGGGAAGACAGTGAAAATTTGCATGTGGGTTTCTTATGCACTAAGGAAGGACATTTCTGCCCCATAGGGGGTAAAATAGGGGTTCGCGGGGCGGAAGGCTAGTGGATATATGTAGTGAGAGGTAGAGCATAGCGATCTGTCGCTCAAAGAGCAGCTCGAATGGGGAAGAACTGCCACCTTACAGAATACCGCAGCCAAATAACTTATTACAATTGGTAAGACAATAAGGTTCTAAATGCTACATAGGTTTGAACCTATGTAGCATTACTTGGGCGACCGAGGGAGCTTTGCTCGACGTTTTGTTAAATCGCATTTTTTCAAGAAAGACGCCTATAAAATAAACTTAAAAAGCAAAACCATATCTAAATACAAAATTTGATTCAAATCGTATGAGCCGTTTCCGAGATACACGTAATGTACATTACATAAATACAAAAATTGCTCGTTAAAAATTATAGGGTAGATCACAGAACAATAAAAACAATGTTCTGTTGGGTAGATAGTGTGGGGATATTTAAAAAGTACGAGTCGGACTCGCGCACGAAGGGTTTCGTACCATTATCTATAAAAACGGCAAAAAAATCGCGTTTGTTGTATGGGAGTCCCCTTATTTATTTTATTTTGTTTTTACTATTTGTTGTTATAGCGACAACAGAAACACATAGTTTGTCAAAATTTCAACTGTCTAACTATCGCGGTTCTTGAGATACAGCTTGGCGACAGACAGACGGACGGACAAACAGCGAAGTCTTAGTAATAGGGTCCCGTTTTTATCGATTGGGTACGGAACCCTAAAAAAAGAAAAAACGTTTTTGCAGGGTCAGTGACATACTTGCAGTGCCTATCGTGTTGCAGGTCATATGCGACGGTGACCTTTTGTTACAAATTATAAAAAAAACAATCAGTACCTACTCACACTATCTATTATAAAGGTCCAAAACGATCCGATTTAATTATAGCATAAAAATTTGTCGAAGCCTAGTGGAAAATATTTACTTTTTTTTTTATAATTTTTAGCAAATATCCCAATAAGTATACAAATAATATCATCAAACAAAACATATTTACGTACTTAATTAATAAAGCTTAATTTAAACTAAATACATAGGATTTTCTATGACCTTGAATACTCCTTGGCAGATAATAATGTTAAGAAAATAATTTAGAATATCTATGGTTTCCATAGACTCTTTAATTAAATATACTTACCTATTTTTTGTATCTTTTGATATTTTATTGTGTATGAAGCATTATAAAATGAGAAATATTAATTTATGTAAAACCACCTCGATATTTTTTACCGCCATATTTAAATAAAGAACACGTAAGTATAAACAAATTGTATTTTAAGCCGATGTGTAAATGAGAGAAATACCGACGCCAATTCCATAACAAAAATAAATAAAACTAAGCCACACTCTGTGTTGTGTATTCGAACACTCAACGTGTATGTTTATTTTTGCGTTATCGTATTATGCAAATAACTAGAATAAAATAAACCGAACGCAATCAAAATCATATCACGCACGACTGACGACATAATAAAGAACCCAAATTAAAAATAAATCATCATTAATAAAGAAAAAAAATACTCACCAAATTCCGAAGCTTCCAAATTCAAAAATATATCACACCGTACATTGCACTTTTTATAAACACTCACAAAAAATCACAATAAAAATCCTTAATAACCTGTTAATTTAATTTCACATCACATGCCATAAGAATTGAACATCTTCCGTGGCCATATTTGTTCTAAACTCGACCTCAAGATACATATTATTTTTTTTATCAAATCACATGTAGATATTCACGGAAAATTTACGCTGAGCCAGATAATAAGACAACCACGCGCGCCGGTCCACCACTGAATACTGATCAGCACTGAACAGGCAGAGTACGTCCTATCGTACAGCTTTCAGCAAATCTATAAGAGAAAGTACATAATATCATGGTCCTTGTTTTTCTATAGGCGCATCCCTTTATCCATCCCGCTCACACATTATCCTGCCACTTGTGAAAACGCAAAAATATCGAATTATGCTCTCATTAATTAAAAGTGGAACGCAGCGTATTTTTTTATTTTTCTTTGTTATGACAGCGGCTCCCGCGCTTTTAAGAAAACAAAATTTTCGCGGGAAATACTATCTTGATTGGGGGTAATGACATTTTGATATTTAGCTTATGGCTAAACAAAATATTGCTAACTTACTTTATTTAAAATAAATATATTACTTGGCTTTCCCGCGTTACAGGATTTCTTTGTTTTAAAAAAAGGAAAAACTATCAGAGGATTTTTTTGTCCTTCATAAGTAGGTCATATTCTTGATTCGACTCTTGGAAATGGAAATACATTTTTGCTTTTTTTTCCATCACAATTGCTACTATTACAAATTAAAGTTTGTTGCTTTGTCCTTCTTTCACACAGCAATGGAGCAACTGATCGACGTGATATTTTGCATAGACAAGTAACACGTGTGAAACGTGGCGGGAACAAAACTGACAATTTTAGTTTCAGTGATAGAGACCATAAGTATTTTACCAAAGTCTTATCTCCATAACTCATTTCATATTATTTTATATTAAATAAATACTAAATTAGTTTCAAATTTGAGATTAAATAAATATTATTTAATTAAAATTTTAATTCTTATCTTACTTTACTATCTACTTATATTATAAAAGCGAATAGTTGTGTGTAGGTATATGTTTGTTACCATTCAGCCGTACCGTAACAGCTGAACGGATTTGGATGAAATTTGGAAAACAGATAGATGTTCTGAGTAACATATAGATTACTTTTTATCCCGGGAACGCGGTGAAACCGCGGGTGCAAGTTAGTAAGTACTTTATAAATAACAGGAAGGTATTCGATAAATACGTGATCAGTACTCTGCTTATTGTCAACTAGCTTCTCCGCGTGGTTTCACCCGCGTACCCGAGGGATCTTGTGTTTTCCCGGGTTAAAAAGTATAGCCTTCCTCGATAAATGGGCTATCCAACACTGAAATATTTTTTCAAATAGAACCAGTAGTTCCTGGGATTCATTCAAACAAACAAACTCTTCAGCTTTATAATATTAGTATATTTATCATAGTGTATAGATATAATATATAAAAATGAATGTTTGTCTGTATGTCCTTGATAGACTCCAAAACTGCTGAACCGATCACGATGCAATTTTCAGACAATCTTCATATTAGCCCCACGGGTGTTCCTGTAAGGTTTGGTGGCGATCGGAGCACTCGGGACCGCGGGTGAAATCGCGGGGCGGATGCTAGTTAACAATAAATTGCGTTTAATAGAATGTTCTTAACTAATGTCATGTAATGTCTGGCCCCTCTAAACAAGATGATTGTTCGTCAATTGTCATCAGGTGTCAGGGACAGACAGACAAGAGATTGCTAAGTACAGCGAAAGCTACCAAACTAGAATATGAGGTCTTAACTTCGTAATGTCTGGCCCCTCTAAACAAGATGATTGTCCGTCAATTGTCATCAGGTGTCAGGGACAGACAGACAAGAGATTGCTAAGTACAGCAAAAGCTATCTAGTGAGCTGGCTTCAAAACTACAGGGTACAGGAAGTGTAACATACGACCGATTGAAGCGGCATGATGTCACGAGATTTGAAGAATCTGAAGGGAATTCCCAATTCTGTTATTTTCAGTCACTGGCAATACTTGCAGGGGCGGAAGTACTCATCAATGTGAACAACTTTTACTATGGGGCTAACTGTGAGATCATGAAAAAATTATCTGCTGTTCCATACATTTATAACTATTTTTCCTCTTATTTTACTCATCCAAATAACTTGAAAATATTAACAGCCAAAAAAACAATTTAATTTTTATAGTCGCCTTAAAAGTTAAAACTAATGTCTACTCATCCAAAAACCGTATTAGCTACGCTACGAATACTCTACGAGTTTATGAGCTACGAATGCTACGAGTTGCTACGTCGTAGTATTAATGATGCAATGACATCTTAAATTTTTATTTTGAATAACGACTTCTATCTCTTTCTCCACGGGATTGCGGGAAAGAGATAGCAGATGAACCGTCATTGTTTACTATGTTAATTGATGGCTACACAATCAACCTACTGATCTGTTCCAGCAGCTGCACTTGAGACAGACTCTCAAGTTGAGTCTACTAATAAAGAACGAGCCTCCCCTAACAACGAGTGAAATTCTTTCCTTTATTTAATCGAAATCAGATGAATGTAAGGAAATATATAGATATTTCATAAAGTCTGCGTGAGCAAAGCCGAAGGCGTAAAGCTGTTGCCAGTTTTTCAAAAATAAACTTTTATCGCAAAAAAACAAATTTTCAATCAATCAACTTTATATATTTCGTATTTGGCGTCCCTTGCCAACTGGCGCCTAGAGCAACCGCTCTCTCGCTCTACCCCAGGGCCGGCGCTGAACAGGTAGACAAGCCAGCAAACTGTCCACCTGATGGTAAGCGGTGGCCGCTACTCATGGATATAATATACCTAGTACTTCGGCCACATTATCATTATCACCACTTTATACCAGAAGATTATCATCAAACCATAACATAAATATCTTTAGAAAAAAACATCTAACTAAGGTTTTTAAATCAGAAAGAGGATTTAATTATAAGATATTTAATTTCCTCAACAAAAATATAGGTATCATATAATACATTCACTGTAAGTTAAGTTGTTAATTATTCCTTATTCCTACAATCATTGCGGTGTACTATCTAAGTATTGTAATTAAAAAGGTGTAGATACGTTACCTCCATACATTATTCGATCTTCAAAAACGGCACACTAACGCACACATAAATAACTAAATAATTCAGTACGAGACGTGCATCCGTTGACGCCGGCAACGCGACACTGAGGTCAAGTCTGGCTAATTAGCCACATTTTAACTTGCCGCTTGCTGAGTGCTTACAACCACCTTTTTACTTATTCATTGGGAAAAAACGCCAACATTGTCAAAAAGAAAAAAAATGTAACCTTGCTATGTTTCTTGCCGGTTCTTCTCAGTTGAAGGCGACTTCTGAACAGGTAATAACTTCCGTTTTGACGTTCATAAGTGACCTGCTAGGGGCCTAAACAGAATAAATGGCTTTGACTTTGACTAAATACCCGAAAATAAGTTATCCAAAGTTCTTGATGATAGTTTGTTTTGTATCATTGATATAGTTCATTAAATAATATAAATCTGCACAGCGCTCAAATGCGCTGAATTGCGTGTGGCCTAGTTATATTGCGTGCGGGCCATATGGCCGCCATTGTCAGGGCCGGATTTACAACATATTTTTTTTACTGAAATTAAACGGCAAATTCAACTTTTTACTAAAGTACCGTTACTTTATAAAAAAAAAAGATAAATGAAAATATTTTTTATTCAAATAGGCTTTCATAAGCACTTATGAATAGTCTGACTCTAACTCTTTAAAAACATATTACATCTTAATCGTTCAAATAGAATTGCTGAAAAATATTGTAGTCACTTCCCCACTCACTCTTATGTCTGACAATTCCTCGATCGTATTTTGATCACCATTCTTATCTTCCACTTCACCCCCATGACGAGCTTATTTACATCGTAAACCTTAGTTTGCGAGGCAGGTAACCGGCATGGCACTACTTAATCATTCTCATTAATTTGAATACCTATAATAATTCATCTTATGTAATGAAGCCAGTACCTACCTAGTTATTTTCATACATAGTATAAAACAAAGTCGCTTCCCGCTGTCTGTCCCTATGTATGTTTAGATTTTAAAAACTACGCTACGGATTTTGATGCGGTATTTTTTAATATATAGAGTGATTCAAGAGGAAAGTTTTAGTATATAATTTGTCAAGTATTTACAATCATTGTATAAAATACAAACTATAATACATAGAAAACATCCTTAAGTTTTTGTATACATTGACTAAAATATAATGATATTTGTTGGAGGTGTCGGAAAAAATATGCCGTCTGGGAACTTTCAACGAAAACGCTGCCTAAACCCTTTGAGATATAAAAAAATTATGTATGGTGGAATTGTGTATATTAAATAGGTCTACAGAAAAATTCGCGATGGCATATTTCTATCTCTTAAGGATAACATACTATATCCATTTTATTACTAATATAACATAGTCATTGGAAAGCTATTTACACAAATACGGTATTAATCCTTATAATTTTAAATAAGTTAGAGGCTTTGAGCATTTCATGCACATTATTTTACTCTTTACACTATATAATTTAAATGAATATCTTAGGAGCTATCGTATATTAAAATTACGCGCTAGAAAATGAATTCAAGCGGTCTCGCAACAACGCGACACGAAGACACGGGTCTCGCTTGACGCAGCCACCTCCGCCCGCGCTCCACTGCCCGCCTGTTGCCACGCAACAAGCTGATGCAAAAAGAGTCGGCATAATATTATGCTCTTCTACCCGTGCGAAGCCGGGGCGGGTCGCTAGTAACAAATAACTTGTAATAAAAACATCATCATATTCAGCCCGATGATGTCCAGAGCTGAACATATGCCTCCCCCATTGATTTCCACAACGAACAGCACTCTTACCAGGTCATCGGCCCACCTGGTGGGAGGCTGAACAGCTTGGCGCTTACCTAAACGTGACCACCACTCGAGAACCTTTCTTCCCCACCGGTTATCGGCTCTTCGAATGTGGCCAGCCCATTACCATTTCAGCTTACCGACTCTACGAAAAAAAAAGTAATAATTAGGCACTCACTAACCAAGTCCATCCCTGTCACATGTGCTCTCTTTACGAGTTAATGACGTATTAAAGATGGCCGTCGTAGGTTTGTATAGGTCATTACGAACGATTTACGATAGTGTTGTGTAAAAAGGGAGTTTTATTTACCCGGGGCCTCTAGTATAATAAAAATGCTTTTATTTTTCCCATCGCTTCTGCTGTTGTTTGTGAAACAATTATACCTACTTATGCATTTTGTATGTTACGTAAAATCTGAAGGTTGAATTTTATTGTAACGTGTTCGAATTGCAAGCATTTTTTTAAATTATATTACCAATGGATTTAGGTATACTTTACCTACAGTTTTGCCGGGAAAATAAGATCACTGGGTTTTTTTTTTTTTATACTACTTAGGTGGCAAACAAGCTTACGGCCCACCTGATGGTAAGCGGTTACCGTAGCCTATAGACGCTCATAACACCACGGGCAAAAAAATACAATTTTATATTTTCCCTGCCAGGGGTATCACTCACGCGTTGCCAACCTTGAGACATGAAGTCTTCTGTGCCTGTAATTTCACCGGCTCCCATACCCCATACCCACCTAACCGAAACACAGTAGTACAAGTGCATTACTATTTCATGGCGGAATTAGATACGGTGGTAGTACTTCCCCGGGCAAACTCTGCACTAAGAGTTCTACTACCTTCAAAAAGTCTCAGATAACTAAAAAAAGAATAAACTCATTTTAAAAACTTCATAACTTACAGATATATTAAAGAGAAATTCATCTAGGTAGGACTATTAACTACCTAAAGTAGGTATTCATAATTAGTACGAACCTACAATATAACTTTGACCACAGAAGAAATATAAGCAGTAGTCGACTTCAAACAAACGGCCGAAACGAGTGACGTCATCACGCGCGTTCCCCTTCCATTGACGCTAAGGATATCTGAGGTCGCAAACAGAGCGAACGTGCCTCTACTTAGTCTGTGGAGCGTGCGCGTCGTTGAGATTCCTCGTGTGTTTGCGTTTATTGTCAGCGTTGAGCGTAGTACCACAGTCTATGTATCTCTTACCGTCGGCCAACGGACACGTCTAGACAGAGCATTTTGCGTGACTTCGAACGCGATAGACCACTGTATGTTTTTTACGCTGTGGTAGTACTACGCTACGGTTATACGTTAATCATAGGTACCTACGTTTTTATTCCCTTTGCTTTACCTAACTACATTATAAACATGTACAGTCAGCGTAGATGTCAATAGTAGATTGGCACTTTAGTACTCTTTCATAATAATCTATTGACATTCTCTTGACATTTTGTATGAAAGTTATGAATTGTGTAATGTGACACGGTACTAAAGTGCCATATTTATTTTTCGATGTTTGTTTATTTTTAGGTTTTATTTTAGACTAGGTGGCGACGGAACTCTTAAAAATTACTAATTTATATAAATTATCAATATTTTTAAAAGATTACCCTCCTTCTGGCGCAGTTGGGTAAAAAAGCAACACTGTTTCAAAACTGAGACTACAATAGAATATTGTGTTTTTTTAAAGCTTGATAGTAACAACCATAGCCCTCTGACCAACAGGCATTTCAAGGACACGCCCGAGTCGGCCTACTGCTTTAGCCTATATACGTATCTACTTTACTATTATGTGACTAACTCTGAAAGAATTACGCTATATTATACAATAATGGATGTTAGTGGAGTGCATTCACGTTTAAAATATATAAAAATTTAGGTTAATGAAGATCTAAAAAATAATTATATTGAAGGTATGTATGAAATAAGCATTAAAACATTAAAGAAAGAAATTAAACGTAAGTATTCGCCATTTAATAAAGAACAATATTTTACTATGGCAGCAAAAAAAAACATTCGGGAAATGAAACGTAACTTTCGACTTGAGAGCCCTGGCAGCACTAGCTAGTGTCAATGTCAGTCAACTGTCATTTCATTACTTCACCTCAGGGTTTCCACATTTGGTATTTTTTTCGCAATTCTGCGTAAAAATATTGCTCCTGGAGAAATTTTGGAAAATGGAAATATTTGGAGAATATTAACTCATTCAGGAGAATTTTGGGTATTTTTTTAGTTTCAGAGTGCATTCATAGGATGTAGTGCATTTTGTGAACGCACACATTAAAACAGTTCGCTCGTTCACTGGTTTGGTTCATAAATCATTCTACATAATCTACATAAAATAAGCATTCTCAATTGTACGTACATTTACTCTCACTTTTTAACTGATTCATACAGCCGAGTTATTTAACAAAATACGAAGGTTTTATTTCTCATTTATTTTATGGAATTATTCATCATCATCATCATCTCAGCCGGCCGCAAGACGTCCACTACTATATAGGCCTCCCCTAATTTTAAATGAAATTATTAATTATACTTATTAAAAATCTATTGAAAGTTGCCCTTATTTTGTCAATGCATTTCATTTGTTATTACCATTATGACGTTTAATTGAACAAGGCGTTTTCTTCGGAAAAAACAAAGTTAAGATGTTAATTTTTTTAAATTAAATATGACAAGAAAGCGTATTTATTTTGCTGAAATATTTTTATCAAACTTGAACAAAAACTTTATTTCGCTTTTTACTTACCTTAATTTTACACCCAGTTCAACGGATTTCTAACGGAATATCGTAACAATGTCGGCGGAATTTCAAAATTATTGTTGGCAGCACTGTTGATGTGTGTTTAACGAACGTGTTTGTTAAACTTCTTTGGTTTTTCTGTCTACGGTGTGCGAGACTAAAAAAATATTTTCTTGTTTTCCATACTAAGAAAACTGGTCTGCAAAATTAGGTATTCACTTAATTTTCGAACAATATTTAAATTTGAATCTCACGTGTTTCACACTACTTTTATAACATAATTTGTGATAACTTTCATTCAACATGTCGGTATTACCTCGAACAAAGTTGCATTTGATAGCGGCTGCGTGCGAAAATATGGGTATTGGAGCGAACGGGACATTGCCTTGGAGATTAAAGTAAGATACTGATTTAGCTATTGTAAAAGTTAATATTTTAAAGTAGGTACTTACCTACCTAACTTAAAACTTGGTTCAAAATATTTTAGATTTCCGCTACTTTGCCGGCTGACGACTAACTAACACGTTCAATTTACACTAACACGGATTGAGCATTAGCGTTTTAAATCGAATTATTATCGTTCCGCGGAATAATTTTATTGTTTGAGAGTGCAAAATTTTAAAATATAGGTCAGAGAGTAGCCTCTGGGTATAAAATAAGCTATTTTCTACGCTTTCGCCCCGGGGTTTTTACTTGCGATCCCAAGAGATCTAATGTTTTCCAAGGAGAAATAATATTGGTCAGAGAATAGTCTAAGGGTCCGTTCACATAGACCGACACACAAAAAAATTTATATGTAAAAAAAAAACCTTGTATAAGTAAATATCCTAAATCTTAATCCTATATTATAAATGCAAATGTTTGGATGGATGGATGGATAGTTGTTACTCTTTCTCAAAAACGACTGAACGGATTTGGATGAAATTTGGCATAAAGATAGATTATAGTCTGGAATAGCACATAGGCAACTTTTTATCCCAGGAAAACAAGAACCCTCGGAAATGCAGGGCGGAAGCTAGTTTTAAATACGGTCAACATTAGCTCTGCTCTCCGAGCCGGTCTATTTGAATGGTTTGGTTATCTTATGTTTATCTATGTTTCATTACAAACCGTTAAACATTATGACGTAATTGAGTAATTAACATCCACTCATACACAATAAAATCACCTCAATACGGGGCTTATTTAGAAAAAAAAAAGTCACAGATATTATAACATTGTTAAGATTATACAAAAGAAAAATATTTTGTAACTAATTCCTCTCCTCTCCTTCTCTGTCTTTGTGGAGAAGTGAAACATGTGTCGATTTCCTGTTGAGTTTCCTTGTATGGGACTTGACAGAGAAGGAGATCCAGTAGAATTAATTACTGAATATTTGTCTATTGTATAATGTTGTAATGGATTTCCACAAACCTACAGAAAAGAAATGGCATACTTCGGAACAATGACAACAAAAGTCAAAGACCCAGAGAAGGTGAATGCTGTGATCATGGGGAGAGTCACGTGGGACTGCATCCCCATGAAATACCGCCCTCTTGTCAATAGAGTCAATATTGTATTGAGCAGAAATGTTGATATTATGAAGGAAAAGGTACCTGTATTTGTTTTTTTGTATGTATTATATTTTTTATGATGTCTTCCATCTTGGATATCTTCGGTCACCTTCAGCTTCCAAAATGGGCCAAAGCCAGAGGTTTCTAGCAAGCGTCGAAATTGAACGAACTGTTACTAATTAGCTAGAGCGCGATGGACGTGGCGACGCGCGGGAGCACACTGCGTTGTGGCTTTTGCCGGACGGCCGCGTTTTGCCAAACTTATAAATTTAAAAGATTTAAAATCCTTTATATTATAAATTTTAGCAAATATTAAACAGATTTTTGACGTAATGAGGAATAGAAGTAACTCCCTGCCTTCCGCCAACTTGCCAACTGATCAGAATGCATAGGATATTGCCCTCAGCCACCGGAAAAAAACTTCAAATAAACAGGAACTTAATGATAACAGAAACAAAACATTCCCCAACCCGACTTGTCCTCGTGGGGAATTAGACTGCAACCCTCCACCAAATACAGAAATAGATCGAGATATAAAACAAACCCTTAAAATTTGCACTTATAATGCAAGAACACTTGCATCAACAGAACGATTCCTCGAATTAACTAATGCTCTAAAAAATATTAATTGGGATATTCTAGGAATCGCAGAAATCCGAAAAATGGGATGTAAGATCGAAGAGTACAACGACCTTATCTTTTGTTACATCGGCGAAACCAAAGGACTACATGGAGTGGGATTTCTAATCAAGAAAATATATAAAAACAACATCACCAACTTTATAGGAATCTCTGAAAGAGTAGCACTTTTACAAGTAAAATTTGAATGCTTCTCTTTATCAATAATCCAAGCATATTCACCGACAGAGAGATCAACAGAAGAAGATATCGAAAAATTTTACAAAGACATTGAATATGCTCACACCAAGACGGAAGGAAAGGTCATAGTCATGGGAGATTTCAATGCAAAAATAGGTTGTCCAAAAATAAACTATTACCCGGTAATGGGAAAATATGGTTACGGAGTATGTAATGAAAGAGGTGAACATCTCTTAAGCTATGCTTACCAACACAAACTATCAATAATGAATTCATTCTTCAAAAAGAAAGAGAGCCGCAGATGGACATGGTTATCACCCGACCAAAAAACTAATAATGAGATAGATTTTATAATGATAAATCACCATAAACTTATAACTAATATTGAGGTACTAAGCAAATTTAAATTTTCTTCCGATCACAGTGTAGTGAGAGCAACACTACTTTTAAGTCATCCAGTAAAGAGCAGAAAAACCTACACAACACCATCTAATATCCCCAAAACAGAAACAGAAATCAAAAACTACATCGAAAACCTACGAACACATACAGAAAATATAGAAACAGACCGTATTGATATCCAAACATACTACAATATCCTGGAAAGAGGCATAACAGAGAGCTTAAAATACAAAAACAGTATACATCCTCACCAACACAATATTTTCTCCAAAGGCACAATCCATCTTATAAAAAGGCGCACGGAACTACAGCACACAAAGAATAAAACCAAAGATGCGAAAGAAGAACTTAGCAGAATATACAAAGAGACTAATAGGTCAATCCGTAAAGACTACAACAACCACAGATACGAGATTATTTCAAGAAACATCAAGAATTTTAGAAGTGCCAAAAAGGCCTACAAAGAGTTAACTACACACAAGTCATGGATTCAAAAACTTGAGCATAACTCACTAGAAACAAAATCAAGAAAAGATGTGTTAAACCATGCAACAAATTTCTACAAAAACTTATACAGGAAACAAAATAACACTGAAATAGAAGCGCAAATAACTCACATGAATACGACAGACTGCATCAGACAAATTGAAAACTCCGAGGTTTACGAACATATAAAAAAGCTGAAAGCTGAGAAGAGTCCCGGACCAGATGGATTATGCAACGAGGCCCTTAAAATAGGAGCACCAATTTTAATACGACACTTTACGCAATTGTTCAATAGGATACTAGACGAAGAAAAAGTACCAAAACAATGGTGTACATCAGACATAATTCTACTCTTCAAGAAAGGAAGCTCCTTGGATATAGCGAATTATAGACCTATAAGCCTGCTGGCAAGTATATACAAACTATTCTCATCCATAATCTTAAAGAGAATATCCGACGACATTGATAAACAGCAACCAAAGGAACAAGCAGGATTTAGATCAGGTTTTAGCACAATGGACCACATACAGACATTAGAACAGGTCATAGAAAAATATAGAGAATACAATAGACCTCTGTATGTGGCCTTCATTGATTACAGCAAAGCTTTTGACAGCATCAGCCACTGTTCAATCTGGAACGCACTACAACAATCAAATGTTAACTGTAAATACATCAATATCTTGAAATATATCTATACAAATAGTACGAGCAGAGTTAAATTAGAAACTAGAGGAGACGAAATTAACATAGAACGAGGAGTTAGACAGGGAGATCCTCTTTCCCCAAAGCTGTTTATATCAGTACTTGAAAATATTTTTCAAAATCTAGACTGGAAAAACAGGGGAGTGTACATAAACGGACATTATTTAAACCATCTGAGGTTCGCTGATGATATTGTTATAATTGCTGAAACTGCCAAAGACCTAGAGGAAATGATGAGATCTCTGGACTGCGTAAGTTCCGAAATCGGACTAGAAATGAATGTAAACAAAACTAAGATATTAACCAACAATCGCGAACGCCCGATAGTGATAAAAGGTAACAATATAGAATATGTCAGCGAATACATCTACTTGGGGAAGCAAATCTCATTCAAAACGTCAAGCAACGAAGAAGAAGTAACAAGAAGAATTAACGCAACTTGGAAGAAATTCTGGGCACTAAGAGAAATCCTAAAAGGGAACTACAGCTTGCACATGAAAAAGACTATATTTGAAACATGCCTCCTACCCTGCTTGTTGTATGGTTGCCAAACCTGGATATTTACAAATAAAATAAAACAAAAAATCAAATGCAGTCAAACAGCAATGGAAAGGAGCATGTTGAAAATTAGAAGAATACATAAAATTAAGAGCGAAAACATTCGTCAAAAAACTAAACTCACCGATGCTCTCAGACACGCACTCTTACTTAAGTGGAGATGGGTCGGACACATCTCACGATACCCAGACAGAAGATGGACCATTGAAGCCACACGATGGAAAGGACCAATGGGGAAAAGGAATGTTGGTCGACAATTAAGACGGTGGGCTGATGACATAACATACGTCGCAGGAAGCGACTGGATAAAGTCAGGCAAGGACAGGGATTTATGGAAAAGGATGGAGGAGGCCTTTACCCAAATAGGGGTCCAAATCTCATAAATAATACTAACAGTAATTATAAGTAACCTTTCCTAAATTTAAGCAATAACTTACTAACAAACATTGTAATATATAACGAAAGCGAGACTTGGATTAAATGGCTTTATTATTATTATTATTAAACAGATTTTTTTATGGTTTTTAAGTCTTCGGCTACAGCCGAAGGTTGTGGCGATATAACTGATTAATCAACCTTCAGTCCGACACTAGAGATAAACAAAAAAAAAACATGAAATTCAAAGTCTGGTTTCATAATAAAAAAAACTGACGTCTTATTGCATTTTTTGTCACATAGAATCAAATTGACCTTTTTTATAATTCAAATAACTAAAATATCTATCTAGCCATTCCAACAGTAACCACCCTTATTGGATACCTAGACAAAATATATAAAAATAAAAAACTCTATGAATATATTGTAACTTTTCAGGTACCCTCAGGAGTGATAGTAGTCCCTGGGTTGGATGAAGCAATCAGCTACATTGAAGGAAGAGACGACATTGAATCGACATGGGTTATAGGAGGCTCTTGTATTTATCAGGTAACTTTGCCTCCTTGGCTTTGTAAAGTTTGGCAACACATTGATATCGATTAAGGCGATGATAGCTCAGTGGTAGTGACGTCGGATGCCGCAGCGAATATAGTGGGTTCGAATCCTATAATGAGCTTGAAATTTCGGTGATGGAAAACATAGTGAGGAAACCGTAGTTGAAAATCTGCCGCTAAGCACCTACTTGTGTGTTCCGGCAGCTGCACTTGAGAGCCAGTTCCTTCTAGGCTTTGAGTGCTTACCACCATAGCCACATTATAAAAAAAAAACTTGCTAAAGTCCAAAAGCAATGGTAACAAATCACCTGGACCAACGGCTTCTTAACCATTCTCTATAAAAAAAAAACATTACATTTTCCAGGCTGCAATGGAACACCCAAATGTTGGTAAAATCTACCTAACAGAGATACAGAAATCATTTGACTGTGATACATTCTTCCCCAACATTGATCAGCAACGGTTCCACTTGGTCGATGAAGAGGAGATACCCGGAGAGAGACAGATTGAAGGAGATATCAGTTATTACTTCAGGGTGTATAGGAAACTGTAATTTTGGTATTGTATTTCACTAACAGTGAAAAGTGAGCAGTCAAAAATCAATAGGGAACTTTACTGCCAATTTCTCCCGCTAGAGGCGCCACTGTATGTAAACAAATGACGTGTTGGTTACAATGACAAGACGAAACTAAGGGTATGTACCGATATACACTGGGAGCACTGTTCAGTGCTCTTACTGGAGAGAAATACGTTCCATTATGGACTGACAGTATACTGCCGCAGTATCCTAGGGAAACATAATGACGTCATAAACGCCACACTGGTGTTTTTGAGGTATAGTACTCTCAGTGCTTTGATCGCGTGATCTACAGCGTCCAGAATGTCAGTAGGATATATACATAGATGACAGACAGTATACTGGACTGTGTTCCGTTTTAAACAGTACCCAGTATAGCTCACTATTAAGGAACGGCTTCTCACTATACTAAATTGACGTCACACGTTACAGTGCTAGCAGTGTATATCGGAACATACCCTAAATGTCACCTAAACCGTGGCGCGCCATTGGATAGAGTTACGTTATATTTCGGTGGCGCCATCTATGATTACCTTTGCGTAACTCTATAGTCTATATACAGTTTTGTCTTGAATGAACAATGAAGAATTTGTATTCTTTTGAAAACTGGGTTAGTTACAAGCCTAAATATATATGTCATGGACTGGGCATTGTGATTATAAACTGAATTATTTATCATAACAGTGTCTTAGATATGACCTGAATACTTTATTGTTATTACAATGTGGACAAACGAGCTTGTAAAGTTAGATAATGATGAATGACTAATTAATCACTTGGTCCATACTCCATAACATACTTATATACACTTGCAAAATTCGAAAAAGATTCCATCGCGAAATAACAATAGGGTATTTGCCTGTATTAAAAATAAATTATCCAACACTAACCAATGTATAAAACATCTAAAAAAAAAATGGGAAACCACGATTATTTTATTAAATTTATCCTTAATAAAATCATCCTGTATAAATGCCTACATTTAAATATAGTATAGTAGTTATAGTGGTAATACCTATATTACCACTATATTATTATTACCATTATATTGGTAAGTTAACGTATTCTAGTTTAATTAGTCAGGTTTTGTAAGATTTCATATTGAGTTTGTTACCAATAATTATTAATTATATAAGATTGTTAGTTCAATAGATATTGGTATCGAAAGAGAATTTACAGCTTTATTAGTTTTGTATTTAATATAAGTAAGTACTTTTAATATGTAATCGAAAATTAGCTCGATTTAATCGAATCTCCATTGGCTTCCTATAAATACGTAAAAAAGAAACGACGAAGCGCTTAGAGAAAAGGTAGGTAGTGCCCTTGCGCTTCGCTTGGCTCGTCTTGGCGATTTGTATTTAGGTGTATTCACACGTGGGCATGTTCTACAACTTCTTCTTCTTGATAGAATGGCGACTGAAGCCAATAGCACAATTCCGCCAATGACACGTTAGTTAAATGAATGTGACGTAATCGCGCGCGACGTGACTGATACCAATCATATTATGCCTATTTTTTTTAGGGTAGGCAAAGGTTTCTAACACATACAGCCTTGCCATGTATAGTATTCTTTCTTAGTTATGCACACATTAAAGTCTCGAACATTGAGGTAGCAATATTTTTTTAATGATTTTTAATTAATGGTATGATATCCCATCCGCCTTTTTGGTCATTCACTGTGAGTTTCCAATATGTAATGAAAGGATCGCTTCATTGGAGCCATGACAAGTTACCCTGCAATATTGGTGTAAAGGCAGCCGTAGTTAAAACTGCATTCCACTTTGTTAATAAAACTCTGGCAACCCTATAGGATATGTAGCGACATCCACTACACAAAAGACTATTCGATACCAGGGATAGATGGTGCCACAAGAATCTACATCGCGCTATTACAGTTCCCTGAGTACTCAGCATAATATACAAGATTCTAACATAGATAGACCGCTTTTAAATGGAGGAGTGTACCACCTTCTTCCTCCATCAGTTTTGCCCCCTGCGGTGGCTACTGGGACATTTGGGGTTGGTACGTGCCTAGCGCGCGCCCAACCGCAGCTCGCCTACGCTCCCGCCAAAACTTGTAAAAGGTTATGCCATAATGATAAGTTAGTAACCTACCAAAAAAAAAAAGATCTTCAAGCTGTGTGTTAATATTAAACTGTTTTTCGTATTTTAAACTATCGAGATTAACCGACACAATGAGATACCTATTTTAAATTTTATTTGTAAACTAGCTATTTCAATTCGATTAATTGGTCACTAGTCACTACAGAAAATATGTTTTAATAAAAAAAAAACAATACTATAAAACATTAAAAGTGTCAACCCTATTGCTTCAATGGAGTGTAGGTAATTATTTTATCAACTAGGCTTAGTTTTCATACTGGTTACATCTTTATACTGTGCTTTTAGCGAGCTTTTTATTAAACTTGCATCGGTGAAGCAAATTAAACATTGACAGTCGCACACAGGGTATACAACCCTAAGTGTAAATAATTGTTAAGATTTTGTATGAGGGTAATTAGTTCCATGAGTGTTCCGTAGCTTTATCTTGTATGATAAATGAAACACTATTAAAAATTTTGGGTGTATTTGTGCTTTTTACAAAGCTTTGAAAATTAATGAAATATTTGTAATATTGTAGGTAATTATAAAATTATTTTCCATTATCAGTTGTTGTTTTATTTCGTGACTTTCATGATACAATATCAACGAGATTCTTTACTCTTTGATTGAGTTGGATCTGATGGAAACATCTACATAATACAAGACTTTTTTGGAACGAAGTTCCTTTTCGCGCGTTGTGAAAGGGGGCTAGACGGAAAAAATTCTTACGAAAAGTTGTCACGACACTTTTTGCTATAGTAAGCTAGATATTTTCATTTCTGATTTACTTCGTTCCATCCGGGTGTCCCTTGACACCTCTCAAGTTTTTTTTCTATAATTAAATCACTCGCTTACTTTGCTTAGAACAAAATAAATTGGCATATTTTTTTATTTTTGCGTCTTCCATGATCTTTTCGCGTCTAATCTACCTAAAGTTATAAAAATAAAATCTTATGATCTTCACCCTTTCGTCTTAGGGTTCAATTTCCATACCTACCAATTAAAACCTGTAGGTGTCCTTAGGTTATAGAATCACTTTATTGTTCGTTTGTGTCTATTGAGGAAAAGGGCCCACCTTTTCCTCAGAAATAAAAGACACTGACTAATCAAAATCATTCATAGATACCTATTTCAAATTTGTAATTATTACGAGATAAACTTATTAATAAGGTATAGCACGAGTTCTCAACCTTGACCCAGGGATGTGAAAAAATAATCGATATTTTTTTTAGAAAATCGATTTTTAGGGTTCCGTAGCCAAATGGCAAAAAACGGAACCCTTATAGATTCGTCATGTCTGTCTGTCTGTCTGTCTGTCTGTCTGTCTGTCTGTCTGTCTGTCTGTCTGTCTGTCTGTCTGTCTGTCTGTCCGTCCGTATGTCACAGCTACTTTTTTCCGAAACTATAAGAGCTATACTGTTGAAACTTGGTAAGTAGATGTATTCTGTGAATCGCATTAAGAGATATTGATAACAATTTTAACGTTGTATTTACAATTTCACGTTTCAAGTCAAGCACCATCTTGTGTCATTTTACGCTATTGTTGAATGTATCGATTTTGTCTTTGATCGTTTTGTTCCGCTAGATGGCATTGTATTGTAAAGTAATAATTCTATGTTCACTCTTTAATGGTTTTAAATAATTGAAATCTCAATCACCATGTAATCAATTTATGGACATTATTTAATTCTCTTATTTTACAATACAAAGATATCTAGCGGAACAAAACGATCAAGGACAAAATCGTTACCTCCAATAATAGCATAAAATGACACAAGATGGTGCTTGAAAAGTGAATATTGGAAATACAACGCTACGGAATCATAAGTTTCACATACTGTTAAGTGATAAGAATGTTGCACGAACGTAATTAATCGAACACAACTAAATAATAAACACGGTAGTTAGTTATGACGATGAGCACACACCACCGCCCTCCACCGCGGATCGTGGTGCCGTGTGCAAATCACTAGACCTTTAAAAATAAAACAGCCATAAGTATTTTGCGTTCAGGCGTAAAAAAATTAATCAACTTACGTGCACCCTGTATAACTCACACATTTTTTTAATCGATTTTTGTAAACAGCGCCATCTGTGCGATGAATGAAAAAAATTTATTCTACCGATATTTCTTCCACACACAAATCCACTTGTTCTAGTGACAAGACGATTTATGCGGTGACAATATTGCACATCTGTGACATTGAGTGAAAACATCGTTTACTTAAAATTCTATAATTTTTTTCATCTAAGATCGATTTTTCACAAATCGATTATTATTGAAAAGAGAAATATCGATTAATCCCTACTTAACCATCTTTTTTGGTTAAAGCTACACTTCCTAAAACTCATTTGTTTTTTTTTAATTAAACAGTTCCGACCGTATTACTATGCTCTTTGGTTCCGACCTATACTAAATACGGCACACTACCGTGCACCCAAATTAGTCAAGTTTCAAATAACGTCTTCGCCATTAAGTTAAAGATGCGAGATGCTCTAACTCACAACGGGAAATTAAACTGAATATTTTGTTTTTCGTAATGGCTTGGGAATATGGTGTCAACTTTCTAACTGTGCTTGCCATATTCAAAAAGAAATTATCTATTTCGTCTCGCGTTTGTGAATCGTCATTACTCTTCAATAATTCTGCTATAAGCGCTGTCGAATTCAACAGCTGTGCTTCTGACTTCTTTGTATTCAACATCTTTTGTTTCTTAGTTTCAATAATAGTAGAAGATGCATCTGAAATTAAAAGCAAAAGGAATAAGCTAAAATGCAGAAACGTTCTCCTAGGCTTGGCTAATGAAAAAAAAACTTTGGAACTCCAATCTTACTTTTACTGTGCCTAGTTTTACCTACGTACTGACTTAATTTCTTCAATAGCCGAAATTGATGTCGTTAATGTTGAATTTCTTAAATGTTATAAATAGGTACAAGTATATAAGGTTCATTATATGAATACTTGGGCGACGTTTAAGAATGATATAGAATAATAAACCTTATTCCTTTTTCTAAATTCTTAAAAATCAACAGGAACTTCATGTCATCAGCGACTTACCAGAAACACCATCTTCTGCATTGATATTACTATAATGTGACAAATCATTCCATGCAGCATTCTGTGTCACATCATAGGGTACATTTTCAGTGATACTTTCATTTCTTGTACCTTCATCACTGTTCTTCATCCTGTCCATTTCCCAAGTAACTTGGGGTTTGCAATCACCTTCTATAGGAGTACCAAAATCAATAGGTTGTGATGATTGGGTACCATCTGACATCACAAACTCATCATTAGTGAGATCACCAGTTCTCAAAACGAAATGTTGTTGCAGAAATGACATCTCATTTTCATAAGTCCACTTCTTTAATTTCCTTGAAGGTACACCTTTGAATCTTCTTTTATTTAATGCACGTCTGTATGAGTCCCTTAATTTTTGCCATCTATTTTTGCAGGCTGATGCTGAAATGTTAAGATAACATAGGTTTCTTACAATTATTGCATTATTATAATAATATATACATACATAATTTTTAATTAATTTCATATTGATTCCTTCAACATCTTGAACTAGAATCTTAGTGTCAAACCCGTCGAGAACTTTATTAAAAATAAGTAGTAGGTCTAGGTACCTATGTTTAAAAAAGCCTTTTAATTTAATTTATTTGGCAATATCAGTCACAAAAAAGTAAGTAAGAATTAAAAATAAAAGGGGACCTAAATGCATTCCCTACGGAACGCCGGAAGATGTAATAAAGTGAGTACAAGATTGTGCACCATTTTTTATTACACAAGATCTATGATTCATTATGAATGAATTTAAACCAATTTAAAAGAGAATGTCCTACACTAAAATCCTCTAGTCGTGATAAAAGTACCTATAAGACGACATTCCACTTAGTCAAACGCCTTACTGAAATCCGAGTAGTACTTGAGGGCGTTGATCCAAATGGTGGTATATTATAATATGGTATCTGTGAATGCCACTAAAAAATGTCAACTGAAGTACTAATATTATTATTATTTTTACACTAGTATTCATACATTCAGGAACAGCACACTAATAAAAAGGATAATAGTTCATTTTTAATTTATAAAATTTTATAAGTCCAATTGAGACCAATATCAGCGTATTTATTTACTTATCCAGCGTTTTCATCAAACTACTCGCGGAATTTGAAAATTTAAAATTTAAATTCATTTTTATGGCACTTACCGTTTGAACAAAATTTTTGTGTCTTTTTTTTGTGGCTAATTAGCACCTTAGGAACGAATTGAGACACTTTTCAAAAGTCACGTACACCCCGTCCCTTATCTCCCGCATCCGTAGGCCTAGGTTCGCCGTCAGCGAACCAGATGATGCCACCACCTTAGCTCAGATCGAGTCTGACGAAGCCCGAAAACAAGCACAAATACATAACCGGCAACCAAGATTTCGTCCTCGCCGGCGAGGACCGTCGCGACGTCCTCCTCTCAGTCTCGTCCCGTTTGAACGCGGCCCGAGCTGCTTATTAGCAATCCGACCGATCCCCAAATAATTTATTTTATTTGCATGCTAAGTCCTCCCCTATTCCCCCGGCAACGCCCTGAGCCGAGGTCGAGCCCCACAGGGGGCACCCTCAGGCTACCGTTGCCCTAAATTTTCTAGTTTTAAGTCACGGCTGAGAGCCCTCAGTGCTCGCCGTATTGTCGGCGTAAGGGTGGAAGATGGTCCCCTGGACCCACCACCTTCTAGTCCTCTTCAATAAAAAAAAAATAATAACTTTTCAAAAATGGGTGTAATACCCTATTGCTCATCCGGATCCCTATGTTTTGTTTGAGTTATTTTATGTTGGAGAGGAACCAGTGTCTGTGTAATTTTATTATCTGTGGTTGGCAACAGTAAAAAATGGAGGACAATAATTTTAAGATTGTTAAACTGTTATACTTATAAACGAATAAATGATTGAATGTATAATTTATGTGTATCATTGGAAAATGAAAATAATACCCTTCTAAATATCAATAGCTAAATGGTAATATGATGAGGTGTTACCATTTAGCTATTGATTAAAATTGAAAGATGTACCTACTTTATCACTTGGATTAGTTTCTAGCTACAAGATTTATTCTATGGGAATCTATATAAAAACTACTGACTGTAGTAAATTAGTTTTAGAATTCTAGAAAGTTACCAGGTTTTGCCGTTTCCTTAATTTCTCAAAACGAACGAGCGGTTTCCACATAACTACTTACCAAAATAGTAGTATTTTCTAGATTTTTGACCAGTGCTCATTTTGTCTGTCTGTCTATCTGTCTGTCCATCCGTATGTCACAGCCACTTTTTTCCGAAACTATAAGAACTATACTGTTGAAACTTGGTAAGTTGATGTATTCTGTAAACCTTAAAGAAATTACCATAGATGTTGTTTTAAGATTAATTGTTCAAATTAATGTCAATGTTATTGACACTACATTGAAAATGTGTCTTATAACGTCAAATGTAGGTAATATTTTTGATGGTGGCACCATCCTCAACTGTTTAAATATTATGACTACTAAAAACATGTATTTTTTTTTATTATTTAATATTATCATGGTTTGTTTTGAAGAAGAAAAGAAATGGTAGTAAAAATTACAATAATCAGTCAGCCAGAACAGAGTACTATTTGAAATTGTGGTATGGAAACACTGCAATTTTGGTATTTTTATTTTTTATTTGAATCTAGTGTTGAGTAGGACACGGTTTTAAAATGAGTTTGTAAGAGTAGCCTCTTTTTTGTACTGAACCAGTACAATGTCCCACTTCAAATGAGGCGAGGTGTCGTGAAGCTTTGTAGTACATTTGAAGTAAAGAGTATGTATGACATTTAGTGTTGCTGTCTTTGTATTTGTACTGCCCAATGCCGTACCTTACAAAGTGTTATTGTGATTGACGTAATACTTATCTCAAAGTAATAAGAAGTGAATGATAATAGAAACTGTACGATTTTATGACGTGACTACAAATTCAAATTTAATTAAAAATAAAATCCGTGACACTTTTTTGCCACTGAGCCTGTTCCTCCTATCTACAATGACTTACTTAATTAAGTAGTTTATTTATATATAATAAGAGACATTAATGAAATGAAGCCTAATGCAAAGTTATTAGGTACAATGACTTACCTAATAAGTTCGTTTATTACTTCAATCAAACCGTTTGACAAATAAACTCGGCAATAACACACACACTAGTCACCTGTGCGAGTCACTAATGCAATACATACAAAAATATAATAGAGTTAAAAAAAGTCCTGAAAGTCCACCTCTATTGCATAAGAAATAAGATCGGTTTTCTTTAATTCCACGGGACTTCTTTGGTGGCGCCAACTGGACGCGTCATGTTGTTGCTCTCGCTCGGACGGTCGCGTAAATGTCCGTCGTTGAATAAAAAGACGTGCTATTGAAATGAAGCATGTAATGCTTCTCTGTCTCTCACTCACAGTTCACGTCATATGAAAGAGTAAAGAGTACCGCGACATTAAATTTGAAGTAGTACATGTCAAAATCTCGTACCGCTCTTACATTATTTTGTCATGTCCGGGACAAATGTACCGCCTCTTGTATGTCCTACTCAACACTATTTGAATCGTTGCTATATATATCCCACGGCTCACGCTATTTTTGCCATTTCACATTATTCACATGTAATGTGTATATAAATAATATATGTACCTACCTGGTTGTTTCAAATTTTCAGAGATCTCCTTCCACGCCCTATCTTTGCTATCGCCATCCGTGTAATAAGGGTGAGATAAATCGTACAGAAATTGGTATCTTTTCACTGATTTAATTAACTTTTCGTCTTCCATTATAAAAACAAAATAATACGAGCTTTTTGGTTATCTTCACGAGCGTAACGAGGAGTTAATGAAGTACGTACTAATATGAAGCATTCCCTATGTTTACACACACCGGCCGGAATGTAAATAAATCTGTATGACGGACGATGCTTTTTTATTGAATCGATCCGTCCACTCGGCAAAATATGACTGTTTCGGGTTACGGGTGTGACGGGTGCCTGTTACTGTCATGGCACGGTCACGTGGTAACATTAAAGAGGTTATCGATCGATACTCGAGAACGTTTTACGCAATAACGTGTGCGATGATTGCTACTATGTAAAAAAATACGATGGTTTAGTTGTTAAATTATATTTGCTTAAACGTAAGTATAGCTTCATTATAGCTTATTAACTATTAATATAGGAGTTTGTAAAAAGTCAACCGCCGCTCGCTCGCTAGTCAGTCACTATTCGTTTCGTATTTCGTGTTGGCCGATAACTCGAAAGTAGTCGAGATAACAACGTACATAATATTTAATATTATCTACCCTATCAAGATATACATAAAGTGCATTTTTGAATACAATACAGTTACTTTTCATCTCGCTCATGTGGTTCTCCCCTTTGGACACTGCAAAGTCTGCGTGGTAATAAAAATTATACATTGAAATAAAGGCAGCATTTTTTTTTAAAGATTTATTAAAAATATTCGCGTGTAACTCAGGTGCGACACAGACAGTAGACAGTAGACGCTAGTATTCATCTATGGTATATGTAGTGAATCTCTTATTTATTAACCGACGAGAAAACGGAGGAGGTTCTCAAGTCGAAGCGTACCTATATTATAATATATATTTTTTATATTTAAGACCACGCACGCATAACTTTTTTCATGTTCCCTCTTTATCTCTCTGGCCAAGTCTCTCTTATTTATGCCCACGCATGCGCCCACACCACCGTTTTTTCAATTACTTTTTTCGTCACCTAGCAACGTACCTACGTATATTATCCTCACAGATTTTTATATTTCTATGATTATCCTATACTAATTATAATAAATCGTTTCCCCGTGACTACACTTCAGCATGTAAAAAACATCATCTCTTAACACTGTCTAAGCGTCGTGCGTGAAGTTACTGACCTAATTTACCTACAAAAAATAGTCTCCGGCTCAATTGACTGTACTCAATTGTTAGATAATATAAACTTCTATGTTCCTTCTCGGTCTCCTCGATGCCAGAACCCATCATTTAATTTACCCCTTGTTAAATCAAACTATAGCCAAAATGCGTATATATGGCGTGCATGCAACAAGTACAACCTATCAATTAAAGATAATTATATCGACATACCAGTGTATCCTGTGCGAGAAATAATCTGTGGGTGAGCTTTTTCTCTTAGTAGGTATCTATTTCTAATAATGACTTCTTTTTTGTTAAAAAATCTTAACTTCTTTTTATTAAGTGTCTAAGTTTATATAGCTGCTATAGCAAGTTTTGTTGTTATTATTTTACTAAATGTGAGGACATGTAATTGGCCCACTTTCGCTATAACGTTTCTATTTTTAGTTAATTGTGCTGTATGTCTTCCTGATAAATAAATAATAAAGGAGTTTTTAGGGTTCCGTAGCCAAATGGCAAAAAACGGAACCCTTATAGATTCGTCATGTCTGTCTGTCCGTCCGTATATCACAGCAACTTTTTTCCGAAACTATAAGAACTATACTGTTGAAACTTGGTAAGTAGATGTATTCTGTAAACCGCATTAAGATTTTCACACAAAAATAGAAAAAAAAAAAAAAACAGAGTCTATGTAACTCTTTCTTACAGTCGGCCAACGGACACGTCTAGACAAAGCAATCGCGCGGGGCTTGCGGGGTGAGAGAGAGGCGGTAGCGAGCCCAAGCTACCATACACTCGCTTGGGACATAATGGAGCCATACGAATGCCTATACAAAGCGGCATTTCGCGTGGTTTCAAACGCGATAGACCACTGTATGTAATCACGCTGTGGTAGAACGGTCATTTTACTAAATCCTGACTGACTTCTATGGATTTGAATATGTTATGCGACTAGAAATTTATATTATAACTTGACATAGGCAAATACACAGGCAGTGTGAACGAACCTATAAAAAAGAGGATCATAGTCTCAGTCTATGTAGTCACATTTTTATTGTTTTGCAAGGTGCTCTCTTGCTCTTGAGATATAAAGCTACCATTCAAACCAATGATGTATCTCTTCGTCTAAGATTCAAACTTTTGAACCAGCTTACCACAGCAACAGACGATTTTTTTTTATGATGTCGTTATGACGTAATAAATAAAACAATCAATTGCTTTAAGATTAACTTTAATCATTTTCGTCAATTAATACATTAACTTTATAATTAAAACTACGACACAGCGCGTTCATTTTATTTTTAACAAAAAAAGCAAGATTGAATAATACTTTTAGAAAATGAAATACTGGATTATAAGAACAAACGCTGTGAAATTATAACTACTATATTATATACTAAGACCGTTTGAGTATACTTACTCATTTTGAGTTAAATCATAAAGAGTTACCTCAAGATGAGTTGACTCAAAATGAGTGACAAGTGTAAAGATGTTTACTGACGTCGTTTTAAGATTTATGGTATAATAAAAGTATTTTTTTTGATTTATTTAAGATGTTGGAGTTGACGAAAATAATTTGATGCGACGTCTCACACAAAATAATGTAAAAAATGTGTTATACTCAAACTGTTCTAATACTAACATAAAGGAATTAACATAAAATCCTTACATACTAAATCTATATGTATATTTTTTATTTTAGAATCTATGGCGAAGTGAACTTCCCGAGAAGTTCATACATCGCAAGCAAAAGACAAAAAATATGAATTATTTTTTTTATTGAAAATTAAAACCAAAAATATTTCGAACCGGATCAAGTCTTACTCGTGGAGGTGTTAATAATTAAAATAAAATAATAACAGTGTGAAGACTTGTGAAAATTAAGTGGTATTCGAAATATTTTTACAAAGTGTTTTTTTTTTTGTTTTTCATTTTTATTTTTTGTATTTTTTTTTTGGTTTACTTTATAATTATTTCGCTCTACCCCCGGAGTGGGTGAATAATTATAATACACGACGACATACATTATAATATAATATGTAATAATAATTAAAATTGTTAAAAGAAAAAATATGTAGTTATATTAAGATTTCTACCATGACAGTTTTGATTATTTCATTAAAAAACAAACAAGACGAATTGAACATTGAAATATCAATATAATCAAAACTGAAATTGCAAAAATTATAAAAATATAATCAACGCGAATTTCTTAGGACATTTATAAATGCTTTGATTTCAAGTTATATTTGATGAAATGAACTACTAAATTGTTGCCTACATCACTACAGGTACAGTAATTAGAGATAAAGCATATGAAGTGATGTTATTTTTGAGCATTATTATTAAAAATGTAAAATTATGAAAAAGCTGTACACATTGTCGTAAGAATTTCTAGTTGATAAACATACTAAATCTACTTACTACAGACTTGTTGACGCCGCCTCGAATCTAAGCAAGCCCTTTAATATATATTTTTGTATTAAATATTTAAAAAATGTGCAGATTTCAAATACTGTTTTACTTAACTACTCGATGTGATTACTTGAATTAAATTTTAATTCAACTCGATTTTTATATTGACCAAATCACACATTCCTTCAACTCGGATGAAGTTAAAGACTCCTTTTTACTACGGAATATAATCTATATATATAAAAAAACAAAGTCGGGTTACATACACCAATCGTAACTCAAGAACTGCTGGACCGATTTTAATGATCTATGATTTATTGGATTTGTCCCGAATAGTACAAATATTAAAACATCGGATATTAACCCGCGGGGAACAGTTTCAACTTATAATTTACGCCCGAGTTGTTACCAGACCTCCCGATTTTACGGGAATTCTCAAAATTGATCTGGCAACACCGACTTCGTTCTGTCAAATGTATTTCATAGTATAAAGTAAACGTGATTATATACTCTTTGGTGTGACGGCCCAATCGCGGGACGTAACATATATCTCCAGAATTTAATATAAATTACACCCCATAACACAATGGAGTCTTAAATCGAACTCAATTAAGATGAAATTTGCGATCAATATTTAAAATCGAGTTTTGTTACAAATCTACTGCATATTGTAGTGCAAAAATATATAATCAGGATTGTTGATCTGGTGCGGCATTATTGGTGAGTTGGGTGGCAGCACCTGGAAACCCATGAACATGAAGGTGCGCAGGATGGTTGCGCGATCTGGGCGGCTCTTCAACACGCAAATGATGCAACTGTAATTGAAAATATATTAATAACGTGCCCTTTTATTACCGTTTCATATATTGTATGGAAATGTTATGAGGATTAAAATAAGCACGCGGTACGGATGTGACGTCACCAGTTATGCTCATTCATGCGACTTTCTATTATACGAGTAGCATAGTATAGTTAACTCCCGTCGTGCGTCGGAGCTGACACACACACACTTTTTAGAGTTCCGTACCCAAAGGGTAAAACGGGACCCTAAAAAGTGTGTGTGTGTCTTTACTACTGAACTTGGATAAACCTTTTGCAATTATCAATGCAGCGGTTCAACAATTAGAGGTTATGTAAATCAGCGTAAAATGAAACGTCTATTCAGAAACGACACAGATGCCTTAGGTTATGGTTATTAAATATAAATATATTCTGGGACATTATTCCTCACACACGGCCATCTGACCCCAAACTAAGCAGAGCTTGTACTATGAAAGCCAGATAACTGATATACAACTTTTTATTTTGTAAATACATACATATATAGATAAACAGACACAGGACAAACAGACATGTTCATGCACACAAATGTTTGTCCTGAGTGGGAATCGAACCCACGACCTGCGGCGTGATAGATAGGGTATCTTACCACGCCAACCAACGGTTATTTTTTTTTAACTGCAATAATTTATCTATACTATTTTTTATTTCATCAAGCGGTTATGTAAAATCTATACTAATATTATAAAGAGGAAAGATTTGTATCTTTGTATGTAACGAATAAACTACTGGACCAATTTCAAATATTTTTTCACCATTAGAAAGCTACATTATCCCTGAGTAACATGGGCTATATTTTATCCCGGGAACGCGGGTGAAACCGCGCGGAAAAGCTAGTAGCTAATAAAATGAACCATATGCGACGGATACATACTTGTTGCACGAGAGCCGTTCCTCTGCAAAGTCCAGGAGCAGCATGAAGCTCTCCTTGCTACCAGCTTGCAGAACTCCTGGCATGCGCAGGTAGATGGTACTGCCAAGCACCACCTGGAAAGGAAAAAAAGGAACCCATATAGAATCACATTGTGTCCATCTTACTGTGGTGGTCCCTAAATGGGCACGTAGTGGTCCACAAAGCCATCCAAAAATATTAAATTTAAAAAAAAAATCTGTTGGCTTTGAACAATTGTATGTGTGTATTATTAATAGATGGAAGAACCGTTTATTAATTTACATTTACTGTATATTACCACAGCGTAATTACATACAGTGGTCTATCGCGTTTGAAGTCACGCGAAATGCCGCTTTGTATAGGCATTGATAATTGCTGCATTGTGTTCCAAGAGTGTATGGCAGCTTGGGCTCGCTACCGCCCCTCTCTCACCCCGCAAGCCCCGCACGATTGCTCTGTCTAGACGTGTCCGTTGGCCGACAAAAAAAAATAGCTTTCGACCAATTCTCAGACCTACAAAAAATTTCCTAAGAATGGAACCGTTTTGGAGAAGTTTGCAGACAAACACTATGACACGAGAATTTTATATATTAGATTATAAAGAGGAAAGATTTGTATTTTATTTATGTAACAAATAAACTCAAAAACTAATGGACTGATTTCAAAAATTCTTTCACCATTAGAAAGAAAGAAAGAAAGAAAGAAAAACTATTTATTGACCCACAAAGTCGCAACACATGTGAATGTCTTAAAACTAAATAGGTTCTTACATAAATACTACTAAACTAATTAGTGTGTGTTGCGCGGGGTCAAAAGGTCCCTACCTCAGCATAATGTTACACTGCTCGTAAGTAGCAGCGCAACGCTGGTATTCTACATACTAGAAAGCTACATTATCCCTGAGTAACATGGGCTTTTATCCCGGGAACGAGGGTGAAACCGCGCGGAAAAGCTAGTATACAGGGTGATTTTGTTATCACTGGCAATACTTGCAGGGGTGGAAGTACTCATCAATGTGAACAACTTTTATTATAGGGCTAACTCTGATATCGCGTAAAATAATACGGTTGCTTCATACATTTTGGTCGAATAGGTATTGTATGGAACAGCTGATAATTTTTTCATGATTTCACAGTTAGTCCTATAACAAAAGTTGTTCACATTGATGAGTACTTCCACCCCTGCAAGTATTGCCAGTGATAACAAAATCACCCTGTATATATAATTATATACCTATATGTATGTAATAGCAGTAATATAATGCCCTTTGATCGTTGATAACATGTTACATCTCTGCGCTATCTACTGTCAATGCACTCTATGCAATTATACGATATATTAACCGCAGACGTATAATATTATATAATAATAAACAGGAACATAACAAGCTCACGTTAACCTCTCATTAATTTAAAGCCACTACAAACTGAACTATAATCTATATCTATACAAATAATTAAAATATGAAAGTGCTGTACATATAACAAAGAAAAAAAACAAAAAAAAAAATACTGTCTGTTTGTTCCGGCTAATCTCCGAAATGGTTGAACCGATGTTAGCTGAGCTGGTGTTATAAGGAGTAACTTAGGCTACTTTTTTATACCGGGAACGCAGGCGAAACCGCGGGGAACAGCTAGTGAAAAAAATATACTCACAGCCTCCCAACGCGTAACGGTGTTTTCAGTAAGATAGATCTTGAATTCAACCTTGACTGGCTGACGGTCCTTGCGTTCCAGGATCTTGTTTATTATCTGTAATGTTATATTTTTCATTAAGATCAACTATTAATAAAACCTCGCGGTCTTTATACGATAGTTATAGGTGGCGTGGAATGAGCACAATGATATGTAGTGGCGTGGTATAACGATGAAAAGAATTGGCGTAATATGAGCACGATTAGATATAGTGGCGCGGAATGAGCACGATGATTATGCAGTGGTATGGTATGAGCACGATGATATTAGTACGACAAGATATATCGGCGAATGCTATGTAGCGGTACAGTACGAACACGACAAGATATAGTGGTATGGTATTAGCACGACATTATGTGGTGGCGTGGAATGAGCACTAGAAGATGTAGTGGCGTGGAATAAGAATGGTGTGGAGTGGCGTGATATGAGCACGATGCTATTTAGTGGCGTGGAATGAGCACGTTGATATATAGTGACGTGGAATGAACACGATGGTTATTTAGTGATGTGGTGTGGTGTGGTGTAGTGTGGTACGTACCGGTTCCTGGTGGTGCGCGGAGGGGGCGTGGTTGGGCGCGGGCTCCGGCACGAGGCTCTCGGCGCTGGACGCGAGCGAGGGCGCGCTCGCCCATAGCAGGGCGCTCAACAAGTCACCTACGTACAGAGGAGGAGGAACGAATGTCAATGTTAAATCTATAGTCAAAACTATTGCCGTCTTTGTCATCATACAGGTTGATTTTTTAGAACGACCTAGTCGTTGGCATTACTTGCAGGGGTGGAAGTACTCATCAATATGAACAACTTTCACTATGGGATCAACTCTGATATGGTGTAAAATAAAACGGTTGCTTCATACATTTTGGTCGAGTAGGTATTGAACTTTTGTATGAAATAGCTGATATTTTTTTCGTGAATTCACAGTCCGATAGTAAAAGTTGCTCATATTGATTGAGAACTTCCAACGACTAAAAAATCAACCTGTATACCGCAACCAACAATAAGGGGACAATTATGGACATTTGCATAACCAGGTTTGCCGACCTTGAAGGGCCCTTTTAAGTTCCTTTCTGTCATAGATGCTGGCATATGTACTCACGGTTGTTGTCGTCGTGGGTGGGTGTAGATGGTGTTGCGGGGCTCGAAGCCCCGCTAGTCACCCCTCCGGGCGGTGCCGACCTGTGTGCAGGGACATCAGGACCACCTAAAACACACACCTGTCTTTAAACCTACAGAATAAACGCAGAGCAGTACACCTATCAGTGGCGGATTTAGGATTTTGGTTTAGTAGGATAATTAATTAAATATTCTTAATTTTATTCGCCATATACATACAGGAAAAGTAAGGACATCTATACTTATATTATAAAGAGAAAAAGTTTGTGAGTTTGTGAGGTTTTAGGGGGTAATATCAGGAACTACTGGTTCGAATTGAAAAAAAAAACGAGTGTTGGATAACCCATTTATTGCGGAAGCTAATCTAAAATAAAGAAAGAATACAATCTAGGCAGCTTATAATATCAAGATAAATATAAGGCTAAGGTGCTTTTGGGGGGCCTTGAGCCCTTTAGCCCCTGGATCCGCTACTGACAGCTATAAATATATAACTTTGGGTTCTTACGTTTTCCCGGGATAAAAAGTAGCCTATCGCCTTCCTAGATAAATGGGCTATCCAACACTAAAATATTTTTTCAACTCGAACCAGTAGTTCCAGAGATTGCCGCGTTCAAGCAATCAAAAAAACTCTCCAGCTTTATAATATTTAGTAAAGATTAGTAGGTTAGTTTAGTAGTATATTTACCACAGAGGCCCGGCTCCCAAGCACAGCGAGAAACACTCCGCGTCGGAAGCCGACAAAGCCGAGCGCTTGCTGGCGGCGCCCGAGGCGCTCAGAGACGCGCCATCGCCGCTGTAAAAACATATTGACCATTAATAAGGTGATCATGGCTAAGTGGTAGTGACGATAGTCGTGGGTTCCTACAATGAGCTTGAGCTTTCCGTGAAAGAAAACATCGTGAGGAAACCATAGCACGGTGGTTGGGTACTTCGTAGTAACCGTCTGGCTGGCTACCACCCTCAAGTTAAAAATCTATAGCCAACACCTACTGCTGTGTTGGGTAGCCAGTTGCCTTCAAGGCTTTATAAAAGTCAGTAACACATTGGTAATCCCACTGATATTGCTAATGTCCATAGGCAAATATAGCCACTTTCCATCAGGTGGACAATGGACATGCTGTCTGCGTGCCAGCCCTCTCAATATAAAAAGAAGTTCCAGTTGGCTACCAAATGTATAGCCAAGAACTTATCGGTGTTCTGACAGTTGCATTCGATAGCCAGTCTACCACCACCTACAGCCACACATCTCATTGTGAAATTGTGGTAAACATAAAAAAATCATCCGATTTTTAAAATGAATTCCATACACTTTCGGTACCTATTCTAAATTGCAAATGTTTAGTAAAAATGCTCAATTAATTCTATCTTCTAGTCTTTATTCTCACCACTATCTACCACATATTTCTACAACATCGAGGTTATAATTATAAAATCAAAAATCAATTTTTTTATTGCATTATTACAGGTAAAAAAAAAAAGATGACAAAAATATGATATTTGTTTCACTGTAACATACCTAATAGGTGTGCAATTATTCTGTAATTAATTGAGTGTTAACAACTACAATTAAAATGGATTATTATTTACAATACATTTTCAAATAAATTATAATATAGCTTTCTTATAAATAAATGTTTTTCTTTCTTTCTCTCAAAATTATAGTGTAATTATAATATAATATAGTTATAATATAGTGTAATTGTCACGTAGTTTACAGACATAAAATAAACTCATAAATTGTAACAACGCTAATAAAAGGCTGGGTAAAAGCAACTAGAATTTGCGACAGTAAACATAAATGAGTTAAGTCTACACATTAACTGGGGTACCTTGTTTGCATTACAATAAACCATATCAAATGTCTTTCCAGTGAAGTTATTATCTAATGAATTGTCAACACGGCATATATATATACTTCATACTCATTTGAAAAAATAACAAGATTATACTGCATTTGGTACCTAGATGCGTTCGAGAAGGAAATTTTCAATTAAATACATATCAATGCGAAAGTAACTCTGTCTGTTAAATTTTCACGCTTAAACCGAGGAACCGATCGCGATAAAATTTGGTATGCAGATAGCCTATGGTATGGAGAAGGACATAGGCTACTTCTTTTCCTAGAGAACGCGGATGAAACCGCGGGGTATACCTAGTTTATAATCAATAAGAACTGGACCCCAATTCTCGCGCTTTCGATATGTCGAAGAATGGGGGGCCTGACTAAGAATGCTATGGGATTTGGACCTCGCCATTGAAAAATCGGGACGTTTAGACACTAGGGCCAGACATTATGGCAAACTTTTCCAAACATAAGAGAAACTTTTGTTAGACGTTAAAAGATGACGAAGCATGAAGATGGAACATGCTTGCCCAGAATAAGCCTAAGGGAAGCCAGGAAAGACGCCGAAAGCGTGAACTTCAGCATGTTTTTCCAAAAAAAAAATAATCGAATCCGACGAATTAAAGAAAAATTCACTTTCAAACAAAAATTATGCCCACTGGCAATCGATGATTATAATTTTATATCCGAATTATGGTCCATTAATCGTGGAACCTTCTAATGTTTAAAATTCTCGTGTCACAGTGTTTGTTATAGAACTCCTCCGAAACGGTTTGACCGATTTTTATGTTTTTTTTTTGTGTATATTTGGTAGGTCTGAGAATAGTTCGCAGGCTATTTTTTATACCGCTACGGGTGAAACCGCGGGCGACAGCTAGTAATATTTAAAAGTTTAGTGAATTTAAAAAATGGGAAGTACCTAAATATGTATTTGCAGCATTATCTTATTGTCTATTTGTGTTGGGATTGTACCGGTTCGTACCGACCTAGGAAATCTAGGAATAGTTTTATATCGGAAGATTGTAGATCAGCCTTGAATTCTGTTGTTCCGTGGTAGTAAATATATTAGAATAACATTTTTGTAAAATCCGTCAAGCGCATGTTGCCTATGAAATTGGTTGGGTTCCGCATCCGTTTATAAAAAGATTGTGAACAAAAATTTAATGTTGATTTATACAGTATAGACTCCGCCCCGCGGTTTCAGAGTCCCGAGTGCTCCTATCGCCACCAAACCTTACAGGATTACCCGCGGGGCTAATATGAAGATTGTCTGAAAATTTCATTGAAATCAGTCCTGCGGTTTCGGAGTCTAAGTTCGGAGTTAAGGATACATACATACTTACTTCTACATAATTTCTCTTTTATATATAGATAATATTAGTTTTTAAGAGAAAATAAGAAGAGTATTTAGCAAATGAATAAAAAATGTTTTAGTAAAATTCTTACCAGTGCAATTTCGCCAGCTTGACAACCATATTTCATACAATAAAATATATTTGATGACACAAAAAGAAACCAAAAATATTTGTATTTAAAATAAAATATTTATATCACAATTAATGGAATGTTTCACTTAGAAATAATACAAAAAAAAATAACCTAAAATCTAGGCTAGAAAATAAACAGCCGATTTTTCAATGGTGCTTTTCTGAAAAAGATTTTTATGCTGTATGCGGTATACAGCATATTACGAATTTTTTTGAAGTTTTTTTAAGTTTTCCGATTTTTTGACAACGTGTAATTGTGATCGAAATTAAAGGCAGACTAAATGTGTAAACATTGTGGATGCCAAGTCAAGCCAGGGCATGCCAGTGTGTTAAAAATAGCTTGTTGTTTCGTGTGTAGTGGTAAAAGACGATCAAAACACAGCGTGCTTCATTAATTTTATTTGGCGCGACGTTTCATTATATTTTTTTTACTTATTATAATAATTCAACCTTGGATTTTGTTTGTTTCGGTATAAATTGAGATGTTTAATGTTAATATATTCATGCGAAAAATAACGATTGACAATTATTTTTTTTTGCCATGTATTTAATGCCCTAACTATTAATTGCACACTAAATAAATCAAACATAACGTCTATAATATTTAAAGAAAAAAAAAAAACCTCGAACCTAAAGTATCCGTGTCGTTTCTGAATAGGAAGAGATTTTAGAAGTTATATTTTAAACTATCGAATTTCGTTTATTAGATGCGCATTTGTTATTTTATGTACAGTAAGTTTTTTTGATGTTGCAAAATAATCTTTTTACAAATATCTTATCTTACTCGTCTTGACTCAAAACACAGTTATAATACCTAATCAACAATAAATAAAATAAGTACATACATATGTCAAGATCACCCTATATAAATTTAAATCTGTATTCAGGAACGTTTGCCAAATATACTTTCTATTCTACGACATAGATATAAGGAAAATTATTGTTTTGGCCTATATACATAGCAATAATGTGATATTTTAGGGTACCGTGAGAGAATAACAATAGTTTTATAAATTAGGGTAAACAGTACAGTAATTGGCCAATTGAGAAATTCGTTTAGCTAGGTTTTATTTTTATAATGAACTTTATTGGGTTAGTATTTTTTATTTGTATTTAATGAATAAGAAATTGTTAAAACATATCATAATGTACATATTTTTCTTTGGCGGCGTTTATATAAACAGTTTTACGACAGTCTCACCATGGCTGTGATGATTGTCCGAATGTGGTAAGCATACGGAACAGCCTAGAAGGGAACTAGTTCTAAGTGCTTTGCAGCTGCCGACACACGTTAGGTGCTTGGTGACAGATTTTCAACACGGGCCAGCCAGACGGGTACTACAATCTTGTAGGTTCTTCAGAGTTGGTATACGGCCACAGTTTTGTAATATTTCAAGAATATTCTGAGCCAAGGCGAATGGGACGCGCGTCCCAAAACTACCTACAAAAAATATAGAATTCCAGGAATCGCGAGTCAATTTATTAACTTAATTGCCAATCAACGCCTAACAATTTTCGCCATCTTGACGTAACTTTCCCATTCAATAGAAGAAGCGATCGTCATAACTAAACAACACTCACGTTCTTAATTTGGCTTCAACAACGCTTTGACGTCAATTGAACCTTTGCCATGATTCGAGTAAGGTATTTTATTGTATTATGGTTTTCGTAACGTGAATCTTTTTTTAGAACTGAGCTGTTTAGAAATGGGAGCAATCCCTTTGAATCAGAAACGAGCCCATGAAGGTAAAGAAATCTATACTGAGTACGGACTTTTCATCGATGAAATTTTATTTATTACCCGACTGCGCATTCATTTATCATTGCAGTGAGACCTTAATGCGATAATGTTGCCTTACATCTACAATAAAAATACAATATTAATTAATACTAATAAACAAGATCTAAAAATACATAAATTCTTTATCATAGTTGGAGATTGTTTTTTTTTTTTCGTAACTGCCAGGTAGCCGAATCAGGGGCTTATTGGCAATTAACATCTTTTACACGGAATGGTTCAATTGTAAAATAATTAATACTCAGTAAGTAAAATTTATGTACTGAAGTTTCGTAAGGAAACAAATTCACGGTGGTAGGGAACATTATAATGCCCGACTGCTGGCTACTATCCTCAAGTTGAAGTACTTGGCAACACAATGACAATCCCCCAGTATTACTAATATCCGACAGTAGCCACTAACCATTATGTGGATCCGATATAAAAAACAGAACCACAATGGAAAATTACCTTACTAAAGTTAGTCATAAGCTCATGACAAATTAACAAAGTAAAATTCCCGAATTGGTAATACACACGAGACTCACAGTGTGGTTATGTTTACGAATGTGTGACGATCTAATTAAGATGCACGGTAAATTATGCCTCATAGACCTCCAGCACACTTTACTTGTGCTTTGAAAGAAGGACAACTCATTACCAATACAGGCGACGGTCGCCACTTACCGTCAGGTGGACGGTCTGCCTACTGACATTACGATGGAATTTCATTCTTGTAAGGAGACTAAAAGTTGACTGAAGTCAGAAGTCGCCGCTGCTTGCGGCGGCGTCGTGTGGCGGGTCGCTCACTTCCCTACAATATGTGCGTGGAGGGCGATGGCTGCCACATGCGTCATACTTGTGAACAGGTGCTGCTTGTGGGGGCTGGTCTGCTTAAATTTGCTATCTATTTATTAACTATGTCACTCATCATTTTGTTTCTTTTCTTTTTTGTTATAACACACATATATTGTCAGTGAGACTAGATAAATAATTTAATGTAATAAATCTGAGTTGGTTTTGAAAAGAGTAATTGCTGAGTTTCTTGCCGGCTCTTCTCAGTAAAAGCAACCTTCCGAACCGAGCGTTAGAGTCAGACTATTCATAAGTGCTTGTGAAGGCCTATTTGAATAAAAAATATTTTCATTTTCATTTTGATCGGCATTGCTAGTCGGCCGAATAATTGGCTATTTTCTAACCGATTAGTATCTTAATCGGCAGACCCGCAAAACCCATAGTCGGCCCATTACTGATTGGATAATAAACAGCGTTATGCCGATCTGAAGCGACTGTATAACGTACTATATATCTCAAGCGGATGTAATATGAAGGCAATTGTACTCACTGCCAAGTAAAAGTAGGTAATAACAATTATTTAATGATTCCGATAAGCGCAAGATAGTTGGAACGAAAGTAAAAGATAAATATAGAATGAAAACAAAACATCACGTGAACCATTTGGCGCGCATAATATTTACTTTTTTTTTATAAAGCCAAGTCTTCATTTGGGTGCGCTCCAGTGAATAAATGTTTAAACTTTTCCGCTGCATTTAAAAATAAAACTAAAAAAGAGGTATTGATATAAAGGATGAGGCATAGCACAGTGGTAGGGTACTTTGTCGTAACCACCTGGCTGGCTATTATCCTCAAGTTGAAAATCTGTCAACCACCTACCGGTGTGTTTCACCAGCCGTACACGATAGCTTACCTTCTAGAGTTGTTTGCTCACCACCGGTGACCACATCATCACGAACCATGTGAGATTGTGGTAAATCTAACACAAGCCTATACTATATATCAAAGATAAATCCTACTATCCTACTTCCTACTAATCAGCTTCCGCCCCGCGGTTTGACTCATATTCACGAAGGGCCTTTTTATCCGGTTTAAATAGTATCCTTTATGTTATACTAATCCAGATCTATACTATATAAACTTTATATCCAAATCCGTTCAGCCGTATGCGTGATTGAGTCATAAACATACGAACTTTCACTATTATAATTTTAGTAGGATTGGTAGTAGGAATTAGAAGGATAACATATCTATGACATATCCCTTAGATATACTAGACAAATCAAGTTTTATTTATTAATAAAGATTTCTAAGCAAGACCGTACCTACATATTATATTAATTTGATAAACTTGCAACTTCCATACTTTTGATTGCGTAATGAAATTGATACTCTTAAGTTATTTAGATAACACAGATTAGATTATATCGATAATAGATAATTATCTTTGTTATTACGTAAATACTTGACTACTTTCTATTAATCCGGTAAAAGGTCGTCCTTGTTTCTATAACAAGATGGCGGTACGGTTGTTCGAGAACATTAGGCAAATTGCAGCATTCAATAAAAATATATAGGCCTTCACTGACACTTATGAATTGTCAGACTCTAAATCACGGTTCGGATGGTTCCTTTTGCTGAGAAGAGACAATAAATTCAGCAATATTTCAAAACCAACTCACGATTTATTACATAAAGTTATTTATCTAGTCTCACTAACAATATAAGTATCTTATAACGGAAAACAATATGAGTGACTTAGTAAATAAGTAAATAAATAGCAAAGTCAAGCAAACTTCATACAACACTCCTATTACTTATCTGTCTGTATATAAAATGATAAACCGACTGATTATTGATATATCAACGCACAGCCTAAACAGCTGGACCTAGAGACTTGAAACTTTGCACATAGACCTTATACAGTGTAGGCATCTACTAAGAAAACTTTTTTGGAAATTCAAGGGTGTAAAATAGGGGTACGCGGGTAGTTCTTTATCAATGCTTCAGTTTTCTTGATTTCTCAAAATTACCCTATAGAACGCAGGTTGAAAGCCAGTTACATAAAATATAAGTAGTCTAATGCTACACAAACATCAGCCATTCGTAGAAGAAATCGGCGACAGTGACGCCGCGTACTGCAGCGAGGTAAAACCTTATCAGCTATATGAAGGCCAAATATAATTCAAACGATAGTTTATCTCTAATATTGTTGTTTCTACATATTATTTAGGACAATTTATATGTACAAAACAACATTTGTAGTATAGATTCTTCTTACAGCGCATTGGCTTACTAAAGATTTAACTCCTGTAAAATGGGGGATCGCAGGTAAAACCGCGACAAAACTCTAGATTCATATACCTAATACAATGAGAATAATTTAAGTGGTGATCGGAGTTACTACGAAACTACGGCATGGTTAGGTACTTAACTACTAGACGACTATATTTTAGCTTTTCTTAACACTTTTTTTGATGGAATTTTACCGCAAAGCATTACGTTCTGAAATATTTGTTGATGTAAGAATACTATGCCACATCAGGGAAAATAGAACTAGTTGGCAGACGGTCCACCTGATTAACTGGCTACCGTCGCCTATGGGCATTAGCAATTAGTGGGATTGACAATGTGTTGCCGACCTTTATAAAGCCTAAAAGGCAACTTGCTCTCAAATAGAACTGCCGGAACACACCAGGTGTTTGGCGACAGATTTTCAAAAATATGGTAGCCAGCCAGGGGGGTACTACAAAGAATACTACCACCGTGTAAACTTATTTAAGGAGTTATAACGAGACGAGGCCCTTCTTGGGACATATTTGCCTAGTAAATCCATTCACTTTCAACCTTGGAGATTCCCGTACGTATGCACTTGACTATACTCGTATCATTATATGAATGTAAAGATATAAATAAACATAATTTTGTCCTTATCGTGAACAAAGAAAGATATATGAATGCTCATATAGAAGTGGTAATAACCTAAAAGAAACAGCTGTTACAGTACAATAACAACTCGACTGAAATATATGAAATAGCTGTTTTTTTTAAAAGATTACAGTCTTCCATAAAGTTGCAGACTTAACATAAAAACAGCATGTATTTGTCTGTATTTCATTGTATTACATAACATTACAGTTAGGTAAACATGCGTGTGTGACGAATATTATTCATGTGTTATCGTAACGTTTAATGTTCTCGTGATTCTTATATTAACACTTGTACATATGTATATGTTATATACATTTACAAATAAACAAGTTTTAGATTAAATACTACAGAAAAAGATCCGCGGCGATGATATAGCCGACGGTGTTCACCACACAAAGCCTAGAAGGAATTGGTTCTCAAGTGCAGCTATCGGAACATACCAGTGTTTAGCGACAGCTTTTCATCTTGAGTGGTAGCCAGCCCTACCTGCCTAATACTAATGGTATAATGTTACCACAATATCAGAATTCTACTAATAATTCATATATTTTATTGTACCTGTGTTCTATATTCTTCTATTTATGTTCCTTTCTGTATTTTTGTCAATTGTATACTATATACATGTGTTTATAGTGACTTTGTTGGTATTATCTTTGGTTATTTATAATTAATTAACTAAGCAAACAAACAAACTCTTCAGTTTTATAATATTAGTATAGATACAAACACTAAACGACTAGTAAATTAATAAAATATGAAAAACAAGATAGCCAAAACAGTTGGATCATAAAACATGTAGCCTTGCTGAGTTTCTTGCCTCAGTTGAACCATTGGTAACTTCAGTGACTTGACCTTCGTAAATACCCTCCTAACGCCTAAACTTAATAAATATCTTTGACATTGAACAGCATATGAGGCTGATAATTAAAAAAAAAACAAATTAAATCCTATTAAAAATGTCTATAAATGTTGGGATGGCCTATTAGTGTACAGTTTACCCTGTACACTGAAATAGTTAAAAGTCGATATCATCATAATTTATTGGTGTGTTCAAGATTGTGTAATTTAAATGGATAACCTTTTGACCATCTATCACCCAGTGATGATGAAGAGAGGCATGATAATGATATGATAAGTACATCAATCAAAATTATATAATTAATTAGGCTTTCGCCCCACTGTTTGATTCGTGTACCCCTATTTTACCTCCTTAGGGGGTGAATTTCCATAATCCCTCCTTAGCAGATGCCTACACTGTATAAGGTATCTAAGTGCAAAATTTCTAGTCTCTAGGTCCAGCAGTTTGGGGTATGCGTTGATATATCAACAGTCAATCAGTTTACCATTTTATATATACAGAAGTAGATGAAGATCATAATGATTCAAATTAATTTTTCTATTTATTTGTTGTCTGGGCATCTGTTGTCAAGGCTTATGGTTTCATATTGGGCGACCAAGTTCAGCGTTTATTTTTGTTTAAACCATTTCTGAGACACAAAATATAATATACAAGAATTTCTAATTGATAGTTATAAGATTAGATAATAATATTTGAACATAGATGTTGGAGACTCACATTTTGCCAGAATATCTATTTATAGTAAAAAACCATCTTCATGAGTTAATAATGTATGGAATAAAATAATCTATACTAATATTATAAAGCTGAAGGGTTTGTTTGGTTGAATGTGCTAATCTTAGGAACTACTGGTTCGAATTGAATAATTCTTTTAGTGTTGGATAGCCCATTTGTTGAGGATTTATTGTTTATACAAAGTTTACGTAAAGATGGCCGAGATTTAAACCTGTCACAAACAGACAGACTTCACAAAATTATGAGTACATGTCATTTGCTATTTTAAATATGGAACTGCAAAATATCAAACATTTTAAGCAATTCTTTAAAACAATATTTGTCAGCTCTTAAGCATAGTAAATATTCAAAATTATATGATATCTACAAATGTGGCTACCATCAATCAATCCTCAATATTTCTCAATTGACTTCAACATTGACCAATCAATTGTCATCTATTGATGGAATGACTTGTCATGAACATCAGTGTCTATGAAAATTCAAATATTCATACATTGAAGAAAATTAATTAAGAATTAAATTGGTTACATATTAACACTAAAGTTTGAGGAAAAAGTATTTATTCATTTAAGGTACCTACCAACATTTAAAAATAATAAGGAAAATACAATGCAATCAACCTATAAAAGTAATTTTTACAGATTACAAGGCTTTTGACTGCATAAAGGAACCTGCATAAATCTTTTAAAATCCCTACTATCATAAATACAAAGGTCTGTTTATTGGTTTGTCTTTTTTCTGACAGGAACAGAGCAAGGAACAAGGTGTTTTTATCCATAGAGATGCTTTGTAGACCGAAAAGTGACATATTTTTTAACCCAGAAATATTGGCCAAACACTAAACAGGGGGCGAAGGCTAGTTTGAAATAAAATGCAATAAGGTATTGCAAGGCTTCCATGAAAACTACTATAGTTATACTTATCCTGTGTGCAAGTTAAAATACCAAGGAACTACTGTAATTGCTTTCAGGTACATTGTAGTACATGTCTAGCTGGCTAGCACTCTCTAGTTGAAAATCTGTAACCAAGGACTACCGGTGTGTTCTGTGCTAACAACTGCATATTTTTTTGCAACTGCAAATGGTGAATGTGCACGCTTAATCCAAAAAGTTCATGAGACAAAAGGAGAAAGAGATTTTACTTAAATGCAGAATTGTTTCCTTCAAAAACAATGAAGGTATTGCGGGAACTTGCAAATTGAGGGTAGAACAACTGTATGTATGTACCTAGATTAGCAAATTCAATAATACCCTGTTTCAATTCGAGCAGTATATATATACAATCCAAAGAATTTTAACTACGCATATCACGATGTGCAGTGGGCATCGTTAGGTGACCGTCTAAATTCACGGCAGTTACTTCACGGTAGTAAGAAAATTGTCTATGATTTAATTAACAACAGAAAAAACTAATCATACGATATTGCGAAACGAAGGTAATCAGCCAATTATAAACGTGTGGTGGACTAGTGAGTGGTGACGTATGGCAGAAGGACAAGGTGCAAAATTGAACGTAAAAAGTACACCTACCATTCGAAATTCGAATGTTAACCTTACTGACTCTTTGAACAATGTATATAAATGGAAATGATAAGAAAATAGTCAAGATAATGTACTTACAAGTAATTTTTCTCCTTAGCAGGGTTTGGTTCAATACTCGCTCCACCGTAAAAAATACTACTACTAAAATTTAACTGTTGTATTAACTTCGTCATCTTGATAAAACGTAGTTAAGCCTTGATATAACTTGAAAATAAAAACACGGTCAAAACCGTTAAGATTGCAGAGAAAATGCGTAGTACAAGAACCCACAGACTTCAACAATTGACAATGAGTAAATTAATTGGATGACATTATTCGATGACTTGAAGTGCGAGCAAAAGGTGTTACTTGATTATTTTCACTTGTTATGTATTTACATACAAAAAACACGTGGTGAACAGCAGTCTGAATTTGGTCGCATAATAAAACTTTTCCATAATGGCCACCGGAAATGTGACGTTTCTAGTTCTTTTTTAACGTTTCGTTTTACGATAAGTGCTGCTACTTAGTTTCAATTTTAGAATCGATACTTTTTTAATGTGATTGTGTGTGTGTCCGTTTAACGATTTTCCGGATGACTTTACAAAAATAGCGTTTTATTGGTTGGAAAAAAGAACAGTAAACTAATACTTTATTTAAATTCAAAATTCATTTCGATTTTGTCTATTGGTCCAAGTCTAAACAATGTTATTTGTTCAGTTGGTATATATGTATATCTAATTTCGCTTTTATATTATTGTCTTCGTAGTTCTGCTAATACCACCCGCTCACTATGCTCAGTCGAGTCGAGTATCACATCGTAAGCTACTATTGAATGCAAAATTGGTTTAAAATCTCGGCTTTGGTTGAAGAACACAATAACTTTTCTTCTCCAGTTCTAATACCATGCAAAAAATACGTATGTACGTACGTAAGAAAAAGGTGCGCCAATCCGCAGTAACTCTAGTAAGTTGGTTTTGTTAGTTCTAACGTATTTATTATTATTCTAGAAATATATTATATTTTAGTTTACAGAGTGAGCCGTGTAGGACCATTCATTATCTACCCCTTTATAAAAGATTATAACACGTTCCGTTTTACTCACACAAACAATTTACTGTAAAAAAATGTAAGCCCATAAGCACAACCAAAACATAGCTACACAAACCATTGTGAAGTTAGCCGCAACACTATCGATCGATTGTTACGTCGTCACTGCGTATAAACAAAATTATCGATCTTAACTTACCGATTACGAAAAATTAATGATGGCATACTAGATGATGAATCAATACTTTTAAATCTTTGTTTCTGTAACATATAACTGGATCCCGGCAAAGCATATAACGTCATAACTTCACTTTGAGTTCACACTTCACTTCGATCACTTCCACTTAGGGGATGTTTGGTTTTTTCAATTCGTTGAACATTAATAACAATTATTGCACTGTGTTGAGAGCTTCTAGAATGATATTGGAACTTGTAAAACGACATTCAGGCTTGGAGGTGCGTGCTTGACTACAGGCAGTCCGTATTTAACTATACTTTGATGTATAAGTACATCTAAAGCCCTCCCCTCTATTTTTACGGAATAAGGGTTGGTTTTTATACTGGCTGGGTTATAAAATTTATTTTTCACAAAGAACAACCTTGAATGACTTATGTGCTTACTTTAGGGAGTAAAATTTTCTAAAAAATATTTTTTTAATCCTAGGTATCCTAATCCAAACTAATATTATCAATGTGAACCGATCGCGATTAAATTTGGTACACAGATAGCCTATGGTATGGAGAAGGACATAGACTACTTTTTATCTTGGGAAAACATAAGATCCCTGGGGAACGCGGGTGAAACCGCGGTGCGGTAGCTAGTGGGTTATAAAGAGTACCTAAGACGCAGCATCTATTAAGATTTTAATGTATATACATAGGTAACTATTATATTAGCATAGATGTTATTTTAATAAAACGATTGCGTAATATTTTAATTTTATACTACTTCTAAGTATTTTTAGAATTTTTATAAATTGCAACAATTACCTGCGTAGTTGAATTTTTTGATAGGTGCAAATTGATTGCGAAACAGTGGCCAGTGCAAACATTTTATGAAAAAGATCAGCACCAGTCTCATATTGTTGTATTTCAAATCTAAACGTAAAGCAGGCATATAATTTATTAGTGTTTACCATCGTTTTTAGACAGCGTTGCACTCTTTCACCCTCATTCGTGAAAGGAGGCCTGTACTCAGCTGTGGGACATTAAAAAGCTTTAAAGGCCTGTAGGGCTTTAAAAAAATGAGCTTCCTCATTTTGTTTTCTTAAACGCCTACTAAAAATAATAGCAAACATTAAGTATTTCGCTCATGTAGGCCAACCCTAAATTCGGCACATGCGCCGTGACTCCTTTTATAAAAATGACGTCACACACAATAAAATTGTTTACCTCTACATTGTTCACACAGATCGAAACATTTCATTAAAATATTTTGTTTCTAGAATCATGTATTTTTTTATGAAATTATTTTTAAAAACGATAGAAGTTTGCTTATTGTTGATCGAAGAATATAATATTATTTATTATTAATCTATTGTATACACAACTACAACATGACAGAACATAACAAACAAAGAAAAAAAAAGAAAATGTAGTTATAAAATCTAAGGCCTTATTGCATAAGCTTTTTTTACCTTTAATGATTTATTCGAATAATAAATTATTTAATTACAATATCACACCAAATCATACTTAAACAATATCTTTACATTATTATGAACTCGAATCTATATTTTGTGTATACCATACATTTTTGTAAAATATAGGGAAAAAACTACACATACACGTAATACAATCTTTCTAATTGTCTTCGAGCAATCAATATCAAGGATTCACAATGAAAAGAGTACCTAGGTACCTACTTTGAAAACAGTTACACAGTAGTTTACAGTAGCATCTGCAGGCATTATGCGGCTAACGATGCGACAAACCGCAAGCTAGATGAATACCACATAATCCATAGCACAAATCTAGAGTCTGCGCCACCACTGAAGTCCGATAGATCCACCTCTATTCTAGAAGAAATAAGATCCATTTTCATTAATTCCGTCGGACTTCAGTGGTGGCGCGGACTCTACCAATAAACCGATGCAGCATTAGATATTTGGCGAAATTCATGGTGAATAGTTATGTGTCTAAATTTTTAGTCCAGGTCGCAAAAATTGGGCTCTAGTCTATTTGAAATGGAATTGCTCTCATAAAACGTTAGAATAGGCTATAGTTGTGAATTTTTGTGCAACATGTTTATGACATTTTAGACTAAATTAATCTGTTCTACAGGCATCCAGTATGTAATAATACTAGTGGCCCACCCCAGCTTTGCACGGGTACAATTTATAATACACACAAACGTTCTTCGTTTATTGTTCTTTCTATTAGTGAAAACCGTATCAAAATCGGTTGTATGGCTTAAAAGTAAGCGGAGAAACAGACGTACACAGATAGTGACTTTGTTTTATATTATTTAGGATAGTGAAGATGCTCTTAGAGGGCCAACTTTGAAACATAGAATGGCACTAACACTGTTATAGTAATTTTCTTTAACAAATTCCCATAAACCTGCATTATTGATATAGTTTTTGGCTTAAACAACATTGCTATAACATCGTCTGACTCTACACAGCTTATTGAATTGGAAGTTAAACTTGAACTTGGTTTCTCACATTGTGAACTAGACTTAACGCTCTGCACGTTAGGGTTCGGATTTGTTATAGACGTTTCATATGTTATTTTCGGCATTAAATATGATCCATCTAATATATCTGAAGTTCTTTGACAAGGAATAGTGAACGCTGGTGCATTTGCATTAGGACTCATGTTTGCTTTTGTCTCTTTTATAACTTTATTGAAATCTGATTTAGTATCGGTTTTAGTTTTATTCCTTTTTGGCTTGAAAATTGGTATCATTGTTGGTACATCTAAACTAGGCTGGTTATCTGGCTTTTTACTTTTAGATTTGTTGGTTGTTGAAGCTATTCGTGCTAATATTTTTTTTAATTCCACCCTTGTTGTATTTTTACAATCTTTCTCGACAGTTTTTGCAGAACTATTTATATTTAAATTATTTTCATCGACACAAGTTATTGTTACTGGTTCTTGATTATTTTCTTTAATTTTATTACAGGAAATTGTCTCTAGTTCTTCACATAGGGCTGTTTTTATTACTTTTATTAAATTTGAAAACTTATCTTGTTTATTATTGAACGAGTCTTGATCCAATGAGGTTATTATGTCAGTCCAGTCTGTTGGCATTGTAAAGGGATTTTCTTCTGGTACGAGCACTTCCGAAGCTAATTCAGAAGAAATTATCTGAAAAATGATAAGTATAGTTATTTGTGGATCTTGAAAAAGATATCGAAATACCTATTATGAAAAAAAAAAACACTTCAAATAATACCCATATCCACTTACATTAAAATTTATACAACAAAATAAAATAGAAACAATTTTAAACATTTTCCTTTTTTTTATTAAAATTAAATAAATAATCTAATAAGACACACCAAACACTTGATTATATCAAATCATTATTAAGTCACTTGTTTATTATCACATCGTTTATGTAAGCAAGTTTTATCGATTGCAAAATACATTACGATAATCGATTTCAGACTATACGTTTCGCACCACTATAAATCACGATCGTTAAACAAAGATGTCTACGCAATCAAAGGGAAATGCTAAAACAACTTTTAAATAATAGCAGAAATCAGAATAAGCATGTCGAGATTTGTATCTGGATTGGTAAAAATTATATAATACCACCATTTTTAATCTAAGGTACCTACGTAATTTTATTATTTGACGTCACTCTGACGTTTATAATAAAATTTTATTTAAAGATGATGATTGCTCAAAGAAATTGTCGGTAAGGCTTTTGAATTCCTTGATTGTACGCTTTAGTCCGAAGGGGGGGTCACAGGGGACATGATCCCCCCCCAAAATCGTACACGTCAAATAGAATAATGTTCTAAAAATTTACAAAATAAAAAAGCAATTTTCTACCCCTAGCCGCGATGCATTTTATGTTTTGCTGACATCTAACGATGTCATCTAGTCGTTGTGATAAAGATTGCATACAATATTCTACCTACGTAATTTGTGTGCAATAAAATTGTGTATTGTGCAATAAAGTTTAATTTACTCGACATACTTTATTATTAGTGACCCCCTCCAAAATTTCAGGCTGCGACCGCGCCTGATCGAGAGCCGGCAGGCAACTTCTTGCGGTTCTATTATTTTTTTTAACGGTGGCATGCTTGATTGCTATCGCCGCGCCCTTTTTAAAACTTGTGTCAATTCAATAGGCATACCTAATGGCCTACTATTACTGATGATGATGCATTAAATAATCAGTAGGAACCTGTAGGTACTACTGTTATGTACCTTTAGTCACAGTGCAATTATAAAGGAGCTTTAGACCTTTTAGAAACATTCTAGACAATGTTAGAATTACACCAAAATCAGGGTAGAGCGAGATTGTCTCTTGGCGCTCTTTGGTTGTAATTGCAAAAAAAAAAAACAATCAATCATAAACATAAACGGAGCTTCTAAAATCGCCCTAATTAGGACCTTAGTTAGGGAGTAGTTCGGTTGGCACCCTAAATCGGAATCTAACTACGATTACCCCTCCCGATTTCCTAATTAGTCCCTAAATCGGGTAGTGTAATAACCATCTACCGCTATCTACAGCTACCGTCGCCGTTGCAAATGTATTCCCGACCTTTAAAAAGCCTAGAAGGCATCTGGCTCTCAAGTGCAACTGCCGGAACACACCAATAGGTGCTTGGCAACAGATTTTCAACTTGAGGGTGGTAGTCAGTCAGGCGGGTACTACAAAGTACCCTACCACCGTGCTCCTACCAACTGGTGCCTAGAGCGACCGATCCGCTCGCTCTGTCCGGCGCTGTCGCTGCCACATGGAAAGGTGTAGAAAGGCATGAGTGGTCAAGAAGTTCACACTATCGCGAATAATTCGCGTGAACTCGAATAGCGTTCACTCATCGATAAATTAGAGCCCAACAAAGAGTTTTGTCACGTCAAGGTTCGTGCGGCTACACCATTGCCAGAATTTTCCTCCGAACCCAATAAAATATTGTTGAACTATATGCATAATGTAGTCACGCACTTCTAACTACGTTACTAAATCACTTTTATCGAAACAAAATGACCAAACCTATGTACACAGACCTTGCGAAACTGTTACTTACCTATCGAAGTACATACATATTATACTACATGTTTTTTGTTAGGTACTAGAAAAAAAACTATTTACAAAAGTACATATTTCACCATAGATAACTTAAAATGACAAATGCTTGTGTAATTTTTTTGTATAAATACTAGGTTTTAACGCACATAATGTATACTCTACATAGGTTACTCCTAAAAAAAAGAAAAAAATGAAATCCTTCGCATTCGCTCTTGTGGTTTTGGCGGTATTCTACCAGGTAAGTTGGCTTTATTTTTTTGTGTCCATAGTAGGCACAAGTTCTGCTTAGTTTGGGATCAGAAGAAGTACTTATATCCTAGGATATTTATTTATATTTTATACTCAATTTTATTTTCAGAATACAAACGCCCAATGCCTACCCTTCGCCTCCAACATCGTCGGACCAATCTGCGGTAGCTCCCCCGTTCTTTCTGCTTTACCAAACACAGTTGTCCAATCTAGTTCTGTTGCCAACAGTCTGGCAGATACGTTATCTTTATTGACTGTCAGCAGCCTACTGTCCGAGACTCTGCCATTGACCCCTAACGTGATTGCCACTGTGCCAATAGCGTCTTCCGTGCCAATAGCGTCTTCCGTGCCAATAGCGTCTTCCATGCCATTTGCGGTTGGCGGTTGCGGATGTGGATGTGGATGCGGCGGATACAACTCTTATGGTTGCGGATACAATAGTTACTACATTTAATTTTTTTAAAATTATATTTAAGGCTTTTGATTTTTAAAATTTTATGTATAAAATTTTAAATTTTTTTTTGAAATAAATATTTGAAATTAGTTAAGGTTTTTATTAAAATTTACATACCTACCTTGTTGTTCTTTCCACAGAAAATTGGCTATCAATGTGCGAAATTTAATAAATTACGGCGCATTTAATTTTATAATATTAGTAGGATTTTGTTTATATTTTATGGTTTTATTTGTTTGCAAAATTCATGTTGAGTTATATGCACTAGCAAAATTACCTATTAATATACATTAAATATACCTAAGATTAGGTTCAGTTCCCACTCAGGACAGACATTTGTGTGTATGAACATGTCTGTTTGTCCTGAGTCTGGGTGTAGCTTTTTATATAAGTATCTATATACTTACCCCCGGTTTCACACGGGTAGCAGATGTCTACATTTTTTTAATTAGCATTATAACTCTATTGGTTTGCGCGGCGCACGACCTGTATGTTTTTTTTTCTGAAATCTTCAACAAATGACTGTTGAATTACGTTGAGTTATGTTGAAAATTTTAATGAATTATGTACCTAAACCTTCCTTATGAAACAATCCGTCGATTGGTGATCGTACGAAAATGCGTTCAGTAGTTTTTGAGTTTTTCGCGTTCAGACAGACGCGGCGGGGGTATTTTGTTTTTTAATATGTATAGTGACTTAGATTGGTACTACTTATACTTGCCAAAATTATTTTGATGCTCAGAAGGACTTCTGATTGCTACCCATTCTTTCATCAGGCACACTCGTGGTTGTTCCTACTATAAATACCGAGAATTTCCGCGGTTTCACCCGCGTTCCCGAGGGATCTTGTATTTTCCCGGGATAAAAAAGTAACCTATAGCCATCCTCGATAAATGGCCAATCCAACACTGAAATATGTTTTCAAATCGAACCAGTAGTTCCTGAGATTAGTGCGTTCAAACAAACAAACTCTTCAGCTTTATAATATTAGTATAGATAATCATATAACCCAAATCAATAAGAATAGACTTTATTTTACTATGTAGTTAGAATAATAAAAGTTATATTTGCTTCAGCTAAAGTATTCGATGTTAGGTACCTAGGCATAATAAATCGCATGAAATGTTTGGGGTCGTCTGGGTTGAAAAGGGCACTCCGGTCGTCTGCAGTCTGAGTTTACGAAATACAAACGAGTGTATTGATTAGTTTTGTATAGATTCACGAAATAATATATTTAAAAGGTGCTACTTTGAACTAATTTAGCGGTTATATCTACCTTTATTATCATATACATTATACTTTAATTTATTAAGGCCCTGCCAGATTGCTTCTATTGCCAGTGCTGTATTGCTTCATTATTAGGTTACACGCCCGGCTGGCCGCAACTAACAATATGTACGAAAAAATAGTTTCTATACGCACTGTGTGTACTATTTTTTCCTACAAGTAGTCAACCGGACGGCTGGCTGAATTCCGGTTAAACGCATAGTGCAACACACTTATTAGTTTACTAGCTTTTCGACCGCGACTTCACTCGCGCAAAATTTATAAAATATATTTTCTTTTTTTCACCCGATATCCATAAAATAAAGCCTATTCGAAGAAATAAACGATACTTACTATACATTGGCGTCAACTAGATGGAAAGTCCACACGATAGGAAATGGAGGAAGTCTATATACCCAAAGAAGGACTCTATCTTAGAAAATAATGATTTAATATTTAAAAAACAATAAAAGGTTCTATTAGGTTAGATAATGCAATAAAGGCTTTTTATTTTATTATTGTATTTAGCTATTTTACCACCTGTAAGTTTTTCGACGACCTATAACCTGCAGGTATAATATAGCGTTGAAGGCGAGCCTATATCTATATGAGATAAAGTGGTACCAATCGAATATCAAGGTGGTATATATGGAATAACATGGTCTCTTTCTTTTTACGAAAAATGTATGAGAGGTATATTTTTCAACATTTACTGAACATCTTAGGGAATGCTATAAAATTTAAGTCAAACATAATATTGTATTTTTTTTATTAAAACCAATTAACGTAATAATTGAACAAAAACAAATAAATAGTAAAAAAATATCTAGATAATACTACCACAGCTTGGTTCAATAACCTGGGTAATAAAACCACTGCCAGTATTTATAACGGCAGTGCCAGACGACGGAACCGTGCCGTCAACGGCAACCGTGCCGTAAACGGGGAAACGGCCACTGATTTTTATAGTGCCACCTATTGGTATATCACCCGCTAGATTAATATCACCAAATTGCAGAGCTGGTACAATTTCAGTAACCATTGGTGACACTTGGGCATAATCGAAGTTTCCTACCGCGGCACTAGGCGACACGTTAGTTAGAATGTTGCCAGTAATTATATTTGACGATGGATTAACGGCATTGCCGGGTAACAGGTTGGGGCGATTGCTGCATGGAGCTGGTAGTCCAATTGGAAGACTGAACGCCACCTGTAAAAATTTAAATTTGTCAATTGACTAACCTCTATGCCATTATTTCCATAAGATTTTTGTCTGTCTGTCTGATCTGTAATTAAGCAATTTTTGAAAAATTTACACAGAAGTATGTTGTAAGTAATCCAGAGAAGTTCAAAATGATTCTAAATTCTTCGGGGCGAAATATAGTTTCCTTAATTTACTTATTTATAGTATACCAAAGAACCGATTTACCTCAATAAGATAAGATAATAGCGAAAATGCAGTATAGTAAATTGTTATTATTGTCAAAATTTATCAATAAATAACAATATATCACAATAAATGGCATAAAGTTCGGGGATCGATTCTACTATACATAAGCAAGCTATAGAGCACGCCTTACTAAGTATGATCGAAAGCACAAGTATGAGCACAAAAGGGTCTCAAAAGGGTATACGAGAGACGCAGGGTGGGTGCAGATGTATGGAACGTCGCTATGACAGCGCTATACCATAGCTATGTACGAGGTACCTATAACATTTTTGCTTACGATCGGCACAACGGAACGGAGCGATACTGTTACTCTATAGCTTTTATGTATACTCTAAGTTCTACTGGTGATGATACTAAGCAAACTAATTGATAGAATATGATTAAATGAACCCAGAACCCAACCAACTTACTTCCATCAGCAAAGCAACTGTCACAACAATGCTAACAGTGTTCACCATTTTGAATTGTTATAAACTCAATGTGACATTAATGACTGCCTTCCCATTTTTATACTATTTTACATACGTTATCAAGACAATAATCTATTCCAATTTGCGTAAAGGTTGACAAAATTATTACAGCATAAAACATGATATGTTTGTATGGTTTGTGAAATATTTTAATGCAGATAGTGTTTGCTATATGCCTCGTAATGGTGAAGGTATTCATAGCATTCTAGGCTTTATAAAGGGTGGCAACACATTGGAAATACTCCTGGTATTGCTATGTCCATAGGCAACGGTAGCCACTTAACATCAGGTGGACTTTCTGCTGCTTTCTGACATAATATAAATTATGTACCTATACTTTAGGGTAGAGGAACAAAAGCTTCGGATATAGCTCGCAATTCACCTAAGCATGGTGGAATTTAATACCCACCTGACTGGCTACCACCCTCAAATTTAATAATTATTGGTGAAATTGTACCATGAGTATTACGCGCGAGAGGCGGCTGTGCCAATTCCTAATAGAACTCACGCTACCCACTCTTATGTGGCAAAGGGTATCTAAGCGACTTCACTAAATGAACTGTTAATCGAGGAGGAACTCAATTATAGATTTATAAGAAATAGCCCGTGGTTTCAAAGCCATTTCGGAGTCTACAAGGAACATACATACATACATACATACACACATACATACATAGTGAATATTGGTACCGCAGATAGCCTATGGTATGGAGAGGGATATAGGCTATTTTTTTTTCTCGGGAACGCGGGTGAAACCGCGGGGGACAGCTAGTTTAAAATAAAATTAATTATGTACGTTCTTTGATATTGAATTTATAACTCATCAAGTTTGAATAATCAATAAGTTAACGTTTAACTTGATGATATTAATTAAAAACTTGGAATTTAACTTTTTCAGTTGATGTATTAATTTTAGCAGGGTATAGAACTTGCTAAGTTGCACAAGATATAAATTCAATATTAAAGCAAAATTAATTTTCACATTTATGATTTTGTAAGGATTTCATAATTTTTTGTTTAGATCTATCCTTTTATTTATTTAAATAAACACTGTGGCAAACTCAACCTACTTTTGTATTTTTTAAATTATTTTTTATTGGTTCTTTTGTTCTTTTTCTTTTTCTTGTCAGTTGCATTTAATATAGTATCACTTTAATACGCTAGTCTCTTTCCCTGTCCCGAAATATCCCTAATCTTCCCTAAAAACTCTCTTTTAGTAAAGCTATCCTCAACAAACACATTCAATGTTTAATGTAAATTACTTTCGTATTATTATTGAATATATAAGTAAGTGCTTGAAATTAACCGGATCAATCACTTAACCTACCTTGATGCCAAATTTTAATTTTATAAGTCACCAGTAGTTTTGATGAGTGAGTAAGTCAGTTAGTTAGCTCTTTTCGGGTAAGCCACAACTCCTGGGGCAAGCCTTACCCCAGGGGTTGTGACAGGGTCGCGGATGTAGCACGCTTGCCCAGAAAATGCCTATTGATTCTGGCTATGTAGATATCTAGATAGGTGTCAGGAAACACAGACCTCGGATCCTTCGCTGTTCGCGTAAGGAACGATGATTCAAATATGGCTTAGACTAGGCTAAGCCTTAGGCCCTTAGAACACAGATTCAATTATTATATTTAGCCTTTTAGTCCAGTGTTTTTATCACAGAACAGTTCAGTGTTTAGTGTATTCCTCATCCACAAGACGTCTACTGCTGGATGCAGGCCGTCCAAGACCGGTCCTATTGGAAATCCTTAGGGGAGTCCTATTTCCAGCAGTGGACATCTTGCGGCTGAGATGATGATGATGATGACAAATATGGCTTGTTCGTAATTAAGTATAATATTTGAATGTAAAGGCGTGGGCCCTAAGTATATTTTAAGACTATTCCAACAAGCCCAAACACGGCTAGGATACGTTTTGTTATGGAGTTCGAGTGCGTATCTTCCAGCTCCATCATCAGATCAGAAAAAATATTGTATCATTATCCGAACTGCCATATACTTGCAAGGTTTCAAAATGATACGATAATTTAAAGTAGGTTAAAATCGACGTCCTAGATTTACATACTTACTTATTTAGTTTGTTAGTTACGTGTACTAGAGAAATTAATATATGCGTGGTATAAAAGGTGCAGTACACCAAGGGTTCCGTCCCTTTCTCGGATGTATAATAAACTAGCTTTGCGCCACGCGGCATCACCACATAGTCCCCCCTATATTACGCCTTTAGGGCGTGAATTTCGGAAAATCTTTTCTTAGTACACCCCTACATTACAAAAGAAATATGCCCTCTTAATTTTTGTATTTTAGGACCAGCGTGACTTCTTCTTTTAAGAATATAGAGATTTACTTAAATATCTATAAAAGTTCAAAAGTTTGGGCTAGTGTTTGAACCCGTTTCCTTCGTATCAGTTAGTAATCACAAATCTTAGTAACCACTAGACCTTGGTGAACACATTTGATACATGAGTATTATATTTTCCCTTTATGAATATTTTCCATTTTCCGTGAGAAAAAGACTTAGGATTTTCGTTAATTTTTTCCTATTCCTGTAGTGCGATGTATCTATGTATTATCGCAAAACGTCTGAATATTATTCTTTTAGATATTTTTTAATACTTATGACCTACTAGCCTTCCGCCCTGCGGTTTCACCCGCGTACTGTATAAAATATCTATTTGCAAAATTTCAAGTCTCCAGGTCTAGCAGTTAACATTTCATATATAGTACAGATAGGTACCATGGCCATCCTTCAAAGGGATTCGTATTTCAATCAGATCTGAGAATAAAAGTGAGGACCACTTTTTGGAACTCTTTATTTCCTACTAGATAATAAGAAAAACACAATTTTTAAACCAAATTAACAATTTTTATTATATAACTATTCAAAACACTACACTACGTCCACAACCACTAAAGCCGGCACGATTTAGACCTACATCGTTGATTGGACCAGTGAGAGACAGAGAAGGCGTGATTGCAGGACCAGTGAGAGACAGAGAAGGCGTGATAGTAGGACCAGTGAGAGACAGAGAAGGCGTGATAGCTACTCCCTCGCTCACAATGTCGATGGTGCCATCCCCGCAGCTGTAAGACACTCCACCCTGACCGCCGGTCGGTACCACGCCTTCCACGGCCACTGAGCCCATGAATGGCAGCTGACCACCGACAGCCAATGGACCCTCGATCGTCAGCTTGTCAGACACGACGGTCACACCGGTCGGAGCGATGGGAGATGAGCTGGTCACCGCTAGACCGCCAGCTGCCGGAGCAATACCACCAAGTCCACCAAGCCCGAGGCCAGTTATGCTGTCGTATCCCAAACCGATGCCGTCAGCGATTAAAGGATTACCCAGCAAGCCAGTGGTGTATGGACTTCCGATGCATTGTCCTGAAATCGCCTGTAAGAATAAACGAATTAGTCTCTAGGTAACTACTATTAAGTATAGGATATAGAAAGTCTGGGAGTATAGATTATTTTCATTTTGTAAGATAGTTCTTACTTGAACTAGAAGTGCTGCAGCGCAGAAGATGATTGCCTTGACCGACATTGTAGAATATATTATGATGTATTGTAAAATGATTCAATTAGTTAAACACCTGTTTTTATAGTTAACTATTTCATTTATCCGACAATTTGTAATGCATTGATAAAATATATGAAATAATTTACATCATACATTGACTCATGTAATTATGACATTAGAATGATAAATATTACAAACGCGTGAGTTCAAGATAACAATTGAAAAGCGATGAAATTATTTCTAAGTATAAAACATAAGCTATCGCTTCATCTGAGATCAGTATCTTACACAAAGACACAATGAACACATTAGCTATCCTTTTCCTTTGCTTCCACGCATGTTTTATACAGGTATGTAATTCTAACTTATTTGACACTAAATATTTACTACTAAAATGTTCATTTTAATAAAATACTAAACTTCTTTACAGACTGTTTGGAGTCAATGCAACAGCTTTGGTCAAAGTTTTGCTGGAGCAGCCGCTAACCCTGGCATACTTGGATACAGAAGTCCCAACGCTGGTAATGCTGGTCCCGGACTTGGTGGTGTCAGATATCCGAATGATGTAGCCCCTGGACTTGCAAACGCTAGACCGTTAGCTGCTACTCCTCCTGCCATGTACGGTGGCATTGGAGATGGTGATATGTCAGTTAACGGAGAGTTACCAGTGGCTGGCACCACGGTTATTAACGGGCAAGTGCCAGTGATTGGCGCAGTAAACTTCAATGGTAATGTGCCAGCTGGAGGCGTCGTGACTATTACTGGCACTTGTAATTGTGGATTTAATGGTCCTTTAGTTTATTAGATAAGTTTGTTAAATTAATATATTAAATTATTTTTCATTATAATTTACGCTTTTTAATTCACCTTGTATATTTTTGAATTAGAACAAGAATTTTGTTACCCCATTTCACCCCTTTAGGGTTGGTTTTACGGAAAGAAAATAGACATCCATCTCGGAGAGTTGTATTTTTTTCATGCAAATTAGTCTTACCTCCAAAGCATAGGTTCAATAGGTTTTATATGTTCCATTTTTCTTTACTATTTTAGAACATTTAGTATATTACATTAGTGTTACAAATATCAGTGCCATGGAACGCAGTATATTGGGAGTCAAACTTATAGACCGTATAAAAAATACTGCTTTCCAAAACACAAAGAAGAAAGAAATAATTAAAGAAAAAACATTAATTTGACATAATATACCTACATAAGAAGACAATATTAAGACTCTAAATGTTTATAAGTAGAAAAGTTGCCCAGTTGTCATTACTAATGGGAATGCTGATCTACTTAGGGCATTCGGACACCACATATTTTGGGAAAAAATCCAACATAGCTACTCCTACACTACAAAGCTCCATACATAATAATATACACTGATCATAAAATGCTTTTGACATACTTGATCACTCAATACATAATTATACTAGGTATATGAAATTAAAACAAGTGACGATTAAAAATACTTGTAATGAGTCTTTTGAATTTGAATTATTCAAAAACACCAACTAAATGGCAAATTCACGTTTAAGTTACTCAATTTGTAGCAATAAATGGATTTATGTCGAATCATAATGGGTTATCCCTAGGGTATATTATGGGGCCTGTTTTGTTTGATAACGTTAAATTGGATTTAATTTGAATGCAATTCATTGCTGTTAATGTTTACCAAGACATTTTTAAAATAGCAACACTATAAATAACAAGAGAGTGATCTTATAAAGGTTCCTTTTTTTACCTTTTGAGGTACGGAACCCTAAAAAAGAATGGCAAAATGTGTTGCTAAGCTCAAAACTTGAGAATGGGTGGACCAATTCGGTTAATTTAATTTTGAATATTTGGTCTGAGGAAAGTTCTTATGAAGAGAAAAAATTGATAAGATGCCTAAAAAATTGGAAAATTCGGGAAAAACTGAAACTATGGGATTTTTGTATGAACTTGCGTTAGATAGCCAGTTTCTTGAGAAAGGTTAGAGCCTGCTTTTTATCTTGAGAACGCAGGTGAAACCGCGGGGGACAGCTAGTAAAATGATAAAAAATAAAATCAGTGAGATGTTTTTTAGCCTGCTGGGCGGCTCAAACCCTATCCTTCTTTGACAATGATTTTATCGAACATTTGTGCTTGCGGCCATGAACCAAGCGTCTCTAGACTCTGAGAATAGTGAACACAAAATCGTTATGTGACTAGCTGAATTTCGTTAAAATACGATCACGTACTTGATTTTGGTTCTTTTGATGTTAATTTTTTTAAGCAATAGTACATAATTATTGTACAACATTTCATAAATAAAACACTTAATGGAGGAACAAGGTAGTAGACTCCTCCATTGAAAAGGGAAGATCTTCCGCCAGGCTAGGTCATCGTCTCTGGGGACCGCGGTCTAACTGTAGATGTTGGAATCTTGTATATATGCCAAGTATACAGAGAACTCTGTTAGCGCGATGTAGAACCTTGTTGCGCCATCTATCCACGGGTAGCGGAGGTCTTGATAGATGTCGCTACAACTTTTTCAATGTGACTGTGGGACTTTTTCAATGTGAATGATATTTTGAAAATAAATGAAAACACAAAATAATAATAAGAAGTCCTTAAACATTTATTTCTCAATCATAACATTCACAAAAACAGATGCCAGTGAGATTTATAATGCCTCTATTTGGCAAATTGCCATTATTGGCATATGGCATATGGCAATGTGGTGCCAACGACTGGCAACTCTCCGGCTGTACAACAGCAACAGCTAACGTTCTGGCACTGGCAAGTCTCTGGGGTATTTGTACCGCTAAATCCAGGGAGAGTGAGACCAGCGCAGGCACCGTTTGTAGCCAGGAAGGCCTTGTCGATATTGAACTGGAACTATAAATATAACAAAAAATATGATGGAGGATCCGAAGATTTCCATCTCAGGACTTGGGCTTGGTGGACTAGGCAGAATTGCACCCACTGCCAGTCTGGTGGTGACCAGCTCGTCTCCCATCGCTCCAACTGGCGTGACTGTCGTGTCTGATAAGTTAACGATCGAGGGTCCGCTGGCTGTCGGTGGTCAGCTGCCAGTGTCTCAGTGGCCGTGGTAGGCGTGGTACCGACGTTGTCTTCCGTCACAGGGCTGACGTCACTATGTATGTCATTCTAACAAATAACAAATATAAATCTCAGCAGATTTGTCCATAGTTAAAATCTACGTATAGTTTCCTTTCAGTTACACGTTGTATAAGACATGGAAAAAAAATGTGTCACATTGAAGTTTTAATCTTAAATGATTTAACAATAATATTATTATTACAATTATACTTTTAATTACGTTACATAAATAAAATAAATACAATAATATGTCAGGTACATCGATTAGGTAATTTATAAAATGTGAGTCAAGAAAAAGTGTACCAAGTTTTTTTATCAGTTATAATGTTATAATAAAACGAAATTAATCACTATAAATATACATACAGTTTTCAAAGTATACATTATTTTACAGTACACTGTAATATTAAGAACAATGACCGTCACTATATTCATCTTCTGTGCTTCAGTTCTTTTTGTTCAGGTAAATCTTGAAAATTTTAAAAAAAAATCCCTAACATCAGTTCATGTACGTTTTTTGTGCTCACAAGTTCCAGCAAATTGTCATGACATACCTATTATCTAATCTATCTAAGTAAATTTTAATGATTTCAAATATCTTTTTTTTAAATTTGTTATGTAGAGCATCTCTCTAGGATCCAGTAGGAACAGTCTTATTCTGCAGAAAGGCGATGATAGCTTAGTGGTAGTGACTTTCGATGCCGCGGCGAAGGTCGTGGGTTCCTATAATAAGCTTCTGCTCTCGGCGATGGAAAACATCTTGAGGAAACCATAGCACGGTGGTAGGGTACTTTGTAGTACCAGCCTAGCTGACCCACGCTCATGTTGAAAATCTATAGCTAAGGACCTACTGGTGGCTCTGGCACCACTTCTCCAAAACATAATGTTATAGGACTTCTATCTATGAAAATAACTATAATAAACGAATGTAGCTGTATCAACGTGTATAGAAAACTTTTCTACTGTGCGTAATAAAAATAATTTCTACAAATTAAACTATTCTTACAGAAAATCTCAGGCCAATGCATTGGAAGTCCATACACCACTGGCTTGCTGGGAAATTCTCTGATCAATGACGGCATCGGTCTTGGGCTTGGAGGTCTCGGCAGAATTGCACCCACCGCTGGCGGTCTAGCGGTGACCAGCTCGTCTCCCATCGCTCCGACCGGTGTGACCGTCGTGTCTGACAAGCTGACGATCGAGGGTCCGTTGGCTGTCGGTGGTCAGCTGCCATTCATGGGCTCAGTGGCCGTGGAAGGCGTGGTACCGACCGGCGGTCAGGGTGGAGTGTCTTACAGCTGCGGGGATGGCACCATCGACATTGTGAGCGAGGGAGTAGCTATCACGCCTTCTCTGGCTCTCACTAGTCCTGCTATGACGCCTTCTCTGTCTCTCACTGGTCCTGCTATCACGCCTTCTCTGTCTCTCACTGGTCCTATTGTCAACGATTTTGGTCTCAGTCGACCTGGGCTTACAGGCTGTCGTCGTATTGCCATTTAAATTATTTTGTATTTTTATGTAAATAAATTTTGTTTTGTTTTTAACTAATTTGGTTATCCTACAAAAGTTACATGACACGCACGAACCTAGATCCGAATAAAATAGGCGGAAATACCTAATAGGCTTTTTTTGATTGCAGTCAACCTAAAACAAAAGCTTTATAAGGCCAACACAATGACAATCCCAGACCACATATTGCTAATATCATGTCCCAGCGCCCGTAGGACAGATTATCTCAAAGTCATGAAATCTTTGAAGCAAATTAGCCTTTGTATTGGCTGGTGATAGTCTGCGCCATCGCGTATTTGATGAACATCATACAATTCTAGTAAACATGTGCTATTGCACTGATATCCTTTGTATTCCTGAAGCTTCCTAAGTAACAACTGCGTTAGTCTTTGATTGTCTATTTCATGTTTTCCAACGTAAAAAAGAGCTTTCAAATTAGGACAGGATAGTGAAATATCACAATACGTGATTCATCTCTTTAAACAAGGGCACAAGGTGGTAGGCAAAGGATGGAAGTTATGGCACGTGTTGAGACGGATTATATTATCTATCTGTGGACGTCAAGTCAATTCAACGTGTAGCGACATCTATCAATTTATACAAGAAACTCTCCGCTAACCGTGAATAGATGGCACCACAAGATTCTACATCGCGCTATCAATATTTTCTTAGCACTCGCCATATACACGTGTTTACAATATCGTCTATTGGAATCAAGTTAACAGACACGATGACCAAGCCTGGTGGAAAATCATCCGATTTTAAAAGGAGGAGTTTAATGCCACATTTATTTTATCCTAAAAAAATCTTTAACTAGATATTAATTTTGAACCAAAAGGGTATAGGCCAAAGACAGAAAGTCTATTCGAAAATATTTAGGTATGATAAAGTTACATAGTTTAATTTCGAATAAATAGTCAATGAGTAGGTACTTCTGTTTAAGTTACACCTGTATTATTATGTATTCTGTGGTTACACTCATGTTATAGGACAATAACAAGATACTTCGATTGATTTGCTAAGATTCTGCTCCACAGCGTTTAAGTTTATTCATTTTTAGGGTTCCGTACCCAAAGGGTAAAAACCCTATTACTAAGACTTCGATGTCTGTCCGTCCGTCTGTCTATCACCAGGCTGTATCTCTAGAACCGCTATAGCTAGACAGTTGAAATTTTCACAAATTATGTATTTCTGTTGCCGCTATAACAACAAATACTAAAAACAACATACAACGAACGTGATTTTTTTGCCATTTTTATAGATAATGGTACAGAACTCTTCGTGCGGGAGTCCGACTCACATTTGACGGGTTTTTATATTTACTTTACTTCATAAAAGTATTTGTAAGTATATCCACGGAATAATAGTTAAAACTGGCTTGCAATGGGTTAATCACTTCCAACAAAAGGGAACTGTGACCAATCACAGAATTAAAGGGCGATAAGAAACAACCAAAATTAAATATTACAACAACAAATTTATTTTACAATAACTTACAATACCCATTAATCATATCATACTCTACCAAGTCTCGCCAAATCTATTTCATTCGCCAACCTCTGCCCATAAGCGAGTTCAGCAGCTGCAGAGCCCACTCCGTCGTTTACGATGCCTACAGCACCATTACCACAACCGTAAGCAATGGATCCTGATCCAGTTGTAGGCAACGATCCTTGCAGAGACACAGCAGCCACCAGTGGCAGTTGACCATTGACAGCTACAAGTCCTTCGATCGTGTTCTCAGAAATAATTGTAATACCAGTTGGTGCAATACGAGAGGAACTGGTCACTGGGAAGCTACCACCACTGGATGGAACTAGAGAACCATAACCAGCTAACGGTATCCTGTCTAAAGCTAAGCCATTGGCTGCCATTTCGTTTCCTGATATTCTGGGACCGTAAGCCATTCCATTTGGTGCTATTCTAGGACCGTAACCAATTTCGTTTGGTGCTATTCTAGGGCCGTAAGCCATTTCGTTTGCTACTATTCTGGGACCGTAAGCCATTTCGTTTGCTACTATTCTGGGACCGTAAGCCATTTCATTTGCTGCTATTCTAGGACCGTAAGCCATTTCGTTTGCAGCTACTCTGGGACTGGTAGTTATTTCGTTGGTCGCTATCCTGGGACCATTAGCAACTTCGTTTGCTGCTATTGGGTTAAATGCCATCTCGTTGGGACCAAAAGAAATGTCGATAGCTGATAAAGAGCTGTCGATTAAACTGGGGTTAATGTTTGTAGGGTTGAAGGCATTGCTTACGCTTTGGCACGTGATTGTCTGGAAATAAAATTTGATTTATTAGACATCTTAGAATAATTATATGGATTCAATTTGGAGATGTTGGATAGGATGAATAAAGGGTTCATAATTTTATGTTAATAAATAATAAATATTCTGGGACATTATTCCTCACACACGGCTATCTGACCCCAAACTAAGCAGAGCTTGTACTATGGAAGCCAGATAACTGATATACTACATATACTACTTTTCTTTTGTAAATACATACATATATAGATAATTACACCCAGACTCAGGACAAACAGACATGTTCATGCACACAAATGTTTGTCCTGTGTGGGAATCGAACCCACGACCTGTGGCGTGATAGATAGGGTATCTTACTAACCACACCAACCGGCCCGTCAGTTGTCCCACGTCATGTTGATCCCATTGCAAGCTCTTTATTTATTTATTTAATTTATTAAGCAACAGCGTTAAAAACAAATCAATATATGAAAATATAAAGTATAAAAAAGGGCCGATAAATAAATAGATTAGAATTTTGTGCCAAGAAACATCCTTGGGTGCTTTTAAATATTGACAAATGGTACTAAGGGACTAAATGTGAATTTATAAATTTACCTGGATAATGAAAACATGAACACAAATTGTGAAGAAAATCTTTGCTGCCATAGTATAGGTGATGATTATTTGATGATTGAATACAGAATGATATAAGAATTAATTTATTTATCTTTATATACTAAAATATTACAAAGATTATGATTAAATTATTAAATTATCAATAAATTTTGTCATTATAGAAATTAATAGAAACTGATAAAAATAATGAAAGAATAGAATTTTATTATGACTTTAATCGATAATATATTTCAATTCTTATCGATTTTTTGTAAAAGCACGTACAATTAGACAACTATGCGAACGCACTGCGCCAATGTATGAACATTATTTTGCCGCTCTATCTACGCCATGTTTGAGATAAGAATCTTTCTTCCCATTTTCATAACTCTACTCAATGTCACGTTAGTCAAAAAAAAGGGAAAATTTTTGATGGAAATTTCCAAAAATTTGTATATTTTATTTTAGCCAGTAATTGATTCTGTGGATTATTAAAGATATAATCGTCCTGTATATGTGTCCTGTTGTGCATCAATCGATAAAACCATTTATAACCAATCTAATGACAATTTAAACAAATCTTAAAAATAGTCTAGACTTGGTTTAAATCTTTCATGGCTCTCTAAATAGCCGCACGAGGCCGTGTCAATACAGTACTTTCTCAATTTTTTAAATTGCCTAATTGTTTTTACTTTTTTTATTTTTATCTGTGTCTCATCATCGGCCTTTTCTGTTCCTAGTTATTTGGGGTCGGCTTAAAATCTAGGGTGAGTAATTAGATCTTAGTAGATATTTAGCTTTATCTAAGCGCATGGACAGAGAACAAGTTTTCACTACATACCTATAACTATTGCCGTGGTAAAATCCCTTGTGGGTTTAAGTTGAACAAATTAATTCTATGTTATTAAAAAAATAAAATATGATATAACATTGTTATATTTTATGGTGTGGTATTAGATCTGCCATCTGTAGTTTTCTGTTAAAGTCTGTCGATTCTTACTTATGTCGCTAGATGGCGCTAAATAAGATATGACATCGGGAACTTTATTGTGTCATAATTTATCTACTTGATTGGGGCTATATTATGCCATTTGATGCAAAAACGAATAGTTACTCAAAGGAACATTGAAAGAAGCTTATATAAAATACAAAATTACGAAGAGATTATATAAAGAAGTAAAATAATAATAGTATAATTTTGTGTTTGGGTATGTGTGAGTGATTTTATAGGAATGTTCATACTAAAAAAATCGGGCAATTTTCGAAATGGTGTGCACTTCAAGACTGTATATTCTGTTAGAAAAATGCATAAAATAAAATACTGTAACGGTTTAATTTATATGAAAAATAACTCTATCGCATATTTAAAAAAAAAATATATTCTTTAAAACCGTTCATTAAAATAATTTTTTCACATTGCTGTGCACTAAATTAAAACTTTATCTTTTCAAAAGAGCAAATTCCTTCAATTCATTAGTTCACAATGCCAAGATATTTCCTTAGAGAAATGTATAAAACACAATAATTCTTTTTTGCACTTTCATATATGATAATTATATCTCAAACTCCAGTTATATACTGCATTTAGGTCTTCAATTCTTCTCCTTGCATTGTTGTTTTCGTGTCGTAAGTATAATATTGTGGCATCATAAGTAATACGTATAAAACAAAACCATTGGTAGAGAAATCTTTACCTTCAACATTTTCGTCACCAAATTGGTACACCCTACAGGATCCACAGTAGACAAAAACAACGTAATGTGGGAATAGACCAGCCAGAGGATATATTAGTCCTTTGCTGACTCGGAGAACAGAAGGTTTATTACCATCCCACACCTACTAAGGTGTGCATTAATAGGTACTGGCTTTCTAACAAACACACCAGTAGGTGCTTGGCGACAAGTTCAACTTGAGGGTGGTAGCCAGCTATGCGGGTACTACAAAGTACCCTGCAACCGTGCCATGGTTTCCTCACAATCTTTTCCTTCACCGAAAGCTTGAGCTCATTGTAGGATTTGAGCCCACAACCATCGCCGCAGCATCCGACGTCACTACTTCTGAGCTATCATCGTTAGTTGATGTAAAAGGACGCGTTATTCAATTTAGTAGAATTATATATTTATTTACATATTGTTACAATCCGGGGGAAAAGGTGGATAAATAAAAAAAATAATCTTCCCGGTACACAAAAGAAAATTTTATTAAGGTTAAGTGATAACCCTAGTTACAATTCTTTACTTATTTGTTATAATTTAATGCCGAAGACAAAAGAAAATGAAAGTGCCAGCTAGACTCAGCGCGTGGGTTCTGAGGTAAGGTTGAGTTGGTTTAAAGTTGAGTTAAATAAAATTGAGCGCCACTGACAGTGAACGGCTGTCAGTCCGAATTTAAATAATGAGTTCCCTAAATGGTACCGCCTCAAATCTCCGCGATGCCAGCCACGAAGTAGCCTTCGTGGAGCCGGAAGCTGCGTTGAACCCCAACCGGACTACGGGTCAAAACGGCCCCGCAGAACTCGGGCAAGAAAAGCCCCCACCGGACTACTCGTGCAGGAAAAGCCCCCACCGGACTCCTCGGGCAAGAAAAGCCCCCACCGGACTCCTTGTGTAAGAAAAGCCCCCACCGGACTCCTCGGGCAAGAAAAGCCCCCACCGGACTCCTTGTGTAAGAAAAGCCCCCACCGGACTCCTCCTGAAATTGTACCAATATTGTTGGTATTAGAAGTTGGCTATACACGGCCCGAACACACAAAATGGCGGACATCAGCCCCAGATGCCGGCCATGTGCTCGGTCAAACAGCTACCTAATCCCAACAAAAATAATGATTAAATACTCTGCCACAATTTAGGATTGGGCAGAGCGAACCCTAAAACAAAGATAGCGAGTACTACCTAAGATAGTACAAGATAAGGGTACCATGTGCTCGGCCTACCACACCGGAACCACACGGATTATGGCTCATGGAACCCTATAACAATGGTAGCGAGTGCTACCTAAGATAGCACAAGGTAAGGATACCATGTGCTCGGCCTACCACACCGGAACCACACGGATTATAGTTCAAGGAGCCCTAACCTCACAAATATTATCAAAGAACACCATAAATACCTTATGGAGGAAAATGTCCCTGCGTGGGAAAGGTTGGACAATGTCCACTCCAAGCACTGCCACGTGCTGGTGGCAACGCCGGTACAGCACGTAAAATCTGTAAAAAAACAATAAATATTACTATAAGGGCGACGTGACGCGAGCCGGGAATACGCGATAGGCGTATTCTAGTAATACTTACAATAGAAAGATAGAAAATAAGCGTGGCGTGACTGGGTTAAATTCCTAGACACGCGCCGGCCGTATGTCCACACAAAACTGTAAAAAAATAACAAATCGTTAGAACCTACGTTCAATCACAAAGCAACAATGAATTTAGAATTCCCAAATGCTTGATTACTTACCAAAAAACACCTAGATTGGCTCCTAGGTTATTGCCGAGGCTAATCCGGCGATGTCGGAAATCGAAATGAAGGAGTCATGACCGACATCTAGGGATGAGGCATGACTTCATCACAGATTCCCGAAAACCGTTCAATCATTCCTATAAACAACACAACAAACGGCCAATCCAAGTCGACTACCAAGCTAAAAACACGACTAAACGCGGGCGGAGCGATGGAACGTCACTGGAAACGTCACTGGAAACGTCAAAGTGACAAGACGTCAGTGATCGATCCGCCAGCGAAATCAAAACAAATATTTTCATTGTGAAAACATTATGATGAAATTGAAATCCTTTAAGTACGTTTCAAATAACGCCGGAAAAGGGATAAAAAGGAACAATGCCATACGTGGAATGATTGGAATGAGCCCAAGGTCAAGGTTAGTACTCAGAAAATTCTAGACATAGTAAGGGCTCGAATTTTCTACGTAACAATGCACCCTTCCTTACCAGAATTTTGACGAGGTAAGAGGAAAAATTCGAGCTGGCCCTCCAGCTCATACCTTGGGATCATTCCAGGACAAGTCCCGAAGTCCAAAGAAATTCAAATTGAAACCGAAAGAAGGGAACCGCAAAACTCCAACACCTCACAAAGTTCCTAACAGTATGAGTCTAAATGCCCGACAAACTAAAGTGGATACCTAAAAGAAGTAATCCCAGTTCGAAGGAAAGCGGCGACTAAACTGGAAGAACGAAAAAAAACGAATTCCCATCCTTAAAAATGGTTCAACCAAACATGTAAAAGGCAGACGGAACCTGAAAGAAAATAATGAAATCCATCCCACCTATGCAATCCGAAAGTTAAAAATAAAAAGAATAATTAACTATTTGGTGGGGCTTACCAAATAGGAAACGAAAAGAAGTCAAATAAAAAGGAAGTGACCGAGAAAAAAAAAGAAAAGAAACCCGTAGGGAAACCCCTCGAGAAAGAAAATGCTAAACCACCAGTAATCTCATACCATAATAAAACAATCAAGCCAGGACAAATCTTACACTCTCGATGTTAACAACTCTGCAGACCGGGCTATCTAAAACTAAAACATACCACTAATAAACAATCACCATTGGCACACCACTCTGTGGGCCAATGTTTCGAAGCCTACAACCGTAGAGAAAACATTGCTACGCAATACGAATTGCCCTTGCCGGAAATGGCAAAAGTAAAAAAAATAGGATCGAACCCACGAACGACCTAAAAGGTAAGGTGATCAACTCCTCGGCATCATTGGCACACGCCATTGTGGGCCAATGCAACAAGACCTACGCAGCTCACCACCTACCAACTACCTATCAACGTCAAAAAAGGAACTGCCTCTCAAGACAGCAAAAAAAAAATGACGCGAAGCCAATTCAAAAAGGATGAAATCTAAATCCACAAGACAAGCCCAAAAAGTAAAAAAAAGGAACGCAAGCCGAAAATTAACCTATAGACCTCAAGCTAACCCGGTCAGACTTGATGTGGACACGCCGATCAAATTTGAGCAACTCCCGGACGTGTCTTGCTCTGTCTTCCTCCCGCGAAAGCTCCGAATTGAAGAATACCACCTTGACCTGAGAAATGTTAGGACAAGGTTTCCGGCAACAGACTCTATACCGTCTCCTACTTTTGTGTGTCTTCCGTCTCGGAGGTATCCGTTTTCCGGTCACCGGAATACGCACGGACGACCCGAACGGACTGTCGGACACGTCATCGCAGTGAACAGAGGAGACGGGGTCACTCAACTCTGGATCTGGCGGAGATGAAGGATCTGGAAGAGGATCGAATTCGGGACGGAGGGAAGGTTCGGGATCCGGAATAGGCAAAGGATAAGAGAGGGGCATAAGACTACAAGGTTCTGAAGACGGGCAAGACGCTGGAGAAGGAGTAGGCACTGGAGAAGGAGTCAGCTCAGGTACGGCAGCGGGTACGCAGTACAGTCTCCTGTCCATTTCGTCATCGTAGCAGCTGTACGGCGTGAAATCATCCACCAGCAGTTGCCTAAGGGATGACCAGTCAGAGACTGTGTTCTTCACGCTGCGAAACCAAAACAGTGCCGTGTCCTCGAATAAAATTGGGCCAGCCTGAAAGAGCACCGACTCTGGAATTCGGTTCACCCTGCAAATGTCGTCCAGACGCAGAAGGTATGCGTGAACCGAAGAATCGCCGTAGAAAACATGACCCGAGCGGCACAGCACGTCAATGCAGTCAGCATAAGATGGCTCCGGTTCAAAGGAACGCTGAAATTCGGCATAAACTTCGTCTAACTCCTCAAGCCAATCGCACAGCTCAAAATGAAGCGCAAGCCTCCGGTCTCGTATAGAACCTGAACCGGTGATACGTCGCAACCGATAATAAGCATGGTGTGCTAAAGCTCTCAACCGGTTCACCCTCTTGAAAACATGCTTATCCTTATTGAAGTGCGAAGCGATTACATCCAAAATAGCCCTTATCGCAAGAAATTCAGAAGCGGGGGTGCGCAAAGTTTTAAAAATTTGGGAACTAGGAACCCGTTTCGCAAGGTCCCGCAACTGGTCTCTAAGAGCCGGTAATGTAGTCTCCGGTACTACATCGCGAATCTCAACTTCGTAAATTAATTCCGGTAGGCCTAAGACGTTGTAACATATTTCGCGTTCCATGAAAATTAATTACTTTGAAAAAATAAATTTAAAGGGGCAAGTCGAGCTGGCTTCACATAGCGTAAATTTACAAATTACACAAGTGTACATCAATAAATTACATAATAAAGATTAAAAATAATCATTAAAAATAAATAAATTACCACCCTTGAGCTGCATTGCAAAAATGAAAGGTAGTAAAAATAAAAAAAATTAAGCTTTCAAAGCTTCGGGCGAAAAGAAAAGCAAGCGCAAAGTGAAAAAAGCAAGCTCAAAAGAGGTAGTCATGACATAACAAAGTGCAATAAAAATTTTGAAAATAAAATAATACAAAAGAATTTAACCAACTCAAAACCTTTTGATGTAGCTAGTATGACACACCAATTACCCCAGAATTTTCGAGCCCCTACGTACGGGCGTCACTGTTACAATCGGGGGGAAAAGGTGGATAAATAAAAAAAATAATCTTCCCGGTACACAAAAGAAAATTTTATTAAGGTTAAGTGATAACCCTAGTTACAATTCTTTACTTATTTGTTATAATTTAATGCCGAAGACAAAAGAAAATGAAAGTGCCAGCTAGACTCAGCGCGTGGGTTCTGAGGTAAGGTTGAGTTGGTTTAAAGTTGAGTTAAATAAAATTGAGCGCCACTGACAGTGAACGGCTGTCAGTCCGAATTTAAATAATGAGTTCCCTAAATGGTACCGCCTCAAATCTCCGCGATGCCAGCCACGAAGTAGCCTTCGTGGAGCCGGAAGCTGCGTTGAACCCCAACCGGACTACGGGTCAAAACGGCCCCGCAGAACTCGGGCAAGAAAAGCCCCCACCGGACTACTCGTGCAGGAAAAGCCCCCACCGGACTCCTCGGGCAAGAAAAGCCCCCACCGGACTCCTTGTGTAAGAAAAGCCCCCACCGGACTCCTCGGGCAAGAAAAGCCCCCACCGGACTCCTTGTGTAAGAAAAGCCCCCACCGGACTCCTCCTGAAATTGTACCAATATTGTTGGTATTAGAAGTTGGCTATACACGGCCCGAACACACAAAATGGCGGACATCAGCCCCAGATGCCGGCCATGTGCTCGGTCAAACAGCTACCTAATCCCAACAAAAATAATGATTAAATACTCTGCCACAATTTAGGATTGGGCAGAGCGAACCCTAAAACAAAGATAGCGAGTACTACCTAAGATAGTACAAGATAAGGGTACCATGTGCTCGGCCTACCACACCGGAACCACACGGATTATGGCTCATGGAACCCTATAACAATGGTAGCGAGTGCTACCTAAGATAGCACAAGGTAAGGATACCATGTGCTCGGCCTACCACACCGGAACCACACGGATTATAGTTCAAGGAGCCCTAACCTCACAAATATTATCAAAGAACACCATAAATACCTTATGGAGGAAAATGTCCCTGCGTGGGAAAGGTTGGACAATGTCCACTCCAAGCACTGCCACGTGCTGGTGGCAACGCCGGTACAGCACGTAAAATCTGTAAAAAAACAATAAATATTACTATAAGGGCGACGTGACGCGAGCCGGGAATACGCGATAGGCGTATTCTAGTAATACTTACAATAGAAAGATAGAAAATAAGCGTGGCGTGACTGGGTTAAATTCCTAGACACGCGCCGGCCGTATGTCCACACAAAACTGTAAAAAAATAACAAATCGTTAGAACCTACGTTCAATCACAAAGCAACAATGAATTTAGAATTCCCAAATGCTTGATTACTTACCAAAAAACACCTAGATTGGCTCCTAGGTTATTGCCGAGGCTAATCCGGCGATGTCGGAAATCGAAATGAAGGAGTCATGACCGACATCTAGGGATGAGGCATGACTTCATCACAGATTCCCGAAAACCGTTCAATCATTCCTATAAACAACACAACAAACGGCCAATCCAAGTCGACTACCAAGCTAAAAACACGACTAAACGCGGGCGGAGCGATGGAACGTCACTGGAAACGTCACTGGAAACGTCAAAGTGACAAGACGTCAGTGATCGATCCGCCAGCGAAATCAAAACAAATATTTTCATTGTGAAAACATTATGATGAAATTGAAATCCTTTAAGTACGTTTCAAATAACGCCGGAAAAGGGATAAAAAGGAACAATGCCATACGTGGAATGATTGGAATGAGCCCAAGGTCAAGGTTAGTACTCAGAAAATTCTAGACATAGTAAGGGCTCGAATTTTCTACGTAACAATATTTACAATTAAAGTAAAAAATACAAACTATGATATATAGAAAACATCCTCAAAGCCCTCGCTGCTGTCGATAGGCAAGGTTCCCAACAGGCTGGCAGCGTTCCCTTTTTGGATGGCCAAGCTTATGCGTTGGCGTAAAAAGCTCCCAGCCCGTATTTAGTAGAAAAAGAAACTATCCGAGGTAAAGGTCTTTTATTCCTACAGATCTGTCCTTCTGTATAAGATTGACAACCAAAACCGATGATAAAAACAACCAAATTCATGCAATTTTTTGTTTATTTCAAAAAGCATGTATTATTTCCTGAATAAATATTAAGATATTCTTCAGTAGTAGTAGGGAGAGGCGCCGCAGCTGCATCCACAGCTGCCAGCAATAGAGACGGCACCAGCAGCGGGCACGTCACCGGCGAATGTGACAGCGCCGATTATCGGCACCTGACCAGTGACGATAGTGGTACCACCGACTCCCACCTCACCGGCGACCGCCACGTTACCTTCACCAACGCCGCCGTAAGCAGGAGCAGCGAGTGCGGGAGCAGCAATTGCGGAAGCCAAACCACTTCCGTAGCCAAGACCAGCGCCAGCGAGAGGGAGTCCACCAAGACCGGCACCAGCGAGAGGGAGTCCGCCAAAGGCAGCGTTACCAAGACCCACACCGTTGATACCAGCTCCGTATCCGTAACTTCCTACACCACCGAGGCACTGGCCGAACACATTCTGAACCAAGCAAGCTTGGATGCAGACCAAGAGGATAGCGAAGGTAGACATGTTTGATGGTGTCCAATGGAATGAAGAACCTAGAATGAAGTTATGAAGACACTGTGACCCATTTATACCTTGAATATTGATCGATAACAACATCGTTAAGTAAATAAAAACGTGACATATAGAATTTCAAAAGCACGTGTTATCATTATTTTGCAAGTGAAATGTTTGTTGATGAACAAGTGCTTATAAAAAGGAAAAAACGAGTTCTAAATATCATACCTTGTTCCGTCAATCAGAACACAAACAACAATGTCTGCTAAAGCTGTCCTCGTCCTCTGCGCTCAAGCCCTTCTGATCCAGGTATAATTTAAAAAATCAAAATCATATCAATCTATGTGTTCATGTTAAAAAAAAGAAAAATTTAATATCTTTTTACGTTTTCAGACCGCATTCAGCCAATGCATTGGCAGTGGTATTAACTATGTCAATAATGTCGCTGCCGCCAGTGGCTTAGCTGGAGTTGGTTTAATTTCCGATGGATTGGCATACAACGGTCTTGCTGGCGCAGGCCTTGGCTTAGCAGGAAACGCATTGGCTTGTGGCGGTGCTTACAACAGTGCCTATGGCTTGGCTGGTGTGGCCAACGCCCCGGGAATAGCTCCTGCCAGTGGCGGTGGTCTGCCTATCTCCAGCGCTTCCCCCATTGCTCCCACCGGTATCTCTGTAACGTCTGAGAACGCCATTGAAGGTCTCCTCGCCGTGACTGGATCTCTGCCGTTCGTGAGCGCTGTAGCTTTGGAGGGTGTCGTACCCACTGGTGGGTCTGGATCTGTTACTTACGGTTGCGGTAACAGCAATATTGGCATCGTGAGCGAGGGTGTAGCAGGCAGTGTGGGTCTAGCTAACGAGCTTGCCTATGGCCCCGTTGTGGCTGGCGTTGGTGGCGTCGGAAGTCTCGCTGCTCCTGCTTTTGGTGCCGGTCTTGGCATCGGAGGACTCGCTGCTCCTGCTTTTGGTGCCGGACTTGGCTTCGGAGGACTAGCTGCTCCTGCTTTTGGTGGTTGCGGTTGTGGCGGTATCTACTGAAGTATGTCATCATGAAATCTCACAATTTCCTAATCCAGCTTAAATAAAATCAAATGCATACAATGTCTTCGTTTAATTTTTCCTAAATACTGATGATGAGATTATTGACTATTCTCTGTCTCACTCGTGAACTTCTGATTACTGAGTTGCACGAGTGAGACAGAGAATAGTCACTGCGTGATTTCACCGTCGAGTTTAAGTTCAGAATAGTCCAGCTGAATAGTGGTCGTTCATTCGTCAGTGTCACAACACAAAGGCGTGCAGATTCTGCTATTAGGCAGATGAAACACCAATACACCTTGCTATCCACTTATGCCTAAACGTAATACTCATCTGGGGAAACACCAATTTCACCCAGATGAAGTGAAATCAGTTCTTGTCAACAATTTAGTGCATTTTATTATAGCTTGGCAATGAAATCTAATATATTCTCAAAGAACAAGCCGCTCGCGCATACATTACAAAATATCAATATATTTTCTTCCTTTCACTCGATTTCGAAATAAAGCCTATTCGAAGTGCCAAGCCAAGCCGCAGGACACTCTATGAGAATACGTTCAGAGGTTCAACAGAACAGGTGTTCAAACAGACAGACAGACAGACAAGAAAAAGACAAAAATAATCTCTTTGCATTATGTTACTTTTTCTACATCAAACAAACTCCATTTTTGGTTAAAAAAAAGTTTATATTATTTAAAGATTTATTGTAATTATGTATAGAGGATATAGATAATCAATATATATAATTAACTGAGTAGCTTCCGCCCCGCGGTTTCACCCGCGATCCCTTTTTATTAAGTTTTCCATGTTTCTGTGCAATTTTCTTAATTTTTCTTTCCGTAGAAACATTCTACAAAGTATTAAAAAACTTTAAAAAAAAACGATGAATAAAATCGGTAAAGTAGTTCTCATGTTATGGGGTGACCAAGGAAAATAGGGATTCATTTTTATACTCGTATATATACTTTGATAGAATATATTACCACAGTCTATGTATTTCTTACAGTCGGCCAACAGACACGTCTAGACAGAGCAATCGTGCGGGGCTTGCATGGTGAGAGAGGGACGGTAGCGAGCCCAAGCTGCCATACACTCGCAAGAATGCCTATACAAAGCGGCATTTCGCGTGACTTCAAACGCGATAGACCACTATATGTATTTTACGCTGTGATATTACTCACTACTACTATAGGCTTTAAGACACTTGGCTCGAGGCCTTTTAAAACCTCCTAGATTAATAATTAGTTGCATTTTTTTATACACCACGTTGTCGGCAAACAAGCATACGGCCTGCTTGATGGTAAGCGATTACCGTAGCCTATGAACGCTTGCAACACCAGACGTATCACTCGCGCGTTGCCGACCCTCCCCGATGAGCTCTGGCGACCTTACTCACGCGCAGGAACACAACTATAAGTTATTTGGCTGCGGTATTCTGTAAGGTGGAGGTACTTCCCCAATAGAGCTTGTTATGAAAATACTAACTCAGCGTAAAAAGCTAATAATATCTCATATATAAAAAAATATATTGCGTACATTATTAGTTTACGTGCCTAATTAATACTACTTTATTAGGTAAATTGATGAAGGCTTCTCCTATTGATGTCTTCAAAATCATCCTATAGAATCAAACCTTTGTTCCAAATCTACACGACTGATTGGGGCGTCATAATATGTATGTAGGTACCTACACATTTTTCTATAATAAATAGTTCCGTAAAAATACCGGCTCCGTGTTACACAGAGATGACATAAGAATTATATTTTGAAGTATTTCAACACTCGTAATAATAATACAATAAAATAAATGTGATGATGATTTAATTTATTCAGAAAATTGCACGATTTTAGAATATTCCTTAGTTAGTAGTAGTAGGGAGAGGCGCCGCAGCTGCATCCACAGTTGCCAGCAACAGAGACAGCGCCAGTGGCAGGCACTTCACCGGCGAAATTGACAGCGCCGATTATTGGCACCTGGCCAGCGACGACAGTGGTACCACCGACTCCCACCTCACCAGCGACCGCCACGTTACCTTCACCAACGCCGCCGTAAGCAGGAGCAGCTAGTGCAGGAGCAGAAATTGCGGAAGCCAAACCACTTCCGTAACCAAGACCAGCGCCAGCGAGAGGGAGTCCACCAAAGGCAGCGTTACCAAGACCCACACCGTTTAGACCAGCTCCATATCCGTAACCGAGACCTGCGTTAGATAGACCACCAATAGCGACGTCAGCAAGACCGAGACCCGCCCCGTATCCGTAACCTCCGACGTTGCCGAGGCACTGGCTGAACACATTTTGGACCAAGCCAGCTTGGATGCAGAACAACAGGATAGCGAAGGTGGACATGTTTAACGATTCTTTGTATTCCACGAGGGACTGAATCTAGACTGAAGAATAAAAATAAAATAACACATTTTTATACCAATTCTACAAACTGAATAGGTAATTATATTTCTGTATGTTTATATCCATGTCTCCACATAAAAATAATCTTTTCAAAATTTTGAAATTAAATAAAGTAGATTTTCACAATTTTTTTCAACAAAAGTAATTCCGTAATTATTTCTATCGCGAAGTGCCTACCTACGTAACAATAAAATATAAACTGATAAGAAAATAAAAATGTATAAAAGCTAAAACATTAATTATAAAAAATCATAACTTCATAAGTAGTAACTTCGAATAATGGCAGCCAAGGCTATATTCATCGTCTGTGCTCAGGCTCTAGTTATTCAGGTCATTATCATGATTATTTTATTCCTCATCCCTATGATAAATGCAAAAGTGTGTATGTTGGTTTGTTCTATTTTCACGTAGCAAGGTAGCAACGTATCAACATAATTTTTAGCATTGAATAGTTTATAGACCGGAGAGTGAAATAGGCTACTTTTTATCCCAGGGACGCGGGTGAAACCGCGGCATTTAAGCTAGTTTTATCATCTTTTTTAGCAACTATCAGAATGTATTTTATTATTTTCAGTCTGCATTTAGCCAATGCCTTGGGCGCACTGCAGCCGTTGCACCAGTAGTCACTGCTCCTTGTGGCAGTGCCGGCTGGGCTTACGAGAGTCCAGCAGCTGCAGACTACGGCTGGGCAGGTAACGCCTTGGCTTACGAAGCTGCCTACACTACCGGCTTCGCTCCTGGTTATGCTGCCGCTCCCGCCTATGCTACCGCTCCTACCTTTGACTTCGCTTCTGCTTATGGCATTGCCCCTGCCAGCGGCGGTGCTCTGCCTATCTCTAGTGCCTCTCCCATTGCTCCTTCGGGTTTGACTGTTCGCTCTGACAATGCGATCGAAGGTATGCTGGCCGTGACTGGTAGCATGCCGTTCGTGAGTGCTGTGGCTATGGAGGGCGCGTTGCCCACTGCTGGGTCTGGAGCTATCACGTATAGTTGTGGTAATGGTGCCATAGGCATTGTAAGTGACAGTGGGTACGGTGCTACTGTGGCTGATGAACTTGCTTATGGCAATGGTCCGATTTACGGTAACGGTGTGACTTACGGCAATAGCCTAGCCTACGGCACTGGTGTAGCTTATGACAACACTCTAGCTTACGGCAATGGACTAGCTTACGGCAATGGTGTAGGTTACGACAACGCTCTAGCTTACGACAACGCTCTAGCTTACGGCAATGGACTAACTTACGGCAATGGTGTAGGTTACGACAACGCTCTAGCTTACGGCAATGGCCTAGCTTACGGCAATGGTGTAGGTTACGACAACGCTCTAGCTTACGGCAATGGCCTAGCTTACGGCAATGGTGTAGCATACGGAAACTATCCTACATACGATGTTGTCGTAGGACCGAGTTATGCTGGTTGCGATTACAGTACTGTCTACTGAGCACAGTTTTTTTGTTGAAATTAAATTGTTATTTTTTATACTGAAATATAACTGTTTCATTGATTATCTCTTCATCATGAGTTTCGGTCATCTGAAAGTCGTTTCCCTTCCGTAGTATGGAAAAGTAATAAGGTTTATACAATAGACGGTTGAATGAAGATGGATTAATGAATGAAGATGGAATGGAATGGAATATGTTACACCAACAAAGTTTCTCTACGGAAGTTTTGTTGAAGAGCGTAACTACTTTAATATTCACAGAAAAGTTTTAAAACATTTAATTACTAAAATATTCCTAGCGTCGGTGTAAAATGGAGTTGCGTTGAATCGAAATAGCTTACCTTATATTTGTTAATTTAGTAATTTAAATAAAGTAAAACAATTGAAAATCCCATATAATTATAATTGAAGATAATACTTTTGTTTTATGTGTAGTTAATCTTCATATATATAATATACTAGCTGTGCCCTACGGTTGCTTTTGCTGAGAAAAGTAGACAAAAAACTCAGCAATTACTCTTTTCAAAACCAACTCACATTTATTACATAAAATTATTTATCTAATCTCACTGACAATATTTGTATGTATTGAACATGGATCTAGAAAAAAAGGCGGATGCCATCCCATAAAAAAATTACTGAAGCACCCACAGTAAGCCAGCTCGCTTAAATGCATACACGTCCGGCACGCACACATTCACACCACATTAAGGCGACGCCTTAAAGATTTTGGTTGCAAGGATTCCGATTTTTCTCAACAATGATCATTCTGAATATGCACTAAAAAATGTTATGAATTGGTTACGCTTAAATCTCTTAACTCTTAATATATCGAAAAGTAAATTTATCCCTTTCTCCCCAAACCTGTCTACTCAACCTCCCTCCGATTTTCTGGTCTGTCCGCATATTTGTATCGGAGATACTGTCCCAGTCATTTGTGACTGCAGGAACTTAGAACGGGTTTCTTCAGTCAAATACCTTGGCGTTGTCGTAGATAGTACACTTTCTTGGAAAATGCATATAGATTCCACAGTTTCTCGCCAAAGAAAGCTCATATTTGTTTTTAAAAACCTAAGATCAGTTTTATTTAAGCTTACCGTTACTAAAAACTATTTACTACGCTTTAGCACAGTCTATTATATCCTACTGCATCACCGTCTGGGGTGGTTCGGCCAAAACTACGATGCTAAGACTGGAGCGGGCTCAGAGAGCTATACTTAAAGTGTTGGCCAAAAAACCTTTTTGGTTTCCCACCACAGACCTATACTCGCTCTGTCTAGTTCCCACAGTTAGACAAATTTTTATCCTGCATGCCATTCTTCGGAAACATTCTGAGCTTTACTATGATCCGAATTTCATGTCCTCAAAACGTAAATCGGATAAAATTTATTTATTTATAAACTCCTTAAACTATCATTACAGGTGGGTACCTAATGCGATAGAAGGGCCTTATAGTTATCTTATGATCATAATTTTAATAAACCAGTAACAATAACAAAAACAGAAACTGCGTAACCTAAAATATTTAAAACTGAACAGCGTCGTACTGCAGTAGCGAGCAGGCATTTCTTTTATATAAGCTCCACCCTTTATAACAGAGTCAATAAAGAAATTAAGATTTATTCATTGCCCCACTATAAGTGCAAAATCAAATGCCTTGAGTGGCTTCAATCATTGTCCTATTCTGACACTGAGGATCTCCTTAGGGTAGGTGAATAATCTAACGCATACACACTCACGCACACCCCCAAACACACACACACCCACACACAAGCACCCCCATCCTTACAAACCCTACACACACATCCCCACACATCCCCCCTTACACACTTTCCCATACCCTAAATTATTATTATTATTTTTTATTTTGTGTATAAATTCATTCAATTTCTGTAAGGAACTAAATTCCTATGTAACGGAGGAGGGCGTTGGTGTCTGCGACACAGTTTTTATACTTCTGCACTTGTACCATAAAACAGTGTTTCGGGTTCCCAAATAAATTATTATTATTATTATTAATGACTGAAGCGAACGAACTGAAAATTATTGTAAGAATTCATCATGTCTTTGACTTTATTTTTTACGTTGCATAACACGATTGGTTAACTTTTATAACACAAAATAATTAATCAAAAAGACCTCTTTAAAATAAGAGATTCCAATTTTACCGGCATTGAGGATCGATTTGAGTTTCGAAAATTTCTACATATATTAATTGAAACTGATAGCATAAATTGTACTTAGGTTTTATTAAATATATTTGTAGTTTTTAAATTAAACAATAAAAACCATTTTGTCGCATACGCCCGTTCCGTTTACGCGGGTTTTCTATGAGAGGTCGCTATAGTAGGGAGCGGGACGCAGCACGTTGAATTTCAGATTTTTAAGCTTAACGCGGCGTCACCTTAAGCCGGCTGCCCGCCATTACGCTCCGAACCACACACACACACACAGTTACGTCGCCACCATTTTGATACTTCAATAGTTTCTTAGCGGCCATCTGTCCTTCTTTTTTTCTAGGTCCAAGCATTAGCAACAACTTAGAAAACTTTAATATCTATTATGTACAAAGAACTAATGAAATTCATAACGTCCAACAAGGAATGGTGGTATATCCCTCTTTTAACTGAACAGAGTTCCGAGTTTGGTAATGTAAATATATATTATTATCATAACGGTGACTTTGACTATAATGTAGTAATAAAATTCGCCGCCAAACACATCGGTGTGTATCGGCAGCTACACTTGAGAGCTCGTTCCTTAAAAGCTCAAGCTCATTGTAGGATTCGAACCCATGACCGGCATCCAACGTCACTACCACTGAGCTATCAACGCTTTGTGTGTTCCTTCGGCCACATCGGGATTGTAGTCCAACACAAGCCTATACAAAGATAATAAAAAAACTTTCATTAATCAAATTCTAGGTAGATCTTATGAAAAATTATCTAAAAAAAATTATACTAAGTATAAGAAAGAAAAGATAAAATTGCATTTGATAAAAAATATTTATTATTATTAATTTTATGAATCAGGATATTCAGTAGACAGCGCCACAACCGCATCCACCGAAGGCAGGGGCAGCAATACCTCCAAATCCAATAGTGGGGGCCAAACCGGTGCCATAGGCGAGTCCGTTAGCCAAACCTGCGCCAATTCCAAGACCGCTGCCGTAGGCCAGACCGTTGGCGAAGCCAAGACCGTTACCGTAAGCAAGTCCTCCAGCCACATCAGCGCCGTACCCGTTGTCACTCACGATGCCGATGTTGCCGTTACCGCAACCGTATGTGACAGTTCCAGCCCCAGCGGTGGGCAGAGCACCCTCCAGAGCTACAGCGCTCACGAACGGCAGAGCTCCAGTCACGGCGAGGATACCTTCGATGGCGTTCTCAGACGCTACAGAGATACCGGTGGGAGCAATGGGAGAAGCGCTGGAGACGGGCCAAGCGCTACCACTGGCAAGACCAACTCCTGGACCGTTGGCGATACCAGCCAAGCCATAGGCACCATCGTAAGCACCACTGTAAGCTAATCCGTTTCCTGCCAAGCCGAGACCCACGCCTGCCAGACCGTTGTATGCAAGACCTTCGTTAGCCAAGCCAGCGCCAGCTCCAGCTAATCCATAGGGGGCAGCGTAGCCGATACCGCCGCCAAGACACTGGCTGAATGCAGTCTGAAAACAGAAATTTTAAATTAATTTGTTTCTAAATATGAATTGCAATATACAATAAATAAAAAAATACCTGGACCAGAAGGGCCTGAGCGCAGAGGACGAGGACAGCTTTGGCAGACATTGTGTTGTATGTTCTGTTTGACGGAACGAGTTCTTTTTATTTTATACTTCTTTATCAACAATTTACTTAAATTTTGAGTGTCATAATTTTGATAAATATTTGCTTCATTTCTGCAATACTTATGCAAAAGCTTGTTATAAAACGATTAAATGTCACGTTTTCATTTTCACAATAATTATGTCGTTATCACTCATCCTTCATTATAAATGGGTCACTGTGCCTTTCGAATACCATTCTGAGTCCAGCACTGAATCAGAAAACAATCAAATATGTCTACCTTCTCTTTCCTGTTGCTCTGTATCCAAGCTTGCTTGGTCCAGAATGTGTTCAGCCAGTGCCTCGGTGGTGGATATGGAGTGGGTCTCGCCGGTGTCGGTGTTGCTGATATAGTCATCGGTGGCGGTGCCTTTGGCGGACTTTCTAATGGTCTTGGTTACGGATACGGAGCTGGTCTACCAGGCGTTGGTCTTACTAATGCTGCCATTTCTGGTGCTGCCTTTGGGGGAGTTCCTCTTGCTGGTGCTGGTCTTGGCTATGGAATAGGTTCGGCCGGACTTGCTGCTCCTGCTTACGGTGGCGTTGGTGAAGGTAACGTGGCCGTCGCCGGTGAGGTGGGAGTCGGTGGTACCACTGTTGTCACTGGCCAGGTGCCGATAATCGGCGCTGTCAATTTCACCGGTGACGTGCCCGCCGCTGGTGCTGTCTCTATTGCTGGCAGCTGTGGATGCAGCTGCGGTGCCTCTCCCTACTACTACTGAAGAAGTTAACATTTGTTTTATGAATTGAATAAACGCCAGCTAAAATTTTATTTGTTTTCTTGAATTATTTTGTGATTTTGATAAACCAAGTATACATATATGTATATTTAAAATCGTGGGTGTTTTGAAGAGAGAGGTCAATATGGGGGGTACCCCCATTTTTAGTGAATGAGAAATATATTAATAAGATCAATCAAAATATTTATTGAAATAACCTAAACCGGGAGAGTAACGACTACATCAGTAACTACAGTAACAATAGTCAGTGGCGTAGCTAGGTAACCAATGGGTCTGGGGCAAAAAAAATGGGGCTCTTTTTAAACTGGTTAGGTTTTTGTCAAGTAAAAATACTCTTTATCGTGCACTGCATGGCACAGTAAAGCAAAGCTAAGTAGCTTGCTTTACTGTGCCATGCCATAACTAAATACAGACAGTACTCTTCCAGAACAGCGAAGAGTTTAGGAACTGCCGTAACTGACGGACGAAAAATAACGTAAGTAGATATTTACCCAATCTAGACTAGATTAGGTAAATATTTAATGATTCCGAAATCCGTCAGTCATTAAAATATGTTTCTTCCATTTCCTACTTATTCTAACCCGCTAAATCTAACGAGAAATTCTGGTAGCAAAATCACGGATGCCATAATATACTTCCTGTTACTCTATACATACCATGTACTATCATGCATATGTTTGAACAGCCCTGACCTTACCTTAGACGTGACATCACAATCAGGTTATCTAAGAATATTCGTAATACTAAAGAGTCACGTGTGAGTTTACTTAACATTCTTGCTGATAAAGCATTATTGCAGTTATTATTTTGGGCATGCGTTTTCGTATTAAAACATCATTAAATCATACTAATTTTGTATCATTTAAAAGTCTGAGTTTTAGAATTGTTTTAGTATAATTTGGTGAATTTCTATTTTATAGGTAAATTTTTCATAGTCAATGTTGAATGAAAAAAACTATATTTTTTCTTTTTTTCGTAAGGGCTTTGACTCGCAACTTAAATTTTATTTAAATAAACTGGAGTTTGACACTGTCGATATTATGTTCTAAAAACAATTTGGCACACTTCCGCTCGGCAGCGATATGGGGCAATTTTTTTATTTATAAGTAAGTAGTTTTTAATTTTAAATTTACTTAATCCTAACTTATATTATGTGATGTCTAGTCTTGCCTGCGGGTTTTCCCGTTTAGTGTAAATAACATGTCAACTGAATTATACCTAATGTAAGAACATCAAACCTATATCTCTATCATATCTAAGAATAAAGTTGAACTAAAACTAACTACCGAACTCCTGCTTGAGTGCATGGAAAGTAAAGAAATCGGATACGCCCTGGAACCATCAACCAATATAAAATTGGCTAGCAACATTGTATGTTATGTTGGCTGGAAAGAAACCCAGACGTACCTAGGACAGAATTGCACGAAAGTGAAGCAAAAGGATGCAAACTAAATGATAAGATAATACAGTGCGACACTTAGTGTAACACTGTCTTATCAAAATAAACACCCACTGAGAAAACTATGTGTTACGTATATTTGCAGAATTATGACCATAACACATGGAAACAATTAAAAGAAGTTCAGAAAACGCGACAAAACGGTTAAATCAATAATAGAACAAATTAAAATACATAAGCCGATAGACAAACCAGTTAAGTACACAAAAGTAAAGAAACACACAATCATATCCTATTGAAAAATATGCTGATTAACTATATATTAAGATAAATACTAGAATATAACATTATAATAATATTCAAAATTAAAATAATACATTTATTAATTTTGTACAACAAAAATCATATTTATTTTACAGGGTGATTTTTTAGTCACTGGCCATACTTGCAGGGGTTGAAGTACTCGTCAATATGAACAACTTTTATTATGGGACCAACTCTGATATCGCAAAAACTAAAATGGTTCCTTCATACATTTTGGTCGAGTAGGAATAGAACTTTTGTATGGACAGTTGATAATTTTTTGTGATCTCGAAAGTTAGTCCTATCCTAAAAGTTGTTCATATTGATGAGTACTTCCACCCCTGCAAGTATCATACAATACAGGGTGATTTTGTTATCACTGGCAATACTTGCAGGGGTGGAAGTACTCATCAATGTGAACAACTTTTATTATAGGGCTAACTCTGATATCGCGTAAAATAATATGGTTGCTTCATACATTTTGGTCGAGTAGGTATTGAACATTTGTATGAAACAGCTGATCATTTTTTCATGATTTCACAGTTAGTCCCATTATAAAAATTGTTCATTTTGATGAGTATATTATGTCATGTCCCCATTATATTTGTACTTCTTTTGTTACGTACTTTATATGTATATTTGAATATATATGTTTATTATTACATAAAGAAATACTCCTTATTTAATACTAGCTTTTCCGCGCGGTTTCCACCGCGTTCCCGAGGGATTTTGTGTTTTCCCGGGATAGAAGGTAGCTTATAGCCTTCCTTGATAAATGGGCTATCCAACATTGAAATAATTTTTCAAATTGAACCAGTAGTTCCTGAGATTAGCACGTTCAAACAAACAAACTTTTCAGCTTTATAATATTAGTAGAGATTGTGAAACAGCGGTGCGGCACTGGGCACCGGCGCATAATAGGCTCGTTATTTTTCTTTATTTCAGTTGATAAAGAAAATATTATGTGTACCGCCATCATAACATAATGGAAACTACCTAATTTTAGAGTATAAGGGGAACATTAACTTACTTTCATCGAAAAGTAGCAATAGTAGAGATACATATAAGCTTTATGTGCCGCAACAAAGACTTCAGTTATATAGTAGGAATGTATATTGTAAAGCAATTAAAATTTATAATAAATTACCTATTGAATTAAGAAAATTGACATTGTATAAATTTAAATCGGCATTATTTAACTGGATATTGGACATTATGTTTCTATTGTCTACAATAATTTATCTATACTAATATTATAAAGAGGAAAGATTTGTATGTAAGTATGTTTGTAACGAATTGGCTCAAAAAGTACTGGAACGATTTTAAAAATTCTTTCAATGTTGGATAGCTACATCTTCACCGAGTAACATAGGCTATATTTTATCCCGGGAACGCGGGTGAAACCGCGGAGAAAAGCTAGTTGTCTATAAAGTGTAAGACTATTTAAAATGTGTACATGTTTTTGTTTTTTTTTTTTGACGTGTAATTATATGTTTTTTTTTTATTAGTAATGCAATTCTTATAATATTGATAATTTATTCGTATTAAGTTTTAACATAATATAGGCATTTTATTTTTCATGATATGATTGATGTACCCACTTTAAAAAAATTGCGCACTGTATACCGGTAAAACATTTGTAACTCTAAAAATGTATTTTCATCTGCTTAATTAACTGTACCACATGTTTTTGCAAATAAATTATTCTTATTCTTATAAGGAAAAGGTTTTTTAGCATGTTTTTAAAACGTGAATCAATCAAACATTTATTTATTGCATCAGATTATATTTATTATTGTTTTCGAAATCAGAATATTCAGTAGACAGCGCCACAACCGCATCCACCGAAGGCAGGGGCAGCAATACCTCCGAAGCCACTTGCGGCACCCAAACCGGGGCCATAAGCGAGTCCGTTAGCCAAACCTGCGCCAATTCCAACACCGCTGCCGTAGGCCAGACCGTTACCGAAGCCCAGACCGTTGCCGTAAGCAAGTCCTCCAGCCACATCAGCGCCGTACCCGTTGTCACTCACGATGCCGATGTTGCCGTTACCGCAACCGTATGTGACAGTTCCAGCCCCAGCGGTGGGCACAGCACCTTCCAGAGCTACAGCGCTCACGAACGGCAGAGCTCCAGTCACTGCGAGGAGACCTTGGATGGCGTTCTCAGATGCTACAGAGATACCGGTGGGAGCAATGGGGGAGGCGCTGGAGATGGGCAGAGCACCGCCACTGGCAGGAGCAATTCCTGGAGCATTGGCGATACCACCCAAGCCATAGGCACCACCGTAAGCACCACCGTAAGCTAATGCGTTTCCTGCTAAACCGAGACCTGCGCCTGCCAGACCGTTGTTGACGAGTCCGTCGTAAGCCAAGCCAGCGCCAACGCCAGCTAAGCCATAGGGGGCAGCGTAGCCGATACCGCCGCCAAGACACTGGCTGAATGCAGTCTGAAAACAGGAAAATATTATCATCAACTAGCTTCTGCTCCGTGGGTCTACCCGCGTGTTTTCCCGGGAAAAGAAGTACCCTATATATTATGCCAGGTTATGTTCTACATAGGCTTTGTATGCTTACCACCTTCAGCTACATGATCACCTATAGTGAAATTGTGATTAAGCATAAGCCAATATTGCAATGTTTGAGGACAAATATATTATTCAAAAATGTACCTGGACCAAAAGGGCCTGAGCGCAGAGGATGAGGACTGCTTTGGCAGACATTGTAGTTTATGTTCTATTTAACGGAACGAGAATGGTGTTAGGATCGAGTTTATTTCCTTTTATACTTCTATAGCTGATAAAGAATGAACTAAATAAAATTTTGAGTGTTGTAATTTAGATAAATACTTAGTTACTTTATTTCATTTAGGTAACAACAGATATTTAAATTTTAATTGTCACGTTATTATTTTCATAATGATTTATTATCACTCTATTCACAGTATAAATGGGTGACAGTGTCTTCTGAATATCATTCTGGGTTCAGCACTTCGTTGAAAACAATCAAAACATGTCCACCTTCGCTATCCTGTTGTTCTGCATCCAAGCTTGCTTGGTCCAGAATGTGTTCAGCCAGTGCCTCGGCAACGTCGGAGGTTACGGATACGGGGCGGGTCTCGGTCTTGCTGACGTCGCTATTGGTGGTCTATCTAATGCTGGTCTCGGTTACGGATATGGAGCTGGTCTAAATGGTGTGGGTCTTGGTAACGCTGCCTTTAGCGGACTCCCTCTCGCTGGCGCTGGTCTTGGTTACGGAAGTGGTTTGGTTTCCGCAATTGCTGCTCCCGCACTCGCTGCTCCTGCTTACGGCGGCGTTGGTGAAGGTAACGTGGCGGTCGCTGGTGAAGTCGGTGTCGGTGGTACCACTGTCGTTGCTGGCCAGGTGCCGATAATCGGCGCTGTCAATTTCGCCGGTGACGTACCCGCTGCTGGCGCTGTCTCTATTGCTGGCAGCTGTGGATGCAGCTGCGGCGCCTCTCCCTACTACTACTGAAGATTTTGAGTCACCCCTTATGTTATGACTTTAAATAAATATCAACCTGTACCTACTTTATTGTTTCATTGAAAGTTCATCAAAAATAATGTTGCACAAAAACCTTTTGATAAACATAATCATTGCCAATTGATTTTGACACTTTTACCTGCCTACTTCTTTGCTACTATACAGGTTGTTACAAAACTACCCGTAAAGTAGAATGGAGGTTAAATGGGGCCTTATAATGAGTCGATTCACAATATTTATGTAACGTAGTAACGCTGTATAACATGCCCCAAAAAAATAAAAAAATAATATTATTTTCACTGCTGTGCAAACCCTAATTCAGTATAAAATTAAAGAGTAAACTACGCAAAATGTACCTTAATTTCTACCTAATTCACGGAACGACAAAAATAATAATCGTAAATTGAAAACATATTTTTTTTTCCAACTTGACATTTTTTGAAGCCAGTACTTTAGTATAATGACATCCGTGTATTGAGGTAGCAAACATTTATGAATGAAAAATAGAAAAACAATTAAAGTAGACAATTATTAGGTAAAATAGGTACGTAGGCCTTTCTGTTAAATAATCTGGTTCCCTGACATGACAGCTTACTAGGGTTGACAAAATTTTTCGCTTTGATAATTAATTATATTTTTTACGGGGTATTTTGTAACACGTTGTATACAATATACAGTATAGAATAAATAGGTTTTAGTATGTTTCACTGGAACACAATCCCCGTCTAACTTTAATTTGGACAATTGAATCAACCAAAAAGGTTTTAAAACCCTTAAAATAGGTAAGCCTGCTAAAATAAAATGTCTAAATTCTGTATTGATGGCGTATCATGTATATACAGTATGACGAAGTTATGACATCCTAACTAATATTATAATTGCGAATGTGAGTTTGTTTGTTTGTTACCTTTTCACGCCTAAGCCGCTCAACTGATCGCGATGTTTGGTAGGTAGGCAGATAGTATATAGTATGGAGAAGGACATGGGCTACTTTTTTTTTCGGGAATACGAGTGAAACCGCGGGGGACAGCTAGTGAGAAATAATCTAATCTCAAAATGGTATTTCTGTGAAATAGTGAAAGTGATTCGAGCCACGCGTGCTTACTTTTTTGATATAAAATTATCAAACTAGTGAAAGTAAGCAGGTAAGTATTAGGCAGGGCCATATTCCCGCATATAGGTGTAGGCGGACCACTTTATTTTGATTTGACTTTATAACCTTACTCCAACGACAGATATCTGAATGCTTTTCACCGTCTCGTAGATCAAAGCGTGTTACGTGTTCTATTTCTCCTGCCATCAAAATGTAACACGCTTTTAATATAACGAAGACGAAGAAAGTTAATGATCGTTAAAGGTTATGTATCTATAAAATGGTATATTTCTTATCACAATTAAATTATTTTTAACTTTTTAGTTTGTTTTATTAACAAGTAATAATATAAGCTTGTTTTTAAAAGGTTTTTTTGATGCGGGATTTAAGTAGTACGGCGTAGTTTGCAGCAGCGTTTTTCGTTATGTACCTCGTAATAATTTGTTTATGTTGTTCCCACAAGTAATGACAAACTCATCAAGATGAATCAAACGAGCCCAAACTCGATGGGGTTGTGTCGTTTTATTGCGGAGTTCCTATGGCCACCTTCCAGCTCCAGCATCAGACCCTGGTTACCATCTAGCACCAAAGTACTCGTCAAGATGAATCAAGCGAGCCGAAACTCGATGGGGTTGCGTCGTTTCTTTACTGAGTTTCTATGACAACCTTCCAGCTCCATCATCAGATCAGACCCTGGTAACCATCTAAAACAAAGTACTCGTCAAGACCAATCAAACGAACCGAAACTAGATGAGCTTGCGTCGTTTCAAAGTCAAAGTCAAAGTCAAAGCCATTTATTCAGTTTAGGCCCTAAGAGGGCACTTATGAACGTCGAAACTACTGAAGTTACCACCGATTCGGAAGTCGCCTTCAACTGAGAAGAACCGGCAAGAAACTCAGCAAGGTTACATTTTTTATATATTTTGTTTTTTTTTTTGGACAATCTGACAATGTTGGCTTTTTTCCATTAAATTTTTAACAATTTTTAAAGAAATATAATACACATAAACACAAAAGATGAAAAAAAAACAACAAGAAAAATAAATAAAAAATAATAACCTGAACAATTTCAAATTTATAAAAAATAAATAAAAAAAATATTGGTGGTGCGGATGCGGGAAATATATTTACGCAATCATGAGTACCTCCAAGGACGCAAAGGGGAGCAAGGCTTAATGTACTTACCGCTTAAGCAGCAACTTGTCCCTTCACTCCTGCGATGCGGTGATGCGGAGCAGATCCAAAGAGCTGAAGAATCTTAGTATATTATGAGATGACGTGCGGGTGCGGAAAATATGTGACAATGAATGAATACAATTTTGAATTTAGAATTTGGAAAGGAGTTGTTCGGGATTTTCCGGATCGCTTCGGGGCGACTCCTTGCCACTTAATCGGCATATACATTAAGCCCTTCATGCGTTCCCTAGCGTCCAATGGAACTTAAAAAACGGCGTAAACAAATATAGTATCTCTAAAATACTAAGTACTGGCTTCTTTATAAGTATGAACAAGGTGCACTTGTGCAGAGTGCAGTTATTTCCAGACATCTTTATCTTCAATGTAATGAGCTACCTTGTAATAGGCTTTTTCTTTCAAAACTTTCTTAATGTGAGATTTGAATTTGAAATCAGTCATCTTGGTAACTGAGAGAGGTAATTTATTATAAAAGCGTACACTACTTCCAAGAAATGACTTTTTAACTTTGGCTAATCTAAAATACGGAACAACTAATTTATCTTTTTGTCTTGTTTCATTACAGAGTTCCTATGACCATCTTCCAACTCCATCATCAGATCCTGGTTACCATTGAAAGACAAATTACTTGTCAAGACAATTCAAACGAGCCCAAACTCGATGAGGTTGTGTCGTTTTATTGCGAAGTTCCTATGGCCTCCTTGCAGCTCCATCATCAGATCAGCACCATGTTATCATAATATTGCATTGTCACGCGATTTACACATGCATGCAAAATTTCAGCTCAATCGGTAACCGGGAAGTTGAAAAAATTTAATTTACAAGATTTGATGACAAAAATCGGGACAGGTGAAACTAAATAAAAACTTGTAAAAAACACAAGTATATAAAAGACGAGAAAAATAAATCATCATTGTCAAAACACTATTTTACTGACGCTTCCACAATTCCCTATTTCATAAAAATACTGTAATCCATTTCTTTATTTATCAAAACTGTTGTATGTAATAAATGGATTACGATGCCGCTTATCGTAAGAGCCCTGACCTTACCAAAGCTGTGACATCATAATCAGGTTATCTAAGAAAATTCCTAACACTATGTAGTCACGTACGAATTTACCTAACTTTCTCACCGATAACTTTTTTATAATGCAGTATTAAAAAAAACTGGTATAAAACCTTTGAAGACAATAAAAATAATCATTGTGCATTTTATTCTATAACAACAAACATTATACACAAAATGGCCGCCAAATTCTTCTTAGTCATTTGCGCTTCAGCACTCTTTGTTAAGGTGAAAAAATAAATAAACATCTTTCTTATAACAATATTCCATATACGATAATATTTTTTAAATTTAAATATTTAATTTATTTATTTTACTTTTCCAGGCCATATCAAGCCAATGCCTCAGTGGTCCATACAATGCTGGCATCATCAGTAGTGGGGTCATTACTGACGGCATCGGCCTGACAGCCAATCAAAACGGTTACGGACCTATGACAGCCAATGTTTTGGCTAACGATGCTCTTGCAGCTGGCTTGGCATATGGCAACATCGCTCCTCCTAGTGGCCGTGGATTCCTTGTCACCAGCTCTTCTCCTATAGCTCCCGCGGGTATCTCCGTAGCGTCTGAGAACGCAATCGAAGGTTTGCTGGCCGTGACTGGTCAGCTACCGGTCTTATCCGCTGTAGCTTTAGAGGGAGCATTGCCCACTTCTGGGTCTGGATCTATCGTGTATGGTTGCGGCAACGGTGCCATCGGTATAGTGAGCGAGGGTGTTGGATCTCTCGCTGCTCCGGCTGCAGGACTTAGCTATGGAAATCAGATTGCTGGTGGACTTGGCTACGGAGCTCCCTTGGCTGGGGGTCTTGACTACGGCGCCCGACAGCTTGCTGGACCTGGTTACAGAGGACTTGCAGGCGTTGGGCCAGTTGTTGGTCCTGGATGTGGCTGTGGAATATAATATAGATATCTTATTATAATAGTTGATGTTATTTATTCATAAATAAATGTATTCTTTACTCATTTCATTTTTTTCTTAAAATACTTACTATTAGCATTAATTAAAGAAATCAGGACATATCAATACTTTATTACAATTTCACAACTTTTTTCCAAAACGCGCGAAATCATAGTCAATCAAACTGTCAAAACTATCCAATCCATTAGAGCGGGGACACGTTGACGCCGAGTCGACAAACACTAGAGTTGCGACGAAATCGACTCATCATTACTTTATATTGAGCTACCACTTGGTAACGACATTTTAAGCGTCATTTTATGAAATTAAAGAAGAGCCATATTTATATTGATAATTATCAGTTTATGTCCAAATATGATTATTATTTATTAGGATTTATTGTTGTAAAATGTAGTTATTTATTTACAACAAGTATTTACAATCACTGTATGAAATAATAATATTAACAAAGAACTGTAACAAAATAAAAATAAAATACACATTTAAAGATATAAACGTTATGTCTTTATCTTCACTCTACATTTATGAAAATATAGTGTTCATTTATGTAAAACCTCAAGCGGCGTAAATATAGTAACATAGATACAAGCTATATATTTGAGCCGTTTGGGGTTGAAACTCTGGGTCCGTGGGGGTCGAGAGCTCACCATCTTTTTCGCGAAATATCCAAACGCCTGGTCGAAGCAACTTGTGACCAAAATGCTGGCTTATATCTTGGTCAGAGAATCAGCATTGCCATCCAACGTGGCAATGCCGCCAGCATTCTGGGTACGCTGCCTTCTGATAACGACTTTTTTAATTTAGACTATTTTATTTAAGCTTCTTACTTTTAGTCATAAGTTGGTCTTGAATTGTATATTATATTTTTGTTGTATTTTAAAAGTATGTAAAGAAAAAAAAATAATAAAGTTCAAATTATTTTATGTAAAAATATAGAATTGTTTAAATCACAAATGTAGGTAGTTGAAATTTTCACAGATGATGTATTTCTGTTGCCGCTATAACAACAAATACTAAAAACATAATAATGGGAGCTAGTTCCGCCAACGCATAAGCTTGGCCATCCAAAGGAGGAGGTTGTGGTTGATAACACTCACTACTATTTATGTGCAGGCAGAATCGAGTACCTTTATGGATGCCGGGGTCGTTGTAAATAAGCAGTCCAAATTAAGCACTAACAGAGTTTATTGCACAGCACAGGAAACATAGTTTTACAGTACAGAAGGAGAACACAATTGCACAGCACAGAAAATATAGTTTTATAGTACAGAGAG